>OZ012741.1:625762439-626453410 GCA_963859935.3 Lathyrus sativus | reverse complement strand
ATCAATACAAGAACAGCTGAGCACCGGCAGAGTTTTAAAAGCGATTAAAGGGTTTTGAAATTCATTCAGGCGTATAAAAAGAGCATTGTATCAGTAAAGAAGACAGAGAGTTTTGATAGTGGGACACACAAGAGAATCCACAACATTCACACAAAGAAACCCCAAAATCCATCAGAATCCACATTCACCAAAAACACTAAACCGAGAACACTCAAATCCCCAAATCAAACCCTAGAAAGCCAATTCATAGAAAAGGGAAAGTGAAGAACTTATCTTTGAGTTTCCTTCCGTCGCCGCCATGAGTCACCGATCGGATTGCTGACGAATCTCACACCGAAACCTCATACGCCGCCCACCCGGCCAAGCCCGTGCCGCGAATCATACTCCACCGTAACAAGCCACCCTCGTCGCCAAATCCACCTTTCATTCTCGATTCGTTCAACTCCAACAACTCCTGCATGAATGCGTTACGATGTAGGTTATGCTTTGATTCTGACTTGTGTTGTTATTTTTGTTTTAGATTTAAGGAAAGACGATGAAGAGGTTAGAAGAAAAATAAAGGAGAGGAAATGGAAACGGATGAAGATTTAGAAGGAAGCAATGGTGGAATCACAGAGAGATGAAGGAGAAGCAGAAAGGAAGGACGGCACGGGGGGGGGGGGGGGGGGGATGGGGGAGCAAACTGGGGCTTTAGGGTTTCGTTGTTTCGTTCTTTGTATTTCTTTTATTATAATAATCATGTATAGATGCACACACGTATACACGGTGTACCCTCACGCACGCACCACCCGACACCCATCTGATCCCAGATCACACGACCCACACCGCATTCCACCGTAAACCCTAGACCTGCGACCACACACAATCCATTCGCCCTAATTAACACCCATTAATCCCCCGTTTAATCCACCATCAAGACCACTAATTCTTTTTTAAATAAACCTTTAATCAGCCTTTATTTAACATAATTATTTAATTTAGTTTTAATCTAATTAATAAACCTTTTAATTAATTCGGTAATCAACTTTTTATTAATTAATTAATTAAACCTTTAATTAACCCCTTTTCAATCAGTATTTTCTTTATTTTCTTTTTATTTAATTCAAGAACCAATTAATTAACCATCCTTTTATATAAAAAAATTTTAACTTTAAGAACAAACTAATAATTTATTTAATAAGTTATTCACTTTGCCATTTATTTAATAAATTTATTTATCAATTTTAATACCCCTTTTCTTAATAATATAATTTGGCTCATTTTTTAAAAAACATATTTTTAAATAACTTTTGAAACAAATAATAATAAACAACCTTTTATAATTTAAATTAATTAATTAATAACTAAAAACCATACTTAATAATAAAACTCCTTTTACTTACTAAAACCTTTTATTTACTAAATCATTATTTATGTCAAAATATTTCTATCCAACTTAATTAATCTTTTTATTTCACTAATTATTTTTAAAACCTTATTCACACTTTTATCTAAACTAATAAATCAAACCATCTTCTCATAAAATCAATTTAAAAAATATAACTTTTCTTAAAGTCAATTCAACTCCGCTCCTAAAATCACATTCCCCTTAAGATCGACCTCGCCTAAAAATAATCAACATCCTAATACAATCAATCGTGCACGCTTGCGCCTCACTCCGATCCATTCACATTCACATGTTCACTTGCACACACTTAGCGCTTTCATGCGTGTGTTTGGCTTTATTTTCTGCAATTTACCTTCCAGCAATTTACTTTATGGCATCGCATTCCGTCCAAAGGAAGAACCTACACATGACTTAACACTTGTGTGTACCGCATCTACATTTGCATCATATTCCCACTTGATCCTTGATCCCATTCAAGTTGATCTTCTAAGTTAGATCCTACCCCATAGGAAGAACCTTTTTTTTACAACTTAGAATATACAAAACAACTCATACAATTATGATAACGCGAAATCGTATATATATATTGACGTATAATTCAACTAATATTTGACTGGTTTCAATCCGATTTCGGGTTCTTCCATGTTATTTGTCTGATATTTTGCAGGTATTTGAAGATCATGTCCAAACAAAGCAATATGAAGAAAAGAAGCAATTATAGATGAAATATGGACGAAAACCAGATGAAAACCACATGAAAAACAGCAGATGCGAATTTTTCAGCTGTGACGACCATCACACATCCATGACGACCGTCACACGGGTGACGACCGTCACACACCATGACGACCGTCATGCAGGCAAAAACGCAAAACTTCAGTAAACGTGCAAAAACCAGTTCCAAGTCCCAAAATAATGGACCACTACTTCTTATTTTCTCTAACTCCAAGTCCACCTTCTGAAAATTATAACCGTTAGTATTTCACCTCTATAAAAGGAGAAGGAGGGGAGCTGAGAGGGAGAGCCGCATTCAGATAACGAAGTGCTACCCAAATATTTTCCAGAGCAAATTTAGTTTAAGTCTCGTTTTTGTTTTCCTTTCCTTTTTCCTATATTCCATTTCTGCAATATTCATTTGTGCGCTCTATTGGCTTGAAGACACAATCCTGCCGACATCGTTGGGATTTGGCCAAAAGCCAATTGGATACTTTACAGGTTTTTATTATTTCTTTAATTGTAACTTTAATTCCCAGCAGTATGTATGTTCTAAATTTCTGCTTTTATTTACGCTTTACCTGTTCCAAATCCATGTCTAGCTAAACTAGAGTAATCGGTATGTAATAATAATTCAGACGGGATTTGATAATAACCAGTTAAAACCTTTCTTTTTCAAAAGTTGTTTATGGCCTGAGTGTTTAAACTTATTTCCTGAATAAACGTTCGTCGCGACAGCGAGAACTTATTTAAAAGTAGTTTTGCCACGACAGTGGGGAATTAATTAAGGTACGAACCAACAAGCGACAGCTGCGGCTAGGACCGGATAGTAAACACTAGGCATTTGTTTTAATAACAGCGAAAGCACTTTAAAATGGATTAGAACTTAGAGATTTCCAAAAAGCGATTTTAACCCCGAACGGGATAGCGACAGCATACGTTCCGCCTTAAAGTTGCGACTAGCGTCAACAACCATCGTGAGACGAAGGTCTTTAGATCACTATTTTCTTCTTAAATAAATTCTGAAAATATTTTATATATCGGTAACTTGTCAAATCCCCGAAGAACATAATTATTGCATATCGATTCGCGTAATTATAATTTAAGTAACGTTTTTAGCTCCCTTTAGTAATAGCAATTATTCCCTTAAACATTATCTACCTAGCTAAACATAGTAACTCCCGTGAACACTAGTTTGATTACGAGTCCTTATGGGATCGATATCTTTTATTACTACGCGATAGACTGTGCACTTGCAGTTAAGTTGTATTAGACATAGAAAGTCGCGATCAAGTTTTTGGTGCCGTTGCCGGGGACCCGTTTAGTCAATAGTGTAACCTTCTGTTACGCCGTATAGACTAGGTTAACAATTCTCTCTCCCTTTACTGGTTCTGTCGATTGTATGCCAAGTACTCGCCCACAAGGCGATATCTTAAAACCTTCAGTCGCAGAACTAGAGCGCTTCTTACATTTAAGAAGTCGCATCATTGAGTACCAACGAAAACATAACATTCCCGATCCTCTCACTCACATTCCCAAATCTGAAGAAGAACCAAAGATGGCTGAAGGACCTCAAAACAAACCACTGAAGGCATACGCTACACCCTCTCAGATGGAGCCTAGAAGTAGCATAGCTGCCCCAGCTATAACTCGAAACGATTTTGAGCTAAAACCCTCATTGCTGTCAGCTGTACAACAAAATCAATTCTCAGGAAATGCAACTGATGATCCAAATGAACATTTAACGAAGTTTGTACAATACGCAGACACAGTGAAAGCAAATGGAGTAACTTTAGACGCAATAAGACTTCGTCTTTTCCCTTTCTCTCTTAGAGATAGAGCTTGGACATGGTTACAATCCTTACCATCCAACTCCGTTACGACATGGGAACAGTTGAAGAACGTTTTCTTAGCGAGATATTTTCCGCCAAGCAAAACTGCTATGCTTAGAGCTCAAATCAACGGATTTCGACAGAAAGATACTGAATCTCTCTACGAAGCATGGGAATGATTCAAAGATATGATGAGAACATGTCCTCACCATGGTCTAGAAGACTGGGTGACGATCCATACTTTCTATAATGGGCTTTTATACAACACCATATTAACGGTAGACGCCACCACGGGCGGTGCACTTATGGATAAGCCATACGACGAAGCCTATCAACTAATCGAAAACATGTCTCAGAACCACTGCCAATGGGGAGGTGAACGTATTCTGGCAGAGAAACCCGCAGCGAAAGGTGGGATGTACGAGATCAGCAGCCTTGAAAAGTTCAACGCTAAAGTAGATGCTCTAGCACAGAAGACCGACAGTCTGACTGTTAACCCCACTGCAACCGTCGCTGCCGTAACTTCAAACTGCGAGTTATGCGGAATCGCCACTCATAATGCGCCCGAGTGCCCATTGCTGGCCGGAATCCCACCAGACCAAGTAAATTACGCTCAAGGAAACCCCTATGCGAATACCTACAACCCAGGTTGGCGAAACCATCCAAACTTTTCTTACAAAAGCGATAATGCATTGCAGATGCCTGCTGCTCCGCCAGGATATCAGAAACCAGCTGCTGCCCAGACTGCCCCTAGGAAATCAAACCTCGAGTTGATGATGGAAAAATTCATAGCTACTCAAGCTCAAACAAACAAAGAATTCCTAAATCAAAACATACACACTAGCGAGCAAATTAAACAGCTGACCGGAAAAGTAGACGCTTTAGCCACCCACAACAAAATGCTAGAAACACAGATATCACAAGTGGCTCAACAACAAGCCTCTGCTGCCGCACCCGCTGGCACATTTCCTGGACAACCCGAACAAAATCCAAAAGGGCAAGCAAATGCAGTCATATTAAGAAGCGGAAAAGAATTGGACGAACCGATCGATCCGAGAACCGAAAACTCAGCCATGCAACAAAAACCAACTGAACAAGCAGAAAAGGAATCCGAGTTAGAGAAGAAGGAAGACAACGAGAAGGAGGACACCGCAAGTGAAAAAACTCAAGCACCTCCAGCGCCATATAAACCACTGATTCCTTATCCTCAAAGACTAATAAACTCCAAAACTTCAGGGCAATTTAAGAAATTTGTAGAGCTCCTTAAACAGTTGAATATCACTATTCCTTTTACAGAAGCTATCACTCAAATGCCCTCGTATGCTCAATTTCTCAAAGAAATCCTGTCAAATAAGAGAAAGATCGAGGATAACGAAACAGTTACACTTACTGCAGAGTGTAGCGCTATTATTCAAAACCACATGCCTCCTAAATTAAAAGACCCAGGTAGTTTCTCCATACCCTGCGTCATAGGAAAGTTCGTAATAGACAAAGCTCTATGCGATTTAGGAGCCAGTATCAGTGTTATGCCCCTATCCATATGCAAAAAGCTGAATATGGGTGAACTGAGAGCACCCAAGATGTTCGTTCAGTTAGCTGACCGATCCGTCAAATATCTTGTCGGTATACTGGAAAACATTCCAGTACGCATATGACAATTCTATATCCCAACCGATTTCATAATTATGGATATTAAGAAAGATTCAGTTATTCCGATCATTTTAGGAATACCATTCCTAGCTACAGCCGGAGCTATTATAGACGTAAAGAAAGGAAGGCTAACATTCGAAGTAGGAGAAGAAAAGATAGAGTTCATTCTCACCAAGTTCTTACAAGCACCAGCCATAGACGATACCTGCTATTTAGTAGATGTAATTGACGAATGCATAAGAGAACTTGAAAATGAAGAGACCACGTATTCAGAAATAATAAAGATTCAAATACCCGATATTTCTGAAGACGATGATTGGTGTAAACCGTATAAAGACGACAGTCTAAGCGAAAGCTTAGCACTAACCCCAAACCATATGCCAGGTCCGAAGAACCCATCTTTAGAACTTAAAACACTACCCAAAAACCTTAGATATGAATTCCTAGATGATGAACTAAAAAGACCAGTGATAGTCAACGCCGACTTAGGACAACTAGAAACCGCAAAGCTATTAGAAGTCCTAAAGAAGTACCCCACCGCGTTAGGCTATAACATAAGCGATCTAAAAGGTATAAGCCCTTCGATCTGTATGCATCGAATTACAATAGAGGAAGACTGTAAAACCTCTAGAGAGCATCAGAGGAGACTGAACCCCATCTTAAGTACAGTAGTCAGAGACGAAGTAAAGAAATTGCTAGATGCAGGAATCATCTACCCAATCTCCGATAGTGAATGGGTCAGCCCAGTTCATGTCGTACCTAAGAAAGGAGGAGTCACAGTAGTTGAGAACGAAAAAGGCGAATCAATAACAAAAAGATTCGTGACTGGAAGCAGAATGTGCATTGATTATAGAAAGCTTAACAAAGCCACACAAAAAGATCACTTCCCCTTACCCTTCATAGACCAAATGTTAGAAAGATTAGTCAAACATTCATATTTCTGCTATCTAGATGGTTATTCGGGATTTTTCCAAATTCTCATTCATCCTGATGACCAAGAAAAGACTACATTCACCTGTCCTTATGGTACTTTTGCTTACCGCCGAATTTCGTTCGGACTTTGTAATGCTCCAGCAACCTTCCAAAGATGCATGATGGCAATCTTCGCAGATTTCATAGACGACATCATGGAAGTATTTATGGACGATTTCTCAGTATGTGGACAAAGTTTCAAAGGATGCCTACAAAACTTAGAAATGGTATTAGAACGTTTGTAAAAGTAAACCTCGTCCTAAATTGGGAAAAATGTCATTTTATGGTCCGACAAGGAATAGTTCTAGGACATGTCATATCTAATAAAGGGATTGAGGTCGACAAAGCTAAAATAGAAATTATAAAAGACCTCCAACCTCCAAAATCCGTACGCGAAATACGGAGTTTTCTAGGACATGCCAGTTTCTACCGCAGATTTATAAAAAAATTTCAAAAATCACAAAACCTCTGACCGGCCTGTTGATGAAAGATGTTGAGTTCGTCTTTGACGACGACTGTCTAAAAGCATTCGAAACATTAAAATCAGCCCTTATCACCGCACCAATTATGCAAACACCCGATTGGCGACTACCGTTCGAAATCATGTGCGATGCGAGTGATTATGCTGTAGGCGCAGTTCTAGGACAAAGGAAGGACAAGAAGCTCCATGCCATCTACTACACCAGTAGAACCTTAGATCCTGCCCAAATGAGCTACGCCACAACAGAAAAGGAACTTCTAGCAGTTATATTTGCGCTTGACAAATTTCGTTCTTACTTAGTAGGAGCAAAAATTATCATATACACAGACCACGCTGCCATTAGGTACCTAATAAGCAAAAAGGATGTCAAACCAAGATTATTGAGATGAATCCTATTATTACAAGAGTTTGACTTAGAAATTAAAGATAAGAAAGGAACCGAGAACGTAGTTGCAGATCACTTATCCCGAATAGAAGGCATTAAACATGAACCAGTACTGATAAATGACGATTTTCCATATGAACATCTGATAGCCAAATTAGAAAGTGACATGCCTAACTTAATCTCGGAAGATTCCGAACTCAAAAAAGCCGTAGAAGCCGTCTATGCCCAAGTTACATTACCTTGGTATGTCGACATCGTTAATTACCTAGTTGCAGGCGTGCTTCCACCGGATCTCACTTATCAGCAAAAGAAGAAATTCTTCCACGATCTGAAACACTATTATTGGGAAGAACCTCTACTCTTCAAGAGAGGGACTGACAACATATACCGTCGCTGTTTCCCAGAGGAAGAAATAGAAAACATCATTTCCCAATGCCATTCAGCACCATATGGTGGTCATGCCAGTACATCCAAGACGTGCGCTAAGATTCTCCAAGCCGGCCTATTCTGGCCTAACCTCTGGAAAGACGTTCACATTGTTGTGCTAAAATGTGATCGATGCCAACGAACTGGCAACATCTCACGACGCGATGAAATGCCTCAGAAAGGAATCTTAGAGGTAGAAATCTTTGACGTATGGGGAATAGATTTCATGGGACCATTCCCGTCTTCTTTTGGAAATAACTACATACTCGTCGCTGTAGACTACGTGTCTAAATGGATAGAAGCCATTGCTGCTCCAACAAACGACGCACGAGTATTAATCAAACTCTTCAAAAACACAATCTTTCCTAGATTCGGTGTACCCAGACTCGTCATTAGTGACAGCGGATCTCACTTCATATCGCGAATATTTGATAAACTTCTCTCTAAATATGGAGTCCGACACCGAGTAGCTACACCTTATCATCCGCAAACTAGCGGACAAGTAGAGGTCTCGAACAGGGAAATAAAACAAATATTGGAAAAGACTGTCGCTACCTCAAGGAAAGATTGGTCATCAAAGCTGAATGAAGCTTTATGGTCTTATAGGACCGCTTTTAAGACACCAATAAGTACTACACCTTTCAAATTAGTTTACGGTAAATCCTGTCATCTCCCTGTAGAATTAGAGCATAAAGCCTTCTGGGCCATTAAGACACTTAATTTCAACTACACTGAGGCAGGAGAGAAACGAATCCTGAACTTACACGAATTAGAAGAACTTAGATTGGACACTTACGAAAATGCCCGTATCTACAAAGAACGAACTAAGAAATGGCATGATAAACGTTCAGTCCGGAAACAATTCAGTGTGGGAGACATCGTACTTCTATTTAATTCAAGATTGAAAATTTTCCCAGGTAAACTAAAATCTAGGTGGTCTAGACCTTTTGAAGTGACTAAAGTACTTCAAAGTGGAGCTGTTGAAATTACCGATAAGACGAATGCACCATTTATCGTAAACGGGCAACGTCTAAAACATTATAATAAGAACGAAAACAACCCTCAAGTCAGCAGTATAACATTGCTCGAGCTTCCTGCTAAAACCCCCGAATAGCTTGTCACCAAGCTATCGTCAGGCTTTTGACGTTAAAAACAGCGCTTAATGGGAGGCAACCCAATTTTCCCGTATTTTCCTTTTTTTTTACTGTATTTCATTCTCATTTTTATTTGAAATCTTACTTTGAAATTTTAACAAAATTTTAAACTTGAATTGCTACTATTTTTAATTTTTGTTTCATTATTTTCTCTTTTATTTAAACTTTGTTTTTATTCCTACCACCTTTTGTTTCTAAAAATTCTGACTTAAAATTTCTGTTTTAAACTTTTTAGGATTTTAAAAGCCTTCAAACCGTCCTACTGTTTTTCTCCGACTAACCTGCGAGTATGGCCGAGTACGACTTCACAAAGGTGCATTTTCGAGGATTAGCTCAAAAGGCAAGATTTGAAGCATTAACTGAGAGATACATAGCCTTAACTCTGTATTATGATAAGTCTACCATGGAGAAGCTAGGAATTACTGATAGCATTCAATTCCTGTTTAATCAATTAGGCTGGGAGAACACCTCCTTGAAAACTCGTTTTGCTACCTATAAGGACCTCACCTACGAATTCCTTAGTTCCTTCAGGTACTTACCCAACTATGGTTTTGGATCAAACACAGAGCTGATCATCTTTAGGATGTTTGGAATGGACCAAACCCATAGCCGTATGTCATTAGCTAACCTCCTAGGATTTCCTAGCGGACCACATGTGTTCATCAGTGCTGAAGATGACGATCTTGATTTTGAACTAAACCAGTTCTGGGGTAAAATCACAGGCGACTATCACCCTGACCCAAATGGCATGTATAACGATGACATTCATAACCCCGCTTTCAGATACTTTCATAAGATCCTAGCTTACACCATTTTTGGAAAGGAAGAAAACATTACTACAATATCTAAAGAAGAGTTGTTTATCTTATTCTGTGCATCTCAGGGTCGTCCAGTGAATGCCATGCCTTTTATGATGAGATCCTTCCTACGCCTCACTGAGGAACCACAATCACCTATTCTAATAGGAGGCCTCATGACAATGATTGCCCACGAGCTTGGCCTTAGATTCCACCTAAATGCAAGCACTAGTTTTGGCACCGTCCGACCCATGAATATCCAGTTTTGCTTTAACAGGTGCATTTTAAGAACCATGGGACCTAGACCTTACGAGTACCTTATCAATGACAAACCTGTCCAGCTATTCACATTGCCAAATCATCAGATGACTAGTATCCGTAACACGGACAATTGGGTTTATGAATTGGATGAGCCTATGGGACCTCCTTCACCTCAATCCACACCACAGAATTACATATACGACAGTGATCACATCTCTGAAGCACATGATTATTTATATTATGAGGATGTTGTATCCGAAGTTGAGGTAGACCCTGAGACCCCTCCACATTACAACACCTATCCTGAGCCCATTCCTGACGAAACCACTGACAAAATGGATACTGTTCTGAACCGGTTAGACAACTTCGACGCAGCTCTGACCACCGCAAGAAATGAGATAACAAGCATCCACGCCGAATTATCAGTTTTCATGGACTTAGTTTGTGACCAGCTCGATTACTACGCCCAGAAGTTTGACGAATTGAAGGCACAAAAGGACTGAGATTTTCGCTTTAGTTTAGTTTAATTTTCCTGTTTATCTGTACGCTTTAAATTATTTTGATTTTTGCATTGTTTCATTTCACTTATGTATTACATTAAAAAAAACAATCATTTTAATTAAATGTTATTTCAATTTTGTTCATTATTCCTTTATTCTGTTTTTATGTTATCATATGTTTCTTGGCTGATTTATTACATTACATTATCAATTACAAGCCTTAAAACCATGTTAAAAGCACCCCTGTAGCAAAATTCTGCGTTCTGCAGAATTTGCTGGTGTGACGACCGTCACAGCACCATGACGCCCGTCACACGGGTGACGACCGTCACAGATGTGTGACGACCGTCACGAGTCCAAAACCTGATATCTGCTATAACAGAGGTTACGTTTCTTCCCCCACTCCCACCTTATCAACTTCCCATCACCACACATCCAAACCCCATTTCAAAATTTCGTTTTCCCTCCTTACTACATATAATCCCAACTCCCATTTCATCTTCATTAACCAATTTTATGCAATTTCTCATTCCGCAGAAACCGCATTCTTCCCTCATTTCATCAGCTTCATCTAGCAAATGGCAAGAAACAATGAAACCCCTGACCTTAGCAATATCATTTTCGGCGACGACGAATCCGGCGAGAAACAGAGAGCAAACTATGTCGCCTTCCATCAACGGTCGCTACAACCGATCCACTATCCGCACATACCATCTCTCACGGAGCTCGGCCTCCTTGACAACGTCACTTGGATGCTCCAGAGAGCCGGCATTTGGCATCTGTGCACAAATCCGCAGCCCACCTACGAACAACTCACCCTTGAGTTCCTCAGTTCGTTCAGTTACTTCACCTCTAGCGGCGACCTTAGCCAACATTCCGGCGCCGCTTGCTTCCGTATGTTCGGCACGAACTACCAATTGAATCAAAATCAGATTGCCGACATCCTACATTTCCCTCGCAGCGATGACGCTCACCGCCGCATTACCGAACAATTTCAACATGAAGCTTTTGCGCTTTGGTCCCAATTGACCGGAATCAATGCCGACGGCTGGGATTCTCTGCATGCAAAACACATCCATAACCCAACCATCCGGTATTTCCACAGAGTGCTGAGCAATACCATCTTCGCAAGAGATAGCAACCACAAGGTGAACTCCAAAGAACTTTTCTTCCTCCGCTGCATGTTCAATTCCGAACCCATCAACGTCGCTCCGTTCCTCCTGGCCCACATTCAGGCCAACTGCAACCGTGGCTCTAAGCCATTTTACTTTGGCGGGATTGTTACCGCCATTGCACTAGGCCTGAACCTCGGTAACCAATTCCAGAATCTCCATACAATTCCCTCGGTATTTCTCGACACCGACCATTGCAGAGCTTCTCACCTCATCCGCTCCAGGTCCGATGGAAAGTACCATCCGGTCGTGCGTGGCAAAACCATCAGAAGCATCATCATGCCGTCACGTACCCGGATGCACCCACAGGATCGTGCCAACTAGATTTTTGACCTGAATGCCCCTACTGCTACCGCTTCCCCAACTCAAACCAATACCCAAGGGTCTGTTGATGAAATGCAAGATGAGTTGGACAAAGCTGAGCAACCTGAGGCATCACAACCACTTCCTTCTGAAGGCACATCCTACCGTCGCCGCCGCCACCGTACAGAGCCCGACTTCTCTGAAGAAGACCTCCGCCGATCCCTCGACCAACAAGCACAGATGCTCGCCATAATGCAGCAACAAAATCAGCGAGCAGAGCAATTCGAAGCTTGGCAGAGGACCACGATGCAACAGCTCCAAACTGGCCAGGAAGCCATCACTGAGAACTTGGCAAATCTTACCTTGCAATTCGAAGGACTCCGAGATTATGTCTATCACACCGGAGCTCTGAACTTTGAGGCCCGAGTCGACCAAGCCAGAGGTAGAGGACGAGACATAGGACGTGACCGAGGCAGAGGCCGTGACTAGTTCTTTCTTCCTTTATTTGTTTCCTGTATTTTTCCCTTTCTTGTATTTTCATTTTCTCTGTATTTCCATCCCGCATCATTTCAAATCAGTGGGGACACTGATTGAGATAGTGTGGGAGTGGAGCGTTTATTTCCCGTTTCCTTGTACTTTCAATTCAGTAATTTCAATTCAAACATTTTCCCATTTTAGCAAATAACAGCTCATTTATATGTCTTTTTCCGTTACGCAAAATTTCCCCACTTTATTCGACATAAACAAAATTTTTTCAGTTGTTCCTCAAAAGCATCACGAGAATTCGCCAAAGTTCAAACCAAGTTTTGAAACTCCGAGACGAAAATTCTAACAACACCAGTACCGTCCTGACACCTTAGACCTCCGGTTTATGCGAGTCGGTTTCACTACCTACTTGTACCAAAGTTTCAAGTTTCTACGCAAACTCAGCCCCAAGTAGTTTATACAAGCAGTCAGCACCATCCTAAACACTTCTAAGCGAGCGACCAATGCAAATAAGTGTATGATCTCTAAAAAGATGAAAAATCATGAAAAGAAAGCCATATAGCCTGAGTATAGAGACATGTTCCCTCTAAGTTAGGTGCTCCTCACCCGAGCATTTAGCCCAACGGTACAACATTCAACAATCCCAAACAAACACCAACACACTAAATTATATAGTATCCAAGAAGAAACAGAAACTAACCTGCAACGTTCTGAGCAAATGGGTGGCCCGCGGCGGAAATATGACGTTTCTGATTTGAGAAGGCAGAGGTTAGTTCTCACGACTGCGGTTTCTCACAAAGGAAGATGGTGGAATCAAAGATGCATAAAGGTCTTCGTCGGTAAGTTCGTAGTGGTCAGAGAGAAGTTCATCATGGCGTCGTACGCGTGGAGGTCGACGTCGGCTATCTCCGAGGTAGGTTTCGACTTGACTTACCCCTGTTGTTGTCGCAATGGCGGAAAAACCGCGATCTCGCCTCCCTTCGCTGTGATGTTATGGTTTCAATTGTTGTTGTTGCCGTCCCGTTTAGTGTTCTTCCAGGTCCTTTTATACCGTTGTGTAAAACCCTTTTTCTTTTGAACTATTGTTGGGCCTGGATTTGCTTTGTTGCTACGATCTTTACGGTGGGTTTATTGCTATTTTTTAGGATTTTTGGTTTGACTTGTTTGGAGCAGAAATCGGGGATGATTCTATTGTTGCGAATCTTGTGGCTGAGGTTTAGGAATAGCCTGCGTTTTTCTCTGCCACTTCAATGTCTTCATGAGTATTTCATCTTCGAAACTTTCTGGCTTTTGTGATTTGTGAAATCCATGTCGAATCCCCTTGTTGCGCTTACGTTAGAATAGAAAAAGGTATGAACAAATCCGTGTAACTTTTCGACCACCTCATATTTCTTCCTCCTTTGAGATTCCCACTGTTGAATTAAAGGAATTGAATATATTAACCAACAAATCAGGTTCAACAATTACATTGGATTTAATCTTAAAAGCCTCTTGATTGAGTTAAATTGAATGGAGATGATTTGTTTCTTGTTTTTTTCTTGCATAGCTTGTGTCCTATATGAATGGTTGTTGACTGCGGATGTTGATGCAAGTCATGAATTGGCATCTTATTAATAAAAGCTTCGGCCTCGACAAGCCTTCCTGGTTTCCCGAGAAGATCAATTATGTTCCCACAATGCTCCTTTCCAGTAGGGACACCAACTTCAGTAGTCATCAAAGAGAAATACGCAAGACCTTCATCCATCAACCCCCTGTGACCGCAGGCAGACAGAAGAGAAACAAATGTGACGTGATCAGGTCTCAGACCAAAGTTGAGCATCTCTTGAAAGGCCAATAAAAATATTCCAAAACCTTTGTGACCGGCTTTATGGTGGGATAATGATTCTAAATACATCACCGATTTCCTCACATTTTCCATACATACCCACTGTAGCATTTAAAATGTATTCATTTCAGTCTCGATTCATGTCTGGTAACTAGATCTCCTTTTTTTTACTATTTTTGCAGGCTGCTGATTGTTGGGGAAACACTGAGATTTGGGGGTTTGAGGACAGGGCCAGTAACACAATCAACTACACTGAGGCTAACAGAGTTATCAATAGAATCTTTGTTCGAATTGTACAGAATTCTAGCATGATTCTCAACGCCTTCCGCATCAATCTCCATCTCCTCGTCGCTATCTTCAACAATGTGAGGTAGTGATAACAGGTACTGGAGTCTAGGCGGCAATAAGTTCAAATTTCTTTGGATCAAAGTTGCTGAATGGCCCCGGCTGCCATCACTGGGATTGTTACCATTTGGTTTAACTCGATGCAGCTCATCCTTGAGTTCGCGTACTACTTTTCGCCGTTGGTTCACATCATCATGCATTACGTCATTTACAACGACTTTGCTCTTGATAGCTTTGGCACGTTGTACCGAAAGTCTTATTCCTACAACTTTGTGTATATTCAAATTGTTCACTTTCCTTTATCTCCAAGATGAATGCAGGATGAAGATAGTTGAGTTGGGCGGAGACAAAGAGCTCATAAATATGTTAAGCCCGGCTAAAGACGACTATACACGGAAAGCAGCACTGAATACTCTGGCTGAGCCGTCGCACTCAGCTTGAACTTTGAAGTCTTCATTTAAATATCCTTTGCATATTACTTACCAAATTTTTGCTTTTAAGATCATTTCTTTGTAACATGCTTATTAACATGCTGGTGGATATTCGGCCCAATAGTAGTAAGTGGCAACCTTTGTGG
Organism: Lathyrus sativus; assembly: GCA_963859935.3. Classification (NCBI taxonomy): domain Eukaryota; kingdom Viridiplantae; phylum Streptophyta; class Magnoliopsida; order Fabales; family Fabaceae; genus Lathyrus; species Lathyrus sativus. The sequence goes on along the minus strand of OZ012741.1, from coordinate 626,438,143 downwards.
TCCTAAATAGTAAACCATAAATGTCCACCCCTTGTAATTTACTTTTATAATAATCTATTTGCAAACTAACTGTAAGATCAAAGGATAAAAACTTCAGAAAATGAATACTTGTTTAAACTGTTGGTCTTTTCTATTCAAACCATATGGGCATATAAAAATGAAAAGGAACATAGATTTCGGGACAATATCTGCATGACATGAGGCCTCGTATATATTTTAGCAGGGGAGTTGAACCCTTATGTTCTTCTCTTCAAAACTACCAAAGCACAACACATGTATCTTATCCTGTGAACATTTGGAATAAGAAACTGATGAAATTTGTCCGATTACCACAACGTTTGACCATTAACCACTGAGCTCAAACCAATCTCCTGCAAGTCAACTTGTATCCGATAAAAGTGAATATGGCCTTGACCAAATAAGCAGAGAATTACTGCCAGTTAATGACCGATTTGTCCTTCACCGCTTGAATTGCGCACAATGGGATTTTTCCTGCAAAAAACAAACAGACTACACAAACCTGTTAATGATTAGTTAAATGCAATGCAAAAGTGGAATGTAAAATGAAACGACAAATCTTAGGGCAAAATTTGGGGTATTACACCTGACCTTCCCAAACAATGCAGCAACACAGAACACAACAGGACTTTTGATCAACTCCACTTTCTCTAGACTTTGTTGATCAACAATCTGCATGAAAATATCATCAAAATAACTTGATATTCAGAAATTTAGTGCTCTTAAGTTGAAAATAAACTATGGAGGCAATGTAAATAGTTTAGGAGGATTTTAAAATTATGAGCTTTTAGAGATGGTTTAAGCGAAGATTTGATTATACTCCAGAAATATTAACACTTAGCCTCAGCATAGTCGATTCTTCCCCCGGCGTCAGTAATGCATTGGATGACTAAGTTCCTCAATTTCTCACATTGTATCTGATCGTCTTCTGCGCCTGACTTGGCTTTTGATAATGATTTGTTTATAGATAGTGTCTGCAAAAGGATTTGAAAGTGTTACCTAGTTGTAGAGAGAACGACAAATAATACAAACAATGGATTAAGGCCTAGTAAAGCTTAAAATAAACTGTTTCCCTCTCTTCAGATGAAAGATGTACATTGCGTGAACTCATTGCTAGACCATCGTTTTCCCCTGTTATTTCACAGCCTATCACTTTTATGGAAAAATCAAGATCGCGAACCTGCGAAAAAGAATCAGTCAATCTATTAAAACCAACATCCCACAACAATAATAGGTGTAGAATTTAAGGAAGATCTTTGGTTACATTTTACCCTTATATTCATCATTTTCCCTCTAATTTCCTAGTTCTAGAATCCTCTCTCCCTCTCCCAATACTTCTCCTGAAGATTCTATTATTTGTTTCGCACTTAGGCCCATTTTCATTTCCCAGCCCATCAGAGAAGCTGAAGGTACAACATAGTGACAGAGGTGTTGTTATCCAGTGATAACTGAATCAGAAGAATTTGAGATAGCATCCACTGATAACTAAGATAGCTGACCAGTCATAATATCCAAATAGAACAACAGAAGGAGAAGGACGGATCCATTTTCTCAAGAGACAATGGCTACAAATGAGTTAAACATGTGGAATAATATTTTTCAGTCATACCATGGAAGGTGGTGAGCAGGTGCAAGGGAACAAAGCGGAATGGAGATTTCACTTCATCGTTTAGATATTTGAAGACAAATAATCCCTTCTAAGTGCATCATAAATAAAGTAAACTTTAATGGTTCTATCTATGTTTGAATATCCTAAAATGAAGGGAGTAGAATGCGACACAGCAGAATGGACAGGGAATGGAGATTTCGCTCTATCGTTTTGATATTTTAAGATAGAACGAGGAAAGTTCTTCATCTCAAATTAGAGGGGAAGAAATAATGGTGGTAAGTGATGGAATAGAATGAAATTGATACCACTCGATTCTGATTCGCTCCATCCGATTTTAACTAATTCAAATAGTAGAGTTTAACTACATTTCATCACATATCACTCTATACCATCTTATTCCATTAATCCAAACATCAAAAAATTTAAAAAGTATTAAAAACAATTACCATTCTCTGAATAACTTCCATTGCTGATAATCATTTTTCCCAAAGACAGCAACATCAGGCTCAACAATATTAAACAACTTAGCAACAATAATAGCAACACCTCTGAAGAAAACAGGCCTACTCTTCCCACAAATACCCTTTTCAAGTTTCTCAACTCTAACCCAACTCTCACGTCCCAAACCACTCTTCTCAACACAAGACACCACCTCACCACCACCAACAACAACATCACCATCACCATCACCACCCTCACTCTCACTCTCCCCATAATCATACAAATTCTTTGGATTAAAAACAACTTCAACACCACCAGGAACAGACATCACCTTCAAAATCAGAAGGGTAAGTGCAAAGATCTTCATTAGGTTAGAACTGACCCGGGTTGACGTAGATTGATACTGCAACAACATTGGCGTGTTTGTGAGCTTCGGTGATGAGAGAAAGATGCCCTTGGTGAAGGTAACCCATGGTGGGAACGAAAGCAATGAGTTTGGATTGGGATCTCATTGATCTTGACCAATTTCTCATCTGACTTTTGTCTCTGATTATTAGAGGTTGTTTTTGTTTCATTGAGATCAAATGGGTTTGGTGGGTTTGAATATCCTAAAATCAAGATCAAGAAGAAGGTCCTAAACCCTAAAATCAAGAATGTAGTGAAAATGTATAGCTATCATCTAAGATTTATGGCAAAAAGAAAAACAGCAACCGTAACATCTACGATAATAGCGTTGGATGGTTGAGGTGGCGGTGGAGGAAGAGAAGGAAAATACTCTAGCGATGGATTTTCTCGAGAAAATTATTTTGGGGGAAATCGTAAATATAAAGATTTAGTATTAGTGAAATTATAAATTTTAATTAAATTATAAATTTTAATTAAAAATCAACTAATTAATATTAAATTATATTTTTTTTTGGAATGTTTTTGGATTTGTGTGTTATTATTGTTGATGATGTTTCTTAATAATTTTATATATATATATATATATATATATATATATATATATATATATATATATATATATATATATATATATATATATATATATATATATATATATATATATATATATATATATATATATATATATATATATATATATATATATATATATATATATATATATATATATATATATATATATATATATATATATATATATATATATATATATTTTAAATTCTGATAAATTCATATTATTGTTTTTGTTGGTGCAAAGGTGAATAAATGATGAACAAAGGAAATATTCTATTAAGAATGACGGCTACAAAACATGATAATGTTACAATGATTGTCACCCTATTTATAAGCTAAAACTAGGGTTACTAGAATAAGATAAAATACTAAAATACCCTCTAACAAACTTAGGGGCTAAGAAAATAGTACAACTAAATAAATATGAATTACTATTAATATTCTAATACCATCCCTTAATTCATATTCCATCAAAACTTGTAACACCAATTCCATCCCTTAGTCTGAGAAATTGATCAGTCTTGATAGCTTTCGTCAGAACATCTGCCAACTGCTTCTGAGTGCTGCAGTGTACAACTTCTAACACTTCACTCTGAACTTGATGTCTCAGAAAATGATATTTGGTCTCAATATGCTTGCTTCTCCCATGCAACACTGGGTTTCTAGCAAGATTGATTGCAGACTTGTTGTCAATCATCAACTTCAGAGGTTTGTCTACTTTAATTTTCAGATTCTGCAACAGATTCAGAATCCACACAGCTTGGCATGCAGTAACAGCACCTGCAATGTATTCAGCTTCACAGGTTGACAACGCCACAACAGGTTGCTTCTTGGAACACCAAGAAATGGAACCTCCCAGAAATTTGAACAAGTACCCAGATGTACTTCTTCTGTCAACTCTGTCTCCACACCAATCAGAGTCTGAATAACTCAGAAGTTCTGACTCATATTTCCTCCAGAGGGAAATAATACTCCATACTTCAGAGTTCCTTTGATATACCTCAGAATCCTAACAGCAGCTTGGTAATGGGACCACTTAGGTTTACTCATGAACCTACTAACCATCCCAACTGAGTAGCAAATATCAGGTCTGGTATTGCACAGATACCTCAGAGAACCAACCAACTGTTTGAAGGTTGTAGCGTCCACATCCTTTCCTTCAGAGTCTGAATCCAGTTTCTGATTTGTATCAGAAGGTGTGACAGCCATCTTACAATTCTTGAGATCAAATCTCTTCAGAAGTTCTAATTCATACTTGAGTTGATGCAAAATGATACCTTTCTCAGAATATCTGAACTCCATCCCTAGAAAGTATGTCATTTTGCCTAGATCGGTCATTTCAAATTCATTCATTAGAACCTTCTTGAACTTGGCTACCTCCTGTTCAGAACTTCCAGTCAGTAGTATATCATCAACATATAAACATACCAGAGTCATATTGCCTTCAGAAGTATGCTGAACATAGACACTGTACTCCATCTCACATTTCTGAAAGCCCTGCTTCTTGAAAAATGAATCAATCTTCTGATTCCAAGCTCTGGGCGCTTGTTTCAATCCATATAGAGCTTTGTATAATCTGTACACCATCCTTTCCTGATTCTTTTTCACAAATCCAGGAGGTTGTGACACATAAACTTCTTCTTCTAATGGACCGTTCAGAAATGCAGATTTTACATCTAAATGCATCAGAGGCCAATTCCTGTTAGCAGCTATTGCAATCACCATTCTGATTGTTTCATGTCTTGCTACAGGTGCAAACACTTCAGAGTAATCCAGCCCAGGTTTTTGTAGAAATCCTCTGGCTACCAACCTTGCTTTATGTTTGCCAATTGAGCCATCTGGCTTTAAATTCTGCTTGAAAACCCATCTGACGCTGATGGCTTTCTTGTCTTTTGCAAGTTCTGTCAGCTTCCAAGTCTTGTTTCTCTCTATAGCATCAAGTTCTTCTTTCATGGCCTTCAGCCAGAGCTTCTGCTTAAGAGCCTCCTCTGTACTTATAGGTTCAGAGTCTACTAACATGGCACACTGAATAACTTCTCCTTCAGAGTCTACTTCAGTGTCTTGCAGCATGTCAAATTCTGCAAATCTTCTGGGAATACTTCTGATTCTTTGTGGTCTCTGAACTTGTTCAGAGTCTTGAGCTTCAGAGTTTCCAGCTTCAGATGGTTGACTTCCTCTAGAGCTTTGACCATCTTCAAGATCTGGCATATTTTTAGAGTCTTGGCCATCTTCAGAGTCTGAATTGCCACCAGAATCTGGATTACCATCAGAGTCTGGATCATCAGAGTCACCTTCATCTTCTGAGTCTTCTCCAGAGTCAGAATCACTATCAGAGTCAGAATCAACGTCAGAGTTTACTTCAACTTCAGAAATTCTTAACTCTGACCTTTCTTCAGAAGTTCTAACATCAGAATCAGATTGAGACTTATCCCAATTCCAAACTTCTGATTCCTTCACAATCACATCTCTGCTGAATTCAATTTTATTGGTTTCTGGACAATAGAGCTTGTATGCACCTGTACTGTGGTACCCTATCAGAATCATCACTTTGCTTCTATCATCCAGCTTCTGTCTTCTGGCTTCTGGAACATGTTTATAGCAAACAGAACCAAACACCTTCAGATGACTAACACTTTGCTTGTCTCCAGTCCACTTCTGCATAGGAACTATTTCCTTCAACTTCTTCGTAGGACATCTGTTGAGTACATACGTTGCAGTGGCAACAGCTTCTCCCCAGAGCTTCTGAGGAAGCTTCTTCTCCTTTAGCATGCTTCTCACCATATCAAGCAAAGTGCGGTTTCTTCTTTCAGCAAGACCATTGTGTTGAGGGGTATAAGGAGCAGTAACCTCATGCTCAATTCCATTCTCCTCACAGAACTTCTGGAACTCTTTGGAGTTATACTCACCTCCACCGTCAGTTCTAAGAATCTTCAACTTCTGACCACTCTGATTCTCAGCCTTCATTCTGAATTTCTTGAATTCATCAAACACCTCGTGTTTGAACTTAATAAGGGATACCCATGTCATTCTTGTGAATTCGTCAACAAATAACACAAAGTATTTATTCCCTCCAATTGATGCTACTGGAAATGGACCACACACATCAGAATGTACAACTCCCAAGGCATGTTTTGCTCTTGGAGCAACTTCTGACGCAAATGTCAAACGTGGTTGTTTTCCTTCCATGCAAACTTTGCATGACTTCTCAGGCTTCTTAATTGTAGGAATTCCATGTACCAGCTTCTTTGAATTCAGATGTTTTAAGCTTTTGAAATTCAAATGACCAAATCTTCTGTGCCACAGCTCACTCTCCTTCTCAGCACATGTTGCACTAAGACATTCTGAGTCTGCAGTTCTGACATTCACCTTGAATGTTCTATTCCTTCCCTGTTCTGACTCCATAATCAACTTCTGATTGTAGTCATACAGCTTCAGAAGATTGTCCTTCATGGTAACTGAAAAACCTTTCTCAATTAATTGTCCCAAACTCATCAGATTGCTTCTGATGCCAGGTACATACCACACGTTCTGAATCAATGCTGTTTTCCCATTGTTCAGAGTCACTCTGACATTTCTCATACCTTCTGCATTAAGATATTTGTCATCAGCACATCTGATCTTTGTCCTCTTTTCAGAGTCAAAGTCAACCATCCATTTCTTGTTTCCAGTAAGATGATTTGAACAGCCAGTGTCCATATACCATCAGTCTGTCAGATCCATATCATCAGATTCAGAGGCCATTAATAGCACAGATTCGTCATCAGAACTTCTGGCTATATTTGTTTCTTCTGATTTCTTCTCCTTGTTTGACCAACAATCTCTAGCAAAGTGACCAAACTTCTTACAACAGTAACATTGGATCTTCTTCTTGTCATACTTCTCTTTTCCCTTCTGAGCATTCTTTTGCCTATCAGAGATTGAGCTTTCTGACTTCTGACCACCATCAGATCTTCTCTTGGCTTCTGACTGCTTCTGATACCTCCTATCAGAAGTTTCTTTCAGAGCCTGCTGCTCTACTTCCCTTTCAGAAGTTCTCTCAGTCAAACGCAACTCTTGTGCTTCTAAACTGCTCTGCAGCTCTTCAATTCTCATGGTACTCAGATCTTTGGAATGTTCTATTGCTACCACAATGTAATCAAATTGAGAGGTAAGGGATCTCAATACCTTCTCCATGATTGTTTCTTCAGAAAGAGTTTCTCCACACGCCTTCATCTTATTAGTGATCAGAATCACTCTGGAGATGTATTCAGAAACTTTCTCATTATTCTTCATGTTGAGATTCTCATATTACTTTCTCAAGGACTGAAGCTTCACCTTCTTCACTGATGCGTCACCACTATAACATCTAACCAGTGTGTCCCACGCAGCCTTTGCTATCGTTGAATCTGCAATCTTCTCAAACACATTTACATCAACACATTGATGAATAAAGAATAATGCTTTCTGATCCTTCTTCCTTACTTCCTTCTGCGCGTTTTTCTGTTCATCCGTTGCATCTGCTGCTACCGGAACATAACCATCAGTGACAAGATCTAAAACATCTTGAGTACCAAACAATACACGCATTTGGATCATCCAACGATTCTAGTTTTTACTGTCAAATACTGGAAGCTTGGTGTTCATGTTGTCGTTTCCGTTCATCTTCACCTTGCACAATACACTCAGATTTCTCACACAGTGTTTCCCAACCTACAGAATAAAATTCTGATCAGATTTTGTTCAAGATTCAACACGAATATAAGAATCAAAATCAAACACACAAGACCTCACGTTCACTCGTGTTTCCCGTGTTTCCCAATGAATCCGAACCGGAGCTCTAGATACCAATTGTTGGTGCAAAGGTGAATAAATGATGAACAAAGGAAATATTCTATTAAGAATGACGGCTACAAAACATGATAATGTTACAATGATTGTCACCCTATTTATAAGCTAAAACTAGGGTTACTAGAATAAGATAAAATACAAAAATACCCTCTAACAAACTTAGGGGCTAAGAAAATAGTACAACTAAATAAATATGAATTACTATTAATATTCTAATAGTTTTCTCACATAATCATAAGAAAAACACTATTTTTTAAGTATTTGATTTTTTATAGCTTTTTGTCATGATTAAAAAAATCCATGCTAATAAATGTGTCTGGAGTATTTTTTTAAGAATTTCAAATAAAGCAAATATTTTTTAAATAAATTAAAGCGTTTTGTTATAACTTGTGATATTAAAGGTAGAAAATTTTGTATTTTGTTATAACTTGTAAGACTTTTTGATGTTGTGTGCATTTACAAAGGTAGAAGAATGTCGTAATGGAGATTGCAATTATAAAATCATGCGCAACAAACCGGCACAATAAAGGTAAATATTAAAACAAGCTATTAAAATGAGTTTATGCATATATTAATTATATGCTAGAGTGGTCCAATTGTTAAAGGCATTGTCTTTTATGAAAAAGACATGGATTCAAATTTCATTGAGTGTGAAAATAAAAATTATTTTGTAAATTAATCATTTATACAATGACATGTAACACCTATAATTATTTAATAAATATAAATTAATTATGTTTTATTACATGTCAGCACCATTAATGGATGATGCATTATACAACTTTTTGTCTATTTTGTTTGATATGTCAATGCAGCAAATAATATAATTTTTACAATAATATTTTTATTGATATATAAAATATTGATATTTATGAATTAAAATATTAATTAATGAGAAGGAGAAGAAAATGATGAGTAGAGAAAAAATTTTACTCTACTTTATTTGATATATTTATGCATCAGAAAAAAATAATATAATTTTATTATAATGTTTTTTATTAATAAATAAATTATTTATATTGTATTTATAAATTAAAATATTAAATAGAGAGATATTAAAAATTGTATTTTGATAGTTTTATATAATTTGTGTTGGGACAAGAAGTTGTCTCATGGTTTTATGAGAGACAAGAATTCATGTTTTTGTCATGTCCCTTGTCGTATATTTTGTCTTGTTCCATGATAAGTTTCTGTATCAAACAAAGTATAAAAAAATTGTCATGTCTTGTCCCTCGTTTTGTAGCAAATCAAAGCACCTATTGTTTTATGCAACACAAAATTTCTAATTGTAATATCTAATGCATTGAATACAAGTATACATGAAATTTCTCTTCTTTTTTTTAAGACAAAGCAACATCAAAATCTCAAATAAAAACATATTAAAAAAATAGTGAATATACCTTGGCTTTTTTGAGGAAATGTGGATGGTTTGTAAGGTATATGATAGTCCACATGATCCCAGTTGTTGTAGCTTCATGTTCAGCAGCTAATAGTCCTATTAACTGAATCAAAACTCTGTAACAAAACACAAAACAACACAAGCCACAAAACACTCCTAAAATCCTTGAGGCATGTGAATTTTCGTTTTTTCATTATTGTTGTGTATGGTTTGCTAGCTAACTCAGGGGAAAAACACCGACACAGATTCTTAATTTTTTTTCTTAAAAAAAACAAACTAAACAAGAAATGACTCGGTTATGAAAAGTATCGAAAAAGAAAATCTGAGAAAACACTCCTAAATCTACCTTAGTTCATCAACAAACAACAATATTTGAATGGATAAATCAACCTTACTTCATGAAGAAACTAAACCATATTTGCAGATAGTATAATAACCAAAATCTACCTTAATTCATCAAGAAACAACAATATTTGAATGCCTAAATAATCTATCCTAGTTCATTAAGAAACAAAACCAAATTTGAATGCCTAAATCAACCTAACTTCATGAAGAAACAAAACCATATTTGCAGATAGTATTGTAAATGAAGATGATTAAAATCAAACCTTGTTGCGACATGGAGGCAAATATTGTTTAGTACTCTTATGCAGTGGATTGACATTATCCAGAACCTTTGATGCAGAAACTTTCTGAAAAACATAATCTATGTGAAGGCATAAAGAACCTTTAAATGCTTTTGTTAAAACAATTTACAATATTGAAAGATGGCACATAAGTAATAGCAAAAAGATAATCAAATAACAGTATATACCTAGTTCACTATAAGGTGAAGGTAGGAGATCAGGTGAACCTTCATACACACTAATCAAGAAAATAGAGTTACAAATTAAGCAATCTATACATAAACAATACACGATCGCTTGAAAAACATAATGAGGAAGAGAAGGTTTGTTGTTACCAAGTCCAAGATATTGCAAACTGAATCTCCCTTGATAATTTCAGCATTCTGTTCAACCAACAATTAATCATGTGATAGCTTGTATTAAAAGACTCAAAGAAGGTCTTAATAGAGGTTTCCCTATAACATCAAATAGCAAATAGCAATAACTTGGTGCAGTGGGTTTTGGCACCCCATTAAAGGACAAACAATATATGTTCATTATGGATGGCCCATATGTATTATGAGTGTTCTGTGGTAGGGATGAGAGTTGGATCATAAGCTTCGTGAGCTTCAAGGGGCTCTCTAACATCATTCATGCTGAGTTTCTGGCTCTTTTGTTGGGTTTGAATCTAATATAATATATAAATATAATTAATCTCTTCGTTAAGCATTAAGATTCTATTTAAATCATTCACTAACAAAATGAAATATCATATTGAAATAGGAACTATATTATTACAAATATAGCAAGAATGTAGTTGAGAAGAAAAAATAAGAATAAACAGCATAACATCCTGTATGAAGAATCCAATGGTGTTATGATGCAATCACTAAATCAAAGCACTCAATACAAAATAGGATAAATGTAAAATGTAAAATCAGAAGAATATGGAGAAAAAGAGAGTAGACATTGCAAAATGAAAGTCATGGCAGAGGCATGAAGGCTCGAAACTCCATTTTTGCTTTCAGAAGGACTTGGAACACCAGCTACACAAATTTGTTAAAAAAAATCAAATGTTAAATTCATTCTAGTACAACATTGTTGATTGAAAATATGGATATTAAAATTTTAATAAATTTTTTTTTTCATTCACATAGTTGAAAATTAATAGAAAAAATAAGGAAAATTTACCTGAACTATCCGCTAAATTTGAAGGACTAGGAGATAATCCTCCTTTTGGTGTCATTGCCATATCTTTATTATTATTTTTTCAACCAAATAAAATTATGTTACCACTAAATCAAGATATATTAAGATAAAATGCATAAAAAGTTTTAGGCATGCATAACAATTATTTTACATTATTAAAGTGACGAAAATCATGTTAATTCAATTCAGTTGATAATTTTGCATATAACATCTGCGTACTGGGACACAGGTTCCAGTCCTCAATATTACAATGGACTATGATACCAAAAAAGTAAAAAACTTACTTGGTGGCATGGATTTTTGACTTGATGCTCGGGCAAGGACACACCAACAGCTGTGACGACATATATAAGAAATGAAAACACTATTTAAATAATCTTCAACATATATATGTAAATCACAATTGAACATTTTGTGAATGCAACTTTTCTAGATCTAAACATTAAAGTAAAACATAAAAAAGGCACTGAAATTTACCTGAGCAAGTACTAACAGGAGGAGTAGTAACACCACAAAGTGAAAGAAGCTTAAGAGGTTTATTAAGATTAATCTTAATCCCAATAGAATCAGAGTTTTCAAAAAGCTGACACAAAGAAATTGGGTTACTATCAACCAACCCTGCTAACTTAGGACAACAACCTTTATCCAGCTTTCTCAACTTACTCCCATCTTCCACAAATGTTAAACAATCTGACATGTATGTTAGGGCTGTCAAGCATACATAATCTGCAGTAGGTGATGGAGCTCCTTGAATTTCAGCAAAACCAAGAGAACTCTCATTAATAATGATACAATATATAATGCACTACTTAGGCGGAAAAAAATAAAAAAACTCTTATAAAACGATAATTATTAATAACAATACTAAAAAGTAATATCGGCCAAAAAAGTAATTAAAATAATAATAAACTTAAAACAGAACATGATTAACACAAAACAAAAATCAAATGGTTAATTAGTCAAAAATATAGATAATAATCAGAGGCGGAAATTTACCTGTAAGGATCTTCGATAATATCGGAAGTAGACGGTATTAAGAGTGGTGCATATCGATTTTTGTTACTCATTTTCTCGGTAAAATTCTCACTCACGAAATGCAAGAAGCCTTCTAAAAATCGGTATAGTATTGTTAAAGCAGAGAAACTATTGTAGACGTATCAAGATCAAGAAGAAGAAGGTCTGATCCAAGACAAACTAAATGATAAAAAATAAATAATATAAAGTCATACTGTACATTTATTATTACATCTTTATCAATACTACTAGTTCATTTTTATAAATGAAAAATGAAAGTTATACATATTACTAATGTTTAAATAGTTTTTTTTTTTAAATCAAACTATAAAATGGATACATTCAATTCACGAACAGAACATGCGTACTCTCCGATTGTTCCTTCTGAGTTCTTCTCGTCGTCGGCAACGTTGTACCTATCAAACAAACAAACAAACAGAAAACGAATTTTACCTATTTTCAATTTCCAACAACAAAACCCACCAAACCCTTTTGATCCCAATGGAACAAAAACAACCTCTAATAATCCGAGACAAAAACCAGATGAGAAATTGGTCAAGATCAATGAGATCCCAATCCAAACTCATTGATTTCGTTCCCACCATGGGTTACCTTCACCAAGGGCATCTTTCTCTCATCACCGAAGCTCACAAACACGCCAATGTTGTTGCAGTATCAATCTACGTCAACCCGGGTCAGTTCTCACCTAATGAAGATTTTTCCACTTACTCTTCTGATTTTTAAGGTGATGTTCAGAAGCTTTTGTCTGTTCCTGGTGGTGTTGAAGTTGTTTTTAATCCAAAGAATTTGTATGATTATGGGGAGAGTGGGGGTAGTGATGGTGGTGTTGGTGGTGGTGAGGTGGTGTCTTGTGTTGAGAAGAGTGGTTTGGGACATGAGAGTTGGGTTAGAGTTGAGAAACTTGAAAAGGGTCTTTGTGGGAAGAGTATGCCTGTTTTCTTTAGAGGTGTTGCTACTATTGTTGCTATGTTGTTTAATATTGTTGAGCCTGAAGTTGTTGTGTTTGGAAAAAAGGATTATTAGAAATGGAGAGTTATTCAGAGAATGGTAATTGTTTTTAATACTTTTTAGATTTTTTCATGTTTGGATTGATGGAATAAGATGGTATAGAGTGATATATGATGAAATGTAGTTAAACTTTACTATTTAAATTAGTTAAAATCGGATGGAGCGAAGCAGAATCGAGTGGTATCAATTTCATTCTATTCCATCACTTACCACCATTATTTCTTCCCTTCTAATTTGAGATGAAGAACCTTCCTCGTTCTATCTTAAAATATCAAAACGATGGAGCGAAATCTCCATTCCATCTCCATTCTGCTGTGTTGCATTCTACTCTCTTTATTTTAGGATATTCAAACATAGATAAAACCATTAAAGTTTACTTTATTTATGATGCACTTAGAAGGGCTTATTTATCTTCAAATATCCAAACGATAAAGTGAAATCTCCATTCCGCTTTGTTCCCTTGCACCTGTTCACCACCTTCCATGGTATGACTGAAAAATAGTATATTCCACATGTTTAACTCACTTGTAGTTGTTGCGGTGAGAATCGTGATACCAAGCTATTGTTTAACTTTAATCTTAATTCTATACATTCACAACCGGACTTTAATTTATCCAAAGGAAAGGTTTAAAGAAAGAAAAACCTTTTGCGCGATGTAACAACAACGCTAAGAGATCTAAAGGTTCGGGGGTTGGTTATGCCTAGGGTAGGTATTTCACATCCTAGACATCTGTAGTACTCTACAGGAACCTCTTGTTAATATTTGTGTTATGCTAAAGTTGTTTGCTAAAGGATAAGTGCTAAGGTAAAGATCTAAAGTTATATACAAAGTATGCTCGCGAAGACATCGCATCTCGTGCCTACGTATCCTGACGGGAATGGAATCAGAGCAACCGTAGTTCACCTAACTAGGGGTGAGGAACTCTTGACCGTGGTCAAGGTTCTAGGGGGCAAGTAAATGTCTGTGGCGAGACATCTACATAGAGTGCGGCGACTCTAAACTAAGGTTATGTTAAACGGGAAAAGAAATGTCCACGGTGGGACGACTAAATAGAGCACGACAACTCCAAGTCATATGGTTAAGGTAAACAGGGGGAATGTCCACAGCGGGACGGCTACATGGAGCACGGCGACTCCAATCCTAAGTTGTAAAAGGTTAACAAGAAGTTAGTTGTTAGTGAGCTTGTCAAGAAATCGCATCTCGTACCTACGTATTCTCAACGAGAAATCAGAGCGTTCGTAGTTCCCCCAGCTAGGGGTGAGGAACTCTTGACTGTGGTCAAGGTTCCAAGGGGGATGTAAGCATTCATAGGGAAGTACATACATGGAGTGCGGCGACTCTTGAATCTATGTTGAGATTGTTATGGTAGAGAACGTCCACGGCGAGACGCTAAACATGAGTACAGAGACTCAGATCCTAAGGCTAGGATAAAGGGTAAAGGATGTCCACGGCGGGACGCTAAACATGAGTACGGCGACTCAAATCCTAAGGCTAGGATAACGGATAAAGGATGTCCACGGCGGGACTCTAAACGTGAGTACAACGACTCAGATCCTAAAGTTAGGATAACGGGAAAAGATAAAGGATATCATACATAAACCAACAATGTCACAACAATGTAAACAGAAGGTTCAAAACCTCAAGAGGATAATCAACAGTTTTAAAGGTGAACCATATAAATGTGTACAAGCAAAGCTGAAATTCAATACTTAAATGCACGAGGGAGACAACAAGCCAAGTTTATGATTTCAAATTAAAGCTCAAAGAGAAAATAAAGTCAAAGTTTTGAAAATGACGGAATGAGAGGTAGGAGGATGAAAACCCTAAAATGAATTGCAACTTCTTCATAATGTAAAGTGTTCCTAAAATAAAAATTTTAGGATTCTTTAAACATTATGTGAAAATACACATTAACATGAAAATTTAGCAAAAAGAATCAATTTAAAATGATTAAAAATAAAGAAGTTGTGTAAGATTAAAAATAAAATAAAACTATTTGCTAAAAAAATATGAAATGCCTCACCTAAGGCTTGAACCCAAGACCTTGGGGTCATAGGCTTAAAATAATATCAATCCAACCATTAAACACATATGATATGTGATGGAAAAAGAAGAAGAAATAATAAAACATGAAAAATCATTTAAAAAAATGTAAAAACTGTCCTCAGTTAGGGTCGAGCTCACGTCATAAGGCATTACAAGATACATAAAGGTAAGGCGTTAACCACTGGGGTGACGATACATCCATTGTATCAAGCCACCCCAATTGCAAATATACCTAAACAAGGCGCAAGCTGGGCATTTCTTGAAGGCAAGCTCAAGGCAAAAAATCATGAAAACGATTTCATCATAACTCACTCAATTCTAAACCAATTTTCATGAAATTTAAGTCAAACTTACTTGTTTTTTCAAGAGGAACATGATGGTACCATTCATTTTTTGAAATAATGCACACACATAGAAACACGAATGGAAATTCCAAGTGGAGCTTGAAGTGCATTTTAAAACATAATGAGTTGAAACATATGCATTTTGAAACATAATGAGTTGAAACAGATGCAATTAAAGGTAGAAAATGGTTTGAGGAAGTTCCAAATATGCAAAAGAATGAGTTCCAACAGGAAATCTGTTCAAAAGAAAATAGAACATAAAAATGGTATGTGAGTTGTAATTGTGCATTTTTTAAAAGCATTTTGCAGTGGTAAAATCAAAACAGATGTAATTATGCATAAGTAGGGGCCTGCTCAAGTTTTAAATGCAATATAAAATGAGTTCCAGCAAAAGATTTGTTCAAAAGACTTTAGAGCACAAAGTTGGTATATGAATTGCAATTAATGATCATGAGTTGAAACCAACACAAAAGGGTCAAAATAAATGAATTCAAAAGTGAACAAAAGTCTGGTTATATTGGAGATGTACTTCTTATGATCATGTTCAAAGGGATGTGCTTAATTCTCACTGGCTTTTGAATAAGCTTTATGTCACCTTACAAATATCAAAACAGTGGTCATGGCAGTAACTCATATCAGTTTCAAATGGTAAACAAATATGAACCTAACTTACATGAATTGCAAAAGTTGGAAAGGAAACCTGATGGTAATGGAAACTGGCAGATTCAATGCATCACCAAATTCACTAATAGCTTGACAACTAGTTATGAACATATGCAAAAAGTTTCTCAAGCTGATTTAACTAAATCAACCATTCTATGACAGTAACCAAATTGTTGAAAGTCATGAGTCAAACTTCAAACATACCAACTAAGATGATCTCAAAGATAGAGCTTGAAGGTACTAGAGTTCTAATCATTTTTCCAAAACAGAAAGCAAGCAATAGTTTAAGGCACCATGCCTTTAAAGTATCCAACATACCAATCCAATGTTCAAATGATCTAGGCCTTTACCAAGATAAGAACTTTGCAAACTAACTGGGGATTTTTACAAAAAAAAATGAGGCTGACAGACTTTATAAATATCAAGTGGCAGCCATAAACCTTCAAGGGGCAATCATCAATTAGTGGCAAAGTAAAGGGTGTAGGTGGATCAGACTTAAATCAGCAAAGTCTAGCAACATGGTTATAAGTTCAAAAGCAAAGCAAAGCTCAATTGGTCTAAATAAAACCTAATAATAGCAATAAACCAATTTCAGCATGAGGCACCAAATTCAGGCAGCAATTATGTTTGTGGTGTTTCAACAATGTTTAATGATGAATTCTAAGCAGTATTTCAACAACAAAATAAGAGCTTAGCATAACTCAAGCAAGATTGCTTGGTTTGAACATAAAAACAGCGGCATAGCCCTCATAAAGCAAACACATTCTCTTCAAGACAATCAATAATGCAAGTTCAAACAGGTTGAACAGATTTACTTGAGAGCAAAATTGTAATTTACAAAGTCCAAATCAACCAAACTAAACAAAACCAACATGATGGGGCAACTGCCATTTCCTTAGCAGGTTTAGTAAGGGTGCAACAATTGACAGCAATAGAACATATGCATATGAACTAGGCAGTTTAAAACAACATGGCACCAATCTAAACATTACAATGTTTAAACTTGTTCAGCATACCAGATCCATACATATATGAGGCATCAATGATGAATAAACCTAAAATGACATACCTCTTGTAGTCTAGCTGCAAAAATCAAGAGTTCCTTCCTTTATATGCAAACTTTGAGATTGTTACTTCTTCTTGAAGAAAAAGAGACAACTCTGTGGACAGTTGGACCAAATGGAATTCCATCCATGGTTTGAGGTTTTGGATAGTTAAAAAATCATAAACATGAAGTGTTCCAAGTGTTAAATTGATGGAAAAAGGTTTGTGTAGTGATTTGGCTTGAAATGTGTATAAAAGTCAAACTATGGTGTGTGGACAGTTGACTTTTTGATCTATGATTTTTTTTTTATGAAACTGACTATTGGAATAGATTCAAATGGTGATTTTAAGGGTGTGTATATGGTTTTTATGATGGTTTCATGGCTAGAAATGATGCTGGTGTGAAAAATGCAAAGTGGCCATTTTGGTGGTTTTGTGACTTTTCTTCACTTACAAGTAAAGAGGGAAAGAAGGAGAGCTGTGTGTTTATGATATTTTGGATAGCTCTGGTATCCTGTATACAATGGGATGAAGCCTCTATTTATAGTCTAAGAGAAGAGTTTGGGGCAGATTTAAAGTCTTGGCCTTGGAGGGAGATTTTTGGAAGAAAATCCATCCAAGATTTATGGCAGATGTACCCTCAACTCCTTGGCTCAATGCAAGGCATAAATCAAGTGATATGAAGGGCATGGAGGTGAATGAAGTGAGGCTAGAGGATAGGGAGCTGCAACTGCAAGATTTCCATGAAAAGTTTCTCTTTCTTCTAGCTTTTTGATTAAAATATTGCCACATGTCTTGCAACTTGCAATGTCTACCAAACCCTTCTTTCTTCTGCATTTCTAACCATCAACCTCTCAAATTATCATATCAAGACATGATCCAATGGTTGAAAATGATTCAAGTGGCTGAAAAGTGGATTTGTGAAAAAGTTGAAATGGTGCATTCAACTATTGAGACCCCAACTTGCAGGATTCATAACTCTCAGATCACAAAGGCTATGGAGGAGTTCTAGTACTTTTTGGAAAGCTCTCATGGAGCTCTACAACTTTCATGTTTTCATGATCTTCAGATTCCAAATGGAACTAGATCAAAAAAAACTCCTCAAAGTTGGCTGAAAACATGGTTTGAAAGGCCAGAAACTTAAAATCTTCAGGAGAAAAATTGGGAGAGGGAAAGAGGATTCTAGAACTAGGAAGTTAGAGGGAAAATGATGAATATAAGGGTAAAATGTAACCAAATATCTTCCTTAAATTCTACACCTATTATTGTTGTGGGATATTGGTTTTAATAGATTGACTGATTCTTTTTCGCAGGTTCGCGATCTTGACTTTTCCATAAAAGTAATAGGTTGTGAAATAACAAGGAAAAACGATGTCCTAGCAATGAGTTCACGCAATATACATCTTTCATCTGAAGAGAGGGAAAAGGTTTATTTTCTTCTTTACTATGCCTTAATCCATTGTTTGTATTATTTGACGTTCTCTCTACAACTTGGTAACACTTTCAAATCCTTTTGCAGACACTATCTATAAATAAATCGTTATCAAAAGCCAAGTCAACCGTAGAAGACGGTCAGATACAATGTGAGAAATTGAGGAACTTAGTCATCCAATGCATTATTGACGTCGGGGGAAGAATCGACTATGTTGAGGTCAGATGTTAATATTTCTGGAGTATAATCAAATCTTCACTTAAACCTTCTCTAAAAGCGCATAATTTTACAATCCTCCTAAACTATTTACATTGCCTCCATAGTTTATTTTCAACCTAAGAGCACAAAATTCCTGAATATCAAGTTATTTTGATGATATTTTCATGCAGATTGTTGATCAACAGAGTCTAAAGAAAGTAGAGTTGATCAAAAGTCCTGTTGTGTTCTGTATTGTTGCATTGTTTGGGAAGGTCAGACTTATAGACAATATGGAAATCAACTTATAATTTAATCTAACATTCTTTGTCATCATATATATATATATATATATATATATATATATATATATATATATATATATATATATATATATATATATATATATATATATATATATATATATATATATATATATATATATATATATATATATATATATGTGTGTGTGTGTGTGTGTGTGTGTGTGTGTATGGAGCACATAGCTATTGGTTAGTAGTTCTAGCAGTTCATAGAATACAAAACATAAGGGATATTTTTCTACAATCTATGGATGAGATGCATTTAACCGCCTCGCGAAGTTCTACGAGAGTTGCTATCCAGAATTAGACTAAATGTTGAATAACAACTTCATGACAGTAGAGGAGTGGATTGAAGTTTAGGACTGCAAAACTTGGGATTGAATAATTTAGACCGCTCTTTGTTTCCTAAGTATTTATTCTATTTTAATATTTTGACATGCAAAGCACAAAGGATAGAACAAGCTAAAAGCCATGTGGTTTGTTGTACAATTGAAATATCACGTATTTTTGAAGTGTAGTGTTAAACAGTATTTTTTTTCTGTTTGAAATATACTTCTAAACAACCAATTTCTTTTTGTCTTTTTAGAATATTGTTGATTGAAATATACGATTTTACTAACAAATGAACGCGATGATTAGTCTAGGATTCAATTTTAAAAAGACATTTGTTTTTAGAATCTTCTTCACTAAAATAATGATTATAAGCACTTCTCTTTTAATGCTAGACACCTATCTTAAGATTGACTTCTAGGATAAATGCTACTCACTAGGTTGGTATAAACTCCAAACTCTAGTTAAAAGGAAACACTTCAATTACAATAAATATTTCTCACTAACATTCATCAATCAAGGATTCTTCGAGTCATCATTTGAACAAAACCATTAATCAATCTAAACAGATAACTTTGGCTAATATTCTTCCATCAAGCATTTTTCATGATATTAAAATGCATGGATGTTTATTTTCAAATTCTTATTTGAGTACTTCTTTTAGTGTCAAATTCACATTTTAGTGATCTTGAAACATTTTGAACTTGTAGATACAAAATTGTTTGCTTTTAAACTTGACAAGCTAAATGGGGGCAATACATTGTACTCTCTCCACCCCTTAATTATAAAACTCTTTACTAAATTTGTTTGTACATTAAATAAAAGATTTACTATCGGTATAAAATAATTTTATACTGTTAATTAATTGTCATTAAATATTCTATCAAATCATATTAATAGTTTTAAGTTAGTGGTATGACATGATTGAATGATAAAAAAAAGAAACTAAACAAGAAATGAATGGGTTCTGAAAAGTATCGAAAAAGAAAATTTGTGAAAACACTCCTAAATCTACTTTAGTTCGTCAACAAACAAGAATATTTGAATGGCTAAATGAACTTTACTTCATGAAGAAACTAAACCATATTTGCATATAGTATAATAATCAAAATCTACCTTAATTCATAATGAAACAACAATATTTAAATGCCTAAATAATCTATCTAACTTCATTAAGAAATAAAACCAAATTTGAATGCCTAAATCAACCTAAATTTATGAAAAAACAAAACCATATTTACAGATAGTATTGTAAATAAAGATGATTAAAATCAAACCTTGGTAAAATTTTCTGCATAATATTTATAATAAATACCTTCATTTTATTCTTTAATATTTAAAAAAATTATTTTCACATTTTTTTTTTCATAAAAGTGAAATCATAAATATAAAGATTTAGTATTAGTGAAATTATAAATTATAATTAAAAATTATTTAATATTCTAATTAAATCATAAATTTTAATTAAAAATCAACTAATTAATATTAAATTATCTTTTTTTTTTTGAAATGTTTTTAGATTTGTGTGTTATTATTGTTGTTGATGTTTCTTTATAACTTTTTAAATATATATTTTTCTTTTTAAGTTCTATAAATTTTGATGGATTCATCTTATTTTATATCATATAAACATATGAAAAATACTATTTTTTAAATATTTAATTTCTATAACTTTTTATCATAATTAAAAAAATTAAAAAAAAAAATTTTTGCTAATATATGTCTCAGGAGCACTTTTTAAGAATTTCAAATAAAGCAAATATTTTTTAAATAAATTAAGACATTTTGTTATAATTTGGAATGTCAAAGGTAAGAAAATATGTTTAACAGATCCCCCGAGTCACTCTCCGTTATCTCGGATAATTCCGCCACAACCTGCTATTCCTTTGTTGTTTCTAGCCCTATCCGAATTAAGCTTTGCCCTTCCCTCACTATGTACTTCCCATTTGGTCTGGACCACCTCTCGCATATGGATAGTGAAGACATTAGCATAGTGGAGACATTAGCTGTAAGAGCATTGCATGAGAATAATCTATGACATTGTTGATCACGTAGTTCATCATATATGATGGTCTAGAGAAATTATCTTCGTGTATCTCCTTGTTATGCCACTTCCAGATATTATAATAATTCGTCGCCCAAAACATCCTCCAATCGATGTTGGGATCCAAACTCATATTTTTTGTCAAATTGCTTTCCATCCACTGACTCGAGTTACCTGCAAAAAAAGAACATCGCATGTTAGTGGCACCACCGATAGCCAAAGTGGCATTAGCAGCGGGCAATCCCGGAGCACATGGAGGGCGTCTTCTTCCACATCTCTACAAAAGTGGCACATAGCACTTCCAAGTCTCATTTTATATTTCCTACTGTTGGTGAGCAGCCCATTATGCATAAGGATCCAAAGGAAGCTTCTAACTCTTTCAGTAGTGCACAACCTCCAAATTTGCTTCCATATACCATCCTTCTCGGCCATATTGTTATCTTCGAGAATCTCGTACATCTCGCTAACAGTGAAAATACCTCCTTTTGATCTAAAGCTTACAATGTGGTCTGACCCGGATGTACTTGCTGGAGGAAGCGTCCCTGCAAGCATGATAAGAATTTTTCCTGGCAACCAAGCATTTAACATACTCCAGTTCCAATCACCTTCTACCCTATCAAATCGGACACGCAAGCATTATGAAGATGCTGCGGAATATTCACATCCAAGTCTGCAATATGCAATTGTTTCCCAAGCCACATAGAATCCCAGGCTTTAACGGAGGCATCATCTCTAATATTCCACTGGCTATTGGCTTCAACTCTACGCCAAACTCTAACAATACTTTTCCAAAAAGCTGAATCAGAATTTTGTAAGCTACAGTCAGCCTTTCTACTTCCTCTGCCATGCACCACAAATCATCACTTCCATTAAAAAGTTTCCACCCTATCTTGGCCAAGCAAGATTTGTTAAACAACTCAAGTCATGACTTCCATTAAAAAGTTTTCACCCTCCAAATGAACTCCCAGCTGAGCATGTTGTAAGCTTTCGAGAGGTCCACCTTTATAGCAAACCAACCTTTCTTACTTTTCGTTTTTTCTATACTATGAACTACCTCTTGTGCCACTATAATATTTTCATGTATAAGTCTGCCTGGAATGAAGCCAGATTAGAAAGGGGAAACGATAGCAGGCATACACAATGAGTCTCTCCACAATGATTTTGCTCACAATTTTGTACGTTACATTGCACAAACAAATTGGTCGAAACTTGCTGATCAATTCAGGCTGCTTACACTTGGGAATGAGGAAAATGTTTGTCTTGTTTATGTCTCCCAATCTGCTTGGATTCTCCCACACCCCTTTAACATAATCACACAGATAACTACCAACGATACTCCACGACTTTTGATAAAATCCTGCAGGGAAGCCATCAGGCCCAGGAGCTTTCCACTGATTCATACTAAACACATCATCCTTGATCTCTTCATTGGCTATGCTTGCTTCCAACTTATCCTTGGTAATATGATCTATGGCTGGATAAGTGATTGGGGTTTGGTGCCACAGTTGTCCTACATTAGTTAAAGCAGAGAGAGTTTTATAATGTTCAAGAAACATTTGGCAAAATTTGCCTTCATCTTCAACCCACTGGCCTTCACTGTTTTTAATCATCATTATTTTGTTATTTCTTCTGCGTTGCACTGTCTTTACATGGTAGAACTTGGTGTTACCGTCTCCGTCAGTGAGCCATTTGGTCCTCGCCCTTTGAAACCACATTAACTCCTCCTTCTGTAGAAGACCATGCATCTCTTGTTGCAACTGATATTCCATTCGAGCCAGGCCTCCACCGTGCCTTCTATGCTGAGATCTCTGTTGGATACCTTCAAGTCTTTTCATAATTGCTCTCTTTCTTCTCATAACTTGGTTAAGGGTGCGTCATTTCCACTTAGCTGCACCATCCATTATATTCTCTAGATTTGTGGCTAGAGTCAGCTCATTGCTCCAATTTTCTTTAATCATTTAGTGATAGGACGTTTCCAACACCCATGCACTTTCAAACCGAAAGCAAGGCTTGGTTTGCTTCCGGATAGACCCATTAACACAAATAATGATAGGATGATGATCTGAGTAATCAATTATGGGGAGAACTTTAACAAAGCCATTAGGAAACTGTAATCTCCAACTGTCATTACAAAGCACTCTATCCAATCTCTCATATATGTGCTGTGCTGGCCTCCGTTGTAGATCTGTCCCTTCCACGTATATCTGGATCTCACCGCTCCCATATCCATAAGACAAAAATCATCCATGCTATCACGAAATCTCTTGCATCTGTCCTGACAAACAGCAGCTTCACCCTTCTTTTCATGAGCAAATGCAATGTCGTTGAAATCTCCCAGCCACCAGCCAGGACTCTCTCACAGTAAGGCTGATTTCACGCAAGTTATTCCACATAATCCTTCTATTTTCTATATTAGGACTAGCATAAACAGTAGTAAACCACCAAGTTGCACCATGCTTAGGTTGGATCTTGAGGTGAATATACTGAAACTTTTTATGAATAACAGTTACATTAATGTCTTCCTCCATCCAAGCAATAGAAATGCCTCCTGCATAACTTGATTTTCATTAGAGCAAAAGCCATCAAAACCCAACTTGAGAAGAGATTTTTGGAGCTTGGACTGGTCACAACAAGTTTCCATGATGACAATCAGCTTAGGCTTATGAATACTAGTGTACTGTTTACAATACCTAAAAAAACTTTTGTTGGCTCACCTCTGCAATTCCAAACAAGTAAATGTTGTTGTACAATCATCATAAAATTAGAAAAGAAATAGAAATAGTCCCCTAAGTTCTCACTGTTCAATCAGATCAGTGGCTTTCGCACCATTCTCATTCTAACTCTCTCACTGTTCAATTAGTGTTTGCCACTTACGCACCAACGACCTCAATTTGTCAGTGGTCAGATTCATCCCCTAAAGATTCAAATAAAAAATTAATAACAATAACACCTTACAACAATATAACCATAAAGAATAGATGCGGCCACCTATCATACCCAGAAATTTGTCAAGACATTCTTCCCTTGAACATCCTCGGCTCTATGCCTAATCTTCCTGAAAGAGTGTTCTTCATCCCCTTGGAGATCAGCCAGAGAAACCTCAAACACTCTATGTTTGAGTCCATCTGAAGCAATTTGTGTCATTAAAAAACAATCATTTCATATTGAAGTATACAAAATTCTAATGGCACAACAATCAAACACATGAAAGACCAAACATCAGGACATCTTTAAGATTCAATAAAATCAAAACACAACATAAAAATCAATATTTTATATACCCTATAAAGAACCCAATACTAAGTAGCAACTTCACTACTTAACTTTATGCTATATTTTCTCAATATAACATAAGCATTTACATGGTTAACACTTAATTAAGTTGTACTTAAAAACTAATGCAGATTCAACAATCACTTAACAATGTACATATCAAACCAAATATCAATATAAGAGTTTTGATATCATACCTTAGTTCCCTGAGTACGAGAAACGAGGGTTTTGCCAACATTTTTCACCTGAAAAACTGAAGGAGCTTTGATAGCATACCAATCTTTTTTGCAAAGGAATCAACTCTGCAAATTCAGAGAAAACAAAGAGATCAAAACCCAGAATTGAATTTGAATATGAAATGTAAAGAAAAATTGTGAAAAAAAGAACCTTAGAGCAGCCCCATACACTAAACCTTAGAGCAACATTTAATGGGAAAAAAAGAAGCTGATGAAAACAAAATTCGTTACAAACATTAAACTTTACGATGATAAAAAGAACCCACAAAAAATAAACAAAAGTAAAGTGTTAAGATAAATTTTTCAGCAGCTGCAGTGCAGTATCAGACAAGGATAAACATTAAAAATTATGCAGAATCTGTATATTTTAGGATAAACATTTGCAGTGCAGTATCAGACAAGGATAAACATTAAAAATTATGCAGAATCTGTATATTTTAGGATAAACATTTAACATTACGATAAACATTAAAAATTATGCAGTATCTATATATTTTAGGATAAACAATTAACATTAGGATAAACATTAAAAAAATTATGCAGAATCTATATATTTTAGTATAGCCTCGGACTGTCTCAATAGAAAACTTTCAAGAAATGCAAAAATTGCATTTCAGAACCATAATTAAAGTATGCATCATAAGCTATATTGTTAAAGAACAAATCTTAAGTAATATCTAAATAAACATAAATGATCAATAGCAGTCACACCAATAGTCTTCGGTTAAAATAGCCGGCCTAAATTCAACTTTGATTGCCTCATCCTATAGTCCAAGAGTTTATCTTTCAGTTTTAGCTGGGGGGGTTTAACTGCTCTGTTATAGACTTTTTGTTCACTCAATGTTTAGGATTACACATGCATTTATTATTATTCACAATTTTACTAGATGCTCCATCTTTTCACCTGACAGAATCTCACTTGTAATGAGTCCAACCTGTTACTAACGGTGAAGACATCTATTGTTCCTCCCGTTTCGGGCACAGGAACTTGTTCCTCCCGTTTCGGGCACAGCAAACTGAATATCCCTTGATAAGCAAACTGAATATCCCTTGATACTTTCAGCATTCTGTAACTACCAGCTTTAGCTAAAGAGAGAAGAAAACTTCTTCAACTTCAGCAAAACCAAATTAAGATAACTCTTATTAATAGTTTTTTACAAAATAATTAACAATACTAAAAACTAATATCAATCCAAAAAGTAATTAAAATAATAACAAACTTAAAACAGAACATGATTAACACAAAATGAAAATCAAATGGTTAATTAGTCAAAAATATAGATAATAATCAGAGGCGGAAATTTACCTGTAAGGATCTTCGATAATATCGGAAGTAGACCGTGCTAAGAGTGGAGCATATTGATTTTCGTTACTCATTTTCTCGGTAAAATTCTCACTCACGAAATGCAAGAAGCCTTCTAAGAATCGTATAGTATTGTTGAAGCAGAGAAACTGAAGGTCCGATCCAAGACAAACTATATGATAAAAAATAAATAATATAAAGTCATACTGTACATTTATTATTACATCTTTATCAATACTACTAGTTCACTTTTATAAATGAAAAATGAAAACTATACATATTACTAATGTTTAAATAGTTTTTGTTTTTTAAATCAAACTATAAAATGGATACATTCAATTCACAAACAGAACATGCGTACTCCCCGATTGTTCCTTCTGAATTCTTTTCGCCGCCAGCAACGTTGTACCTATCAAACAAACCAACAGAAAACGAATTTTACCTATTTCCAATTTCCAACAACAAAACCCACCAAACCCTTTTGATCCCAATGGAACAAAAACAACCTCTAATAATCAAAGACAAAAACCAGATGAGAAACTGATCAAGATCAATGAGATCCTAATCCAAACTCATTGCTTTCGTTCTCACCATGGGTTACCTTCACCAACGGCATCTTTATCTCATCACCACCGAAGCTCACAAACACGCCAATATTGTTGCAGTATCAATTTACGTCAACTCGGGTCAGTTCTCACCTAATGAAGATCTTTCCACTTACCCTTTTGATTTTGAAAGTGATGTTCAGAAGCTTTTGTCTGTTCCTAGTGGTGTTGAAGTTGTTTTTAATCCAAAGAATTTGTATGATTATGGGGAGAGTGAGGGTGGTGAGGTGGTGTCTTGTGTTGAGAAGAGTGGTTTGGGACATGAGAGTTGAGAAACTTGAAAAGGGCTTTTGTGGGAAGAGCAGACCTGTTTTTCTAGAGGTGTTGCTACTATTGTTGCTAAGTTGATTAATATTGCCGAGCCTGATGTTGCTGTCTTTGGGAAAAAGGATGATCAGCAACGGAGAGTTATTCAGAGAATGATAATTGTTTTTAATACTTTTTAGATTTTTTTTCATGTTTGGATTGATGGAATAAGATGGTATAGAGTGATATGTGATGAAATGTAGTTAAACTCTACTATTTGAATTAGTTAAAATCAGATGGAGCGAAGCAGAATCGAGTGGTATCAATTTCATTCTATTCCATCACTTACCACCATTATTTCTTCCCCTCTAATTTGAGATGAAGAACTTTAATGGTATTTTAAGATATTTTAAACGATGGTGGTAAGTGATGGAATAGAATGAAATTGATACTACTCGATTCTGCTTCGCTCTATCTGATTTTAACTAATTCAAATAGTAGATTTTAACTACATTTCATCACATATCACTCTATACCATCTTATTCCATCAATCCAAACATGAAAAAAAAATCTAAAAGTATTAAAAACAATTACCATTCTCTGAATAACTCTCTGTTGCTGATCATCCTTTTTCTCAAAGACAGCAACATCAGGCTCAACAATATTAATCAACTTAGCAACAATAGTAGCAACACTTCTAAAGAAAAGAGGCCCACTCTTCCCACAAAGATCCTTTTCAAGTTTCTCAACTCGAACCCAACTCTCATGTCCCAAACCACTCTTCTCAACACAAAACACCACTTCACCACCACCATTACCCTCACTCTCCCCATAATCATACAAAGTCTTTGGATTAAAAACAACTTCAACACTAGCAGGAACAGACAAAAGCTTTTGAACATCACCTTAAAAATCAGAAGCGTAAGTGAAAAGATCTTCATTAGGTGAGAATTGACTCGGGTTGACATAGATTGATACTGCAAAATCATTGGCGTGTTTGTGAGCTTCGGTGATGAGAGAATGATGCCCTTGGTGAAGGTAACCCATGGTGGAAACAAAAGCAATAGTTTGGATTGGGATCTCATTGATCTCGACCAGTTTCTCATCTGGTTTTTGTCTCTGATTATTAGAAGTTGTTTTTGTTCCATTGGGATCAAAAGGGTTTGGTGGGTTTTGTTGTTGAAAATTGAAAATAGGTAAAAAATTCGTTTTCTGTTTGTTTGTTTGATAGGTACAACTTTGCTGACGGCAAGAAAAACTCTGAAGGAACAATCGGAGAGTACGGATGTTCTGTTCGCGAATTGAATGTATCTATTTTATAGTTTGATTTTAAAAAAAAAAAATTATTTAAGCATTAGTAATATGTATAACTTTCATTTTTCATTTATAAAAATGAACTAGTAGTATTGATATCGATGTAATAATAAATGTACAGTATGACTTTATATTATTTATTTTTTATCATTTAGTTTGTCTTGGATCAGACCTTCTTCTTCTTGATCTTGATACGTCTACAGGAGTTTGTGAATTGTTATGGATGAAGATCATTCTAGATGACTTGAAAATAAAATATGAAGCTCCTATGAGACTTTTCTGTGATAATAAGTCTGCTATTAGTATTGCTCACAATCCGGTCCAACACGACAGAACAAAGCATATAGAGATAGACCGACACTTCATCAAAGAGAAATTGAATAGTGGTCTTATTTCTACACAGTACGTCCCATCAAGACTCCAGTTAGCTGATGTGCTCACCAAAGGACTCCCTTATTTCTACACAGTGGTCTTGAAGGGGTGTTGTAATATTAGTATTATTATTATTAGAATATGTTGAATATGTTGAATATCATACAGCTCATTATGAGCTGCCATCCTATACAATTTATTATGAATAATTAGCATTTATAGGGAGAATAATTACACCCTTATTTAGATAGATGTATAGTCTATAAATACCTCTTATGTATTCTTTACATAATATATAAAACATTTCCATATTTCTATAGTTGACAAGACAGAGAACCTTCGCTCTCAGGTGTGTTGGTTTCTATAGTTTCATTTTGTATATTAATAAACTATTAAGTAAAAATCTTATAAAACTGCAAGATAATAGATTGTGAAAAAACAATACCTCCAAGCACAATGCGAACCAAATTCATTGTTTGGAGGTGAAAAAACAAAAACAGTACCATATCTGAAATATACTAGTTTACACAATCTTATTAAATTTAATGATACTGCGATATCATAATTATTAGATATAGACAGGTTTGATTTACTAATGAGTTGTATTTACACATATATATGCATGTCAACAGGAACTTCAGCAAATTTGCTTTACAGTTTTACCTATGTTACTAGTACTCAACAAACAACAATATTTACTTTTATGCCTTGTTATGATAAGGTAAAACTAAAAAATAACAGCGCATACCAATTACAATATTCCATGTAGCTAAGACATTCATCATTAAATATAATATTTGTTTAGGAAAATCTTGTTGCCTATTAACTACACAGGTATATATCTAGGTCTTCATAGCATTTATCCAAAACAATCTTTCATGATTGAAGATTACTTATCATATAGAGTGAATATCAACAATTTCATATTCAAATCTCAGATTGTATATGCATATTACTTAAATAC
Source organism: Lathyrus sativus (assembly GCA_963859935.3). Classification (NCBI taxonomy): domain Eukaryota; kingdom Viridiplantae; phylum Streptophyta; class Magnoliopsida; order Fabales; family Fabaceae; genus Lathyrus; species Lathyrus sativus. The sequence goes on along the minus strand of OZ012741.1, from coordinate 626,408,278 downwards.
TTTTTGACAGCTAAAAACATTAAAACATTGAGTTTTAAGGAAGGTGGCAGGGGCAACTTTGGACCATCCATAGCAATCTATTTTCTTGCAGTTTTATAAGATTTTACTTAATAGTTTATTAATATACAAAATGAAACTATAGCAACCAACACTAGCAATCTATTATCTTGCAGTTTTATAAGATTTTACTTAATAGTTTATTAATATACAAAATGAAACTATAGCAACCAACACACTTGAGAGCGAAGGTTTTCTGTCTTATCAACTAAAAGCTCAATTTTCCCCCGCAGTCCAAAACCTGCCAAAATGGATAAATGATATAAAGAATTCCATATGTCAAACATCAACTGATTAAACTACTTTAAATATGACCACTTGATAAAAATAATGGAAAAAATGGCTTTTGGGATTTACATTCTTCCTACATATATTATAGTCATCAGTATTATATGACATTGCTTGTATAGTGTGCAATGCTTTATTAGTATTCACTTCACCATTTTGTCTCCCATAATGTAGTGCTAATCTGTTCTTCTCTATATAATTTAGGTGGGAGTTTGTTTCAGCATTGTGTGAGGATTATGATGTTTTCTCTATTAGAAACCAGCCATTTCTTAGTTAAGTTTCATATTCTCTATTATGTGTGTTTACACTGTCCATCTTCGGTCAGCCCTGCATTTTGATTTGTGATATTCTTAAAGCAGACAGTTTGGGTTTTCAGCCCTGCATTTTGATTTGTGATATTCTTAAAGCAGACAGTTTGGGTTTTCACTTTTGTTATTGAAAAAGTTGGACTGGCACCGTTCTGACATTTGAATTGAAAACTAGGTAGATTTTACTTTTTTAAATATAAAAAAAAAAACTGATCTCAGAATCGGTATGGATTAAAATTTAAGTATTGATGGTTGGTGTCTATTTTAATTATCAGGCCACTTTATTTTAGTTATATCTATCTCTATTTATAAGAAATATGATGCAATTTAATGCATATGTGTGACGGGCACTTTTGCCTTTACATATCTCGTGCTTGACGGATCGATATGCCCATACCTACCTATGTCTGTTGGGTTCATTCTTGGTCAATATCTACACGCCTCGTGCTTAGGAGACAATTTTGTATTGCCCCCATTTAGCTTGTCAAGTTTAAAAGCAAACAATTTTGTATCTACAAGTTCAAAATGTTTCAAGATCACTAAATGTGAATTTGACACTAAAAAAAATACTCAAATAAGAATTTGAATATAAACATCCATGCATTTTAATATCATGAAAAATGCTTAATGAAAGAATATTAGCCAAAGTTATATGTTTAGATTGATTAATGGTTTTGTCCAAATGATGACTCGAAGAATTCTTGATTGATGAATGTTAGTGAGAAATATTTATTGTGATTGAAGTGTTTCCTTTTAACTAGAGTTTGGAGTTTATACCAACCTAGCGAGTTGCATTTATCCTCGAAGTCAATCTTAAGATAGGTGTCTAGCATTAAAAGAGAAGTGCTTATAATCATTATTTTAGTGAAGAAGATTCTAAAAACAAATGTCTTTTTAAAATTGAATCCTAGAATAATCATCGCGTTCATTTGTTAGTAAAATCGTATATTCCAATCAACAATATTCTAAAAAGACAAAAAGAAATTGGTTGTTTAGAAGTATATTTCAAACAGAAAAAAATACTGATTAACACTACACTTCAAAAGTACGTGATATTTCAATTGTACAACAAACCACATGGCTTGTAGCTTGTGCTATCCTTTGTGTTTTGCATGCCAAAATATTGAAATAGAATAAATACTCAGGAAACAGAGCGCGGTCTAAATTATTCAATCCCAAGTTTTGCAGTCACTAAACTTCAATCCACTCCTCTACTGTCATGAAGTTGTTATTCAGCATTTAGTCTAATTCTGTATAGCAACTCTCGTAGAACTTCGCGAGACGGTTAAATGCATCTCATCCATAAATTGTAGAAAAATATCCCTTATGTTTTGTACTCTATGAACTGCTAGAACTACTAACCAATAGCTATGTGCTCCATGTATATATATGATGACAAAGAAGGTTAGATTAAATTATAAGTTGATTTCCATATTGTCTATAAGTCTGACCTTCCCAAACAATGCAGCAACACAGAACACAACAGGACTTTTGATCAACTCCACTTTCTGTAGACTCTGTTGATCAACAATTTGCATGAAAATATCATCAAAATAACTTGATATTCATGAATTTTGTGCTCTTAGGTTGAAAATAAACTATGGAAGCAATGTAAATAGTTTAGGAGGATTGTAAAATTATGTGCTTTTAGAGAAGGTTTAAGCGAAGATTTGATTATACTCCAGAAATATTAACATCTGACCTCAGCATAGTTGATTCTTCCCCCGGCGTCAGTATTGCATTGGATGACTAAGTTCCTCAATTTCTCATATTGTATCTGACCGTCTTCTGCGGCTGACTTGGCTTTTGATAAGGATTTGTTTATAGATAGTGCCTGCAAAAGGATTTGAAAGTGTTACCTAGTTGTAGAGAGAACGACAAATAATACAAACAATGGATTAAGGCATAGTAAAGCTTAAAATAAACCTTTTCCCTCACTTCAGATGAAAGATGTACATTGCGTGAACTCATTGCTAGGCCATCGTTTTCCCTTGTTATTTCACAACCTATCACTTTTATGGAAAAATCAAGATCGCGAACCTGCGAAAAAGAATCAGTCAATCTATTAAAACCAACATCCCACAACAACAATAGTTGTAGAATTTAAGGAAAATCTATTAAAACCAACATCCCACAACAATAATAGGTGTAGAATTTAAGAAAGATCTTTGGTTACATTTTACCCTTATATTCATCATTTTCCCTCTAACTTCCTAGTTCTAGAATCCTCTCTCCCTCTCCCAATTTTTCTCTTGAAGATTCTATTATTTGTTTCGCTCTTAGGCCCATTTTCATTTCCCAGCCCATCAGAGAAGCTGAAGGTACAGAGAAGCTGAAGGTACATCGCAGTGACAGAGGTGTTGTTATCAGTTGATAACCGAATCAGAAGAATTGGAGATAGCATCCACTGATAACTAAGAAATAATGATGGTAAGTGATGGAATAGAATGAAATTAATATCACTCGATTCTGCTTCACTCCATCCGATTTTAACTAATTCAAATAGTAGAGTTTAACTACATTTCATCACATATCACTCTATACCATCTTATTCCATCAATCCAAACATGAAAAAATCTAAAAAGTATTAAAAACAATTACCATTCTCTGAATAACTCTCTATTGATGATAATCCTTTTTCCCAAAGACAGCAACATCAGGCTCAACAATATTAAACAACTTAGCAACAATAGTAGCAACGCCTCTAAAGAAAAGAAAACAGACCTACTCTTCCCACAAAGACCCTTTTCAAGTTTCTCAACTCTAACCCAACTCTCATGTCCCAAACAACTCTTCTCAACACAAGACACCACCTCACCACCACCAACAACAACAACACCATCACCACCCTCACTCTCTCCATAATCATACAAATTCTTTGGATTAAAAACAACTTCAACACCACCAGGAACAGACAAAAGCTTCTGAACATCACCTTCAAAATCAGAAGGGTAAGTGGAAAGATCTTCATTAGGTGAGAACTGACCCGGGTTGACGTAGATTGATACTGCAACAACATTGGCGTATTTGTGAGCTTCGGTGATGAGAGAAAGATGCCCTTGGTGAAGGTAACCCATGGTGGGAACGAAAGCAATGAGTTTAGATTGGGATCTCATTGATCTTGACCAGTTTCTCATCTGGTTTTTGTCTCTGATTATTAGAGGTTGTTTTTGTTCCATTGGGATCAAAAGGGTTTGGTGGGTTTTGTTGTTGGAAATTAAAAATAGGTAAAATTTGTTTTCTGTTTGTTTGTTTGATAGGTACAACGTTGCAGACGGCGAGAAGAACTCAGAAGGAACAATCGGAGAGTACGCATGTTCTGCTCGTGAATAGAATGTATCCATTTTATAGTTTGATTTTTAAAAAAAAAATATTTAAACATTAGTAATATGTATAACTTTCATTTTTCATTTATAAAAATGAACTAGTAATATTGATAAAGATGTAATAATAAATGTACAATATGACTTTATATTATTTATTTTTTATCATTTAGTTTGTCTTGGATCGGACCTTCTTCTTGATCTTGATACGTCTACTGTAGTTTAGTTTCTCTGCTTCAACAATACTGTACCGATTCTTAGAAGGCTTCTTGCATTTCGTGAGTGAGAATTTTACCGAGAAAATGAGTAACGAAAATCGATCTGCACCACTCTTAGCACCGTTTACTTCCGATGTTATCAAAGATCCTTACAGGTAAATTTCCGCCTCTGATTATTATCTATATTTTTGACTAATTAACCATTTGATTTTCGTTGTGTTAATCATGTTCTGTTTTAAGTTTGTTATTATTTTAATTACTTTTTTTACCGATATTACTTTTTAGTATTGTTAATTATTGTGTAAAAAACTATTAATGAGAGTTATCTTAATTTGGTTTTGCTGAAGTTCAAGAAGTTTTCTTCTCTCTTTAGCCAAAGCTAAAGCTGGTAGTTACAGAACGCTGAAATTATCAAGGAAGATTCAGTTTGCAATGTCTTGGACATGGTAACAACAAACCTTCCCTTCCTCATTATGTTTTCCAAGCTGGTAGTTACAGAACGCTGAAATTATCAAGGGAGATTCAGTTTGCAATGTCTTGGACATGGTAACAACAAACCTTCCCTTCCTCATTATGTTTTCCAAGCGATTGTGTATTGTTTATGTATAGATTGTATGGATAAACAACTTAATGAACCGCTTAAAGCAAATTCCTGTTAGTTACATCATTGTAATTTGTTTAGTAAAAAATTGTTTGGATAAACAACTTAATGAACCGCTTATAGCATAATCAATTAATAGACAACATTTATGCTAGTAGATAAGCTTATAATAAGAGCAGAGATAGTACTGATTACCTGGTTTGCTATACCAGAAGATTGGACGGCCAATTCAAGACCTGCCTCATAGCTTGTGTTAGGAATGTTCATCATCATAGAGTTATTCTGATTCAACATTTGCGAAGACAATCTGTTAACATATTCTCCATACTTAAGATGATCCTCAATGATACAATCTTTTAACAATTCAATTTTTTTATTGCAGTTTGTGGACAACAATGATCTTCTTTATTTCTCAAGAAAAATACGAGTATCACTTGTAAAGTTACTCATTGATTTCACCAAATTGTCATAAAGACTCGAATAAAATTCCAACTTGCATGTAGTGATTAAGGGATTGTAATTGCACTCTTAATCAAATTTTTACTGACACTTGACCAAAAATATGGAAGATTATGAATGAATCAAGATAAAATTGTTTAAGAAAAACAGCAATATCATTTCCAAAACATTTGCAGCATCGAAGTGACCCATATATGAAAACTAACCTTTTCACATGTGGCCTCCAAAACATCCTTTAGCATTACAGAATGATCAGGTTCGGAGATGAAACTAAGGGGGTAGCCATGCATCTCTCTGGTCTTCAACCAAAGTTGGGCACACTGGCGAGCTAAACTGAGGAAAACGAAGATGAAGGAAAAACATCATGAAATGCTGAAAAATCAAGACACATCGCAACGAATGCAGTGATTAAGGGATTGTAATTGCAATTTTGGGGTGGGCAACTGCCTTCATTGAAAACTCCTTTGTATTTGTCCATGTCTTACTCAACTGTAACACATAATAAGACTTGCAGATGACTATTGCAAGGGATAACAGTAATATTCAATCAGGATTAAGATTATATCTTTTTTCTAGATGAAAGAAAATATTCAAATTATATCAAACTATCAAAGTGATACAATTACATATAAAGATCCTGCATCTTTCCAAATTACATATTACAAATCAGGCAACAATCAATACCTAAGCATGCGACCAAAATAACGAGTGTCGCTACTCGAAAAATGCATCGCGCAACGACGGGGAGGCGAAAAAGATAGACAGAAGAGTCGCCACCGAACTTTATTTGTCCCATGAGGGGAAAGGAAAATATCGAGAAAACCTTAAGAAAAGAATGGATAAGATGGTCTCGCAACCAAGAATGGATTCGGAAGCCGGTTATGCAAGGGGAAGGTATTAGCACCCCTCGCATCCATCGTACTCGATGGGAACCATTTGTTTGTCGACGTGTGAATTTATTTGCTTAAATATTATGCTATAAAAGTGTTCCACGGGGTAAAAGAAGGGTTAGAAACAAAAAGTTAGGAGGAAAGAGAGAACGAGGAAGAAAAGAGAAAGAACAAACTCGATAGGACTTCGCGGTCCTAGGCCTACGTATTCTCAATAGGTATGAGAAAGTCAGAGTCGACGTAGTTCGAGGCTACGGATAATAGAGGGGATTGTGCTCGGCAAGGATTGTGGCCCTTGTGCCTACGTATCTTTACTTAAAAGAAGTAAAGAATCAGAGCAGCCGTAGTTCGGCCTACGGTGTGCGGGGAAATCTTGGTAGACGCTGCTATCGTGCGCATTCTAGCAGTTAGGTGTATTGTTGCTCGCTCGTTGGAGACTTAGGCGTTACCTGTTTGCGGTAGAACGGACGTAGCATGCCTTTCTGGGAAAGGGTGAAAAAGAAAAAGGGTGCTCGCTAGGATATTGCAATCCTATGCCTACGTATTCTCAACATGCAAGAGAAATCAGAGCAACGTAGTTCGTGCCTACGGTGCGGATAACCGGTGTGTTTTGTGGATGATGTTATCGTACGCGTTCTAACAGTTTAGGTGTTTTGCTGCTCACTCGTTTGGAGACTTATGCGTACCTGTTTGCGGTAGAACGGACGTAACATATCCTTTGGGAGACTGGTTTTCGCCATGCGAGGCAAGGTATCATGTTTGATTGGTTGAATTGTTTTTTAGGGGCGAGACATGTCCTCGGATAGTAACCCCTACGGGTAGTACCCAATTCATTGTCTCAAAGTTTTTGTTGTAAAAATGTGTGGCGAACATAGCGTCTTTGTATTGAAAGACGAGTATCAAGACCACACACACTACAGTGAGTATCCTGACACTCGGAGAGGAAGAAGACTACACTCAATCCTCTCTCTTTAATCCAATACAAAGGGAGCTTCATTCTCTTATTAAAGATGCTTTTTGGTTTTGATTGGTAAGTGCTTTACGACAGAGAACCCTACGGTAAACGTCAGCACTCGGGATAGGAGAAAGCCTACGCCTAACCACTCCACGACCATTCAAGTTTTTTTTGTTGTGAAAATAATTTGAAATGCACTCGGTGCGGGACCGAGGTTTTTTAGGTGACAAAGGTTGCGGGATGAAGTTGTGAAAGTGAGATGGTGGATAAAAGCGCGTCTTCGTATCAATAGACGAGTGTCGAGACCACCCTCACTACAGTGGGCATCCCATCACTCGGAGAAGAAGAGGTCTACACCCAATCTTCTCTCTTTAATTAGATACAAAGAGAAATTAATTTATTATTGAAAGTATACTCAGTGCGAGACCGAAGTTTTATGAGGAAATGTTGGAAGCGTCTTTGTATTGACAGACGAGCATCGAGACCACCCTCACTACAGTGGGCATCCCTACGCTCGAAGAAGAAGGGGTCTACACCCAATCCTCTTTTTAGCTCAACACAAAGAAATGATTTTAAGGAGATGAGATTTGAAAATGGACGGGAAGCGTCTTCGCATTGAAAGACGAGTGTCGGAACCACCCTCACTACAGTGGGCATCCCAACACTCGGAGAGGAAGAAAGTCTACACTTAATCCCCTCTTTTTAATTCAATACAAAGATAATTTGATTTTGAAAATTGTTTGACAAAGTTTTTGAATCGAGTCGGGACAAGTAATGAAGAGAGAAAAGGGGTGGTCTCAGATCCAACATCTAAAAGGAAAACAATCTAAAATCCTAATATAAAATAGTTATAAAATTCTAAAAGAAATTTGAATATACAAAGAAAAAGAAAATAATAATACATACAACTCTAAATTAAAAGCTGTTATATAAAAAATAAAATATTAATAATCTAATATTATAAAATACTGTTTTAAATAAATAAAAAAAGTAAAGATAATGATCTAATATTATAAAATGCTGTTTAAAAAAACAAATTAATTAATTGAAAAAAGGAAAAAACGGGGGGTTTATTTGGAAATCCGGTGAGTGAAGACAGCAACCCAAATGAGACACCGTTGAACTTAGAAGCCTAAAGCTACAGACCAGAGTAAACCAGAAAAGGACAAGACAAACTTGGAACTAAAAAGAAACAATATGAATCGAAAAAAATGGAGAAGAAAAGCGCTCAGACTCATCGTTATCCCACTCGTAGTACACACGGTGCCGGAATTTTGCCCTCAGCTTCTTAACAGATCCTGATCCGCCCCTCTCAATCAATTTCGTTTGGATTCATGGATCAGGTTTGGATCTTAACGCGTTTTGATTTCGTTTTGGTCAAAATGGGTTAATGATTTGGGGGTTTTATGTTGTTTGTAGGTCTGGCGAGTGAGTTTTCAGAGGCGAGTCACTGATGGGAGTTGGAGGGTTTGTGGTTTTGGAGATAGAGATTTTTCTGCAGTTTTTTTTCTTTAAAACAGGTTCTGAGGGACGGAGGGCGTCGCGAGTGGAAACGGCGACGGTCTGTGTGATCTGAAAATGGGGTGAGGTTGTTGGTTTGAAATTTGGGTTAAGGCTGATTGATAAAGGGGGTTTGGAAATAGCGATGTTGAGAGCCTTTTGATGGATGGAGTTATGAGTTGGTATTCGTGGCGGCTGCGGTTTTGATTTTCGTCTGGGCGTGTTATTACTGGGTTGAAGTTTTGTTTGGTTTGATTGTGAAATGAGGAGATGTTGATGATGGGTCTTGGGCAAGTTGGAGTTCGAAGGAGGTAGAAGGAGAAGATTGTTCAGCGGTATTGTGGAACGGGAAATGAAAACAGTTGTTCTGTTTGAAGACAAAGGGTTGAGAAGGAGCTCAAAGCTTGGGTTTGTGGGCGAGATGTTGGTGTGGCGGTTTCGTGGAGTTTGGATGTTGCTTGAATGCGAGATTGGGAGTTTGGGAATAGTGAGGTTGAGAGTTTTTGATGGATGGAGTTATGAGTTGGTGTTCGTTTAGACTCAATGCCAGGAAACGAGATAAACAGAAACAACACAGATTAAGACTATGAAGGTAGAGAGAGTGACAGAATACTTACAGAATAATACCACCAGATTGTTGATACAGAACACAGGTGAGTTTCTTCTTCAATCTCACTTTTTTTCAGTTCTTTGTGAGTGAAAGCAGCTGTTTTTTTTTTAGTCTCCTTTTCCTCTCCAAACATTAAGCCTTTATAGTGAGGTCAATTAGGTTTAGCAGACCAACTCTTGAGGCTCTGAAACCCTCTGCACCTTAGGTTTTAGGTTTGGTCTGCTACTAACCTGTCCTATTACCATTTTTGTGCTAAGACTGTGGTGCTGTAATTGCCTACAGCTGCTCTGTATTTGCCATTTTTGTGAATGTGTTTCTGTTGTCTTATTTTCATGTCCCTGAATTTATTCATTTAAATTGAAAATATCTGATATTTTTTAACCTGCATTTTTACTGCTTCATTTGTGATTTTTTACTGCTTTGACTTATGCTGATGGGGCAACTTTTCAAACTGGAATTTTGTCAATATTCGTATGGGTGGAAGTTGATCATACTCATCTCCTTCTTCCTTGTCGTTTTCAGGAATACTACATGAATTAGTTGACAGTGGCATCTTCTCTGTATCGTGTTCATTCGAAGAAATAATTTTCAATGGTACTGGCCGAATAACCTTCTGAGAGACTTCAGGTTCTTCATAAACTTTTATACTGCTATCTGCCTGCTGGGAGCCCAATACTACTGGAGACTGATATCTATCCACAGAATCAGATTTTAGAGACTTAAGTTCATTTTCAAGCAAATCAATTTCAGATTCAGTCATCTCCAATACCTTTGAAATGTCAGCTTTCCATATCAGTAGCGTTTTGATTGCATTGGACCTAACTAGACATGAATCTTCAGGAGTTGGATCATCAGACTGTACTAACTCAACAATTGAAGAGCCCAGATTATTCAAGGAGTCAACATCTAAGTTATCAAGGTTAAGACAAAACTTCTGCAGGTGATTCTGGAACCCGGGAACAGGTGAATCACTCAAATTACTTAGATTATTGTCTGCATTTGCAGTTTTTCTCAATAATTTATCATCCACACCTGGTGACGAACTGCAGGCAACAGAAGATGGAGTTGCAGGAGAGGCACATTCTGAAAATCCTGTAGCTTTTGGGCTTTTATCTATTAAGTTGGAGCTGACAAAATTACAAGGTTCCATATTACCAGCAGACGAGATAGAGCCATCTTTGTTTGCACCTGGATCAGGTCGCTCAACTTTTTTCTTCTCGTACTTTGCAAGCCCCTCACCCCAATTTAGCCTAGGTTTATTTCTAGAAGTTGTATCTTCAGATGGCATAAAAGACGTCACACATGCAGTGCCTTCCCCTGAATGTGACTCAATAACAGTGATATTTTTGGGTTTCAAATCAGGTTTTGCTTCACTGGAATTTGTGCCTGCCATGCTACGTGAGCTACTTGAGTGGCTAAAACCTGAGCCTCAAGAAGTCAAGCTTCCAGATCGGTTCCATTTTAGTGGCTTCCAGTCAATTGAAGAATTCTCTTTATCACATCTCGGTGTTGCTCCCAACTCATTGACACCACCCGTCTTATCATGCTGGTCTTTCAAGTGTTGCTGTTCCCAAGTGTTCACAGAATCAGAATGTGGATGAGAGGAATGTGTTGTAGAATCATCAACTGACCTCCTGTCATTATTAATATCAGATTGTTTCATAGAAGTAATTGAAGTTTCAAGTTCATTCAATTTTCCTTGGAGAACTATACATTTGACTTCAGCTTCTACATTTGATGAAAACAATCCTGCCCCATCTCTACAAACACTTTCCAACAATTGCTCCAGCCTTACAACCTCAAGCCGACACTCGCTTTCACGCAAGTAAGAAGAATTGCTGACATTTTCTGTCCAACTCTTGTGTTCCCTAAGTTCTGATACTGTTACATTGTTTTGACCAATTAGTGCTCTACATTGAGCAGTATACACTGCTAACTCAGACTTTAGGTAGTCAAGACTCGTGGATACTGTCATATTTTCTTTCATGCAATTCAATTCTCTACAATGACAGGCATTCAATTCAGATTCTACATCAAGATTCTTTTCACAAAGCACATCAACTTGTCTGCAAGCAGAATGAAGCTTCTCAGTAAGTTCCTTCACATGACCCTCAAACTGAGCTCTGGTAAAGGTCATAACAACATTTGGCCAAGGTGAGTCTTTCCTGCTCTGCATAAGTATTTGTGCCTCCATCAGAATTGGAAGACTTCTGAATCATGTTATGTTTAATATTGCCAACCGCAACTCCCTTTGCAGAACCAGTATCGAAAAACATCCCGACTTGTTCATCACACGTCAATTCAAGTGTTTCCGGTGACAATGGCCTATTACAAATGTCAATATCAACTGCATCTGTTTCGTCTTTATTTGCGTGATTCTCACAAACAGGTTCGACAACTTTTCGACTGTCTTGCAACAATTGAGTTGATGAAGCAGTAGAAGCTTCAGATTTCCTGGTCTCTACTTTTCTGACTTCTTTCCCTCTCATTTCTGCATTTTTGTAGCTTCTCCAAAGAGAACAACTAAAACTGAACAAAGATTCTTCACAGTCTGTGTATGGAGGACATCAGCCAACATAGACCTGTATGTAGCTCTTGAAGATCCCGGAGTTATCGTATTGGCAGTGTCCGAAACGCAAGAAGCTGACAGGGATAAAAGAGATGAAGTTGTAGGGTCAAGTTCCTTATTAGTTTCACATGCTTTAAAATCCAAACACACTGAATTTGAATGGCGACCCTGTTGGTATTGAGCAGTCATTTTAACAGTTTGATCTATGAATGCTTTGCCAGGAAGTATTTATGGGATTTTCCTCTTCTTGGGTGTTATGACGGGTCTGGGAGTAATGCCTTGCAGATCTGACCCCTTAATAGTATTGGTGTTCCGTCTGCGTTGCCTTTTTGCAGGTTATGTTGTGATGCGGTATGCGATATGAAGGCATGTGCTGAAGGTGACAAGGAGGTAGCCTTGTGTTCATTGAGGTGAAGTTGAAGACAGCTGATAGTTTTTGAATCGTACGCGGGCTATGGTGGCTTTCGGTACGCGCGGTACGGTGTTGGGAAGCTGTCATTTCTCTTCACTTTCTTGCAAGTTCTGATTTCTTTTGATTTTTTTTCTGGATGAATTAATTTTACGCATCTATCTCTTGTTTTGCAGGTGATGGCTGGCGGTACGGTTATGTAGAGCTTGCTTGGTTTGCTTTGGTGCAGCAGGCTGGTGTGTTGTACCGCAGGTGCGTTTTTCTCACAGCTGCACAATGACTTTTTTTTGTGTAGGTTTTGTGAATGTTTTCTCTTGGAAATTGGTAATGGTCATACAAGTCGTACAAGTTGAATGCTCAGGTTTTTTCAAAGAGAACATGTTGAACAGGGCAAGCGGTGAGATTGGAGAAGGTTCTGGAACGTGCGAGGATACGGTGTTGCGTGTGCTGCCAAACTCAATTCGTTGTCTTTTTTGAGAAATCAACTGCAACTGCAAATGGTTTGGAATCTAAGAAGGTTGAGGAGAAAAACAACTTTTCTGTTTTTGATGTGTTGAAAATTCTTTCTGAGAACGGTGTTGAAGAAGAAGATGACGGGCTTACTGTGTCGGAAGCTACAAAGCGCTCTGGTATTATTTTTCCTCGTCCAATATGGTGGCCGGACCATATGAAATCTGAATTATTCAACTTTGATGATCAGGTTTAAGAGTAGTGGAAATGAAACTCTTTTTTGAGTAAATTTTTGTTTGTTTGAGTAGATTGATAGTGCTTTCATGTAGGATTCTCAATATTATATATGGTGCTTGTACTTGAAATTGTGTTTTTATGTTAAAGTGATGTGGTATTGTTTGTATATGATAGGATTCTAGTTCTAATTTCTCTAAGTTTGTAACTGTGGTTCTGAACTTGAGTTTTTTTCTTTCTTTATAATGAAATCTCATTCCAAGGGGTATAAAGGGTAACCCAACCAAGACAATTACAAAAAAAAAGAAAATCTTTGGACCTATGTCTAATATTAGAACTGCTTTGACCTTATCGACACCAATCCATAGCCAGCATGGTTCCCACCCATCCTACTTTAACCATGAATGAAGCATGAAAATCATTTTGAAGTGCTTATTCTAAATTGATTCTCAAACACACATCAATTGGACCGATACTCTCTTTAACGTTGTGCTTGCACAAATCTCTGTCTTACTGACAAATTAACTCATAACCATTAAAACTCAATCCAATACCCCATACGGGACTTCATGCCTTTGTCTATCAGACCCAATTTATGATATTCAAACGGCAACCACATATTTTCTGATTTTCTGGAAACCAATTGGTGGATGAATATACAGATGAAAGTAATATGCAGGTGGGCAAATTTTAGGGTGCAACAACGAGCACGCTCTGTTACTCCAACAAAGCCTCTGGAGTCTAAAATATTAAAATTATGAGACGTTTTCAGAAGCTGATCATACCTAGCATGTAGTCATAAAACATATGTAAGAAGTAAAGACAGTGGACAAGGAGAAAGCACATTAAAAAGACTGATGCTAAAAAATATGATGATAATATCTAAAATGGCATAAACATACGCAGGGATTGCAAGGCCTGAAGAAAGTAAACGACGAGATTCCTCCTCAAAGAATCAAAATGTTTTTGAAGATGATCAACACTAGCATGCTCCAAATAATATGCACCCATTTCCTTTCTAGAATAGAAAACAAAAGACTGTCAGCATCATTAGACAGTGCAGTCATCATTAGACAATGCAGTCAAGTTTAACAAAACACAAATAATAGATTAATAGCTTTTAAGAATCTAAAAAAAGCACTTCCAGTACACAGAGTGCTCTAAAGAGATCAGATTTGTCAATTTCTTCCTCTCTTCTGCCCTTTCCATAAACTATGGCTCTCTTGCCCTGATGTGTTCAATTTTGTTTTGTTTGCTTTCCAACGGTTTTGTTACCCTGACGCATTATCCTTCAGCTGATTGAAAGTAATTCCTTCTTTTAAAGTACTACCGTTGACTTTTAATTTCCATTATCCTTCTGTGTCATAGACGCATAAAAGGATAACGAAACTTAAAAAGAAAATTGTAGTACTTTAAAGGAAAACATTATTTTCAATCAACTTAGTTTGTTATAAAAGAAAATGCCAAATTGAAGAAAACAATTGAAAGGGAAAATGTAACATTGATGGCAACTCTAAAAAATATTTCACCATAAAGAAAATAAAATCAAATGCAATCCAAAAACCAGTAGACAGAACAAAAAAGTACTCATTCTCCAAGAATAGCTCTCCATAAGTAATTCCATCAGAATATTTGATCTTTTTGAAGTGATCAACTCCCTATTACAAAACATATGAAACTTTAGAAAGTTATTTAATGGATAATATAGATAGAGTGCATGAAGAAAAATAGTAAACCCTCAAGTTGGTCCTCCAAATTGTCACCAAATTAGTCCCCCTAAAAAATTTCACTGGTCACCCAATTTGTTAATTTTATATATCATCGCATTAGTCCTTCATAAGGATGAATATGTAGACCTTTAGGAACTAAATTGATTACCAAAGTTTTTGGATCACTAATGCAGTGGCATGTAAAACTTTGAACGACCAACACTCCAAGCCATAAGTTATTTCTACCGATACTGGAGATAACTGGAGACTTCCAGCCTGGAAGGAAAGCACAATTAAAATATACAAAATGGTATAGCAGAGAACCACTCAAAAAGGTTTCTTTTCTATTTCAATAATTGAAAATGGAATTGAACAGTCCAAAAAAGGTAATATGTAACGAAAACATGATAACCAAAAGATTGTGTTCTCTTCTCTAAAATCTCCGCCATTGTTAAGCAGGGAGTGTTGAACTCCACCACTTTTAATTGTTTCTTCTCTATGGTAAATTTTAGTCCCTGTGTGTAAGTACTGATATTTACTCTGAGCAACAAAACATACCTGCTGAAAGTAGGTGAACTGAGTAATCTCCATTCCATCCACCCAGATTTCCCATCCCAAACCCCAGGCATCAAGAACCTATATACACTTTTAATTAACGTATCGAAATGTAGATGACAACGTTACCAGCACAAAATTTAAAAACTTTAAATTGCATTTCAGTAAGCACGATTATAAATTAAAACAGAATATTACCGGGCTCTCCCAATTGTCCTCTACAAATTGTATGTCATGAGCAGTAACATCAATACCTATCAAAAGTCTTGGGGAGAAATTTGGCTCCTAATCATTATTCAATTGTTGCTCGTATGCCCTCAGACTCCCCAACAATTTTTTTATACTCAATATAATCAACCGCATTTTACTTGCACTATCTTCAAGTTCAAACATGTATTATACTTACCAATGACTAAACAAACAAATGAATGATTATTGCCGGATATACTAGCAATATTGTCTTGGATAAAGCAGACACATAAATAAAAAATTGTAGAGCTTTAACAAACAAACAGTGAACAGCCTTGACCTGTAGTGCATTTTGAACAATGTATGCACAACTACAATTTTTGTTGTTGTGACCTGATAGGTATTCCACGTTTCAAAAGAGATCTGTCAGTTGAACTTCTTTACCACTCATCAATTTCATTAGCCCGGAGAACAGGCAGAGGATGTGAAAGTTGCCTGTTTGAGCATTTCTAATCAACAGAAGAAGTTCAGCTTCTAAACAAAAAATGTCAAAATTCAACTTTATTGTGGTGCCAACGATATTACTACAAACCTTATGTACCATCCAACAGGGTTGGAAGCAGCTTTTCATAAAATTGAGCATGCTACAGGAATGCATCAACATTTAGTTGATCAGCCAAAGATGGGCATCCACCGACTAATTTCATGAGCACAGAGATGACAACCTTTTATACAGTTAAAAAATGAATATTTATAATTAAAACAACAAATTTAACATAAGTTCGGATTAAACCAATGTATAGATAAACTATAAATTTTGACATGAGCATACTTTAAGGTCTTGAGCAATGAGAAGAGTTGCATGTCTACAAGTTAACTCAGCTGCTCGAAACCAGCGGAATATCTGCTCTTCCAGTATCATATAAGTGTTTCTACGCCTAATTAAACGGATTATAACCAAATCCAAACATGCCCATATAATAAATCACAAATCTTAATTCTCAAACAAATAAATCAAAAAATCAACACTTACCAATACCACCATTCTTCCATCATAACACTCAACTCCAAACCATTTACAAGGTTCGACCCAAACTCCATCATCAACCCAATTCGACAAAGCATTAAAAGGATCACTCACAATTCCCTGCTTTTGAACTTCAAAAGAGCTTTACCAGCAAACAGTAAAAAAAATCAATTTTCTTTCACCTCTGTTTCCACCCACAATACACAACCACAACCCAAACACTGTAACAAAACACTCCTAAAATCTTTGAGGCATGTAAATTTCTGTTTTCTCATTATTGTTGCGTATATATGCTAGCTAACTCAGGGGAAAACACTGACACAGATTCTTAATATTTTTTCATCATTCAAAGAACAACACAAACCAAAACACTGTAACAAAACATTCCTAAAATCTTTGAAGCATGTAAATTTCCGTTTTCTCATTATTGTTGCGTATATATGCTAGCTAACTCAGGGGAAAACACTGACACAGATTCTTAATATTTTTTCTTTAAAAAAACAAACTAAACAAGAAATGAATCGGTTCTGAAAGGTATGGTAAAAGAAAAAGAAAATTTGCGAAAACACTCCTAAATCTGCCTTAGTTCATCAACAAACACAACAATATTTGAATGGCTAAATCAACATTACTTCATGAAGAACCTAAACCATATTTGCATATATATAGTGTAATAACTAAAAGCTACCTTAATTCATCAATCAAGAAACAACAATATTTGAATGCCTAAATAATTTATCTTAGTTCATTAAGAAACAAAACCAAATTTGAATGCCTAAATCAACTTAACTTCATGAAGAAACAAAACCATATTTGCAAATAGTATTGTAAATAAAGATAATTAAAATCAAATCTTGTTGCGACATGGAGGCAGATATGGTTTAGTACTCTTATGCAATAGATTGACATTATCCAGAACCTTTGAAGCAGAAACTTTTTTAGAAACATAATCTGTGTGAAGGCATAAAGAGCCTTTAAATGCTCTTGTTAAACAATTTACAATATTGTAAGATGGCACATAAGTAATAGAAAGAAGATAATCAAATAATAGAGTTACAAATTAAGCAATCTATAGATGTGTCCTTCTCTCAGCACTTAATCTCCCACTCTTTTAATCAATATGGTATTTTTCCACACTTATTTTAAACACTTACAACTCACACTTATTTTTCTCCTCAAGACAAATATCTACATGTTGTCTATACCTTTCACTCGAGATCTGCTAGCAAGACAAATATCTACATGTTGTCTATACCTTTCACTCGAGATCTGCTATGGGGTTTTTTTCTATGGACCTGTCGCAACAAATTAATTGACTTTATAGAAAAATGGTATGCCTCTTATCACATCACATTAAAGCTTGTTCATAAAGATAAGGATAATGCATATTCAATAATTCGGGAGCATGAATACAAAACTCACTCTTCACGCACAGGACACGCCAATAATGGATTCCACCAATATGAACAAAAAAATAATTATTGACTTGGTCAATTTGGGACAAAGTTTCAGTGACTTTGAATTATGATAGCTTTGATAACTCTAGCTAAACCTAAGACATCAACAATGGGAGTCATTTGCACAGTTTTCCCCAAAGGACCTAACTACTTCAGAAATTGAATTCTCTATGTTAACCTAACAATTAATGTTAGCATTTTAGGTGTTGGGAGTATTGGAAAACACAGAAACAAAATCAATTGTGATCACTGGCCATTCTATTGGAGGAACTTCAGCATCTCTATGCACTCTTTGGCTTCTTTCATACCTTCAATCCATTTCTTCATCATTATCAGTAATGTGCATCACTTTTGGCTCACCATTACTCGGTAACAAATCTTTTTCCCAAGCCATTTCTGAAGAAAAATGGGGTAGAAATTTCTGTCATGTAGTATCCAAACATGACATAATACCAAAAATTCTGTTTGCACCTATTACACCCCTCACTCCTCAGCTAAACTGCTTGCTTCAGTCTTGACACTTGTCAATGACTTCACCAGAATTTGGAAAACTTGCAGTTCAAGTTTCTGACCAAGACAAATCTGAGTTGTTCACTGCTGTATTGGATTATTTGGAAGCTGCAACAAAAAGTCAAGAAGCTTTCGGGTCGATTTCGTTTCATCCTTTTGGAAACTACATTTTGTTTCCGAAGAAGGAGTTTTGTGTGTGGATAATCCAAACACGACTATAAAGATAATGCATTTGTATTAGTGAAATCATAAATATAAAGATTTAGTATTAGTGAAATTAAAAATTTTAATTAAATCATAAATTTTAATTAAAAATCAACTAATTAATATTAAATTATCTTTTTTTTGGAATGTTTTTGGGTTAATGGTTTTGTCCAAATGATGACTCGAAGAATCCTTGATTGATGAATGTTAGTGAGAAATATTTATTGTGATTGAAGTGTTTCCTTTTAACTAGAGTTTGGAGTTTATACCAACCTAGCGAGTAGCATTTATCCTCGAAGTCAATCTTAAGATAGGTGTCTAGCATTAAAAGAGAAGTGCTTATAATCATTATTTTAGTGAAGAAGATTCTAAAAACGAATGTCTTTTTAAAATTGAATCCTAGACTAATCATCATGTTCATTTGTTAGTAAAATCGTATATTCCAATCAACAATATTCTAAAAAGACAAAAAGAAATTGGTTGTTTAGAAGTATATTTCAAACAGAAAAAAATACTGTTTAACACTACACTTCAAAAATACGTGATATTTCAATTGTACAACAAACCACATGGCTTGTAGCTTGTGCTATCCTTTGTGCTTTGCATGCCAAAATATTGAAATAGAATAAATACTTAGGAAACAAAGCGCGGTCTAAATTATTCAATCCCAAGTTTTGCAGTCCTAAACTTCAATCCACTCCTCTACTGTCATGAAGTTGTTATTCAGCATTTAATCTAATTTTGCATAGCAACTCTCGTAGAACTTCGCGAGGCGGTTAAATGCATCTCATCCATAGATTGTAGAAAAATATCCCTTATGTTTTGTACTCTATGAACTGCTAGAACTACTAACCAATAGCTATGTGCTCCATGTATATATATGATGACAAAGAAGGTTAGATTAAATTATAAGTTGATTTCCATATTGTCTATAAGCCTGACCTTCCCAAACAATGCAGCAACACAGAACACAACAGGACTTTTGATCAACTCCACTTTCTCTAGACTCTGTTGATCAACAATCTGCATGAAAATATCATCAAAATAACTTGATATTCAGAAATTTAGTGCTCTTAGGTTGAAAATAAACTATGGAGGCAATGTAAATAGTTTAGGAGGATTGTAAAATTATGCGCTTTTAGAGAAGGTTTAAGCGAAGATTTGATTATACTCCAGAAATATTAACATCTGACCTCAGCATAGTCGATTCTTCCCCCGGCGTCAGTAATGCATTGGATGACTAAGTTCCTCAATTTCTCACATTGTATCTGACCGTCTTCTGCGGCTGACTTGACTTTTGATAATGATTTGTTTATAGATAGTGCCTGCAAAAGGATTTGAAAGTGTTACCTAGTTGTAGAGAGAACGGCAAATAATACAAACAATGGATTAAGGCCTAGTAAAGCTTAAATTAAACCTTTTCCCTCTCTTCAGATGAAAGATGTACATTGCGTGAACTCATTGCTAGACCATCGTTTTCCCTTGTTATTTCACAACCTATCACTTTTATGGAAAAATCAAGATCGCGAACCTGCGAAAAAGAATGAGTCAATCTATTAAAACCAACATCCCACAACAATAATAGGTGTAGAATTTAAGTAAGATCTTTGGTTACATTTTACCCTTATATTCATTATTTTCTCTCTATTGTTTTGATATTTTAAGAAATAGAATGAAATTGATACCACTCGATTCTGATTGGCTCCATTAGATTTTAACTAATTCAAATAGTAGAGTTTAACTACATTTTATCACATATCACTCTATACCATCTTATACCATCCATCCAAACATGAAAAAATCTAAAAAGTATTAAAAATAATTACCATTTTCTGAATAACTCTCCATTGTTGATAATCTTTTTTCCCAAAGACAGCAACATCAGGCTCAACAATATTAAACAACTTAGCAACAATAGTAGCAACACCTCTAAAAAAAACAGGTCTACTCTTCCCACAAAGACCCTTTTCAAGTTTCTCAACTCTAATCCAACTCTCATGTCCCAAACCTCTCTTCTCAACACAAGACACCACCTCACCACCACCACCAACACCACCATCACCACCCTCACTCTCCCCGTAATCATACAAATTCTTTGGATTAAAAACAACTTCAACACCACCAAGAACTGACAAAAGCTTCTGAACATCACCTTCAAAATCAGAAGGGTAAGTGGAAAGATCTTCATTAGGTGAGAACTGACCCGGGTTGACGTAGATTGATACTGCAACAACATTGGCGTGTTTGTGAACTTCGGTGATGAGAGAAAGATGCCCTTGGTGAAGATAACCCATGGTGGGAACAAAAGCAATGAGTTTGGATTGGGATCTCATTAATCTTGACCAGTTTCTCATCTGGTTTTTGTCTCTGATTATCAGAGGTTGTTTTTGTTCCATCGGAATCAAAAGGGTTTGGTGGATTTGAATATCCTAAAATCAAGATGAAGAAGACAGATTTGGCGATTGAAGAATGATAGGTTTTTTTTAAAAGCAATGATTTTTATCAGGAATAGTGATAAAGGAGAGAGATAGGCGTGCGTATCAGCCAAATCAAGACATTATGTTTTGTAAACTTTAAACGTTGGTCAGTGTAAAGGATTAATCAACATAACTGTGGCCACCGTGTACTTTCCCAAGAATCACACGTGTACCCATACTCCTCTTCCCCATTTTGGCTGTTGCATGAGTAACCGATATGTCTTTCGCTTTTCTTTGGATTTTAGTTGGGCTGCAAAGTGAAGCGGGTCCCTATGGCCCAAGCTGAATCAATGGAAGCAAACATTATTTGGGTTTTGTTTTGGATTGTTGGCCCATAGACTTAAGAGGTATTAAAAACTAGTTGATTATATTAAATCATGCTTAGTGACTCTAAGAAGGTCCTAAACCCTTAAATCAAGAATGTAGTGAAGATGTATAGCTATTATCTAAGATTTATGGCAAAAAGAAAAACAGCAACCGTAACATCTACGATAATAGCGTTGGATGGTTGAGGTGACGGTGGAGGAAGAGAAGGAAAATATTCTAGCGATGGATTTTCTCGAGAAAATGATTTTGGGGGAAATCATAAATATAAAGATTTAGTATTAGTGAAATTATAAATTTTAATTAAATCATAAATTTTAATTAAAAATCAACTAATTAATTATTATTTTTTTTGGAATGTTTTTGGATTTGTCTGTTATTATTGTTGATGATGTTTCTTAATAATTTTTTAGATATATATTTTTTTTAAATTCTATAAATTTTGATAGATTCATATTATTGTTTTCTCACATAATCATAAGAAAAATACTATTTTTTAAGTATTTGATTTTTATAGCTTTTTGTCATGATTTAAAAAGTCCATGCTAATAAATGTCTCTGGAGTATTTTTTAAGAATTTCAAATAAAACAAATATTTTTTAAATAAATTAAAGCGTTTTGTTATAACTTGTGATATTAAAGGTAGAAAATTTTGTATTTTGTTATAACTTGTAAAACTTTTTGATGTTGTGCGCATTTACAAAGGTAGAAGAATGTCGTAATAGAGATTGCAATTATGAAATCATGCGCAACAAACCGGCATAATAAAGGCAAATATTAAAATAAGATATTAAAATGAGTTTATGCATATATTAATTATATGTTAGAGTGGTCCAATTGTTAAAGGCATTGTCTTTTATGAAAAAGACATGGATTCAAATTTCATTGAGGTGCGAAAATAAAAGTTATTTTGTAAATTAATCATTTATACAATGACATGTAACACCTATAATTATTTAATAAATATAAATTAATGTTTTATTACATGTCAGCACCATTAATGGATGATGCATTAGACAACTTTTTGTCTATTTTGTTTGATATGTCTATGCAGTAAATAATATAATTTTTACAATAATATTTTTATTGATATATAAAATATTAATATTTATGAAGTAAAATATGAAATAATGAGAAGGAGAAGAAAATGATTAGTAGAGAAAAAAATTCACTCTATTTTATTTGATATATTTATACATCAGACAAAAATAATATAATTTTATTATAATGTTTTTTATTAATAAATAAATTATTTATATTATATTTATAAATTAAAATATTAAATAGAGAGATATTAAAAATTGTATTTTGATAGTTTTTTATAATTTGTGTTGGGACAAGAAGTTGTCTCGTGGTTTTATGAGAGACAATAATTCATTTTTTTGCCATGTCCCTTGTCGTATATTTTGTCTTGTTCCATGATAAGTTTCTGTGTATCAAACAGAGTATAAAAAAATTGTCATGTCTTGTCCCTCGTTTTGTAGCAAATCAAAGCACCTATCGTTTTATGCAACACAAAATTTCTAATTGTAATATCTAATGCATTGAATACAAGTATACATGAAATTTCTCTTTTTTTTAGGACAAAGCAACATCAAAATCTCAAATCAAAACAGATAGAAAAATAGTGAATATACCTTGGCTTTTTTGAGGAAATGTGGATGGTTTGTAAGGTATATGATAGTCCACATGATCCCAGTTGTTGTAGCTTCATGTCCAGCAGCTAATAGTCCTATTAACATGAATCAAAACTCTGTAACAAAACACAAAACAACACAAGCCACAAAACACTCCTAAAATCCTTGAGGCATGTGAATTTTCGTTTTTTCATTATTGTTGTGTATGGTTTGCTAGCTAACTCATGGGAAAAACACTGACACATATTCTTAATTTTTTTTTTCTTAAAAAAAACAAACTAAACAAGAAATGAATCGGTTCTGAAAAGTATCGAAAAAGAAAATCTGTGAAAACACTCCTAAATCTACCTTAGTTCATTAACAAACAACAATATTTGAATGGCTAAATCAACCTTACTTCATGAAGAAACTAAACCATATTTGCAGATAGTATAATAACCAAAATCTACCTTAATTCATCAAGAAACAACAATATTTGAATGCCTAAATAATCTATCTTAGTTCATTAAGAAACAAAACCAAATTTGAATGCCTAAATCAACCTAACTTCATGAAGAAACAAAACCATATTTGTAAATAGTATTGTAAATAAAGATGATTAAAATCAAACCTTGTTGCGACATAGAGGCAAATATTGTTTAGTACTTTTATGTAGTGGATTGACATTATCCAGAACCTTTGATGCAGAAACTTTCTGAGAAAGATAATCTGTATGAAGGCATAAAGAACCTTTAAATGTTTTTGTTAAAACAATTTACAATATTGAAAGATGACACATAAGTAATAGCAAAAAGATAATCAAATAACAATATATACCTAGTTCACTATAAGGTGAAGGTAGGAGATCAGGCGAACCTTCATACACACTAATCAAGAAAATAGAGTTACAAATTAAGCAATCTATACATAAACAATACATAATCGCTTGAAAAACATAATGAGGAAGAGAAGGTTTGTTGTTACCAAGTCCAAGACATTGCAAACTGAATCTCCCTTGATAATTTCAGCATTCTGTTCAACCAACAATTAATCATGTGATAGCTTGTATTAAAAGACTCAAAGAAGGTCTTAATAGAGGTTTCCCTACAACATCAAACAGCAAATAGCAATAACTTGGTGCAGTGGGTTTTGGCACCCCATTAAAGGACAAACAATATATGTTCATTATGGATGGCCCATATGTATTAGAAGTGTTCTGTGGTAGGGATGAGAGTTGGATCATAAGCTTCGTGAGCTTCAAGGGGCTCTCTAACATCATTCATGCTGAGTTTCTGGCTCTTTTGTTGGGTTTGAAACTAATATAATATATAAATATAATTAATCTCTTCGTTAAGCATTAAGATTCTATTTAAATCATTCACTAACAAAATGAAATATCATATTGAAATAGGAACTATATTATTACAAATATAGCAAGAATGTAGTTGAGAAGAAAAAATAAGAATAAACAGCACAACATCCTGTATGAAGAATTCAATGGTGTTATGATGCAATCACTAAATCAAAGCACTCAATACAAAATAGGATAAATGTAAATTGTAAAATCAGAAGAATAAGAGAGAATACTCATTACTTGATTTCTTAAGGGTTTAGGTAGAGAGGTGAGTCACTCTCTCTTGTAGTTCTAGAGTATTGGTCTCATTGTTTCTCCCACCTTCTCCAGTCTCTCCGACTATGATAGAAATTTAGCAATAAATTCATAACTTTGCATCATGTAGTACACCTAACACTACTAGAAAACTTCATTTTAGCTGTGAATTTAGCCTCGGCCACCGACACCGAGGCTAACTAGCCTCGACAAAGCCGAGACTATTTAAACGCAAAAAAAGCCATTTTAAAGTTTTTCTTTTACAATTATTTTTATTTAATTCATTAGACATGGCTAGGCTGAGGCTAGATATTTTTTAATTTTTGAATTATTTTTTTTAAATATTAGACACGGATGAGTCGAGGCTAACTATTTTTAGCTGCGAATTTAGCCTCGGCCACCAACACCGAGGCTAACTAGCCTTGACAAAACCAAGGCTATTTAAACGCAAAAAAAGTCATTTTAAAGTTTTTCTTTTTACAATTATTTTTATTTAATTCATTAGACATGGTTAGACCGAGGCTAGATATTTTTTAATTTTTGAATTATTTTTTTAAATATTAGACACGGATTAGCCGAGGCTAACTATTTTTATTTTTTTTGAATATATTTATTTTATCTGATAGACACGGATGAGCCGAGGCTAACTATTTCCCACTCTTGTTTTTCATGTTTCCCTCTTAATTCCTTTCAGAATGAAGAACCCTAAAATTAAACCTTCAGAAGAAAAAAAACCCCTAAAATCAACCTCAACTATCTCTGATTCTTCTTCTGCTTCTTTTCTTCAAAATCATCTCTTCGTTCAAGATCATCTCTTCGTTCACACTTTCCTGCTCAAATTCAACCTTAAACTATCTCTGATTCTTCTTCTGCTTCTTTTCAATGTAGTGAGTTTTAGTCTTGACCTTTACCTGTTGAAGGAAGTTTAGAAGATGGAGTTGCAAGTGCTTCCAAGAGTCATAGTCAAGCAGAGAAAAGACGTAGAGATAGAATCAATACTCAGCTTGCTAATCTCAGAAAACTTATTCCTAAGTCTGATAAGGTAGAACAATTTGTTTGTGTTATTTGTCATTTTAAGGTTAAGATTTTGTTATGTTTTTCATTCAACTCATGAATTTCTAATTCCAACCCTAACTGAGATTTAACAGAGCCTAAACTCCAGCGCGACGGTGTTGGTTAGAGACTACGGCGAGGCAATCCGAGAGAAGAAAGTATATTGAACGTATTTCTGAACACGTGAGTTTATGGAATTATCATTTCGGTTATGGTATATTGAGTCTTAATGTTCTCATATTTTATTGATTTGCATTACTGTGATATTAGTTTTGTGATTCAATGTTCATTTCACTTATGAAATTTTGAGAATATTTGCATTACTATTGGAATGGCATGAACGATTTTATTCTGTTTGTTATACGCGTACAATTCGAGCCAAATGGTAAAAGGCGTCGTTAGTCTGAAGTTAGGTTACTTTGTTGTGTGTGTCAAGATCGCGTCGCTTTGTTGTGTGTGTAGAGGTTTTGTTTTGTTCTGTGATATTAAGGTCAAGTTGCTTTTGTTGTGTGTATTTTTATAATATTCTCATGAATTAGGGTCATGGTTTTGGAGTAATGTAGGTGGGTGATTTTGGCTCTGGTGTATATGTGTTTTTGGTTTAATTGTGTTTTTTGGCTCTGTTAGTGAAAGGACAGCTACCCCATCATGTAGGTTTTGACTAGTTTGAGTGATTTGGACATTGTAATTTACAATGTGCTATCATTTTGTTTTGAGGTGTGAGTTTGTTTAACTCATGACAGTTACTTTTAGATTGTCTCTAGGGTAATGTAGGTAGTTTGTTGCTTTTGTAGAGGTGATAATATATACTGTTGAAATAGATGGTGAGAGTTGAGGATTGACATTGTTATGTCAAGCTTATGTTTGTTGTTGTCAAACATTTTTGAACTTAATATCAAAATGAAATTACCTACATTACTAATTGTTATGAGGGATTTTGGGTATTCAAAAGCTAATTTGTTATGCATATCATCTTCTGATATGTCCTTGTAGAAAACTAATTCTTTTTGTGATCATATTCTGATGTTATGTGCCAACCACTAGGTTCCTTAACTGAGGAAGTTTCAAATTTTGATCCCTTCATTTGTGAACGAATGTATTTTTGTCAATAATATGTTGATTAGAAATTAATGATGAAAATTTTTCACAGGTGGACCTCTTCCACCAGAAGAGGTGGTATCGCTGTGTTAGGGAAAGTTGCAGTTCCAAAACCTATAAACTTACCCAATCAGAGGTATTTGATTTCTGGCTGGATTATTTACCTTCACAGTTATCTAGTGTTGTTGGTCCATGATCTAAACTTGCTTATTTCCTTTTGTTTTAAGGTTAGAAAATCATGGTCTGGACCCAAATGTGGAGATTGTACCGAAGTGAGTAAATATTCTGTTAATTTGACTAATATGTATTTTTTTTAGCTGCTTTTGTTCCTGTAGACTAGATAATTGGTTCTTGTGTTTTCTTATATTTATTAGGGGTACCCTTGGCTGGGGCAGTAAATCATCATCTTCTGCATCAAATGCATGTGGTTCTTCTGTGTCTCCAAATGCCAATGTTGGGTCTAGTTCACGCAGTCATCTCAATACCCGCTCTTCATCTGGTGGAAGTGGCACACGACCTTCAACTTCTGGTAGTGATAGGGCTTCTGAACTAACTACTGGTGCATGGGGGTCAAGCTCCCAGCCTTCATCAGCATCAGGGCCACCAGCATCAAATCAGACTTCACATGCATCATTGCGCCCTCGCAGTGTTGAAAAAAGACCTGGTAGTTCACAATTATCTCGATTTGCTGAACATGGGGCTGAAAATTCAGTGGCTTGGAATGCTGCTAGAACTACAAAGACACTGCTTGGAATGTGGTGTGTTTTGTAAATAAGGCAAACTGGTAACATGTACAAGAATGTCAAGAAGAAGATTGAGAGAGGTGTTTCCTTCCCAACTTGCGTATCTGTAAACAATATTGTGTGTCATTTCTCTCCTCTTGCAAGTGATGAAACGGTTTTGGAAGAAGGGGATATTTTGAAAATGTAAGACTCCTTTGATCCATTTTTCTTGGAAGGATGTATATTGCTTTGGTTTGTGCTGCTGAAGTGGCATTGAGGCTTGTTAGGCCTGGAAAGAAGCTAATATAATGTGTAAGAATTTTCATATATTGTTGCACCTGTTATATCTGAGGTCATTTTTATCTGATTACTTTATATTTAATCTCTTATAGCTTTGAGTTGATTCTAATTTGATGGGTTGTTATTATCTTTTGATTTGGGTACTTCAAGTTTTAGAGTGTAAGTTTTCATGTCATTGTCCATATTTAATGAAATGATGTGAACTACTTTGTGATTTATTTCTTGTTTTGATCTCTAAATGATGTAAACTATCATGAGCTATGGATTAACTCCAGTGATGCTTTAATTGTCATAGTTACACTGATAAAGTTTTTTTTTTTTTACCCTTTTTTGCTGATAAAATGAATTTTTTGTTTTGTTTTTCTATATCTTTGTTCACTAGTTTGTAAGTTCAAATGCTACTTTTACTTCTCTTCTGTAATGAATGCTATAACGTATGGTCGTTGTCTTTGAATTCCTTTCACTATTGACTTGTAGTATAACGATGAGATGTATCATGTTTAATTGCCAGCTGCTTAAATCTACTTAGACCTTTCTGTTTTCTGCTCATGTTTAATTGCCAGCTACTTAAATCTACTTAGACCTTTCTGTTTTCTATTTTATAGCTTACTTGGTTGTACTGTTACACAACTTTCATAATTTCTATTAACAACCAAAATGTCTCTTTCGGGTATAATCTTCTGCGTAAAAAGTTTCCTACCACGTCATTCACCGGATCTCCAGTTCTTTCTGATTTTGGATTTGATTTGTTGAACAAGCTTATAACTTATGACCCTGAAAAGGTAAGGGTTGCTTGAGCTTCATTAAATAATTTGCGAATAGTTCTTTGTCTCAAAATATTAAGAATAACACCTACTAATGTATGTAGAGGATCACGGCTGAAGCCGCTCTCAATCATGAATGGTTTCGTGAAGTTCCTCTTCCCAAAAGCAAATAATTCATGCATGCATTTCCCGCACAACATGCTCAGGACAGGTATTTGATCTGTTGGAAAACTACTGAGGCTATTTGTTTTAGAATTTTTTAAAATAGTTTGTCCTTAATAGGAAATAGAAAAGGACATTTCTCGTGGTTGCCCTGGTGTGGTAGCTAGAGCATGTGGCCTAGTGGGTCTAGAACCTACAAGGGTTAGTGCTGCCTCTGAATTTGTTTTTCTTTATGATAATTGTTTTACCGACATTCATTGACGGGATTAACCAACCATACTCTTTACAGGTTGCAGAAATCCTTAAAGATTGGCCCTCGTGGTATCGTGATTGTCGAGCTGTGGATGTTCTGAATGTGCTCCCCACAGCAAATGGTGGAACCATTGAGCTGCTTTACATGCAGGTAAAGCAACTCAAATTCAGTGTCTATGAATGGTGACTTTGTAACATAACATATTGTGGATATCTTATTTGCATATTTTTTTTTATGATCAGCTATATGCGCCAACCACATTGGCTCCTGCACGAGACTTATGGTTGTTGCGCTACACATCTGTTTTAGAAGATGGAAGCCTAGTGGTAAGTCAATGTACATAACCTTTAATATTTCTATTTGATTCGATGGTGTAGTCAAAAACAGATATCTCTTATGTGCAATGCCCAGTTCTATTATTTTATTAAAAGTTGTCCTAATTCTGAAGTACATGAGCACATTTGAATCAATTCTTTAATGCTTTCTTTTTTTTAAGATATGTGAGAGGTCTCTTAGAAACACACAGAATGGTCCAAGCATGCCTCCTGTGCAACATTTTGTTAGAGCTGAGATGCTGCCCAGTGGGTACCTGATAAGACCTTGTGATGGAGGTGGTTCCATCATCCACATTGTTGATCATATGAATTTGGAGGTAGAGGAATTCAACTTTGTTGCGTTGGTATTTTCATCCAACGTAAAGTAACTTCAGCATGTTTGTTATTTTGTACTTCATTATTGACAGTGATTTTGTTTTAACTTAAAACAATTTTTAACTCTACAATAGGAAACTACATATCATGTTAAAGAGTGGGACACATAGATTAGTGCTTCACCAAAGGCTCTGTTTTCTTAACATGTTTCTTCTTTTCATCCAAGTATTCACATGCTCAAAGGTAGAAGCTTAGGAAGCAATCATTCATGATATATCCAATTTGGAAAAGGATCTTTTGTGCCTTCAGAATGAATTGGCTTGGACTGAGAATGAAAATTGGCCTGAAATATGCTCCAGTGCTTTTACAGAAAGAATCAACCAGCTTGATGTTGCAGTTACTGCTTTGAAGAGTAATCATGTTGATGATACAGAGATGCAGCTACGGTTGCATAATAAACCTGCTGAGACACTTCATGAAATAGTGAAGGCTCTACATAAAGATCACTGCCAAGATACACATGTCCAGGTTTGGTTATTGAAACCAATTTCCCTCCATGGGTTTATATTAGTATGTAATTTTTTTCCTTTTGAAGATTGACAAAAGGCTGTTACACTTACCTTTTTAATGTGCTCTAATTTTGTATATGCCCCATAGCTCGGTATTCGATGAGAGAATGCACTAGAATATAGGATACAGAGGAGTTTGTTAGGAAATGAAACAATGAATTAGTCTGTGAAGTTATTAGTTAATGCGTTAATTAGGTTCATCATATATAAATAGGGGGGTTGTCAAGTTAGAGGATCACCATTGAATAATGTAAGCTAATTTTACTGTTCTTCACACTTGGTCCCAAAATTATGTTTAACTGTGACATGGAGTTCAGTTGTTTAGTGTTAATGAAATTGTTAACTAGTTAAAGTTAGTGAGAAGCAATTCGTGAGTAGTTAGTCTGTTAATATGCAATGCGAATTTGGTTAGGTGTTAATTCACTTAGTTGATGATTGTAGGTTATGTGTTAATGAACTACTAATTTACATGCTATTTAGTTTAAAATGAAAAGTCAGGAGTTAGTGTCCACTTATGGAATAGGTTCATGTTGGTTATGCAACTAGATTTGAATGTGCAATGCTAATCCAAATGATTTGTCACTGTCGGTTAACATGTTGTGCTATTATAATGTAGAAGGTGATATTGATTCATTATATATCAATTGGTTTAGTGTAATGTGGTTATTATAAAGTTTGAACTTAGCCTCGAATAAACCGAGACAAAATGTTCCTTTAGCCTCGACCAGGACCACAAGGCTAAATATAATGTTGCCTTATGGAGTTTGACTTTAGCCTCGATCAAGCCCAAGCTATTTTTTGTTTTTTGACACGGCTTCACCGAGGCTAATGTAGACACGGCTAAACCGAGGCTAAAGTAGACACGGTTAAACCGAGGCTACTGTATACACGGCTCTTTTTGGCCAAAGCTAAATGTTAGCTTCGATCGTTTTAGCATATCCCCGACATCGACGCTACACCGAGGCTAATTGGCTAGTAGCGGCGGTTTTTTGCCTTGTAGTGTCGGAAAATGGCCGAGGCTAAATACTGTGTTTCTAGTAGTGTAAGCACATTGAAATTGTTTAAAGGAATCATCGTCACAATCTTGCGCATAATTTTCATACCTCTAAAAGGTTTCATTAAACATTTTATGAGCACTTAAGGATATTATTTTGAATTGTAATACAAGAGAAAAAGAAGAACAAATATTCAACTTGGAATTCAAGCCAATAGAAAATTTTAATCATCTATAAAATGTGTATTGTTTTTTCACTATAGTGGTTGGTGAGGATCACCATAGTGTTTGATGATTGTTGAAAAAAGGTTTATTGATTTGGGGATATTCAAAGTCCAACATAGAGCTGATATTTTTTGTTGTAAAAAGAAAGTAATGTTATTTAATTTTTTTTATGTATTAGAAGGTTGTAAAGAAGTCTTAGTGCGAGGTTTGTACAAGGATCTAATCATAGTGGAAAATCCTTTGAGGTGTGAATGGACTAGATTTACCCTTGGTTGATAAGGGGCGCTAGTATAATTGCCTTGTATATGTTATTTTTCAGCACTTTAATTTTCTGCATTTTATTATCCTAATAACATAACATGATCATAACTTACGGAAAACTAACAAGTTAAGAATTATTTCACAAAAACAATAAAAATCAAGCAACTTTAATTCACCATGTTACAATTGGCATTTAAGCAAAATTGCGAAACTTGCTCCTAGATCCGAGTAAAATGGATCTCATAAAAGTGTTCTAAGGAGAAGGTGAAAACATTAATAGACGACCATGTGTCATTGATGAACACTATGATTTTTAGAAAATTAGAATGCAAATGTTTCTAGAATCACAAGGTGTAGAGGTTTGGAAATCAGTCAAAAATGGTCCATACATTCAAAATTTAGTTATTAATGGTGTAAAGTTTTCAACAATTGAACATTTGTTGTTGAAGAGTCAATTCATGTTGCTTTTGATGAGACAAACCTCAAAAGTTAGGGGAAGGTGTTTTTTATGGTTTTGATGTTTCAGGTATAATAATGAAAAAAAAATAGTGCAAGACAGCATTCCTAAAGATCATCCTTTGAAGAATGAGGATATAAAAGATGATAAAGAGGATAGAAAACACGAGGAAGAAAAACAACATACCTCAACTCAACTGCCTCAAGAATGGATTGTTGCAAAGGACCACCCATTAGACCACATACTTGGAGATATCAAAAAGGATGTAAGTACTAAATCTGAGTTTAATAATTTATGTAAGTATTCTGTTTTCATTTTATAAATTAAACCTAAAACGGTACTTGATACTTTAGACTATGGATAACACCTTTCTATGCAAGAAGGGATGAATCAATTTAAAATTAACAATGTTTAGAATCTTCCCACATGTCCTCCATGTGAATTAAATGTGTGTTTAGAAACAAGATGGGGGAAACGGCATAATTACTAAAAATAAAGCCAGGCTAGTGGAATTATGATAGATTCAAGATGAAGAGGTTGAATATGAAGATACATATGGTATTGTAGCCTGCCTTGATGTGATTTGACTCCTTTTAAAATTTTCATATTGCCTGAGATGGATGTTAAATTAGTTTTCCTTAACAGTTTTATAAACAAACAAGTCTACGTTTCTCAACCTCCTGGGTTTGAGGACCATGAAAATCATGATTTTGTTTTTAAACTAAAACAAGAAATATATGGTCTCAAACATGCTTCTAGAGCTTAGTTGAGCATCTTAATGGATTTTTTTATTAAAAAAGGATCTAATAGAAGAATTGTTTATACTACTTTGTTTATAAAGTGTAAAGGTACGCATATTTTATTAGTTTAAATTTATGTTTATGATATTATTTTTGGATCCATTGATGAATCTCTATGCAAATATTTTTCTAGTGTCATGTAGGGTGAGTTTCAAATCTCATTGATGGGACTTAACTACTTTTTAGGATTGCAGATCAAGAAAACTGAAACTAACACATACATCAGTCAGACAAAGTACTGTTTGGAGCTTTTAAATAAATATTATATGAAGAACTGAAAGAGTGTTTCTATTCCCATGGCTTTAATTTTCTAATTAATAAAGATGAACAAGGCGTGGAAATAGAGATCGCCAAATAAAGAGGTATCATAGGATCTCTAATTTTTTAACTGTGAGTATGTCATATATTATGTTTAGTGTGTGTATGTGTGCTTGGTTTCAAGCGTTATGGGGGGAATCTCATTTTGAAATCGTTAAAAGGATTTTGAGGTATCTTAACGTGACCATGCATTATGGTCTTTGTTTTCCAAAGGAAGTGATCTTAGCTTGGTAAGATTTTATCAACAATGTTTTTATCATTTTCTAGTTAAGTTTTTCCTTATGTTTTTATTTGTTTTTATCCATTTTAATTCTAAAAGATGATATTTTTCTATGTTACAGGCACAAGAAGAAATGGCATTAATTCCTAGAGAAAAGGCAAAAGAAGCACAAAAAGGGCGAGCAGACAACAATGGTTACGATCGGCCCATAAGAAATTCTTACAGTCGTAACCACTATAGAGCAAAGAGACCCCCATTAGCAATTAATAGGGATTACTGCCAGCCCGTAAGCACCCATTACGGTTGTAAACCCTCCATATTCTTAAGGTGGATTTTCGCTTTTCTTTGTTGCATCCATTGAAATTCTTGCAGTTAAGCTTTGTCATTAAGGAACTTTACTGAAAAGTAGTGCCATTTAAAGCTTATAAATATGTTGTAATCATATAATAAAAGGCCAAGAAGCATTATTCTGGATTTTACTCAAAATTTCTAAGTTAGTATCTTAAGTTGTATGCTTTCTTGCTTTTTTCGTATTATTTAAGACTCCTTGGAGCAATTTAATTCAACTTTATTTTCTGCTTTAATTAGGTTTCATTACTTTTTACACTGTCATTATTACTCTTAGTATGTATGCCATATACGTTTTTGATGTGTTATCGATTGCCATGTCTTAATAGATAGATATAGTCTGAGACATGAGGACTATCATACCGATAGACCTCATACGAGTTTCTTAAGTATCGATTGTAACGAGAAAAAATTATGTTTTGCAAATTCTGTGTTTAAAGGTAAAAATGTTCGCTACAAAAGTGGAATCACAAAGATATCGTTTATGCACCAAAAGGGTATGAAGGATGTCCAATTTAGAAATTCGAACAGTTGAATCTGAAATTGCAAAAGTGTTTCAGTGTCAACTAAGTAAATCCTTTCTTTTAAGACGGTTCTAAGCACACAAATTAAGCTGCAAAAGTATAAGATTTGTGTTGTTAGAACCTGATAATGTGCCAACGAAAGTGGGAATTACCACTAGTTTTAGAATTTTCTACAAAATATAAATTCTCGTTATGATCATTACAGAACTTGCATGATTAAAGTTGGTTGATAGGAATCAAGTTCTCAGAATCTTGCTTTGAGTTATTAAGAAGTTCAAAATTATATTACTCTCATATTCAAAACCTAAAGAATTGATCATTTAAGTTAAACATTGAAACAGAAGAACTCAATAATTTATTTTTTGGTCTCTGTGGATGATAACTTTACTACTGTGATATTTTCGTGCGCTTCCGGCATATCAATTTTTGGCGCCCTTGCTAGGGATTAAATTTTCAAATATTGTTATTTCGTTGTTTCACCGTCTAGACTAAGACAAATCCCCTTTTTTTTTAAATTATTGTTCTCGGTTGTATGCGAAGAACTCATGGTTTAGGGGACCTCGTTGAAATGATAAACAAAATTGAGCGTTATTTTACTGCAAAACGCCGATTACACCAATTAGCGATGCAACCAAAAATAATATTATTTTGCGGAAAGATTACGATGTACTCTTAAATGAAAATCCACATTTATCATTCATCTTGCCATGGTGACAAACAATTTAGAATTGAAGCCCTCACTCTTGTCTATGGTACAACAGAACCAGATTTCTGGTTCACCGATGTAGGATCTAAATTTGCATATGTCAATATTTGTCAAACTTAGCGATACTCTAAAATACAATGGAATTTACCCAGTCATTATTCGACTTAGACTTTTCTCGTTTTCACTTAGGAAAAGAGCCAGAGCATGGTCGCATTTCCTTCCATCCAATTCCATAACGATATAAGATGAGCTTAAAAAGGTGTTTCTTCCTAGATATTTTTTGTCGAGCAAAACACTGCAACTAAGAAACCAAATTACCTAGTTTAGGCAGAATGGTGGACATTCACTCTACGAAGCATTAGAGTGATTCAAGTATATGGAAGTTCTAGCTTAAACCATATTGGGTAAGTAGGGATGGAAGTTATTTTCTAGACTTTTGATATTTCAAATGATATTTGAATTGTGAAATATGGTTATCTTTCTCTCCTTCTCTATTTCTCTCAATTGATATCATGGTCATAGTTCGGTTTGTTAGGGGAGGTGAAGGTGTTGCAAGATGTGGCGACTCACACTTGTGGAGGAGATTGTTGGTCCAAGTGAGAGTGGTTAAGTCCTACATCTCTTATGAATGAGTAAAATTTTGGATGAATATGAGAGATGACTAATTTACTTAGGGGTGCTCAAATAAACCGGTTATTTAAATAATCCATATCCATATCCAAATTCGATTATTAAAAACCGGTTAATTATTAGTATGGTTTTAACCAAATCCACATTTTGGATATATTTTTAATATGGTTTTAACCAAATCCATAATTTGGACATCCATATCCAAAATAAAAACCAAATTAGTCAATTTTTTTAATTAAAAAAAAATTGAAAATTTTTTCTTTTGAAAATAAAATTATTATTTTTGAATAAAATATTGTTTTAATTTCTTTTCAGTAAATAAATTTTTTTTCCAAAAAATTTTAAAAAATGATTTTATTTTTAATTTTAAAATAACTATTGTTTTTTTGAACATCAATATTTTTTTTAAAAAAAATATTATGATTTTGAAAAAATCAATTTTAAAATAAAATTAAATCAAAACTAATTATAAAATTGGTTATAGATATAACCGGTTTATAACCATTTTAAAATATAAAAACCAGTTATGAGAATTGGTTTTAATAACTGGTTATAACATATGGATTATTTATGGTTATGGATTGGTTATGGACATTAACCGTCCATGAGCATCGCTAAATTTACTTGATGCCTTAAGGTTTTTGGTAGATATGTGGTGTCTTCCTTTCTTTTGGTCCTGGAGCATTGGGATCGTTGGTACTTTCACTTTCCTGGTGTTGTAACCCAAAATTTTTCCTCTTATTTTTAACCCTAATTGGCTTACACTTCTCATTGATATGCATCCCTATTAGGTCATGACAATCATAATCATGCATTTCATTAAGCTTCTAAGGCAAAGGATCAAGGTATTCTGTACAAACTAAGGTTTCTCGATTCTTGTGAAACCCTCTTCCACATTCAGGAATGATTCAAGTTCCTTCTTCATCAGTCATGTTTGTAAACTAGGGCCTGGACTCTTGGTCAGGATGAACTTACTGTTCCTCAAGCTACAAGGTTCTCTTCTATCAAAACTCACAAAGAACAATTGGATTAGGGTTTTCTCTTATACGAACTATGCAATAAGAATTCATCAGATTTAGGTGATTTTATACCCTTCAATGTCACTTGCTTCAAGGTTCTCGATGTCACTAAGTGGTCAGGGTTTCATCAGGGGCCTAACTGAAAGGTTCTTCGAACTAGGGTTCTGTTTCTCACCAACCTATAAAATCATTGTTTAATCGGTACGCGCTTAAAGCATGAAGATTAGGGTTTTTCACTCTTTGTGTTTAAGATGGGCGTGTGTCGTTCAGATCAGGTTCACTTAGAGTTAGCAGGCTAAATGTGTGTGCAACATTGTTCAATTCAACTGGACGTGATCTTAATCTCGGTCAAGAAATAGAAGAGTGTTTCATTCTCGAGTTGGATTTGGCATGGATCAGTACTTTATGTCTGAAGATCGTCATATTAAGGTTTTAGTGCCAATTCAAGTTCGTCAAGTGGATTGAAGTTACAAAGCCATTCAAACTCAAGACAGTTGATACATCTCAGGTTATTTGTAAGTCCTGATTGTGTGGTTTAGGTTTTCGTCGTTGGTCTGAAGATTCGTCAGATGTGTCGTTCAATCAAGATAATTTCGAAATGAATTCAAATTTGTGATGTAATCCAGAATTTGTGGCGGTCAAGTGCAATTGTGACAAACCTGCATTAAAAAGGATTCAACATAAAATGGTACCAAAGAGTTTTGTGGTTTTCAAATAAATTAAGAGGGGCAACTGATCAAATTGAAGGGGGAGAACAAAAAAGAACATACCTGTTATGAAACTCTAAAAAACCTCACCCAACTTGCTTTCAACCATTCCGCATTACTCATAACGCAAAGCTCCTCTGAACATACTCCTCTCCGCCATTATTCCAATGCAGTGATACAACAACAGTTGAAATCTTTGTGCTTCATTCATAAGGTCTAACAATAACGTGCGACTTTGATTCTATAACATCAACAAGCATCTGTAGTAGTACCCATAAATGGAAAAACAAGTAACAATAGGATACAAGCATGTCCAATAGAAGGAGAAGAAGCAGAATCCATTAAAATTAAAGAGAAGAGACTCAGCAACATACCTTGAGGTCGCCGGAAAATTCGTTTTTCAGCGAACCTTTATTTCACTACTCTTTGATTTCCCGTCTGTAGTATGATGTTGTGCTTTCACTCTTTGTTATTCTCCATATTAATTGCTTGTGATCCGTTGTTGTTGTTGTTCGGTAGAATTTTTCTTTTAATGATAGAATCCACGGTTTTACGAGATTCCGTTCAAACCATCTCGTTCTTGGTCGTTTCCGTGTTGACCTTCAACTTGTTGTAGGGTTGATTCTTGAATTTCAGAATTTACTTGTGTTTGTTTGTGTTTAAGAATACGTAGAATGAGAGAGAGAGAGAGAGAGAGAGAGAGAGAGAGAGAGAGAGAGAGAGAGAGAGAGAGAGAGAGAGAGAGAGAGAGAGAGAGAGAGAGAGAGAGAGAGAGAGAGAGAGAGAGAGAGAGAGAGAGAGTTTTTACTTTGATATGGTTTTCCTTTTCTAGAATATTTCATTATATGTTGTTGTACCACTTCCCACAGCCCATATTGATAAAGTCATGTTATCTTTGTTTCTCTGACTAAGAAATTTGGATAGGCACCTAGGTTTTTCTTTGTCGCTCCGTGTTCTATTTATCGTTTTTTTTTCTATGTATTTCTAGGATTTATGAGTCATAAGACAATTTTCGAGTCATGACTTAGGGAATTTTGTTAGAATAGAAAGGAATAAGCCAATTAATTAAGTTAATGGATTTATTAGATATCAATGGACAAAAAAAGAATTTTTCTATTCGAACCCCAGTAGAAAAGAAGGGACAGTCTACGAGAAATCATATTTTATATAAAATGAAAAAAGCCTCGAAGGTTCCATCGCTGAAAATCCTAGGAGGTGTTCGGAAATGGTTTGAAGTAGTTGAATAGGAGGATTACTATGACTATAGCTCTTGGTAAATTTACCAAATATCAAAATGATTTATTTGATATTATGGATGACTGGTTACGGAGGGACCGTTTTGTTTTTGTGGGTTGGTCCGGTCTATTGCTCTTTCCTTGCGCCTATTTTGTCGTGGGGGGTTGGTTCACAGGTACCACCTTTGTAACTTCATGGTATACTCATGGATTGGCAAGTTCCTATTTTGAAGGTTGTAACTTCTTAACTGCAGCAGTCTCTACTCCTGCTAATAGTTTAGCACACTCTTTGTTGTTACTGTGGGGTCCTGAAGCACAGGGAGATTTGACCTGTTGGTGTCAATTAGGTGGTCTGTGGACTTTTGTTGCTCTTCACGGTGCTTTCGGATTAATAGGTTTTATGTTACGTCAATTTGAACTTGCTCGATCTGTTCAATTGCGGTCTTATAATGCAATCGCATTCTCCGGTCCAATTGTTGTTTTTGTTTCTGTATTCCTGATTTATCCACTGGGCCAGTCTGGTTGGTTCTTTGCGCCTAGTTTTGGTGTAGCAGCTATATTTCGATTCATTCTCTTTTTCCAAGGGTTTCATAATTGGACATTAAACCCATTTCATATGATGGGAGTTGCTGGTGTATTGGGCGCTGCCCTACTATGCGCTATTCATGGCGCTACCTAGAAAATACCTTATTTGAAGATGGTGATGGCGCAAATACATTCCGTGCTTTTAACCCAATCCAAGCAGAAGAAACTTATTCAATGGTTACTGCTAACCGCTTTTGGTCCCAAATCTTTGGGGTTGCTTTTTCCAATAAACGTTGGTTACATTTCTTTATGTTATTTGTACCAGTAACTGGTTTATGGATGAGTGCTCTTGGAGTAGTCGGTCTGGCCCTGAACCTACGTGTCTATGACTTTGTTTCTCAAGAAATCCGCGCAGCGGAAGATCCTGAATTTGAGACTTTCTACACCAAAAATATTCTCTTAAACGAAGGTATTCGTGCGTGGATGGCGGCTCAAGATCAGCCTCATGAAAACCTTATATTCCCTGAGGAGGTTCTACCACGTGGAAACGTTCTTTAATGGAACTTTACCTTTAACTGGTCGTGACCAAGAAACGACTGGTTTTGCTTGGTGGGCCGGGAATGCCTGACTTATCAATTTATCCGGTAAACTGCTGGGGGCCCATGTAGCCCATGCCGGATTAATAGTATTCTGGGCCGGAGCAATGAACCTATTTGAAGTTGCTCATTTCGTACCCGAGAAGCCCATGTATGAACAAGGCTTAATTTTACTTCCTCATCTAGCTACTCTAGGCTGGGGGGTAGGTCCTGGAGGGGAAGTTATCAACACCTTTCCATACTTTGTGTCTGGAGTACTTCACTTAATTTTCTCTGTAGTATTGGGCTTTGGTGGTATTTATCATGCACTTCTGGGACCTGAGACTCTTGAAGAATCTTTTCCATTCTTTGGTTATGTATGGAAAGATAGAAATAAAATGACTACTATTTTAGGTATTCACTTAATTTTGTTAGGTATAGGGGCTTTTCTTCTAATATTGAAGGCTTTTTATTTTGGGGGTATATATGATACCTGGGCTCCAAGAGGGGGAGATGTAAGAAAAATTACCAACTTAACCCTTAGTCCAAGCATTATATTTAGTTATTTACTAAAATCGCCTTTTAGGGGAGAAGGTTGGATTGTTAGTGTGGACGATTTGGAAGATATAATGGGGGACATGTATGGTTGGGTTCCATTTGTATACTTGGTGGAGTCTGGCATATCTTAACCAAACCCTTTGCATGGGCTCGGCGTGCACTAGTATGGTCTGGGGAAGCTTACTTATCTTATAGTTTAGGTGCTTTAGCCGTTTTTGGTTTTATAGCTTGTTGCTTTGTCTGGTTTAATAATACTGCTTATCCTAGTGAGTTTTATGGTCCCACTAGACTAGAAGCTTCTCAAGCTCAAGCATTTACTTTTCTAGTTAGAGACCAACATCTTGGAGCTAATGTAGGCTCTGCTCAAGGGCCTACTGATCTGCGGTCGCTCGCGGATCAAAAACGAGTGTTTTTATAAAAATGCAGTACAGCGACAGTAACTCAGAATATCGTATCGCAAGGATTCTTATAGTGATTAACCAATAACAGTAATGAAATAAGGGAGGGTTTGGTTTAGATTTATAAAATAAGAGAGAAAAAATAATTTAAAAAAAATAGTGATTATCAGATAAACTAAAACGGCTAATCCTACTGATTCGGGTCCGACTTATCATCGGCTATTATAACATCAATCCCTAAGCGGCTCCAATCCTATTCGATTATAATATTAATCAGACAAGCTCTTATCAACATCAAATGAATTATGTTCCTGTTTACCGAATTAAGCAAACGGTTAAGAATATGACGAGTTAACGAATTAAGCAAACGATAACACGCAATTAAATTTAGGAACATGCATACAATCGAATTTAATCAATTTTATCCTATGAACAGCAATCGAATTAAGCAAACAATTGCAATCAAATTAAGCAAATGACTTCATAGAAAAGGATTGAAAGAAATTGAATTTAAATTGGTATTATAATAACCTCAAAGTGATGAAACCGCACACAGCAGGATTTGCCCGTGGGAATTAGTTCTCCATAATTCGTACAAAGCTCCAACAATAATTTTTGTGAATAGTGAATAATATACTGTAAACGAGGTTTTTCCTCAAAATAAAACAATGGATTCAGTTCATAACCCAAATGGGTCAAAAACATAACCCAGACCCAAAACAAGATCAAAACTAAAATAGAATTCTAATGCTGTAACTTGAAACGAAATTCTGAAATTTTGAGCTCCGAATCTGACTTCGACTCCAACACGAAAGTCGTAGCTCTCTCTCTTAGCTTTCCGGCGATTTTTAGAACGCCTCAAACGGATTCCCGGAACTCCAGTTATGATCGTTTCCGTGCAGACTACTAAAGCTGAAAAATAGTTGCGATAATTAAATTAAACCAAAAATAAAATAAAATGTAAAAACATAATAAAACATAAAAATAATCAAAATAAAGTAAAGAAATGCCTAAGTAAAAATATAGGAGAATGTGCATAAATATGCACTGATCAAATTCCCCCACACTTGAACTTTTGCACTCCGAGCAAAATTAAAATAAAACACAACAAAGAAAGCACAAACACATCAACAGATACTCATTCCAGGCTGAAAGTCTTCTTCGGTTAAGTTTGCATCGATAGGTACTAATCTTACACACTAAGGATATCGTAGGAACACTAATCCACAATTGTGCAGACATAAACCTCCTGAATATACAAATCAACTCGAATCATGTTATTATGTTGAGGCCTAACTTGCTCTTCCTCCTTTTTGCTCTTTTTCATTCAGGCGCAATCACATTAAGCCCGTTATCTCCACACACTCATAGCAAGGCGACCGGTTAGTGACTCTGATCCTTTTTGTTTGGGGTTC
Source organism: Lathyrus sativus (assembly GCA_963859935.3). NCBI lineage: Eukaryota > Viridiplantae > Streptophyta > Magnoliopsida > Fabales > Fabaceae > Lathyrus > Lathyrus sativus. The sequence continues at coordinate 626,366,244 of OZ012741.1, read as the reverse complement.
TGGTACTTACGTGGCATAACCCTTTGTCGACTCAATTGTAGTTGCGGGGGATCGGACCGTAATCCACCCTACCAAGTTCAGCACCAGAAACCGCTGGACCAACTAACGAGTAATAAAAAATTTTCAACTTTTTCTTTTCTTTTATTTTTCTTTTTTTCTTCTTTTTATTTTTTTTCTTTTCAATTTGATCACTCACTTATATTCATCGGCTTCCCTGCGTAGAATGTGTATGAGATGGTGCTGACTGCTGAAATAAACTACTCAAGAGCTGTCAGAGAATGAAAATTCAAGGCTAAACCATAATAAGAATTCAAATCAATTTCCATATGCAAGAGACTTACGGTGTTAAGACGATACCGATCTTGTGAATTTTTTCCAAGTCTCCGCAAACTAATCTCAAATTAGTCTTTAGCCTAGAACTTTCAAAAAGATGCATTTTTTTTTTAATTTTTATTATTATAACTGAAAACAAAACAAAACAAAATATAAAGCAAAGGTTTCCCTCCCCCAGACTTAAAACAAGCATTGTCCTCAATGAAAGGACATAAATATACAATAAGAGTGAGGGAAAGGAAAGAACACACCCGACGAGTCAAGGTGGATAAGTGATCACATATGCATCCTTTCCCAAAGAGAGATTTCCTGCAGTCTCCTCTTCCAAAGTGGGGAGTAACTTTGGATAGCATCCATCGCTCTTGAAATTTGTATTAGTGCCTTCACCTTTTATTCCAGGATTAAATAAGAATCTTCGATAAATAAAAGTGTCGAATGCGTTCTCCGACCGGAGAAGTCATTTTTGGAGGAGAAACTATGCGTTTTTGGGATCTGCGTGCTCCCTGGTTAGAACCTCTAAGAGGTCCTAATGGTTTGGACTTGAGTAGACTGAAAAAAGATATACAGCCTTGGCAAGAACGTCGTTCCGCAGAATATATGACTCATGCTCCTTTAGGTTCTTTAAATTTCGTGGGTGGCGTAGCTACAGAAATTAATGCAGACAATTATGTCTCTCCTAGAAGTTGGTTAGCTACTTCTCATTTTGTTCTAGGATTCTTCCTATTCGTAGGTCATTTATGGCACGCGGGAAGAGCTCGCGCAGCTGCCGCAGGATTTGAAAAAGGAATTGATAGAGATTTGGAGCCTGTTCTTTCCATGACTCCTCTTAATTGAGACATGAAATCCAATGCTTGACGTAAGAATCACTTTGATTTTAGTATACATATTGAGTTGAGTCGAGGAGATCATATTTAAAAAATATTTTCTTTTTCAATTCATTTATATCTAATCTTTTTTCGGGCTCGGCTAAGTGGTGATATAGCCAACCCCGAAAAAACCGAGCCAACTTAAATCAATTTAAATCAATAAAAGAAAAAAATCCATTCGCCAAGAAAAAGGAGAGAGGGGGATTCGAACCCTCGATAGTTCTTTGTTTGGAACTATACCGGTTTTCAAGACCGGAGCTATCAACCACTCAGCCATCTCTCCAAAAGCTAATTTCTATTTTATCTTTATTCCACTCAAGAGAACATGACCATACAAATTAATACCCTTTTCTCTATGATAAAGATATCCGGTGTGAATCTATTGGTCTAGTTCTCTATCCATATATATTATATATTATATATTCATGATCCAGCATGCTCTTTTGTGAAGTAAAAAAAAAACTACCCCTCGATTCATGCCTCAATAAGGAGTGTCATCTAAAATCAATGGATTCATGATAAAACCCCCCATAATGAGAATGTGTTTTTTATTTATTTTTGGAAGGGGTCAAATCAAAAGAAAAGGGGTTGGGGGATCAAATGGTATAGTTCTTTTGTTGGTAAATTAGAGGATTATAAACATGACTATTGTGTTTCAATTAGCTATTTTTGCATTAATTGTTACTTCATCCATTTTATTAATTAGTGTACCTGTTGTATTTGCTTCTCCTGATGGTTGTTCAAGTAACAAAAATGTTGTCTTTTCCGCTACATCTTTATGGATTGGATTAGTATTTCTAGTGGGTATTCTGAATTCTCTCATCTCTTGAAACTATTCATTCTAGATCAAAAAACAAAATGACCCCTCCCCCCGAATTCTTTCGGGTTGTGAGGCACATGAAAATGGAATATATAAGACCCCACCAATAAAGAAAACGAAAACATTAATAATAGGAATTATTAATGGGAGGGGTCAAACTTCTTCTATTGGAAAAAGCTTATATCTTATACTTAATATGATATACATAGTAAAACGAAAAACTTGAAGATTAAAATATTCATATTATTTTCTGAATTTCATATTCTTTTCGGAATCAAAAATAAAATAGATATATAGATCATAGATAAATATCTATAATCTGCACAATTTGACATCAAAGTAACATGCTGGTGTCAGACAACTTCATCATTTTTTTATGCCAGTAGGTATTCCAAAGGTAGCCTTTCAAATTCCTGGCGAGGATGAAGCTACTTGGGTTGACTTATACCATCAACTTTTTTACGACAGAATCCTTTTTTTAGGGCAAGAGTTGAGAGTGAAATAGCAAATCAAGTTGCTGGTATGATGATATATCTCAGTTTAGATATAAATAAATACATAGAGAAAAGAGAAATAAATATAATAGAAAAAACAATCGATAAAAAAAATACATCAATTTTTTTAAATTTTTTTAAATAAAGGGGGATATATGAATCAAACGAAGAAAAATGACTTAGACATTTGGATTTTAGAATTGCGAGACATTTTTAGAGAGAGCAAGAATTCTTCCTATTTCTCAGATTCCTGGACACAATTCCATTCAGTCATATTTGTCATTCACATTTTTTCCATCAAGAGAGTTTTATCACACTCTTAGACTCTAGAATTTGGAGTATCCTAGTTTCACGCGGTTTAACAAGATATTTCACGATCAAGAATTTTGTCTTATTTCTACTAGCGATCCTTATATATCGTATTAACAATCAAAAGATGATCGGAAAAAAAAAATATTTATTTGACAGGGCTTCTTCCTATACAAATCAATTCCATTGGATCCGGGAATAATCCATTGGAAGACTCAAAAGATTCGTTCAATATCAATAGGTTGGTCATGACTAGGTTGATTGTTCCGCTCCTGTCTGGTCCAAAAGAAAAATATATATCTGAGAGAGATAATTGCTCTTTTTTCGGCGAAAAATGGTCAGAACTTCATCTGGATTTGAATCCTACTGAGAAGTCCGCTCAAGATATAAAATTATTTAAAAAATAAGAAGATGTTTCTTTTGTTCTTTCGAGGCAATCGGAAAATAAAGAAATAGCCAATATAGTTAAGATAATCATGTATTTACAAAATAATGTCTCAATTCATCCTATTTCATCCGATAGAGGATGTGATAGGGTTGCAAAGGAGAAACTTTTGACAATTCCAAATCATATTTCATTCTTGAACAAAAATCTAATTTTTGGTTTATTTGATCTATTCCATTACAAGAATAGGGGGTACTTGTTACATCGCGATTTTCAATCAGAAGAGAGATTTCAAGAAATGGCAAATCTATTCAATCTCTCAATAACTAAGCCGGATCTGGTGTATCATAATGGATTCTCTTTTTCTATTGATTTGTCGAAAATTGATGATAAACAATTTGTAAATCAAGTATTCAACTCCAGGGATGAATCAAAAAAGAAATCTTTATTGGTTCTGCCTCGGCTTTTTTACGAAGCGAATGAATCTTTTTATCCAAAGATCATAAAAAAATGGGTCCAGACCTCTTGTGGGAATTCTTTTCAAGGTGATCGATTCAATCGCAACTTAGAATATGTAATTAAAAGGTATGAAAATGATATTCATAATCATATACCTCTAAGGAAACACATGATCAATCAACATTTCTCAAATTGGAAAAAGAGTCAGAAGAAATGCTTTGATCCTCTTCTTTTTATTTATCGAACCGAGAGATCCGTGAATAAGGATCCAAATACAGATAAATACAAATGGTCTAAGGGGAGCAAGAATTTCTAGGAACATTTGGACCATTTCATTTCTGAGGAGAATAGCCGTTTTCAAGTAGTGTTCGATCGATTACATATGAATGCATATTTGATTGATTGGTCTGAGGTTATCGACAAAAAAAAATTTCTAAGTCACTTTGTTTGTTTTTGTCCAAGCTTCTTCCTTTTTTCTCTAACTCAGTTCCTTTTTTCTTGGTGAGTTTCGGGAGTATGCTCGTTCATAGGTCTCAAATCCATATGGATGAATTGAAACGTATGAATGATGCACTCGGGAATCAGTACTATTTCTTCCTCTGTTAGAGGTGTTCCAGAAATGTCCGCAATAGCTCTAGGACCGCGAGTTGGAAAATGAAAAGATTTGTACAAGTCATATCCGTCATCACCACTTTGCGGAAAATTATTTAATATGTTAGAGACCTCTAACTCGCTTGGTGAAATAGTATCTCTGTCCAAAAAAACATGTTTTTTTTTCCTGTCGCCAAAAGAAAATATTTTCTTTCGACTGAACAAGACATTGAGGAATTGTTCATACAAAAAATCATAATTACAGGACCTTTCCCCATACAAAGAGAATATTTTCTTACAATCGAAATCGGTTATTAGTTAATTCATGAAAATAATACATTGGTTTAGAAAAAATAACAATTACAGGATTTTGTATTTTTTTATTAAATAAGATTGTATTAGTTTTTTTTTTAAATTTTATTTTCTCATAGTTAAAATCATTAAAAAGTTGCATCAAGAGTTATGACATAAATTTGTTTTTTTACTCCAATGATTGTATTTTAGGTTTTTTTTTTAAATAGTTTTGACTTTATTGCAGTTTTGGTTCCTCTATTATTTATTTTTTTTTCGATTTTAAGCACTCCATTTTAAAATTTGAATTTGGTCTCTTTATTTTAGTTTTTTTTTTGAGGATTTTAGTCCCCTTCAAATCTGTGAGCATTTTTTAATGACTTGACTTTAATTTTGCTTACGTGTCAGTGCCAATTTACTATTTAAATATTTAAATATTCCAGCACATTTTATTATCAATTATTTATGTTATATCAAAATATTGAATTGATTTTAAAAAATTATTTATGTTATTTTTATTTTTAAAGTGTTCCGGTCTTAAATGCAAAATAAGAAAAATATTCCAAAAGAATCAACTGCAAAAGACTCATTCATTTTCAGATTCCCAAAACATGAACATACATTCATTTCCAGTTTCCCAAAACATGAACCTAAGTATTCAATCTTTCCCAAAATACTTGTCTGAAAATTTAATGTAGTGAACATTTAAGACGAATCTCTTCCTTAGTTCACAATGCGAGCGTGTTCAACCTAGGCAGGCCCAAAATCTGCATTCTCATTCATGTGCAACATTGTTCATTCGTCTTCAACTCGTAATAGCTCTCAATCTGAGTTCAAAATGTCAACCCCAACAATGTTTTCAGGTATGTGGTTTTGTCTTCATGTCTAAATGACACAGATTACATGTTACAAGTTGGCACAGATAACAGGTTACACCGTTTTTACAATCCAAATACAGCAGATTATAGCAGATTTCACACAATTTTTACAATCAAAATACAACATATTATGTTGCAGGTTGCACAAGTTGGCAATGGGTTGTGGAGACAAAAGAAAAACTTGATTTATTCATGAGTGAAGAATAAGAGAAATAAAGAAAAGGCAAGACAAAGAAGAAGAAATAAAATAGAGGGGGTACCGTTGTTACAACACGTGAAGAAGATGAGTAACTATGGAGAAAGGATTAGAGTTACCCTATTTTATTATGTTTTTTTAATCATTAATTATATCAATTTATTATTTAGAAATATTTTTAAAATACAAATAGTAAATTTTAAATAATAAAAAGAATATTTAAATATTTAAATGTTGTGTTGGCACTGACACATAAGCAAGATTAAAGCCAAATCATTAAAAAAATCTCACAAATTTGAAGGGGACTAAAATCCTTAAAAATCTAAAATAAAAGGACCAAAAAATTTGGATTTTAAAACGGGGCGACTACAATCGAAAAAAATAGATAATGGAGGGATCAAAACTGCAATTAAGCCATTAGTTTTAATTTTTTTTAAACTATTAATCTAAGAAATATAGCAAAAATAATAAATATAAAAAAAAAGTAAGATTTATTATTATTTATGTTAAATATACTTATTCAATATTAATTAATTAAAATATTTATTAATTTTATTAAATATCCATATTTAATTTAATTTTTTATATAATTTTGAGTTATTTAACATGTGTTCTCGAATCGACTATCTTGACTATGTCTTACTCGTATTTTGTGCTTATAGTGTGATAATATAATTCTGACTTTTGTTTCTCAAACTGTTTTTTTATAAATTCTCGATTCACATCGAGCCATTTTTTACCTTGTAAGTCGATTGCTTTTTAAGCATAGCCATCAATCTTTTGATCACCATACACAACATTTATAGCTTACTCTTGGGCTTCCTTACCGTGAGACCTATTCGATCAATTACTTTAGTTGGTCGTTTAGAAGACTATTCCACTTTGTTAGTGTGCACGATTAAAAATTCAATTGCTTTCCCTTACTTGCTTATTCACGTATTGTCTTTGCGTGTTGATTATTTCCAAAACCCTAAAGTATAGTTGATCCATATATCAAGTCTTACCTCAACCCTTGTAAGCTGATTGACATGTGTATCATTGTCGACCTTACCCTAGCACAATTAGGTACTCCATCCCATTTAGTTCAAACCCTTAAGTCATTTTCGTACGTAAACTCAAATCTCGATGCATGTCGAGTATTTTCCAAATCAAATCAAAACACTTAATAACTATGAAACATTTTTTTTCAATAAAGATGAAAAGAGAGTTGGGCCGGAATCAGCGAGTTCTCTCTTCGATTGTTTAAGTGTGAGGAGTCTTCTTCGTATTCGAAAAGTCGTCTTCTCTAAAAGATTTATAATACGTTTCACATCAAATCATTTTCATAAAAAATCAAATGAAACTTATTTTCTCAAATCAATTAAGGTTGAAAAAGAGAGAGAGTCGAGTCTTCGATTCACTCTCCCGATTACTTGTGTCCGAAGAGCCTTTCTTAAGCTTCAAGTAATCGTCATCCGTTTAAAATATTTTAACTATACCAAAACCCTTTCACGATAAAGGTTGAAAAAGAGAGAGAGTCGAGCCTTCGATCCACTCTCCTGATTACTTATGCCCGAGGAGCCTTCTTAAGCATTCAATTAATTGTCATCCAAATAAAATATCAACGCATTAATTCAACTTCTCGCCTCTACGCGATTAAAACTCCTTTTCATAAAAGGGCATGTTATTTCCGTTCTACCGCAATACAGGTAACACATAAGACTCCATGAGCGAGCGACAATACACCTAAAAGATAGAACGCAAACGTTAGCATCATCCATAAAAAACACTAATCAATCGTAGTTTGAACTACGAAAGCTCTGATTCTTCATTTTTTCAAATGAAGATACGTAGGCACAAGAGCCTCAATCCTTAGCGAGCTCCCTAATAAAAACCACCAATTTCCTCTCAGCAATCAAAAAACCTTTCTCATACTCTTTTCACCTTTTTCATTTAGAAGAAAACAAACAACCTTAGCTAACGTTTCTCATGAATCGAATTAAGAGGTTTTCGTTTAGTACAATGGACGTGAGGGGGCATTGATGCTTTCCTCTCACGTAACCGACTCCCGAACCCAGAATGTGGTTGCGACGACCATGTTCTTTCCCTAAATGTTTTATCGATATTTTCCTTTCCCTCTTTAGGATACATAAAATTCGGTGGTGACTCTGTTTTTTCCGCGTCCATCGCGAATGTCGTATCATTTTTTGAGGTGCGACACCTGGATCTCCCTAACAAGTGGTATCAGAGCCTCGTTTGGCTTAGTGAGAGAATGGAAGCTAGAATTTGTGTTGGATCATTTTATACAAGGTGGTAACTCACACTTGTAGAGGAGATTGTTAGGTACAAGTGTGAGTGGTTAAGTTCCACATCGCTTATGAGTGTGTGGAATGTCAGAATTATATGAGAGAATACTCATTACTTGATTTCTTAAGGGTTTAGGTAGAGAAGTGAGTCACCCTCTCTTGTATTTCTAAAGCATTGGTCCCATTGTTTCTCCCACCTTCTCCAGTCTCTCCGACTATGATAGAAATTTAGCAATAAATTCATAACTTTGCATCATGTAGTACTCCTAAGCACATTAAAATTGTTTAAAGGAAACATTGTCACAATCTTGAGACAAATCATTTTTTTTTGTATGATTTTATCTCCGATTTTTTTTATTATTAGTTCTACTTGTTTTTATTTTTCTACAAGTATAACATATTAATTTATATTTTCATTATGTCATATGTGTTTTTCTTGATTATTAGAATGGTCAAACAAATGTCATTGTTATTATCCTCATTCAAGCAAAATTTATATTTCTCGTCAGGTTATTTTCCTTCAGCACGTTCTATTTTACTAGTTTTCCTCTAAATCTCGTATTTTTAGCAGTTCAAAACTCACTCACATTGACTATTTTGATCTTTGTGGTAATGTCTCTAGTGATCATGGTTTTGAGAATTGCATGTCTGATACTACTGCAACTCTAAATATTAACACATATTGACGAAACAAATCAGGTCGACCACAAAGTCGTGCTAGCCTACTTTAGGATTAGACTTTTTAAAGTCTATTATTTATCTAAATAAGGAAGACTACAAGTCATTTAAAAAAAATAGTTTTTTAATCCACCCCTTGATACTCTTAGGCACCTAGTGAGTTTCCTTTTATGCCCCCTGCTTTCAGATAAACACATCCGGACGCACCTTTTTTTTGCCAAAATTTGGATGTTTCCAGAGCTACAGCTACGAAATAATTTTCTACTGGTATACGCCGGGAAAAACTTCAAAATAATTCAATTCAGAGAAACTTCCGTAGATGCACCTCTGGAACATCTAAGTGCCAGAATGTTCTGTAGCTACAGCTCTGGAAGTTTCTGCCATATTTCAAACTTGCATGATCGCTCCCCCATTGTTGTCTTTTCTTCTTCCACACTCACCTTCATCAACCTAAAAAAACCCTACATTCTCAATATCATTTTCACTCCAAAACTCCAACTTTTTTGTGCAACAAATCAAAGGGAGCAAGAGAAGATAGAATTTCAGGTAAAGATTGCACTTTGTCCACTAGATTGCTCACATTAATCATCAAAGTTTTGGAAAGAAAAAAAGTAATGTTGTTTTCGAAGCTGTACCTATGGAACGTGTTAAAGATGAACACTTCCGAATGTACACTTCCGAATGTACACCTCCGGAACGTGTTTGTTCTGTTATTTTGCAGCAGATTCGTAATTTTTGTTTATTTTTCTTATTATTTACAAATAGATATTGTTAGACGATGACTTGGATCTAGAAGGGGGGTTGAATAGATCCCAATTAAAATCAGTCGGCGCTACCAATTAAAATTGGTTTTTCAAAATATTTGTTTTCAATTGCTGAAGCGGCCGTGGAAAAATTACGTCTAAAACGAACCATTATTAGAAGACTGGATATGTGTCTAGCCTTATGGAAATGATAATGAGCAAAATTTGATTCAACACACTAGTCACACTATCAGTTGATTTTACCACTTATTAGTAAAACTAGCACCAATGATCTATAATGCCCACAAAGTAGGCAAATGAGCTAAGTACACTTTGGTGTAGACAATTTATCAAACACCTATACACTCCAAGTGTGGTTTGGCTTGAGTAAGTTGCTTTAAGTTCCTTGTGCAATATATTGTTGCACTAAAGTTCAAAACAGTAATAAGTACTTACTCAAATCAATCCCTAATTTTGATATAACTGCTTATACTAAAATCACTTAAATTTTAAGCCAAAACTGAAAGTGCTGAAAAGTAAAGGAGACAAAGATTTGTTGAGGCAGTTCCCCCGCCGTCCTCGCTTCGGGGTACGTCTGCCCTCAATTCTAATAATAGAATTGAGATCAATATAATAGATATCACCTGTAACGTAGAAATGTTTATACAAGAATTGAAAAGCAAAATATACAAGCAAGCCCTCTTGATGTTGATGATGCTATCGCTTCTTGCTCCTTGATTCGATTCGAATCAAGTTCTCCAATTGTTGTGAGTAGACCTCTGATTCCAGGCCCTTTATTGAATAACCTTCCGTTCTTCAAACCCTCGGCCCGACTGATCTCACGCACAAACAAATCGAACCCGGAACACTCTTGAACGCTTCACTGATTTCCGCTACTAGATTGACGAAGACTACCGCTTCTCAATCACCTTCACTCAGCTAAAGTAGGTAGAGATGATCCGTACCGAAAAAACCCCAAAATCTCCAAATCTTGGAGGGCAAAACCTGTTAGGTTTTATCCAAGAAAAACCTGCCTTCAAAATCAACCCGAACTGGATTTTCGATCATGGCTTCGGACCTTATCACCTTGAACAAGATCACAAGCACCCCAAGAATTGTTGTGTGTAATTGTTGTGTTGTGGGTTGTAGAAGATGAAGGTTAATGAACTTTGATGGAACCTCTTTCACTTTTCTTGTTTTATGACAATTGACTCAAATTTACAATTGTTGTTGATAAAAATGAACAAAGTCTCTCTATATAGTAACCAACCAATCAAAAACTTAACAACTTTTCAAACACAGTGGAAAGACTTCAAAAATAGTACCAACGCACGAACGGTCGACCATAGCAGGTCTATGCGTCGACGCATAGCCTGCAGATTTAGATAAGTTTGAAAGTCCAACAGTGTGTGTCGACCATAGGTCGACGTGTGCTGACCCGTGAGAAAATACAAGCTTCATGCGTCGACCTTGCAGTCGACTCACAGTCTTCATGCGCTGACCCGTGACCACTTGCACAGATACATGCGCTGACTCAGTGGTCGACTCATGGCCTGTAATTCTGCAAAAATTGATATTTATGTGGTTTTTATGCATTTAGTCATAACCACATATCATTCACATATATTGTATTGAGTAAAGCAAGTTAAATTATATAAGAAGGATATGGTGGATGGAATATTTGCATTTGTCTTTGTAGAGGTAGAACCGATAATACCAATTCATCCATGGTTGCAATTTGTCATCATCAAAACTCAAGATCGTATGTTGTATAACGGTTTGCCCTCACAGATATGGTACACACCGATAATATCTCCAAATAATTAGTTTCCACAAACGATGTTTTTCCGAATGTTCAAGTGGTTGTCGTAAAGTCGGTAGATGTCGGTGTTGACTTTAATAACAAGCAGGAGTTTGATGATCGTGATAGCATGCTCACATGGATTCGTAGGACTACAAGTAGACTTGGTTTTGGTGTGGTTATAGGAAGATCGGATAATGGTTCGGAAAGAAGAAATGCTTTTGTAATTTTTTTGTACGAAAGAAGTTGGAAATATCAGACTCATCTACGGAAGTTTAAAAGAGACGACACCGGTAGTAGAAAATGTGAATGTCCTTTTAAGATTTGTGGTTATATGTTGAGTACCAAAAAGTGGAAATTTAGTGTTATTTGTGGTTTGCATAACCATGAATTATGCTTAAAGTTACAAGGTCGTCCTAGTGTATGTCGGCTCAAGCCAGAAAAGAAGATATGTATTAGTGACATGACCTTGAATCTTGTCCAACCAAAGAATATATGTGCCACATTGAAATGGAATGAACCCGACAATATATCAAATATAAGGCAAGTGTATAACATTCGGTACCGCGCCAACAAGGCGATTAGGGGAGATAGAAGTGAGATGCAACAACTGTTAAAATTGTTGGATGATAACAGTTACGTGTCCCGGTACAGAACTTGCGACGATGGAGTTACGGTCCGAGATTTTTTTTGGACTCATCCGGATTCGATAAAGTTGTTCAACACATTCTCGACAGTGCTCATTCTTTATTCTACCTACAAGACCAACAAGTATAGACTTTCTTTATTTCAGATAGTTGGTGTCACGTCTACCGAGAAGACATATTCTGTTGGTTTTGCTTTTCTGAAGTGTGAAAAAGAGGACAATTTTGCATGGGCATTAGAGGTGTGTCGGTCACTTTTGAAGGACCAAGTTGAGATGCCTAAAGAGGTTGTTACCGATCGCAATATTGTGTTGATGAATGCGGTTGTAAAGGTATTTCCTTCTTCTAATGCATTACTTTGTCGATATCATATAGCAAAGAGTGTGAGAAGTCGGGTTAAACTCACGGTGGGGGCAAAACAAGTAGATTCCGAGGGTGGAAAATTGGTGAAGGCCGGTGTGATTGTTAAAAAAATAATGGATGCATGAAATCGTATACTAAATTCTTCAACAAAAGAATTATATGTTGATTTTGTCATTCAATTTCAAAAAGTGTGTGAAAAGTGTCATGCTTTATTGAAATACGTTGAAAGCACCATTCTTGATCAAGTGAAGGAGAAGATGGTATGTGCGTGGACTAATAATGTCTGGCACCTTGGAAATACAACCACCAACAGAGTTGAGTCAACCCATACTAGTTTGAAAATTTTGTTGGATAATAGCAAGGGAGATATTTTTCACAAGGGAGATAGTTTGAAAAATTGAGTCGGCCCATACAAGTTGAGTCGGCCCAGACTTGTGTCAAAGTTGGTTTGATCGATAATATGTCTCGGCCGGGGTTAAACTATATTTTTCACAAGGCCAAACGAGCTGAAACTGTAGGTTCTGATAGTGCAAAGTGTGGTTGCATTATTGTGAAAACCTATGGCCTTCCATGTGCTTGTGTTATTGCTACAAAGTTGAAACTAGGTGAGCCAATAAGAATGGACGAAGTTTTCCCTCATTAGAAAAGACTTAGTTTTAATGATGATGGTTGCATGGAAGGACGTAAACCGAATATCTCTATTTTGATCGAATGAGAAGCGATACAAGAGAGATTCTCAAAGGCCGGTGACAACATGAAACTCCATATCAAAGAACAATTGAGGAAGGTTGCATATCCCAAAACAACCGACATGAAACCGCCTTCTCAACCGGTAAAGACAAAAGGTGCTCAGAAGAAAATGAAGCTTACACCGAATAACAACTCGACTACATGGTCTCCTTCTTATTGTGAGCATGTTGACAAACTTTATCCCGACTCACCAACTCCTAAATGTCAAAAAAGTGTCATAAAGAAGCCCGCATAAGCAAATTGCCTCCGACCCCGATTCCACTGAAAATTCCATTCATCGACGAAATGTCGGTTTTTATGCACAAATACATCGACCGTGTCGTCAATGTTGAATGGGACCCGTTTCGACTTTTCTTGGTAAAGGAGAGGATAGTCATGTGCTTTTCCGTCATCAATTAATCCAAGAGTTGAAGACGCATAAAGAATCGTACACGCGGTTGTATGGAAAGAAAGAAAAATTGATGTGGTTTATGAATCTCTTGTTCCTTGCTTAAGTGGTCTGGCACTGGTGTCGAAATTGATGATCTTCCCTAATATGGGTCATCTTATTGCATGTGCTTATGATAGGGTGTGCATTGACTTGACGCGATACGGGTTTTCATAAACCTTTTTTCCACTCCGCACTGCACCACCTCAAAATCCAAATGATCGCATCATGTGTATTGGATGGCTTGCAAAATTAAGACATTTTGTACAAGTTTACTTGAAACCGGGATGCCCCATACCACTTACATCACCGGAATGGACGACTCACTCAACCGCAATGTCGAGACATGGCCGAATCGTTTTGTTGAAAGAATGCACGAATTTGAAAGATAGAACAACATTGAAAAGGAATCGAATGTGGAAAATTCCAAAGGGGTACCACCAATAGATTTAGCCGACGAAACTTGTTTTGATTCATTTTGAATTCTTGTATAATCGGACAACTAATTGTAAATTTTTTTTGAAGTGCAAAATAGTCACTTTTTATTCTTATGCCTTATTTATGCACTTACACCTTTTATTTGTCTATTAGGATGTGCTTCTATATTGAGTTCTGGTTTTAAAATGTAGCAGGGAAAGTTTCGGATCTGCATCTACGAAAGATTCTTAATTGTGTAGTTTCAGGAAAAGTTCTAGAGATACACCTCCAAAAACAATAATTAAGAGTTCGTTCTGTGGATATAGCTCTGGAAAAAGATTGGCAGAATATGGTTGGTCCGTATTCACCTAGATTTTCTATAAATTTGGGGTTTCATTTATTACCATTCCATAAATACAAAAATGTCTCAATTGTTTCAAATCAAGCTTCTTTAGTATGTCGCAAGTGTCTCCTTTTCTGACGGCAAAACACCCAGGAGGACGTTCAAGCTCATGGACCTCACCCCTCTCGTTGATATCATAGACGAGATCCAATATTGCCTACCTTACAATGACAAACTAAAGGTTGTGAAGCTTGAGTATCGTGCACCTTCAGTTGACAACGAAGGGAACATTGTTTACAGCAAGTTTGAGCTCAAGAATCAAGACGATGTGGGGAACATATTTCGATTTCGAAGAGAAAATTCCGCTCGAGTTGGAGGCGACGGTCCGAAGAACGGTCGATGACATCTTAGAGGTGTGCAAGCGTCCACCGGCCTATTGAAATGTAGTATTTAAATTTCTGTCGAAATCATCAATGTAACACCGATTTTATTTTATAAATGTTGATTTTATCGTTGCAATGTATATACTCATACGAAAATATTCCGTAGATGCATCTACATAATTAATTAATAAAAGGTGAAAAAAATACGTCTGAAGATACATCTCTAAAAGCAAGGGAAAATTTTTGTCAGCACGCATGATACATAAGAAGCTCGAACAGTAGCACAAGAAATTCTATTAAAAAAAGCATTTTAAACTTATGACATACTGGGCTACTTAAGTAAAGATAAATAATATTCTTATTATATTACTATTATTTATTAGATTTTTTATTTTAGATTAATTTGTAAATTTGTTAACCTTTTAAATAATTTGTGTTTATTAATCTATATTAGATTTTTGAATATTTAAATTTACTTTTATAAAATAGAATTGAAATATTATATTATATATAAATTGAATTTTTAAATTTTCATTTTAATATTAAGATAGAGTATAAATTCATTGGTTTATTAGCTCATGAGTGCATTTAAACATAGGTCAGAGTCCTTATTTAAGTATGTTTTTATGAAATAAATTTTTTAGTAGGCTAATAAGTCAAACTACACTTTCAAAAAGAGCATACTCAATCTAAAATTAAACTTAAGATAGACCACATGTCATGACTAGGTCTTGAAGTTTTTGACCATGCTAAGCTTGGTCCGGGCAAAGCATAACATATTTTATCCCTTACATTTATATTGTCTAACGACTATCCAACAATCTTCAACGATCGCAAGTGGATTGTTGTTTCTCCATACTAAACAAAAGTGAGGGGCGCCATCAACCCTAGTAGTAACTATAGATGAGTCATATCGCCCACTCACCTTCTATAACTTATCCTTCGAATTCTTGTAGTTATTGGATTATGGTATGAACAAAGCTCTCTTAGGAAAGGCAATAAGGGTCACCCATAAGGGTGGCAAGACAGGCATCACTGGTCGGGCATGCCCGTTTTGCCTGCAATTTTCATGGGACGGGCCAAAGTTTTAGGCATGCAGCCTTTAATATGTTCGTCTCGTTTTTCTTTTTTGCAGATGTGAGCATTAACTTGATTTTTTTTGCAATTTTTAGGCCTAAAAAGGTGCAGTGTCAGGATGCCAACTTTGCCCCGCTCTCATATTTTTATGAGGTGAGCCAATGTTTTAGATATGCGTCCTAATGGGTATTTAAACTTGAGAAGGTTGAAGGACTTCTGAAAGATAGAGGTAACTCTCAAAGACTTATGAGACAAAAATGTGTGAAAAAATATAAGAACTAGGGTTGAACCGATTTAATAGAGATTTAGAAAGTATGGATGATCAAGGGTTTCCTAGGTTTTCCATCAGACCATGAAATGTTCTACACGTTTCTGACATGTGTGGGAGATTAAATTCAATTTTGTGTCCCAAGCCTAAATGATCATTGATCTTATTTAATGTCCTACGTGTTTTTCACCTCAATTTACGTTTGGGAATTTCCCTCAGTTGACGTTTGAGGATTCACCTCTTTAACACCTAGGGGCATATCCCAAGTTATGCTTGAGGGACTCGCCTCATGCCCGAGGGACTCGA
The DNA here is from genome assembly GCA_963859935.3 of Lathyrus sativus. NCBI lineage: Eukaryota > Viridiplantae > Streptophyta > Magnoliopsida > Fabales > Fabaceae > Lathyrus > Lathyrus sativus. Next base: position 626,350,137 of record OZ012741.1, on the reverse strand, counting down.
CTCATGCTTGAGGGACTTTATTGGGTAAGAAAGGGAAGGCAAACTAAATCACTTCACCTTTTCCAAGCTCTCGTGCTTGAGGGAGTGTGTATTGATATATTTGAAAACGACCCGTAGAAGACAGTGCATAAGGTTCACTAAAGAAAGGCTACATAATATGTCGCCCACACCCGCCTCATAGCCTTTCAGTTATTAGAGTGAGCGCCTATTTCTTTTTTGTGTTGCTTGTTTCCTAATTTACACGTGCGTTCGTGACAATGTGAAGCAATGTCTCCCGATCCACAACGGTACGGTAGATTGAGTCAAAGGGAATATCACGTCCGCTTGAGCAATATGGGAATTGACCGCCCACTTCTCCACTTTTAAAAGTGGTTATTACTATGTAGAAATTTGAGGTCCAGACCTAAGAGCTTCTATAAATACCTTAATCCTAAGGTCGAAAAGAGAGTCTAATTCATTAAAAAAAGTAACACATAGAACTTCTCATCTCCCAACGAGATTTAGCTATAACTTCTCAATAAACCTTAGAACCTTTGACAACACTTAATCACTAGAGTTTGTCACGTATTATACTTTTAACAAGTACAGCTACCATCTCAAGTTGATGCTTTGTTGAAAATTTCTTATGTTTCTGTTGATGGATTTGGTGTCATTGGTGTATCTTTTATTGTAACATTAAGAGATAATGTAATTATTAGAGATGACAATAAAAAAAAAATGTAATGTTTTAGTGAAATATTGCAATTATTAGAGATTACAATCAAGATATACGATAATATTATGCCAATATTTTTTACTTGTAATTTCAATGAGATATAATTATTTAAATTTTTTTAAAAAAATAACATTGTTTTTTATAAATTTGATTTAATAAATATACTTAAATGACATGGAAAATATGACTAATAGATTAAGATTACACAATTATATTTAAATGATAAAATATGATAAAATAGGAGATCGAAAATGTAATTTATTCTAGCTAATAGTAATATGATAAAATAACCATTCTTTTTCTTCCTATTTATGGCATATTCTTCATTGAGATTTGTGAAATTCGAAGATCCACTTACTCCAAGAGTAAGTTTTTATAATTTACGGTACAATCCAAGAGTAAATTTTTATAATTTACGGTACAATCATAGCCTTTAAATGAAATTTAATTGAATAATTATAAATAAAAATGCTAATTTAATCACTAAATTATATTTAATTTAAAAATTATGATATGAAATAAATTAAAAATTTAAGTTGATCCTCAATCAATAAAAAATATTAATTTATAAATATCAACCATTTCATTTCTTTTAGCCAAGGATTGAATTTAGGACCTGCAAATTATACTTATTTAATTCAACTAACTCGTCAGTTGAGTATTTGATATGGATCACAATATTGAGTTAATGCTTCCTAAACGATTCAAATTCCCCTATCTACCAATAATTCCTACGACTTTATACCCTTTGTATTCTTAAATGATACGGTCTGTTATTCTTTTTTATTCTCAGAACCAAAAAACTAACGTAATTTGTAATTGAAACTGATAGGTTGGCACAAAATATTTCCCATTTTACTGCAATTTGAATCTTTGACAACACACACATAATCTATTCCTCTCTTCCTATTAGAATCCTATTTGAATCTTCACATTTAATGATAGCTCGAATTTATAAATGTAATCTAATAATTCAACTGCAACATTACAAAATTTAACAATCTGCTTCCTCGTACATCAGTCTCCTCAAAGTTTATCCTAAATTGTGCCATATGATTCTGCCATAATTAATACTACTAGAGAAGTCCAACCTGTGAATGGATGTGCTCCTTTTCCCTTGCCTTTAATCTGATCGTACTGCTCCCAAAAAAATCCAGTCTGTTGATAATTGCGGACTATATTTCTGCAATACGAGAGAAATACGTTGTTTTAAAAACCAACCGATAGCTTTAAACAAGACTCCAACACTGCCAAATTAAACCAAACAATACCTAATTAAATTGCTTCTCAATTCTGTGTAGATAGCTTTGGCTTTGTCCTGATAGGGTCCATTATCTGCAAAATTCAACCTACAGATTAGTTTCAGGAAGCACGGAATAAAGTGGAATACTGGAATATCTGCAGTTATACCTTTGGAATAATGGTGGAGCGCTGAAAGAATTCTGTAATTCATATTTATCCAAATGGGACCTCTCCAATATGGAGGATCGTGCTCTGTGTTGCGTTTCATGTACATGGAACTGCGGAATACAAAAAGTCTCATTTTCGGTTCACTAGAATCAACATATGCTGAATAAGGTTACTCAAATTAAATTAAATCCGAGGTTGTAGACCTTGTTTTGGCAAGAGAGCGTAGTCCATAGTCAGTCCATAAAAGGCTGTTGTTTGAAATGAGTTCAAGCTGCTTTTCCAAAATCCATGATCCCTGAATGAGACAGTATATTTAAAAAAAACATATAATTGGGAAATCATTCAAACAAGGACTAACTTCTTAGTTCTTAACATAAAAAATTGTGATATCAGAATTAACATGCATTACTTACGGATGGAATGATTCTCCCCATAAATGGGAATAGACTAACATAACCAATGTGAGGAACAAATCTTAAAACAGGTCTCTCCAAAACATCCCGGACAAGTTGACGAGGAGCATAATTCTGTCCTGTCTCCATTTCTTTCCATTTAAGTTGAACCTAGTATGGTTAAGCGTATGAGAAAATCTCATTCTCAGACTTGATAGAAGAACCCATTCACTGTTATCTTGCAAAGTAATGCGCCTGATACTAAACATAAATTACTGGGCAGTATACCTTTTCTGTATGATTTCCAAAATCAAAGTAAGCACCATATGCATTATCAAAATGCATCTGTATGGACATGAAGCACAAATTAGGTCTGGGCATAATAATAGTAGCAACCAATTGACTTTAGTGTCACCAAGCAAACATTTAATGAGAAGCAACTGTATAGTTTGCTTTAAATTTTCTTTTCTTAAATACAATTCAAAAGGAAAGGAAATATGATTATTTCCGCCATATCAAAGTGCATCAACTATCTACATATGTGAGGTGTATTCATAATCAACTTATTCATGCATTTATATGCAAGAGGCATTTAAGAAGTTCACATTCCTCAACAATTCCTCAACAGACGGTCTAGATTCTAGATGAAGAAACTAAAGCTCAGCTTAGTCGACACTCTTTATTAATTTTCATTATCTAAATTGTAAGAAAAAGTCAGGCAAAACCATGCATCCATACTGGAAAAATCAACTTCTATTTTGAAGGAAAACTTCAGATTAGGTAGTTTTTTTCTAAATAAAGAAAAGAAAAAAAAAACTTTTTCCAATAAATTGTAGTAGTTTGTTGTATCTAGATCCAATTACTCCCTAACTATGTGATAAGTTTTCTTTTATCTTTTTTCGTCTTTGATTTATCTCCACTCTCTTTTTCTCTTCCTCCTTTACTGCATCATCAGCAAGCGAAGATACAACGTGAAATAACAAGGTGAGTACCAGCTCTGAAGAAATGATAGTGGGAAAGAAGGTAAATATACCTGGTTCAGTAACTCGTGATCTGATAGTAAGTTAGCAGTAGAGCCATAATTCTGCATCATTTCATTCAATGAGTCCATTAAAATTGGTGATTGACTTTATGATGCCTACATTTATTATGCAAATTTTACCTTGCCAGACTTGGTTTCTTTATCCAACAACTTCTCAATGGAATGCATACAATCTGCTGCAAGTAACATCCAGCATCTAAGGTCCAAGTGGCGTTCATCTGTACTTGGGTGTGAAGCACGTGGATAATCATCCAATCCAGAGGACAGCGACTGAAAATGGCAAAATTATTGTTGTTTAGGAGTGTGTCTTTGGTCAGGATAAAGAAAGTTGTCATGACAGATTGATATAAACACTGATGGTTGTTTTGTGTGATCCTTGGGTGTAATATAGTTCAGATTAAAATTGTACACAAGTACAGAAAGAAAGAATGTGTATCAGAACCTTGGGATTTAATTCACGCATTGTTATGTTGTCTCGTCCATGCCAATAGTAGCTGCTCATTTGTTTGCCTGGATTAATAGATGATAATAAAAATAAAGATTGGTAGGAAAATAATATATTTCCAGCACTCAAGAAGACCACACGTGAATTATAGCACATACCTGATTGTGTCGTGTTGAACCATTGAAACCATGCTTCCAATCGAACATAGGCGCGCTCTAGGAACATAGAGATCTCATCTCTATCCTTCCCAGTGAACTCGTTATTCTTCAAGCCAGTAATTATGTCTACAAAAACAAATTTTCAACTACTTTCATTAGGAGTTAGTACATGATAATAAAGGATTGGAGAGAAGAAAGAGAGTAAAGAATAAACAGAAATAAAATCATCTTTTTATAGCATGTAACTGCTAAGCGGAGGGATAAATTTTATAAACTTTATGAAATCTTCATACCACATATAATCATATTAAGCAAATAATGAGAAGAGTATCATATGACCATATCTACATTCTTAAGGATAGATTTTGAGTTAGTACACATGAAATTTCTCAAAAAATGCAACACAACAAATTAATGTTAATCATGCTTATGATCTAAGGTGATATTTATCTATATGCTTCATATAAATTGTCAAACTGTCTATAATTTATAACCCATAAATATCTTAAGAATCACAAAATAGAGCCAATTATGCATGGTTACTGTTCCAATAGACCGCGAGTCCGCTGACCACAGTGGCTACGAGGTATTGTCCGCTTTGGGTGCGAGAAGCTTGTCACAGCTTTGTCATTTAGAAAAGACACTTTGTTGGGTTGAGGAGTGTGGTTGTTTATATAAACAACCCTTATCCTCAATTTTCAAGCAATGCGAGACTATGTTGGCGTACCGGAACAGTTGCCCCAGTCTAGGCTAAGGGGCTAAAGGGTCTGAACTGCGAGCAATGTTCCGATCAACCTTCAGTCTCCTGACCACTGCATCTATGAGGTATTGTCTGCTTTGGATGTGAAAACCTGTCACAGCTTTGTCCTTTAGAAAAGTCGCCTCGTTGGGTTGAGGAGTGTGGGTGTTATATATAAACTGCCCTTAGCCTCGATTCCCAAGCAATGTGGGACTATTTTGGTGTACCCGAACAATTACTAATCATCACTTCCCAATGAAAAGCAAATATAATTATCGAGCCTAGCCTATGACCCGCTTAACTTACAAAGTGGAACACTGATTGCCTTCTTTCGGAAATAATGATTCTTGTAAAACATAACTATGATAATACAGGATAATATAAAACGGGTAAATATGGAAGGAACATTAACATATACCATTTAATGCTAAAAACATAGTTGGAGGGTTTCCATTTGTTGGATGCTGAGGAACAAATTCCTCTGGGACCCTACTGCAAGTACAGAAGAATCTGTGTCACTAGGAGTAGGACAGATAAAAATATCAAATTCACTGTAATCATTTTAACAAGTTGATACTACACCTTATTGCTTCATTCCCCAGAATTTGTTCTCGTGGTATCCATCCATCAATGTTCATCAAATCTAACCAGTGTCCAATGATATCCAATGAAATATGAATATCCCAACGCCTGATTAATGTTCATAAGTGCAAATAAAGCACACTTAAATACCATAGATGATTTGTTTGCCAAATAATACAACTCATTCTTGTGCAGTCAATACAACACACCATAAAAATGTTAATAATAATAATGTTAACAACGGTGGCCATGAAAGCCATTGTTAGCCAAAAAACTGACCAGATTAGAAGTTGATGAAAACCTTCATCCCATAAAAATCCTCTTGGAAAGAAAGACCGACTTGGTACCGCTGTGTAAAGCTCAGCAGGCCAATATGATACATAATCAACATGTTTCCTAAACTGCAAAGGAAAACAAGTCACTGCATATTTTCCTGAAATCCGAATTCTAAATTGCTGAAAGCTAATCAAAAGTACAAAGGAAATCAATTTTCTGGCTAAAAAGGAAAACTAAAGCACTGGCAGCAATTAATCAAAGAATAACAAAGACACATTGTCAGGATGAAAAATTTATGAGTAATAAGATATACAGCCGCACTAATTAACATCGATAAAGTAAACTCATGTCCTATCCCTTTTCCAATCTATAATAATCTTTCTGAAAGAGGAAAATTTGTTTTTCCAGCAAAGAGATTAACTAAATGATAGATAAATTTTTCACAAAATATGGTCAAATTAGACTTCTAAGTGAACCATAGAAAGGCCACCCATCATAACGGTTTCACTAAACGGGCTTCTATGCATGATATAACAGTTGTGTTTAAGAAGCCTTTAGTAGCAAAAGGCTGTGGTAGGACTAGTTTCCCCCTAGTCATCAAATTGAGCTTCTTATGATCAGATTAACTAATTAACTGCATCACTAAACCTAACTTCTTTGCAAATCCTTTATTTTACCCTTCTATCCTAACAGATTCAAGGATATGATCTTCAGGATCCTTTGGAATGTAGTACGGTCAACAATATTTCCAATTCCTCACTTAGAATCCAGTCCAAACAGGGAGAAATTTCTTCTCGCTACTATTATTCTCTTTGGAAGTCAAAGGCCCTCTCTAAGTTTACACCTTTCATTTGGACAGAAGTAATAATAAAATTAGAGTGATCCTTGAATTAGTCTCCCAAAGATTTATTTGTTACAATATAATCCATCAAAGATTTTTTTCATTAAATAAATCCCTACAAATACAACAAAATCATTCTCTTGCATCCACCATATTAGTCCATCACAAAGCAAATTCGGTTAAGTTTTAGATCCATGAGAGGACAATTTGGTGACAAAGATGATTGAAGGATTAATATAATGTTATTATAAACTTTGGATGACAGACTTGAGGCATCCCATATAAAACTAACACATTGTTGTGTAATCTTTAAATCTTAGGCAATAGCAATTTCAAAGTGACTTCTTTGCTAAGCTTCAGCGTGATTTTATAGTTAATTAGCTTGTCTAGTGTTGGTTCATTTCCTGAAGCACCTAAAGAAACTTTTTAGTTAGCAAGAATTCAGTACTTTATTGATTCGCTAACTTCTGTCTTGTACTTTTTTTCTCTTAGTTAGCTTGTCTTAGTTTTACACTTTAGCAAGACAAAATAAAACACACGAAAGATAACGATAAAATTTATGATAATCATATGTCGCTCTATATTTAAAGGGTGGTATCATGTTCAATATTATAAGAAAGTAAAGTAACTTACATTAAGGGTTCTTGACAGAGCGATTTTTGACTGGCCATAGAAGTAGCCGATGCCACCTAATAAGCTTCCAACGGCAGCCTTACCAACGGAAATAGATTCTGAGTCTACCTGAAAATCCACTTATATGATGAAGAATTTACTTCACCAAGCATAAACTTATGAAAAAATTTACTCAATCAATCGTATGAAACTTGAGAGATTCATAATACTTTAAAAGAAAAAACAACCATTATACATCATTGATTTATAGAGTGAAATAGCAGATTAAAATAAGCCGTTCAAAGTACAACAAACATGGTACCTTCTCAGCCAAATTGAAAATTTTCTCAATCTTTTCATCAAATGCTTGTTCTTTATATTTCAGCTCATTAGACAGTGAGGTTCCTAACATTTAACACAAGGACAAACAATTACACAATGACATAGAACATTGATTTTAACCAAATATTAGTAGAGTAGTCAACTTCTCTTTTAAACAAATAATATTTACACATCAAACATAACATCACAAGAATCAAAAACTGGAAAAGAATGTGAATGCAAAGTAGGCATAGCTTCCAATTTTAAGCCATTACATTAATGAACACATATACAGCACAATTGTATAAATCCCAATGTTTTCCATCAACAGGGTAAATAATTAAATTAGTTCCCCATTATCATGAAAGCGCGTAAATATACACACCATACTTTTAAAATACTCTAGAAAATGTGGTAAGAAAACCTGTAAGACTGTTGACGCGCTCTTCTACTCTTGAACTTACAGAATCAGTTCCAGAGATAAGTACAAAATCTGTAGTGAAAGGAAAGCCACCAACAATCTGGAGCATGAATTAAAAAAATTAAAAAAAGGTTAAACGTGTCTTTTGTCCCTATAAAATGAGTGAACTTTGGCTCAGAGTTTTTACTTTGGTTTTCAACCCTCTTTGAAATTATTGTTGTTGGTCCTTGTAAAATAAGCAAATTTACGTTTTTGATCCCTATATCTTATTCCGTTTTGGTTTTATTCCACTAATCAAACCTGAAAACACTGTTATAAGTTATTGATTCCTACAGCTCGTTTTAGAGCAAATAAACAGAATTCATTATAGGACTCTAAAAAAATTAAATGAATCATATGCCAACATGGCAACACAAGCTTTATTGGATGGTTACTTGATCTTCCATAGACACAAACAGTTTATGGATGTCATATAAAGGTAAGGACCAAAAATAGTGATTTCATATTTTAGGGATGAAAACCAAACAAATCTTTTTTTCCGGACCGAAAACAAAATCCACTGATTTTATGAGGACTAAAAACATATATAACTTCAGAAATGTAGAAGCATGTGAGTTACGACAGCAAAATCAATTAGGAAAGATGCTTTCAAGAGACAGTTGGATTGTGCTTCTATACACTCACAAATGTGTGCAGTGCACAAGTTTTGTTAAATGGGTCTCAGAAAGTGCAAATGTTATGTTACCTGAAAAACTAACACATTAGAAGAATCATCTGATGAGTCAGATAGCTGCAGTTGAGCATGCTTTCTTATCTACCAAGACATGCACAAAAACAGTGATATCAGCAAAACCCTCAAATGTAAAAACATAGCTTTTATGACATGAAAATTATGTAATTAGATAAGTGGAATTGAAATATCCTGACATACCTGTGATGCAAGATTTTCCTCAACAAGATCAGACAAATTGTGATAGTGAGGTGTGCGAAATCCAGAGTAATGAAGTTTCAGATCATCCTGGAAAAGAAAAACATAATAAAGTGAGTAATGGGATTAGGCATAATAGTACATATAATCAAGAATGGGCAATTACTATGTCAAAGCAAAAAAACAAGGTCTGACAATTTGCATTTTAGATAGTTAACATACTAAATAAAAGCACATTATATGTGTTGAGATATCCCTTATTTCCTGTATATAAATATTTCCTCTTTCCTCATGCATTTTCTCTGATTTAATTATTAATTAGGGAAGATTATAGAAAGATAAAGGCTATAGTTACCCATACCTAGAATCAAGGGAATATGGAGCAACTTCTCAGGTTTGTTGTTAAGGGAAATCATGTGATTTTATTTGTAGGCTACAAAGACAACCTTAAGCAAAGTATGAGAGCGTGGTTTGGAAGATTTAGTGCATTTCTTTAGAAACTTGAAATATAGCCATCAATTTGGTTTTTTGTCAACATTCCTCCATTAACCAGTTATATTTATCCCATATTGGGTGGCATTGAAATTACAATTTACAGGAGAGAACTATGATGTTATGCAATCTCTCAACTTAAGCAACATTTTCAGCATGTTGACTGAGATATCTCCTTTGAACTGGAGCAGCTAAACCAAAGACAAATGTTGTCATCTGTTAGAGGAAATATGTCATTGACATTTGGGAAGAAACTAGGATGTTGACATTAAGTCAGTTGACACACCTCTATATTTGAACGCAAATTAAGGGGGTCCCTTTTCTGACCCTAGTAGATAGCAACGATTGGTTAAAAAGTTAATTACCTTAATATGACTAAACTTTACATATCATTTGTCGTAAATGTTAAGTCAATCCTCCTCGCAGTAGTCACTGAGATGTAGTGGTTTGAGTCTTGATAGCTAAAAGGATGTCCTCTAAAAAAACTAATTCCTAAGAACATAGGTCACACTAATGTTGTTGCAAATACATATGCATATTGTTAGAAACTATGCTAGAGAGAATTGTTGATTTCATTTCTATAACAGAATTCTGTTATGATTTCAAGCTAGTTAGAAAGTGGTTGCACCTTGTTACTTATAGAGTAACAAGGTTACTGGTTACAATAGGTTACCAGCTTTGATGACTGGCAGATGCCAGTTAGACTACAAGCAGGCCTAGATACAAACTACACTCTAATACATATTAGGGTAGATGCCACAGTTATTGATGATCAACCTCTAGCTAATGTGGTATTCTTAGCAGAGGGAATCTTATTGCTATATCCTTTGGATAGATCGATTAACAAGATATGACTCTTCCTGTATGTGAACTTATTTGGTAGAAAGTTGTAACAACTACTTTGTGAGTTATAGCTTTGCAAATTAGAGCCATGAGCCTCATTTGTATCGTATGTCAGCCTGAGACTTTGCATCCAGAGCGTACTAAATATTAATAGATTGATTGTCAATTTATTTACTTTTGAGGATATCCTTACAGCTTTGGTGAATTCTATCTATGAGCTGGTTGATATTTTCACCAAGTCACTCAAAGAGCTAAGAATATCTTATATGTGTGCAAACCTTGAGGCACATGATATATATAAACCAGTTTGGGAGGGAGTGTTGAGATACCCCTTATCTTTTTCATGGAATATATAGTAGGAAGAAGAAATTGTTTGTAATTAACTAACCATAAACTCCAAAAATATGTCCAATGGTAGGACAAACAATATAATCTTGACTATTAAATCATAATACAATTTCCTAGCATTACCGTTGACTTCAAATGTAGCTGCCAATCTCCAATGTCTGTTTGAGATCCAGATGCAAGTAAAGAATTCTCGCGAATGTTGAAATTTTCTTGACTTACATCTAGAACATTACCACCTTCATCAGCCAAATAGAAAAAGAGCTGGCCACCTTTCCCAAATTCCTCATTCCACTTAGACCTGGGGTTGAACCACATGAGAATAAAACCACTCAATTGATAATAATCACTCAATATAGCAAAAATTAAACCAGTCACCACCTACTTCCCACTAAGAAAAAATTACAAACAGAATTGTTCTGCCTTAGTACATATACTAAAGTGATTTGAAGTTAATAGCATCACTTACTTATCAATTTGCAGATCAATTCGAACTGCCCAGTCCCCTCCATAACCACTGTCATCGCTCTTTGATTTTAAAAACTCAGTAGTCAAGATCATACCATGGTCAACCAATACTTGATGCCCATAATCACGCCCATTATGTTTTTTCCAACCATAAGTACTTAAGTCATCCTCATGTCTGCAAACATGCCTCAGGTGATATCTGCCATCTTTCACACCAATCCACATTAATCCAGCCATCAAAGATTGTGGACTCCTGTCATAAACAAACAAATACCCCCACAAAAAACATAATAAAAAAGTGAAAATGTCAAATGTTGACATCAGTATCCCACACACACACAATCTAAACCAGATATATAGAGCACCAATTTCTGTTGAATGCAGGATTAGCAGGAAAGTCAAATTTTATACAACTAGCAAAAGTGAGTTGAAAAAAATTGATTGAATTGATTATGGGTAAAAGTGAGTTAAAGGAAAAGTGATTTAAGTTTTGATAAATTCTTGCAAAAGTGAGTTGAACAGTAGTAAATTTCAGTGTAAAAATCATGTTTAGACTCAAAAGCTACAAATCCTAACTTCAAGTAGAAATCAATTATAAAAAGCATAATCAATTCTACTCAAAATCAACCAAACATGTCAAAATCAATTCTACACATCCAGAATCAATTCTAAGTGCTAGTGCTCCAACCGTGAAACCAAATACTAATGCAAAATCACCAAAATAGTCTCAACTTCCATTTCAGTGCAAACAAAATAAAACAGTGAAGAAGCGTTGTGGTTTTCTTAGAACATCCAAATAAATCAATTAAGTTTGAGAACATCCAAACATGTGAAATCAATTTTAGAGTCAGTTTTGCTCCTCCAAAAGTGGAAGTGTTGAACCAAACCTACACACTACATGCATAGTGTAAAATGTTACCTGGCACGAATTCCAAGATAGAGATGGGGACGATAGGTCCCCCAATACAAGCTCTCCTTGTGCTCACCTTGAAACTACAATAACACCACAATCAAATTTCACTAAGTAAAAGGAAAGATTAAGAGTGATGAAAAGGATTGAGTTAAATTTGAAGTTAACCTGAGGAAGGTCCATGATCTTTGGCGCGGGAAATGGCGTGACGGCACGAGGCAAACGAGGTTCTGCAACGGAATTGACGAGATGCCGGATGAAAAACAAGATGATGAAGAATGCGAAGAAGCTGATTGCGAGAACCAATTTGAGGCTGACATTGTTGAATAACGGAATGGAGCTACCGTATTTGCTTCGGCCTCTCTGGCGGTTAAACTTTGGCCGTCCTTCGCGGAGGGAATTGGCGTCGGGTTCAGAAGAGGATCTGACTCTGCTCCGAGCTGCTGTTCTTCCACTTCCGCTCATTTCTAATGGATCGTCGGCTAACGGAGGCACTGCCGCATCGGTTTTCGATATCGAAAGGGAAGAGAATGTTTTCTAGTGAAGAGAGCAGTGTTTACAGTGTAACGTATTAGAGCAGTTGGGTGAAAGAGACGGAGACGGTGGCTTGACCGATGACGGACACTGTTTTCGCATTAAAGAAAAGAAATTGTTTAAGAAATGTTTGGATTGATGGAAATCATGGAATATAATAGAGTCAAGCGATCAGAATGGAATATAGTTATTTTATTAAAAATATTTTATTTTATCACGTACTATTTCAATTTTTTTAAAAATCAAAAATACCTCTAAAATTTGTAAAAGTTAGTAAATTCAAACACATTTGTTCATGAGTTTGGCACTATGGTTGTGCCCAAAAAAAAAATATGATGATGAAACTATCTCCGTATAATTTATGGAGATGCATCTCTAAATGATATTTTTAGATTTTTTAATTTTTAGAGATGTATATCTAAATGATATTTTTAAATTTTTTAATTTACAGAGATGTATCTCTAAATGATGTTTTCAAATTTTTTAATTTACGGAGATGTATCTCCGAATCGATTTCTTAATAGCGCATAAAATAAATGAATAGTATTTTCAAGTTTGGGTTTACAGCGGTTTGTTTTATTGATTTATATGAAGTGTAGTTTAATTTGGTGTGCTCATTTTATTGTTTTGCATATGTGCGTGTCCGCATTTTGATCAGTTTTATCTGAGTATTTTTAACTGCATGATTTGATATATGATTGTCTGTTTTACTAAATTATATTTCATGTAGATTATTTTAATGCATTCATTTGTTATATTCGCATCTTCGTGCATTCGATTTTTAGTTATTTTAATCTCTTTTATTTTATTTTTTAATTAAAAATAACCAAAAATAAATAAATAGAGATAAATAAATAATCAGTTTGATTTTATTTATTTTAATTAAAAATATTTGTAAATTTTATTTCATCATTTTGGAGCTTCATTTATCATCTAAAATCATCTAAGGGCATTATTGGGATAACACTAAAATTAAAATCCTTAAGTTACTACTATATAGTTAACATTGATGGTCAATAAAAAGAGGTAGCCGCACCACCATTCATTGCACTTCATTATCTCAACCTCACATCTCTCTCGATTCAATTTCAAAGAATAGAAAAGAAAATAGAAAGAAAAAAAAAGCTTCTTCAGTAAAAAAAAACGTGGCCCCTTAATCAACCTTTATTTTCACTATCACGTTCAATCTCTCAACCTTTTCTCCTTCATGAACATAGCTTCCACCAAACACTACAACATTCTGCTCACAACCAATCTCGTGTTCTTCTTCTATTCAAAAGCTACCAAAACATATTTCGTTCATCGACTTATTTTCACACTCTCTCTCATCTTCGTGAAACCACTTATCCCATTCCCTTGGTTTTTTCTTGCTGCAACCATACAATCTCACTTTTGCCTTGCTTTCTTCCACCATTTCACCAACATCTAACATTCCACCTTGTCACCACCAAACATCCAATCGAAACCACCTTCAAACACCAATGAATGACATTCTCCCTCCGTGCTTCCATTCACCATCTAAACCACATGGCCAACCACCAACTCCGACAGACCTCACTACAACCACCACTCCAACCTCATTTTCGTCACTCTTCATACTCCCTCAAACCAACACGCACTTCCTCAACCTCACAACACCTCGTCAGACCACCAGCAAAACCAAACCTCTCTGTCAGTGTCGCCATCAACAGCTTCACAACGCTTTTCTCCAATAAAAAACAACCACCAACTCTGAAGATGTCGTACACACACAACACCATCACCCTTTCTCTTCACAAACACTGTGATCCTCCACGTGAAATCAACTTCAACATAAATGTGTTTCTTGCAGTATCGAAATTTGACTCGGTCGATAATAAAATTTTCTTGAGTTGTGTTGTTTTTATTTTGTTGTGTTGAAATCAAATTGAAATGATCTGCGGGTTCAACGTGATTTGTATGTCGTGACTTTGCTGAATTGTTTTTTGATGTAATAATGTAAATATTCGGTATACGTGTTGTTGTTTGTTGTTTATTAGCATTGCATTAAGCGCATTTTGTTTCGATTACGATGAGTGCATTTTGCACTTGCAGTTTACTGGCTATTTTTATTTCATTTACGTATGACATTTCAATTCTGTTGTCGTCGCGTTTAACTTAGATTTGTACGCGCTTTTGGTAGTTCAACACAATGTTAATTCGCATTTGTTTTCACTACTTTGTGTTTTGTCACGTGATGTTGCTTTCGTTATGATGCAATTTGTTGTGTTATGTGTTTGTAATTCATTTTATTTGTGACGATCACGCTTAGCTAGGAGTTTGTTTGTTTGATTTGTGTTGGCACGCGACATTTCAACTTTATTGCGTTTAAATCGAAATTAAATTTTGTGTTGGCAGCTTTGCATTGCATGTCCTCGCGTTAGTGAACTCAATTCGCGTCCTTGCGTTGTGTTTAATTTAACATGCACACATTCACTTTTCGATTCATTTGTAATGAATACATGTTGTTAGTGATTATTATATGCTATTATTTTCTATCATTTTGTTGCAGATTTGCATGCGGCATTGTAATTTGCATGATTTGTGGCGTTAAGTTACACCCTCGCATTAGAGTTCGTGCTTTCACGTTAGAGTTTGCGCACTCACGCTTGAATTCGCAACCTCGCATTTCTACTCAAGTCGTTCATTATTTTTTCAACCATTTCATTGTTGATCAAAGCAGTTTCAAACGCAAATCAAACCTTGATCCATATCAAGCATTTTTAAAATCAAATTAAAAATATTTAATCATTACAAACATCTTTCATAAATAAGATGAAAAAGGAAAGGTTTGGTGTATACCACTTTTTTCCTTGATTGTTTGGATACGAGTCATATAGCTAGACCATTTGAGCATTTTTCGTCCTCTTAAAATTCTAACTCGATTCATACCAAACCTTTTTCACAATCAAAATCCATTTCACATCAAAATCTTTTCGAAATAAAAAACAGATGAAAAAGGAACAGTTTGGCGCATGCTTCTCTTTTTCCTGAGTAATTTACACCTATTGTATAACTTGCCTGTCAAGCACTTGTCATCTTCAAAAAAACATTAATCACATATAGCCCTTTTCAAAAATAATTGGGTGAATAATAAGTTGTTTGGTGTATACCACTCTTTTTCCTGGTTATTTAGATACGAACCGTATAGCTCGAACATCTGAGTATTTGTCATTCACTCAAAAACTTACTCAACCAATCAAATTTGTACTTTCTTGCCTCCGTGCCATCAAAAATCCTTTTCACAAGCAAACAATGTTTAGTTCGTTCTATCCGATACAAACAAATGTTTAAGCCTCCCCCGCGAGCATACAAACAACGTTTAACCGCTACACTGCAATCTAAATATTCGTTCACTAAAATTAACCAACCAACACTCATTTTCTACCAATAACTACGTAGATTTAAGTTCCATATCGTACCTGGGGGATACGTAGGAGCGAGATTCAATATTTCATCAAATATTATAATGAAAAATCCAAAAACATCTTTGTCTTTTTCAGAACTACGTAGCTTTGAATTCCTCATCGTGCTTGAGGATACGTAGGAGCAAGACTCACAATCTTGTCAAGCACCCTAATAAAAACTCTTTTGCGACCTTTTATTTTTCCTTTTCAACTTTTAATAATCAAAAGCAAACAAATAATGTAAGCTAACATTCTATTCGTAAATCTAACTAAATGGTTCTCATTGAATACAACGAGTGTGAGGGGTGCTAATACCTTCCCCTCGCATAACCGACTCCCGAATCTGAATTTGGTTGCGATGACCATTTCTTTTTTGCGCGATAACAAAGGCTTTTGTGATATCTATTTTCATAACCAAGCTACCACTATGAGTTTTCTTGTGTTGGTGGTTGATTTCCTCATAAAATAGACATATACAGACCCTAATGTTCCTACCCTTGATGAAACCTCCTTGTTCCCTTGAGATGAGATTGGACTAGCAGTCTTTCTGCTAAATATTTTATGATAATCTTGAACTTAAAATTTGCAAGGGCTATATACCTAGAGTTATCAATTGTCTCAACATCATTTGATTTGGGATAATAATGATAGTGTTGGAGTTGTAGTTGGGCGTTATCCAACCTGACTTAAAGAACTGGAGAATGGCATTACAAACATCTTTTTTGATGATTTCCCAATAGGTTTGGAAGAAAACACCTCCAAAACCACCATGGTCTGGAATTCTATATTTGTGAGGTTAAAAAAGACCATCTTAATCTCCTCCTTAGATGAGATCATAGTAAAAAGGTTATTCATGTTGGTGTCTACAAGCTCAGGAATAACATTGTAACGCCTCAGATTTTCCATCCAAGACATGACTCGAAAAATTTTAAAAACAATTATTTAAACAACAATAAAATGTTTCAAATATTAAATTAATCCATACTCAACGAAAATTCAAACTTATCAACGGAAAATCACCGCATTTCCAATTCATTAGAACAAAAATAGATAAATTACTTGTGAGATGCTGGATCAAACTCTAGCTCTGTCGATGGATAACTCTCATTTATTTCGACAAGAGGCAAGCATTAAGTCGAAGATGGGTCGCATGTTATATTCGAATGATACATATTGTAGTTGAAGTCTGTTCTAATATGTATTGTCGAAATGTTTGTCAAATTGGGCCTTGTGTTGAGGATCCAATTGTTTATTACCTTGTTATGTAAGTTAACTAGTTAGCCTATATATAGGCTAGATCACTCAGTTTGTTGAGTAAGGCCAATTGTGATATTCATTTGTAATCATTTATAAACCCTTATGAGAAAGTGAATGGTAAATAATTTTCCCTAATCCTTCTTCTTCTTTCCTCTTTATCCTTTCTTCTTTCACTCTTTGTTCTAACCTTTTAATGTTCACCCCAAGAACTCCGTTTTATCAATCTTTATTTTTTGAAAGGTATCGTTTGTGATCACAACAAACTAGTGCAGTGAGCGTGGAGAAGATGTCATCAACAAAGTCTGAAATTGAGAAGTTCGCCGGAGTTAATGATTTCGGTTTATGGAGTTTGAATATGCGAGCCCTTATTGTTCAACATGGTTTGCTAGAAGCGTTAAAAGGAGAAGATGCCATGGATGATGCATTTATGGAGAAGGAAAAGACAATGATGATCGAGAAAGCCCACGGTGCAATTGTTCTGAGTCTTGGTGATAAAGTTCTCAGGCAGGTTTCGAAGGAGACGACGACAGCTGGTGTTTGGCTGAAATTCGAAGGGCTATATATGACAAAGTCCTTGGTGAATCATTTTCACTTGAAGCAAGCTTTGTATTCATTCAAGTTGAATGAAGATAAAGCATTAAGGGAGTAGTTGGATACATTCAGCAAGCTGATTCTTGATCTTGAAAATATTGATGTTACAATCAATGATGAAAATCAAACGTTGATATTGTTGTTTTCTTTACCTAAGTCACATGCTCACTTAAAATAAACCTTCTTGTATGGAAGAGAGTCCCTGACCTTTGAAAAAGTTCAAGCAGCCTTGTATTCGAAGGATTTGAACGAAAGAAAAGAGTAGAAACCATCATCATCAGTTGGCGAAGGGTTGTTCGTAAAGGGGAAATCGTCGAAGAGAGATGGTAGGTTTAAGAAGAAAAAAGGCAAAACTCAACAAAATTCTTATGGTGGTGATATTTTTGGGATTAAGTGTTATCACTATAAGAAGGCGGGTCATGCAAGAAAGATGTGCCCTGAGTGCCTGAATAATCATGGATGTAAGGACAATGGTAATGCAACTATTATGCAAGATGATTATGAATCATCTGATGTCCTTGTGGTATCGAGCAACAACTCTTGCAAAGAGTAGATTATGGATTCTGGATGTACTTGGCATATGACTCCAAACAAGAATGTGTTTGAAGAATTATGTGATCAAGATGGTGGATCAGTGTTGTTAGGAAACAATAAAGCTTACAAAATTACAGGTATTAGATATGTAAGATTCAAGCTCTATGATGAGTCAATAAGGCTATTAACTGGGGTTAGGTATGTACTTGACCTTAAGAGGAATTTAATTTCTCTTGGTGAATTCGACAAGAAGGGATATGTCTTCAAAAGAAAGAAAGGTATCCTGAAAGTCGTGAAGGGGTCGAAGGAGTCTTGAGAGGTGTGAAGAAATAAGACTTGTATACCCTTGAGGCTAAGGTTGTAAGTGGTTCGACAAATGTTGCATCCACGAAACCTGAGTCGAAGACAAAATTATGGCACATGATATTGGGCTATGTTAGCAAAAGAGGCCTGATCGAACTAGGGAGACAGAACCTGTTAGGTGGTGTAGCACCCCAAAACTTGCCTCATCGTTTCTTGATCTGCTGGCTTATGTTTCTATGCATTTTTGTATTTCTGCATGTCATGGAATTGGCTCTTGAGGCGTTGGGTCAAGGTTTTTCATGGCTCAGGGTTCTCTTTAATTACAAGAGTTTAAATAACGAGCGTCAGAGACGTCGACATTTATTTTGCACAACAATCGAATGCCCAATTTTATTTTTATCCAGCAGGCTATTCTCAGCATAGGAGACAGGTCACAAGATATCTCAGATATTCTCACAGTTATAATATCCAAGGGCAAGTTTCATAGGCTTAACAGGGCTCAAAACAGGTGAAAACAGACGAATGTGCAAGTTTCCCTCCAAATGGCGCAATTTTTCAAAATTTGTGAGTGGTTAACCGATTAACCAATTTGCACTAGAAAATGGTTAATCGATTAACCATAGTAAATTTTGCCCAGTAGTGTGCATTTTTAATGCTGCCACTTTTGGGGTCTATTTTGATCACTTGTGAATTTGATTTTACACCAGAAGAAGGATCTAAAATCACTCAAAATTTTGATTAACTTTCAAAATCAACTCAATTTCCCTCTAATTTTCCATTCCTAATCCCATTCCAATTTTCAAACCTCACTCTAAACCATAATTCTACTCCTAACCAATAGCCTATTTAAATGAATTTGCTCCAATCCTCCATAGAATTGACCATAATTTCCAACTTCAGATTTCACACTCTCTCATTCTTGAGAATTTGCTCTCAAAATTCTCTCAACTTTTCTACACTCCAAAACCTCCATTAGAGGTCTTTTCACTTGAATTCTCTGATTCTTCATTGGAATCATTGAATTCTAGAGTTAAACATCCATCATTCATCTCTATCACCTTCAATTTATCATTTGATTTTCGTTTGGATTTGGATCTGATTTTGGAAATAAGCTTATAAGTGATTCTTGGATCAATTTTGGCTTACTTTGGATTTTTATTCACCTCTATTGCAAGAAAGCTTTTGGATCTTGAACATTTCTTGGATTTCTAGCTTGGATCTATCAATTTGCAGTGAATCAAAAATTACTAAAGTAAATCTCAACTTTGAAGGTTGGTTAATTCTAGATCCAATTCTGTTTTGAGCTTATTTGAATAATCACAATGTATATCTTCAAGTTTTGATTGATTTTGGTGATTTTGATATTTGTGATATGTGATCTCAATGCTTGATTAAGTTTATTGATGTTTGATCACTGGCTTTTGGTGTTAAATTCGTGCATAATTGATTACATGGTCATTTGGATGATTGCACATTGAATTAATTGCTAAAAATGCTTTTGAATTGTTGTTTTTCTGCTTTGTTAATCGATTAACCAGTTGCAGTACAAAACTGGTTAATCGATTAACCAGTGCAATTTTTGAATTTTTCAAGTGGTTAATCGATTAACCAGTTTGCACTAGCAAATGGTTAATCGATTAACACTGGACTAGAATGTGATTTTTGGTTATTTTCGAGCATGCTTTGATTTATTTCCACCTCTAACCTTCATGGATTGATATGATGCATTTGTGTGGACTGTTTTTGACTTATTTCATCTTGCTTGATTGTTTGATCTTGATTTTTGACGCGTAACTTTTGGTTTCCGTTTGAATGCTTAACATGTTCATGTTGCTTGCTCGAAGTGATGATCATATGATGTGCTTGCTTGTATCATGATAATGATTATCTCGCTGGACTTGTGATGCACGTGTGTGTTTGCTTCCGATTCTATTTGTCGCATGATCGTTTAATTGCTTCAATTGATATGCAAAACATGTTGATCTTGATGATTCTCAATGATCCAATACTGTTGAACATTTGTGTTTGATTGTTGATGCATGTCCATCCTTGCATGATAATTGTTCATGATTGGTGTTTGCTAATACTTAATTGCATTGAAACATGCTAGCTTCCCTGCTTCCTACAGTTGTGTTGTTTTGAATTTACATGTTGTCTATGTTATACTTGATTGTTGCCTGCTCTTTTACACCTACTTTTGTGCTGAATTAGTAGCTGTTAAATGTTGTTGTGCTGCCTTGCTGGATTTTATTGTTGTTTTGTGCAGGAAGCGCTGTTGTAGCCGCTGTTTTTACCTTGTTTTCTTGCTTTTTGCCTTGCCTTTGAATGCTCCCTTAGGATTCCTATTCCAATTTAATTTCCGATTAAGTTTGGATTAGGATAGACATTAGGAGTGCAATCTATGCATGATAACAAATAGGCTAGTCCCTTTTAACCTTAACCTTAGGTACATCCTTTGCATGCTAACATTAGGATATAATTTCCTTTTGCATCCCGACCTTAGGACCACTTTGCATGACAATGTTAGAACCAAGTTTCCCTTAGACCTTTCGTGCGTCTCTCTTCTCTTCTCAAAACAATGCTAACACACTTGTCACACCCTAATTTTTGACCTTAAGATCTCACCTCCTTGTTCTTTTTTTTTTTCTTTCCTTGTTTGTGCTATTTTACCTTTTAAGGCTAACCAATTGGTACAGATGCGACAATAAGAAGTGTAAACCCTTACAGACAAATACTTCAAGGCATAAACATTTGAGACCTATTATGACTCTCGTAGGTAGCTGCATCACCAATTGTGTCATTATTTTCGAAGGTTTTTCTCAGGACGTGGTTCGCGTACCAAGTTTCATCATTATCTGAATCTTTTTCTTGTTCATGAGGCTAAAACATCATCTAAATTCTTAAAGAGGATTTGGGACTTTCTTATTAAGGTTTTTTTGAATTTTATTATTGAGATGGTGAGTTTGGATAAGATAGTGAACCAAGTCTCGGCAAGGAGCACTCTAAATAAATTCATGAATCATGATCTCTACAAAATCTAAATGCCCAAGCTCCCGACTAAGTTAAAATTCGTCCAAGTTACCATTTATTCACGAGTTTTGCAAAGAGTTTGTTTCATTATGAGTGAGATTGGTTCACATCAAGAACCTCATCATGATTAAAAGAGTGATCACTTGTTATTACTGATTAAGTTATTAAGGAGCTCATGTTAAAGTTGCCTTTTTCCAAGATTTGACTGAGGAAAAGCAATCACTACTGCGTATTACTCTATTGTACATGGCCAAATTACATGGCTAATTATTAAAGGACTGAGTTAGCACAAGGATATTTAAGGACATAATTTACGAGATGTTTGATGTGAAGGAATTCACGAATTTCAATCAAAGTAAACAACACAGTGTTACTCAGGTAACTATGTCATATCTTTTTTTCGTCATAGTGAGTAAGAGACCATCATACAATCAAAGATCATAGTACATTGAAATGATAATGAACTACAACTACAATATATTCATGTATATGACTATGTTGTTGCCCCGTGAGGTTCTTTCCATGAACACACGAGAACTAGCCGACTCAGTCTCGAACGGGCTCCCGGCATTGTTAAACTTCAAGTTTACGTCATGACCGCATGAATTGGTTTCTTCAGCATTTTCTTCCAAAAACGGAACAGAAACCAAATGCGGAACAATCTTCGAATAAGACATCTGCAAATTCAGAGCTCACACTAAAGCAGAGATAGGCAATACGAGTGTCACACGTTTTCTCCCTTCTTGTTGCACCAGTCTGGGCATTTTATTTAAGACTGCAAGAGAAAAGGAGAAAAGTATAAGCAGCAACAGCAGACCCCGTTCAGTTTTCCGACCAACTCGGAGGATGTTTTAGTTTCTCGCTCACCTGCTGTTACCGAAGAAAATCCCTACAAATTTGCAATTCAGTTCATTTCAGTCCTTGCAGATATTAGACAAAATTAATAGCTATAAAATGTGAACATCATAATAACAGCAGGTTTGGCAATACATTCATGAAACCGTACGGCCAGGACAGAGGCAATTTCACGGTTTGTTTACAACAGGTGTTAGTATCCAAGGCAATGATCAAGAATACATTACGGCCATATTGAAAACGTATGTCTAAGATAGTTTGACCAGAATCTTAAAGGCAAGAATGATCTAATTACCAAGGGTAAATAAAGTACAGTGTAAACCCCATTGCCGTTACGCACAAGCAGTACCTTTAACATCATCTAACGATCATAAGACGGCAGCCCAACTCAACGAGAGGATTAACTCCAGCCTTTCCTCCAACACGTAAAGTTGCAATAAGAGGAATGATACGATCTTATTCGAAGCTAAAAATACTCGAAATATATACGCACCAAGGAGGAATTGTTATCAGTTTATACCATGAGCTAGGATCCAACATGTACCTTCTACTGCACCAGCAATGTTTTCACCTGCATAATAAGAGTAACATCATATCAAAAGAAGTTTGAAACAGATTGTTAATAGCTTGTTTTGTGCAAAACAAGGAGGCATACTTAACACTTCAATAACTGCGGTAATAGCATACCGAATTCCTTCCGGCGCCAATCCTAATGAGTCCTTTTTGGCCTGAAACTAAAAGACACAAAGATATCAAGAACTCTTCTATATTGCCATGAATAAGAAAGTTCCGTTTAAAACAGCACCATTCAAATCGTCGTTCACGCCGTCATTTCTTCATACAAACGAAAACTCAAGTGCTCCCAGAAATAAGCCAGAGAATTTTGTTGAAGAGGAGAACGAATAACAACTAACACACCATGACTGCCCATCCTGCCAGTATGGTGTATCCTGCACATGCCCACTATTGTAGACCAAATGAGCTCAACACTGTCCAAGCATGACGGTCGCTGCAACATCCTGTTGGATGCTTCTTCAACCTCTGAGAGCATCTTTTTAAGATTCTCTAGACCAAACAGTTTGAGTGTCGTGTTTTTTAAGAGAATTGGAAGGACCTTTGTCTCGAAGGAAAACCTGCCAACAAATTTTGACAAAGTTAATAATGCAATAAAGATGCGATTCAAATATCTTGCAGTGAATCCAAATAAAATCAGACATTCAAGAAATATTAAGTGATATGTTTGAACATGTTTGGCTGAAATGGAAAGATTTTATCACAACCCGAAAACTACCATCAATGCCTTCATTACGAAATCATGATTGAAACTAAGCAAAAAACCATTTGAGAGACATATAAAGAAGACCTCATTCATAGCGACAGGGGGGTAGAATTCACAACACATAGAAAATCCACCCATCCAGAAAACCTAAAATTGTGAAACAAGAAAAGGAATCAAAACTTATCTCGTGTTCTTCTTCCACCGTTGCCGGAAATCGACGGAAACCCTAACACATCGAAACCACAACCTCATCGTCGTTTGTCCTCTTCCAAATAGGTTTTCACCATGAGATAGAAGACGAGGAGCAGAATCCATGGAAGGAAAATTGGCTTTGGCCGGTGAAGATCCATGTGAATGACTGGAGGATAAATTGATCATCGCCGTTCTATCGCGCGCCGTCATAACCTCGTGAAGCCATCATGAAATCGCCGGAGAGTCGTCGTCTTCGAGCACTTCATTCTTTTCATCGTGGGTAACGCGTTCCTCAATTGATTTCCAATTCGGAATTGATGTTTATTTTTGCAGGGTTTTGATAGGTTTGGTGAGGAATTTGAGAACCGAAAGAGAAAGATCGAGGAGGAAATGCGAGGAAGAACGGGCGAGAAGAACGAAGAGGGAAAGAGAGTGGCGGAGAGGGAGATCGAATAGGGAATTTAGGGTTTTGATTTCTGTTTCTGTAAATTTGTTTTATATATTGTAACATGTATATACACCCACGGTAGTTACCGTGAACCCACACACACTTCACCCTCGGATCTTCAATGGATCTGATCTGACGATTCACGCCCGCGCACCCATCATAATCCGTATGCCTGCGTCACACCAGAGCCGTCTCCCCCTTAATTAATCCAATTAATCGTAATTAATCCTATTTAAACTAATAATTCGTTTTTAAATTAATATAATAATAACTTTTTAAATTAATCAACCTAATTAACCTAATAATTAATCTTTAAGTCTAATTAATTAATTAACTACTTTATGTAATTAAATTTAACTAAAACCAACTTTTTATAATTAACTCTCTCAACTTTATTAATAATAATATTATTAATTTACTTATTTTATCAATTCAATAATTCTTTTTTTCTCATGTTCTAAATAAAAAGTCTTCTTATCTTAAATAAATAATTCATCCTATCATAATTTTAAAAGGCCCTTTTCTTAAAACAAACTAATAACTTTTCATCCAACCAATTAATCATTTTTTAATCATCTCTCTTTTCTTTATATATTATTAAAAATATAAATAAAAACCTTTTTTTATAATTTATTTAATTAATGCTTATTTATTAATAATGACAAACTATTTTATTTTAATAAAAATTTGTTAACTTTGATCTTTAATAATATTAACCACAAAAAAACTCATTTCATAATCATCTATTTAATTTATCTTATTAATAATAATAACCTTTTATTTAAATTAACTGTTATTTAATAATAATAATAACTAAAATGTTTTATTAAAAAACTAACTAATCAACTTATAATTCATGATTAAAACTAATAACATTTTCTTACAAACTAAGTCACCCTTTAATATAATTTCTCTTAAAATTAATTCATAAATTCAACTTCTCCCATAAAATCAACTCACACAATTAATCTGACTTTTCTTAAAATCAACTTCATCAAAAATATCATTTTCTCACAAGTTAATACAACCATTTTCTTAAAGATCAAATCGATCCAACCTTTCTCTAATCAATCAACATTCAAAATCAATCAAGCACGCTTGCGCCTCCGCTCCGATTCACACACTCACTTTCACTGTTCACACACTTTAGCGCTTTCATGCGTTTGTGTATGTTTTATTTATCGGCTTTTTACTTTATCCGCAATTTACCATTTCCGCTATTCATATCATTGCATTGCATAGCGTCCAAAGGAAGAACCTGCGCATAACTTAAACAATTGTGCGTATGCATATCATTTGCATCATATTCCCTTATGATCCTTGATTCCATTCAAGTCGATCTCTTAAGTTTAAATCCTACCCCATAAGTAGGACCTTTTCCTTTTTCTTTTACAACTTAGATAAAAACCAACTCAACCCAATTCAAACTTTTCAAACACATTAGAGAATAAGATGTTAATCATCTTAAGCGAGATAAAACTCCTACCCCATAACAATTCAATCAATATGTAGGGACTTTGTCTTAGGAGAGATAGAGGCGTACTTGTTGACAATCCGAGTACTTGAGCCCTTCTCTTAAGACGATGCAAAGACTAATTTCCTACAAAGTTGTGGCGGTTAAATCAAGTAATCTCTCTTAAAATGATAACTCATATTTTCTCCTAAAATCAATCAATCAACTACGCTAAACCCGTAGGAACTTTGACCATAGTCAAAGATTTCCTCAAACTCTTTAGGGGAACTACAGATACTCTGATTCCACTCCCGTCAAGATATGTAGGCATAAGATGCGATATCTTATCGAGTATACTTAGAAATAAACCCCTAGGTCTTTTATACCTTAAGCAGATAAACCTTAGCAATAAACAACATAAAACAAGAGGTTCTTGTAGAGTACTACAGAAACTTAGGATGCTAACACCTTCCCTAAGTTTAACCAACCCCCGAACCTATAACTCTCTAGCTTGCATTTGCATTGCATTGTGGGTATTTCGATCTTTTTCCCTTCCTTTGGACAAATCAAAGTTCGGTTGCATCTTCAAATTTCACCGCGACAGAAATGGCGACTTCGCTGGGGAACATCTTCAGTGGGTTTCCCTAACTTGTTTATTATATTTGTTATATACTTGCTTATTTGCTTATCTGTTTATTTTATTGCTTTTTGGGGTGATCCTTTAGTGGTGAGACAAAGTCCTACACCCGGACTTGAGTGAACTTAAGATAGGATGGTGATATATTTAACGAGGCTTATAGGGAGTCAAATCCCAACCATGTTGACTCGAAAATCCCGCTCAATTGAGGCCCTTTCGAAATAGTACTGTTGAACGAGTAATTGTGAAAACATTCACTATTTTCGACCTTGGAGCCTATGATATTGAGGACCGTAGTTACCTTTAATCCCACTTTGGCCTTTATTAGGATGTAGTGCGGGACTATGAGGGAGTACTCCCGAAATAGTGCTACGCGATGCTACACTCAAACGAAGTTCTCTTGAGAATATTATTAACCACCGAGTAATTGGGAAGTTGATAATATCCGAAAGATGGGCTAATGACTTTGGGAACCTTCTTAGAACCTTGTTCTACAGGTACAGTCAACCTTTAGTCCACATCCTTTGGGAATGGGTATACCCTTTGGCCCCATGCTCATTGCAAACCTAGGGTCCCCTTTTTTTAATCTTTGTGCACCTATGTGCTTACTTGTGTTTGTTGCATCCATAAAGCATCATATTGCATTGGTTTCATGGAATCCCGAGTTTTATTTATAAACATTATAGAACCATAGGGATTACAAAAGAAAAATATTTTGAAATATCCTTTTAAGAGTCCTGACCTGGATGACCTAAGGAAGTTAGAAGCTCCCATCGAAGATTGATATAAGTTCGAAATATTTTTCATCAATATTGAAGATCCAAGAAAACAAAGGTTTCCTTCCTTATTTTCCAACAAGAGATAGAGGGTTTATTTTCCTCTATCGCATTACTCCTTAGAAGTTGATCATGGACAACTTATCTTCGAGAAGATCCAGTTAGAGAAGTATATCAACAAGCATGATGAAGGACTTCCTTAGGGCTTTATTAACTTTTATTTAGTTATTAGGTCGGGACTCTTATGAGAATATTCACTTGTAATCCAATATCAAAAATAATAAATGAGTTTCCTTTAGTATTCTGTGACGTTTATAAGAACTTGAGTTCCATGAAACTTTTCATTTCTGCATTTAGCATTTAGCATTTTGCATATGCATGTGTCTCTCCTCTTCTGTGGCTCATCCAACTTTCTGCCTTTGTTTTGTCAGATGACATCTCGACCATTTGACCAAGCTTGAAGTATTACTAAAGGATAGCAAAGAGAACGAAGGATATGGATTCCATGACTGGTTTCAGAGTAAGGACTAATCCTTTATTTGATCTTCCCTCTGACAACAATGTTCAACAAGTGGATGTTCTGACGCAATCTCAACCTATGCGAGATAACTTGTTTGTTCAAGTTAATAGAAGGGATTCCCAGTTTCTATAGCATATTCCAAATCTTCAGAACGTTCGTCCTAAGATGAAAGTGGATGATCCTAGATTTGCATCTATTGAGAAAGGATTTCGTGATCTCAAAGAGCAGTTGAAAATGATGAAAGGAGCTAAGGCATCTGATCTTAATGCTCATGACCTGTGTTTAGTTCCAGGCATAATTATTCCTCCAAAGTTCAAGATGCTTGTCTTTGAAGTATACAAGGGTACTAGTTGTCCAAGATACCATTTGACGATGTTTTTTCGGAAGATGACCGCTTATGTTGACAATGACAAACTGATGATTCACTGCTTTCAAGAAAGTTTGAGTGAGGCATCCCTAATATGGTATATGAAGCTACAAAGGAATCACATTCAGTCTTGGGAAGACTTAGCTGATGTTTTCGTGAAGCAGTACAATTACAATTTAGACATCGCTCCAGACAATGATCAATTGATGAACATGAGTAAGAATGAAGATGAATCTTTCAGGGAATACGCGCAACGATAGAAAGAGTTAGCGGCCCAAGTTCATCCTCCACTGCAAGAGAAGGAATTGAGCAAGAGAAGGAATTGAGCAAGATGTTTCTAAGAACGCTGCCAGACTCTTATTATGATAGGATGGTAGGCGTTGTGCCATTAGATTTCTCCAAGATTGTGGAAGTCGGAGTAAACATCGAGAATGCACTCAAAAGTGGAAGAATTTAGGATAACTCGAATGACCAAGCTAATGAAGAAATTTCAGTCGATTATTCCCTAGAGGAAGGAAGTGTCGATGTTAATGCAGTTCGGGACTCCTCTCAAATCTTGTCAGATCCAGTTCTAGTACCTTATCCTCAACATCAGTATGAAGCGCCTGCTCAACGAATACCTCATAAACAAAGATTAACTTCTCTAGATCAACATCAGAATCGACAAGTTCGAAGACAGTTTCAGAATTAGAAGATACCCCTGAGTATTCCAAGAGAAGAAACTCGCTGGTTTGATCTTATCCCAATAACTTACCGTCAATTGTGGTCTTATTTTTCTAGAAACTCAGTAATGACACCCAGAAAGACTAGAACCATGAAATCTCACCCACCGTGGTTCAACCCGAACGCCAGCTATGAATTTCATGATGGGGTGTTGGGGAATTTGATTGAAGAGTGCAAAGTTTTTCAAGAGAAAGTCTAAGAAATGATAGATGATGAAGTGCTGACCTTCAAAGGAGGAAGCCCAGTCATGAATGGAATACCGTTACGCTGATATAAGTGAAAACTCTATAAGATACTGAGAAGGGCTCTCATCATATTGTTTATCTTGTCTGCTCATATTTAATTTTGTTTCTTTGATTAAAAGCATAATTGGCATGTAAGAACATGTTATTTCGAATAAGTAATGTAATAAGTGTTTGTCTTGAAGAAATCCATTTGTTTCACTCGTAAAATGTTTTTCATAATGCCAATTTTACCCAATTTCTTCTCATTGTGATGAAGAGTTGGAAGGAGGATGACGAAATAAAACGCAAGATCTCGTGGTATGCTTTCGAATAAAACTTGCTGATGATGTAAGGCATTGTTTCAAACCTCCTAAAAACCAGAGATATAAGGAAGTTAAATCCTATTTAACCCTTTTCTACCTCATTTTTAGCCTGGGGCAATTTTTAATCAGCTTGATTGAGCACCTAAAATTTTCAAAAGTGAGTGAACATCTTTCAAAATGGATGGGTACAAATAAGCTTTGACCCTTATTCCTTTATTTTACAAATCGTAAACTAAGCCCAGATATAACCCTCAAAAGTCCTAATTGAAGTAAGGTTTACTTCGAAAGCATACTCAGTGAGATAACGTTTCCTGACTCCCGTGAGCTAGGCTCAAATTTGGTATTGGCTTTATAAAATAAATTCATATCCTAACTAGTGATTTCGGTCACAAGTTATCGTGATATCTTTTTTTTCAAAACTTCAAGACAAACATATATCACATTAACAGTTTCAGAATTAACATTTCATATGTGTTGATTTTGCCAGTTATCATAGAAAGTTTACACGTAAGCATCAGTGATAAGTTTGTTCTATTGGAATTTGAAGGTTCTGTTAACCTGGGGCAAGTTTGTTTCCAAGTGGTTTGCTAACACAAGTCTGACTTCATCTAAAGAGCTATTTGTGGAGACTCAGTCGTAATACCGTCAATCAGGGCTAGTTGCGTCGAGATTCGACGAATCTCTCGGAGAGTTTGAAAACCATGGGACGCTAGGTTTTTTGTAAAATCCTCTTGGAATGACTTCTTCTCATAACCATATGACTTGGGGCATTTGAGAAACGAAGATTATCTTACCTTTTCACAACACTCTTTGTTCAAAATGGCGACTACCACCAGTTCATCAAGGTGAAGTTACTTTGTTCTTAGAACAGTTCTTCATTCATGTCCCCGGTAAATTTTTACTTCCGGTGGTCATGACATTTCTCCGACGAAGCTTTTCGATGCAGGAATTCCCAATGATTTTGCTTAAACTTCACTTTCCCGATGAAGTGGGTATAATTGTTAATCCTCAGCGAATCTCCTTAAACTTCACCTTCCCGGTGAAGTGGATGTTATTTCAGTTCCCAATGGATCTTTTACACTGCCGGTCTCCCCCAGCAAAGTGGATGTTTATTTCATCCCCTTTGAGTTCGACTACAGCAAATTCAACAAGCTGTTAACCCAGGTTTCCCCTTTGGAAGTGGATATTTATTTTATCTCCTGTGAAACCTCAGTTTGGGTATCTCCATCTACAACTCCAGTAAGGATATCCCCAATGAAATTATATTTATTTTATCCAGAGTTTCTACAGTTATGAGTTTGAGCCACCCCTGGTAGATCTTTATTCTCATCTTCAGCAAGATAACTATGATTCATCCCGACAATTCTTTAATGTAAGATCAAGATGTTTTAACCCAAGTGGAATGCTCTCTGCTCCCCAGGAGAAGGTTGTTAAAGCTCTGAAGCAGGATTGAGATCCCATATTTGGTTCTCCATCTATTCCCAGTGATACTTCTATCTTTGAAGATTGGTCAGATGTTTTATTCCGAGACGTTTCATCTCCGCTTGTCTCTTTTCGCTTGTTTCGTCAGCATACGCATAACATATAAATAGATAGTATGGCATATGCATTTTGCATCTTCGTGTTGGTTTGTTCTGTCTCTTTGGTCGCGTTTATCCCCAAGTGACTGGGTGTGTGTCTTCTCCTTCTAATTAGAGTTGTCAGCCTTAGGCAGGAAGAGCACAATGTTTCTATTTCCCCACGAAGTTTGATCCTCGTGGAAGACGGTTGTTTTAGTATAATCCCATTTGAGTTCATACCTCAAATGGTCGAGTCTTACCTGACAGTTTCTCTTCGGTTATTTCCCGAAGTGAACTTCGGTCCTTGACAATCACATTTTGGATATCTCTAGACTTTCCAAACTTAGATTAAGCGTGCATTTATTTTACACTTGGCTCCCCAAGAGAATCTTTATGAAAATCACCATGGAAGATAAAGTACTTCACCAACAATATTACGAGATCTTCTCAATAATTTACATCTGAATTGCAAGCAATCTCTTTATTTGAGCAACTCGTTTTGACCAAGATCTTATTCAAAACGACAAATGATGATCTCCTCAAGACGTTTTGTCCATCCCCAGTGATTATCAACTTGGTAATTGGAAAACCTTACGGATATTTCTCTTTATTCACACATTTTGCAACAGCTAGGATGTTCCTCAGGAATGTATTCCCCAACGAGTTCATCATATAAGTTTATTTCCATCCAGCGACATCTCCCCAGAGGAGTCAAGGAAGTTTATCACATTAGTCTCTCTTTATTTGAGAAGACATACTTTACAATTCAACCGGCTCACATCTCTCCTGAAGATCTCCGGTGAAGTTTTGCAACCTCTAGTACATTATGGCTTACAGCCGAAGTTCTACAATAACATCTACAACATACAATGATTATACGATCTACAAAATCTACGATCCCCTGTGAAGATGCTCTCACGAGCTTTCATCATTTCGGGTAGAGCCTGAGACCAGCTCATTGCACCCAGGCCATGATGCTCAGGGAGGTTTTACATCAAGAGACTGAGACCAGCTCATGGCACCCAGACCATGACACTCGGGGAGGTTTTACATTAAGAGACTGAGACCAGCTCATGGCACCCAGACCATGACGCTCGGGGAGGTTTTACATCAAGAGACTGAGACCAGCTCATGGCATCCAGACCATGACGCTCGGGGAGGTTTATTTATCCTTTCAACAATCATTCGAACATCTTTCATTTCCTGGATAATCTCGGCAGTAGATTTCCAGAAGACCTCGGCAGTAGGTAGTTTCTATCTCTTTTTGGCTAATCTCGGAAACAGATTTCCAGAAGACTTCGACGGAAGTATTTCTCCAGCAAACTTCAACATAGAATCTCGGCAGCAGATTCCTTAAATTTTTAACAGTAGATACTTTGGCAAAAATATTCTCAATCAAAATTACAAGTCTCGACAGTAGACTTCTCCAGCTGATATCTTGAAATCAATTACATTCGACCTATCTAGTAGGTTCTTAGGGCCAAAAATTCGTGCAATGTTTGTATTTAAGTCCCTCCTATCTCATCGAGACGGAGCTCTCAATCTCCATATCTCCGGATAGAAGAAACTTAAATAGGGGCATCTGTCACACCCTAATTTTTGACCTTAAGATCTCACCTCCTTGTTCTTTTTTTTTTTCTTTCTTTCCTTGTTTGTGCTATTTTACATTTTAGGGCTAACCAATTGGTGCAGGTGTGACAATAAGAAGTGTAAACCCTTACAGACAAATACTTCAAGGCATAAACATTTGAGACCTATTATGACTCTCGTGGGTAGCTGCATCACCAGTTGTGTCATTATTTTCGAAGGTTTTTCTCAGGACGTGGTTCGCGTACCAAGTTTCATCGTTATCTGAATCTTTTTCTTGTTCATGAGGCTAAAACATCATCTAAATTCTTAAAGAGGATTTGGGACTTTCTTATCAAGGGTTTTTTGAATTTTAATATTGAGATGGTGATTTGGATAAGATAGTGAACCAAGTCTCGGCAAGGAGCACTCTAAAGAAATTCATGAATCATGATCTCTACAAAATCTAAATGCCCAAGCTCCCGACTAAGTTAAAATTCGTCCAAGTGACCATTTATTCATGAGTTTTGCAAAGAGTTTGTTTCATTATGAGTGAGATTGGTTCATATAAAGAACCTCATCATGATTAAAAGAGTGATCACTTGTTATTCCTGATTAAGTTATTAAGAAGCTCATGTTAAAGTTGCCTTTTTCCAAGATTTGACTGAGGAAAAGCAATCACTACTGCGTATTACTCTATTGTACATGGCCAAATTACATGGCTAATTATTAAAGGACTAAGTTAGCACAAGGATATTTAAGGACGTAATTTACGAGATGTTTGATGTGAAGGAATTCATGAATTTCAATCAAAGTAAACAGCACAGTGTTACTCAGGTAACTATGTCATATCTTTTTTTCGTCATAGTGAGTAAGAGACCATCATACAATCAAAGATCATAGTGCATTGAAATGATAATGAACTACAACTACAATCTTTTCATGTATATGACTATGATGTTGCCCCGTGGGGTTTTCTCCATGAACACACGAGAACTAGCCGACTCAGTCGCGAACGGGCTCCCGACATTGTTAATCTTCAAGTTTACGTCATGACCGCATGAATTGGTTTCTTCAGCATTTTCTTCCCAAAACGGAACAAAAACCAAATGCGGAACAATCTTCAAATAAGACATCTGCAAATTCAGAGCTCGCACTAAAGCAAAGATAGGCAATACGAGTGTCTCACGTTTTCTCCCTTCTTGTTGCACCAGTCTGGGCATTTTATTTAAAACTGCAAGAGAAAAGGAGAAAAGTATAAGCAGCAACAGCAGACCCCGTTCAGTTTTCCGACCAACTCGGAGGATGTTTTAGTTTCTCGCTCACCTGCTGTTACCGAAGAAAATCCCTACAAATTTGCAATTCAGTTCATTTCAGTCCTTGCAGATATTAGACAAAATTAATAGCTATAAAATGTGAACATCATAATAACAACAGGTTTGGCAATACATTCATGAAACCGTATGGCCAGAACAGAGGCAATTTCACGGTTTGTTTACAACAGGTGTTAGTATCCAAGGCAATGATCAAGAATACATTATGGTCATATTAAAAACGTATGTCTAAGATAGCTTGACCAGAATCTTAAAGGCAAGAATGATCTAATTACCAAGGGTAAATAAAGTACAATGTAAACCCCATTGTCGTTACGCACGAGCAGTACCTTTAACATCATCTAACGATCATAAGACGACAACCCGACTCAACGGGAGGATTAACTCCAGCCTTTCCTCCAACACGTAAAGCTGCAATCAAAGGAATGATACGATCTTATCCGAAGCTAAAAATACTCGAAATATATACGCACCAAGGAGGAATTATTATCAGTTTATACCATGAGCTAGGATCCAGCATGTAGCTTCTACTGCACCAGCAATGTTTTCACCTGCATAATAAGAGTAACATCATATCAGAAGAAGTTTGAAACAAATTGTTAATAGCTTGTTTTGTGCAGAACAAGGAGGCATACTTAACACTTCAATAACTGCGGTAATAGCATACCGAATTCCTTCCGGCGCCAATCCTAATGAGTCCTTTTTGGCCTGAAACTAAAAGACACAAAGATATCAAGAACTCTTCTATATTGCCATGAATAAGAAAGTTCCGTTTAAAACAGCACCATTCAAATCGTCGTTCACGCCGTCATTTCTTCATACAAACGAAAACTCAAGTGCTCCCAGAAATAAGCTAGAGAATTTTGTTGAAGAGGAGAACGAATAACAACTAACACACCATGACTGCCCATCCTGCCAGTATGGTGTATCCTGCACATGCCCACTATTGTAGACCAAATGAGCTCAACACTGTCCAGGCATGACGGTCGCCGCAACATCCTGTTGGATGCTTCTTCAACCTCTTAGAGCATCTTTTTAAGATTCTCTAGACCAAACAGTTTGAGTGCCGTGTTTTTTAAGAGAATTGGAAGGACCTTTGTCTCGAAGGAAAACCTGCCAACAAATTTTGACAAAGTTAATAATGCAATAAAGATGCGATTCAAATATCTTGCAGTGAATCCAAATAAAATCAGACATTCAAGAAATATTAAGTGATATGTTTGAACATGTTTGGCTGAAATGGAAAGATTTTATCACAACCCGAAAACTAACATCAATGCCTTCATTACGAAATCATGATTGAAACTAAGCAAAAAACCATTTGAGAGACATATAAAGAAGACCTCATTCATAGCGACAGGGGGGCAGAATTCACAACACACAGAAAATCCACCCATCCAGAAAACCTAAAATTGCGAAACAAGAAAAGGAATCAAAACTTATCTCGTGTTCTTCTTCCACCGTTGCCGGAAATCGACGGAAACCCTAACACATCGAAACCACAACCTCGCCACCGTTTGTCCTCCTCCGAATAGGTTTTCACCATGAGATAGAAGACGAGGAGCAGAATCCATGGAAGGAAAATTGGCTTTGGCCGGTGAAGATCCATGTGAACGACGGGAGGATAAATTGATCGTCGTCGTGTTAGACTATGGCACGGATCTAGAAGGGGGGGTTGAATAGATACCAATTAAAGTTTGAGACGGCGCTACCAATTTAAAATTGGTTTTGAAAATTTGTTTTAAGTGCGGAAGCGGCCGAGGAAAATATAGTCTAAAACAAACGGTTATTGGAAAACCGGATATGCGTAAGCCTTTGGATTAATGACAATATGGAACAGAGAATCACTACACTAATCACACTTATCAATGATCTAATTCACTTGTTAGGATTCCTAGTTCCAATGATTTAAAGAGAAAACCAAAACTAGAATCATAAGTAAGATAATTTTGGTTTAGGCAATTTGTCAAACACTTGGTGTGCAAAACTCTCTAAGTGATATTTATGTTGAGTAAGTGATTCCAACTAGCCTAGTACAATGTCTTATTGTACTTTGGATTCAACAACAGGGTTTTAACCTCTTACTAATTGATATCACAGTTTGACAATAGTGCTTATACAAAAATCACTTATTTTTAAGTTAAAAACATAAATGCTGAAAAATAGAGAAGACAAGTATTTGGTGAGGCAGTTCCTCTGTCGTCCTCGCTTCGGGGTACGTCTACCCTCAATTCTAAAACTAGAATTGAGATAGATTTAATAGATATCACTTGTTGAATGTAACAGTTTATACAAGGATTTGAACAACAAATATACAACAGAAATCTCAAGACGTTGAATGTTGTTTTCACTCCTTGCACCTTGATTCAAGATGAATCAAGTCCTCCGATCGTTGTTGATAGACCTCCGATTCCAGCCACCTTATTGAATAACCCGTTGTTGTTCAAACCTTTGGCTCCGGCTGATCTCAACTGCAACGAATCGAACCCGAGATCTTCCCTTCAATATCACTGAATCCGCTACTAGACTGTTGAAGAACACCTCTTCACAATCACCTTCACTCAGTTGACCCTTGATGAAGAATCTTGTCCAAAAACCCCCAAAATTCAAACCAATCTTGGAGGATAAAACCCTAACGGTTTTATTCAAGAAAGAACCTGTCACAAGCTTCAACCCGAACTAGATTACCCAATCTAAGCTTCGAACCTTATCACCTTTAATCACTCACAATGCACTTCAAAAATGGTTGTGTGTAATTGATGTGTTGTGAGATGTTGAAGATGAAGATGATGAATCTTGGACACCTATTTCACTTTTTCTTATTCTTGAACACATGAATCAGTTTTTATCAAATGTTAAAATGACATAAGTGGTTGAACTTGTATATATATAGTACCAGACCAACCAAAGACATAACAGCTTTTCAAATAGTAGAGGGAATCACTAAAAACTGGATTTCCGCGCGAACGGTTGACCGCAACAGGTCTGTGCGTCGACGCATAGCCTGCATTTTTTAGAAAACTGCAAAATGTATCAGTATGCGTCGACCATACAGTCGGAGTGCGCTGACCCGTTGAAAAGTATTCCCTTCATGCGCCGACCCTATGGTCGACTCATCCCTTCATGCGCTGACCAGTGGAAAATGCTCTAATGCATGCGCCGACCCTATGGTCGACTCATGCCGTGAAAACCTGCAAAAATTGATCTTTTTGTGGTTTTTCATGCCTCTTGTCACGACTACATTTTATCTACACATAGTAAATTTATTATAACAGTTTTTAGACAAATATAAAAGGATATGGTAGGTGATACGTTGCATTTGTTTAGTAGATTTGGAGTTTATAATTGCCAATCCATCCAAGGTTGTAATTTGTCATCATCGAAACCTATATCGAGTGATGTCTTGCAGACTCGTGTGATGTGTGGCGATTTGCCTCCACATTCTCCCCCTTTTTGATGATGACAACCTGTATACAACTAAAACAACCAAAAACACAACAATGTGCAACAATATGCAATGTATACACAAGCTCCCCATTT
The DNA here is from genome assembly GCA_963859935.3 of Lathyrus sativus. Taxonomy (NCBI): domain Eukaryota; kingdom Viridiplantae; phylum Streptophyta; class Magnoliopsida; order Fabales; family Fabaceae; genus Lathyrus; species Lathyrus sativus. The sequence goes on along the minus strand of OZ012741.1, from coordinate 626,312,727 downwards.
CTTTTTGTAATATGAGGCTGCAGAACAAACAATCATCAACTGTTGTGAACATCCTGGCTAACTGTTGTGAACATCCTGGCTTGGCTTTGATGCTTGCTACATGTTCTTCTCCCCCTTTGACAACATCAAAAACAGAAGGAGAACGCGTCAATTAACATAAAAACATACAATATGTGATAGCTAGTCAATTACCAAACTTCACACATAAGAGTGATAATGAACAAAAAAAACTGGAATTAATAGATATTGAAAAAACTACATGCAAATAGATGAATATTCAGGCAAACATAAAACGGAATAACGGAAAGTACACAGAAGAAAAAAATATGCAACTATGTAACTAATATCCCCGACCCCGACCTCGGCCCCTCCCCCAGTATGCAATATCTGGATTGTGGTGAGGATCCGAGAAGTCCACAAACGCTTCTACGGACATGTTGAGGTGATGAAGACAGTCGGTGATTTCCATGTCTTGCCTTTCATGTGATGCAACAAGAGCTTCAAAGCGGGCGTCCATCTGAGTTGAAAATGAATTTAACCTTTCATTTTGAGTATGAAGCTCAGCTCTGATCTGTTCCATTTGCGTATCTTGACTCCTCATGAAGGTCTATTGATCTAACTGCATGGACTGCAGCATATTAAGTACTTCAGAGTTGTCCGATGGTGGAGGAGGTGATGAGTGCTGGGAAGGTTGATGATCTTGAGGGTAGCCGTGATATGGATCGTAGAATCTACCCAGGGTGGTCCAACCTGTGTATTGCCATTCACCTCATCCCTGATTTGTGTAACCTTCTTCATGTTCTTCAGATGGAGCTGAATGCTGGAGCCAATCAGTATTTGGAATCTCATGTTGAACCGGCGATTGATAATAGTCTTGCGTCTTGCATACAGGTTCTTGTACCTCTTCCACTGTATTTTCTTCTTCATCTTCCTGTTCACCTTGTTCTTCACTTTCCTGTTCAGAACTGTCACCAGAACTGTCATGAGTCACCCGAGGAATGTTTGCTCGACGGACAAACTTGTATGTTTGTCGTTCATCACACCAAAAATATCCCATCATGGCAAAGGTTTTGGTGCTAAATTCTTTGTCAGAGGATACTGAAACACAAGGAAATGTTGGGTATACAACATTTGCTGCGGCAAGAACCTCTGAAATAAACGACCCATAGGCTAGAGCAGTGCCTCTACCTGAGTCTCTCAGAGCAAAAATTCTGCTTGCAATATAGTATGGCCAGTTTATTTTGATCTTATGTTTCAAGATATAGATGAGATGTACCTCAGCTTGTTCGACTCGGGACATGCCACCTTTTTTGGTCGCAGGATGCGAGCGACAATCCACTGAAGGATGCGCTCCCCTGTTTGGAGTTTGCCTGCCGTAACCGTTCTAGGAAAGGCATCACTATTGACAATAGCATCTGAATAGGGCCTTTTGAGCATGTCATTCAGAGCATTCTTAAACTCGTATCCCGGTACCGTGCGAGTGTCTGTTACCTCATGAAGAGGTGGTGCATCAGCAGCTACAGTCAAATCAAAATACTTATTCCAAACTTTAGAATTTATGTTTACCAGTTTATTACCGACAGAGGTGTGGAAATATTGACTTTGAAAATTGTCACGCAGACTCATGTAGAACACCCAGACTAAATCCTCACTGTATTTTGTGTTGCACTCCAGAAAGTTAAAAAAACCTTGAAACTCCAGCAGAGACATAAATTGGGTGAGGTGCATGCGCTCCGCCGTTGCCTTGTAGAATGCACGCTGCAGAATGATTGCTCTTTTGCTGAGATTCTTGTTGAAGTTTTCAACCGCAGGTGGAGGAACTAGTGAGACAGCGGTAACGGGTACTGAAGCGGATGATGATGAGGCCCTTGATCTCTTTCCTGTATTTTTGCGAAATAGAGAAGCCATTGATGATGATTTTTGGAGATTTTGCAGAGATTAACTGTAATGCCTTTGGAGAGAGAGAAATGGGAGATGATTTTGGAGAAGATGAGAACTATCCCTTTTTATAGAGGAAGTTTTAGGGTTTTGGTAAGGGGGAGGAGACAAGGGGACACACTAGATGTCAAGATGCAACTTACAAGAAAATGCACTTTCAAATCATAGTTGCTTTTGACTGCACATTTAATGGAGAAATGAAGAGATGAAACGGTTTTCAAAAAAAATTCTGGGTTTTTGCGCGAGCCGTCGACCATAACCCCTGCATGCGTCGACGCATAGTGTGTGATTTTTGATAATTTTGAAAGTCTACATCATGCGTCGACCGCTGTCCTGTTTTGGTCGACTCATAGTGGTCAAAAACTCATTTTTTTCAGTTTTATGTCATGTAGAATGCCACACTTGCCTATTTACCATGCCTATTTACCCTTTCACAATATAATTTGCATCCAAAACACATGGTATTTGCAGCAAATGTCATATATATATATATATATATATATATATATATATATATATATATATATATATATATATATATATATATATATATATATATATATATATATATATATATATATATATATATATATATATATATATATATATATATATATATATATATATATATATATATATATATATATATACCATGATTGTCAAACGATATACTTAGTTTAAGTCATAAATGTTTAGAGAGAGAGAAAGGAGCAATATCACCTCTATACCGACAACACTTGAAAACAACATATTTGTGCTTGTAACAAAAGCTAAACTTGTTAGAAGTACCAGAATATAGATGTAAACCGAGTAATACGAAACTACCAATCATTAAACCCGATCAAAAATATCGAGAATGCCAAGTTCTCGACGGATATGAAAGAAAGGTTCAGTGGCTAGCGGCTTTGTGAAAATGTCCGCTAGTTGATTTTTGGTGTCAACGTGTTCAAAGACAACGTCACCTTTCTCTACATGATCCCTCAGAAAATGGTGTCGAATTTCTATATGTTTGGTACGCGAATGTAGCATGGGATTTTTGGTAAGGTTTATAGCACTAGTATTGTCACAAAATATTGAGACAAGTTCTAGTTGTAAATTGAAGTCCAATAGTTGCTGCTTAAGCCATAGGATTTGCGCACAATAACTACCGGCGGCTACGTATTCCGCTTTGGCGGTTGACAGAGCAACAGACACTTGTTTCTTGCTGTGCCAACTGACCAAGGAATTTGAAAATAAGTGACATGTACCGCTGGTGCTTTTCCTATCCGATTTGCAACCGGCAAAATCGGAATCGGAGAAACCTACCAATGAACAATCATTACCTTTGGAATACCACAGTCCATACTTCAGAGTACCAGATAGGTATCGAAGTATACGTTTGACAGATTTTAGGTGGGATTCCTTAGGACATGATTGGTATCTTACGCACATACACACGCTAAACATAATGTCGGGACGAGAAGCAGAGAGATAGAGAAGAGAGCCAATCATACCTCTATACCTTTTTACCTCAACGTCCTTACCACTTTCATCTTTACTCATATTTACACATGCTGGCATATGAGTGTCTATGGCTTTTGAATTTGCCATGTCAAATCTCTTGAGAAGCTCCAAACAATATTTTGTTTGGCTCACGAATATTCCTTCTTTCAGTTGCTTGATTTGCAAACCGAGAAAGTATGTGAGTTCACCCATCATACTCATCTCGAATTCACCCTGCATAAGCTCAGAAAACTCTCTTACGAGACTCATGTTAGTGGATCCAAATATGATATCGTCAACATAAATTTGTACAAGAATTAAGTGCTTTCCTTGACGTTTAATGAAGAGAGTAGTGTCAACCTTTCCTCTTGAGTAGCCTTGATCAAGTAAAAATTTACTTAGTCTCTCATACCAAACTCTAGGAGCTTGTTTGAGACCATATAAAGCTCTTTTCAGTTTGTAGACATGATCAGGATACTCATGAGACTCAAAACCAGGAGGTTGAGCAACATAGACTTCTTCATTTATGAACCCGTTAAGGAACGCACTCTTAACGTCCATTTGAAATAACTTAAAATCCTTCGCACAAGCGAAAGCAAGCAAAAAGCGTATAGCCTCGAGTCGGGCAACCGACGCATAAGTTTCCTCATAGTCGATGCCTTCCTCTTGGTTATACCCTTGAGCGACTAACCGCGCCTTGTTGCGAGTTATTACTCCGTTTTCGTCCAATTTATTTCTAAACACCCATCGGGTGCCGATTACTCGATGACCTCGTGGAGGAGGGACAAGGTCCCAAACCTCATTTCTAGTAAACTGATTCAGTTCCTCCTGCATTGATAAAAACCAGTGTTCATCGAGTAGGGCTTCCTTAGGGTTTTTAGGTTCCATTTGTGAAACGAACGCGAAGTGATAACAGAAATTACTTAGCTTCGATCGAGTTGTTACGCCCTTTGTGATGTCTCAGAGAATGTTTTCAATTAGATGGTCTTTGGAAGACTTCCAAGCTTGAGGGAGATCATCGTTTGAAGGCGGATGAACTTCCTCGGTTACATCATGGTGTACATCCTTATCCTCCTCAACTTTGTCTTTGTCAGGTTGATCAATCCCCGTCTCGCCACCTTTGAGTATGTCTTCTGTAGATGTACCTGCACCATGAACAACACTATCCTTTCCGACATTTCTCGGATAGGACTCATCAAAAGTAACATGCACAGACTCTTCTACAGCAAACAATCGTTTATTATATATTCTATATGCTTTACTCGATTGAGAGTATCCGAGGAAGATACCTTCATCGGCCTTGGAATCGAATTTGCCCAAGTTTTCCTTTCCATTGTTTAATACAAAACATTTGCAGCCGAACACATGCAAGTGAGAAACATTTGGCTTTCTCCCTTTTAGAAGTTCATACTGTGTTTTATTTATAATGGGGAGAATAAGCACCCTATTCAAAACATAACACGCCGTACTAATGGCGTCGGCCCAAAAATATTTTGGTAAACCACTTTCGTTAATCATTGTTCGTCCCAATTCTTCTAAAATTCGGTTTTTACGCTCCACAACCCCGTTTTGTTGAGGGGTGCGTGGGGCGGAGAAGTTATGATCTATACCATGGTTACTGCAATATTCTTCAAATAAGTGGTTTTCAAACTCACCTCCATGGTCGCTTATAATTGATACAATGTTTGTATTTAACTTATTTTGAGAAAGCTTAGCAAACCTTTCAAAAGCGGCAAATGTATCACTCTTACTTACTAAAAAGATGGTCCAACAAAACCTAGAAAAGTCGTCCATTATTACGAACCCGTAATAGTTTCCTCCTAGACTTTTAATCCTAGACAACCCAAACAAGTCCATATGAAGAAGTTCGAGAGGTCTCGTTGTTGAAACTATCTTTTTGGATTTAAATGAGATCCTCGTTTGCTTCCCTTTTTGACAAGCATCACAAAGGTGATCCTTGGTGAACTTTATTTTGGGAAGTCCTAAGACTAAGTCTTTTGAGACTACCTTATTGAGTAAGTCAAAGTTAACATGCGCTAAACGCCTATGTCATAGCCATGAGTCTTCACTCATAGTTATGAGGCATTTGTCGCTTGTTAATGATACTTCATTTAAGTCAAGCATATATACGTTGTTTACTCTAAAACCATTAAACATATTCTTCTTATCATTTTCATGCACAATTTTGCAACAATCTTTTGAAAAAGATACATTGTATCCTTTGTCGCATAATTGGATAATGCTAAGCAGATTATGTTTAAGGCCCTCGACAAGCAACACGTCGGAAATCGTAGTAGAAGAGGGATTGCCTACACTACCTTTCCCTAGTATTGCTCTGCGGTTGTTATCACCATAAGTTACATACCCTTTCTTCTTAGCCACGAAGTCTATGAATAAGGATATGTCTTCAGACATGTGTCTTGAGCATCCACTGTCGAGAATCCATCTTCTCTCGGTGGTCTCGACACACTTTACCTATCAAAACATAATTAGCAAAAGGAGGTACCCAATGGCATATTGGGTCCTAATATGTTAGCGACAAGATGGTTGTGTTTGGGCAACCATTGATAGATGCCTTTAGGAACTAGAAATCTTCTAAATCGGCATTTACCAATGGAATGGCCTTTCTTGCAACAATATAAGCATGCAAAATCGACTTTAGAATCACTTCTACTTGCTTGATCCCTAATTACATATGCATATTTTTGATATGGATTTATCATACTTTTTCTAAAATCCTTTTTATTAATCACAAATGTAATTTTAGGTTCAAGTGTCTTGTTTAATTTGGCCTTAAGGTTTCTAACTTCACCTTGCCAAATATGACAAGTATCACATCCAAAGTCGAAAGGATTTCTATTGTCCTTACAATCCGATTTATTACCTTCCACAATGGAAGTCTTAAGGTCCTCTAGTTTCTTTTCGGACTCTTTAACTTTGTGCTCTAAGTACGTAAAAATTCTTTTATTAGAGGAAAGTTTCTTAAAGGCTTCAGTTGCTTCATTGTGTAAAGCATTAAATGCGGTTTGTAATTCTGAATGCGACATATTTGAGGACTTCTCATATTTAGAGTGACGTACCTGCTTTTTCTTATTTTTCAGATGTGCAGAAAGGCATAGATTCGCGGACTCTTCTTCATCACTAGAGCTTTCATCAGAGGAGGAAGAGTCGCTATCGCTTTCCCAAGCAATGTACGCTCTCATTGGTTTTGATGATTTCTTGTATGACTTTGATGATTCCTTTTCCTTTGCCTTTTTGTTCATCGGACAGTCCGGTTTGTAGTGACCGGGCTTCCCACACTTTTAGCACGTCCCTCTAGTCTTTTTACCTTTTGAGTCATCATCTTTGGAGTACCTCGATTGTTTCCGAAAGTTTACCAAGTTCTTCTCGGAATGTTGGATGCCGTTCTTTCTCACGTAACAGTTGTACCGTTTAACGAACAACCCCATATCTTCGCTCTTGTCCTCTTCTTCTTCGTCGCTTGAGGAATAATCACTTTGCTCTCTTGCTTGAGACTTCGAGGAGGAAGTCTTCAGAGCTATTGATTTCTTTTCACTCACCTTCATTTTGTCTTTCTTTTCCATCTTTTCGCGTTGGTCTAGGCTCAAGAGTACCTGTTCATGCTCTTGTAGTTTGCCAAACAATGTTGTCAAGTCTAATAAGGTAAGATCATGTGCTTCTTTGATGGCGGTCACTTTTGGCTGTCATTCCCTGTTAAGACATCTTAAGATCTTATTAGTAGCAACATCATTGGAAACAGGCTTACCTAATGAATGTAAACGATTGATGAGATGAGTAAATCTCTTTTGCATGTCAACAATGGTTTCCCCTTGCTCCATGAAAAAGAGATCAAACTCTTATGTTAATGTGTTGATTCTAGCCAACTTAACATCGTTCGTCCCCTCATGGGCGATTTGTAGTGAATCCCACATGGCCTTAGCAGTAGGACAATGGGATACACGATAGTATTCATCTACACCTAATGAGGAGATTAAGATATTTTTGGCTTTCCAATCATAATTGTATTTTTTCTCATCGTCATCGGTCCATTGTGCTTCGGGCTTTGGCACAACTACGTTATCTGCATTGGTCATAGTAATTTCTATTGGACCATTGAGGATAACATTCCATATTTTTCTGTCTATGGAGTTTATGTGCACCCGCATACAGTCTTTCCAATAACTATAATTTTCACCGTTTAAAACAGGAGCTCTATTGTACGCCCCTTTTGGTTCATTAGCCATTTTCTATCAATGTTGTATTTGAAGCGCCGAGTAACCGGAGCTCTGATACCACTTGTTAGACTATGGCACGGATCTATAAGGGGGGGGGGGGGGGGGGGTTGAATAGATCCCAATTAAAATTTGAGTCGGCGCTACCAATTTAAAATTGGTTTTGAAAATTTGTTTTAAGTGCGGAAGTGGCCGAGGAAAATATAGTCTAAAACGAACGGTTATTGGAAAACTGGATATGTGTAAGCCTTTGGATTAATGACAATATGGAACAGAGAATCACAACACTAATCACACTTATCAATGATCTAATTCACTTGTTAGAATTCCTAGTTCCAATGATTTAAAGAGCAAACCAAAACTAGATACACAAGTAAGATAATTTTGGTTTAGGCAATTTGTCAAACACTTGGTGTGCAAAATTCTCCAAGTGATATTTATGTTGAGTAAGTGATTCCAACTAGTCTAGTACAATGTCTTATTGTACTTTGGATTCAACAACAGGGTTTTAACCTCTTACTCAATTGATATCACAGTTTGACAATAGTGTTTATACAAAAATCACTTATTTTTAAGTTAAAAACGTAAATGCTGAAAAATAGAGAAGACAAGTATTTGGTGAGGCAGTTCCTCCGTCGTCCTCGCTTCGGGGTACGTCTGCCCTCAATTTTAAAACTAGAATTGAGATAGATTTAATAGATATCACCTGTTGAATGTAACAGTTTATACAAGGATTTGAACAACAAATATACAACATAAATCTCAAGATGTTGAATGTTGCTTTCACTCCTTGCACCTTGATTCAAGATGAATCAAGTCCTCCGATCGTTGTTTATAGACCTCCGATTCCAGCCACCTTATTGAATAACCCGTTGTTGTTCAAACCTTCGGCTCCGGCTGATCTCAACTGCAATGAATCGAACCCGAGATCTTCCCTTCAATATCACTGAATCCGCTACTAGACTGTTGAAGAACACCTCTTCACAATCACCTTCACTCAGTTGACCCTTGATGAAGAATCTCGTCCAAACCCCCCCCCCAAAATTCAAACCAATCTTGGAGGATAAAACCCTAACCGTTTTATTCAAGAAAGAACCTGTCACAAGCTTCAACCCGAACTAGATTACCCAATCTAAGCTTCGAACCTTATCACCTTTAATCACTCACAATGCACTTCAAAATGGCTGTGTGTAATTGATGTGTTGTGAGATGTTGAAGATGAAGATGATGAATCTTGGACACCTATTTCACTCTTTCTTATTCTTGAACACATGAATCAGTTTTTATCAAATGTTAAAATGACATAAGTGGTTGAAATTGTATATATAGTACTAGACCAACCAAAGATATAACAACTTTTCAAATAGTAGATGGAATCACTTAAAAACTGGATTTCCCCGCGAACGTTCGACCGCAGCAGGTCTGTGCGTCGACGCATAGCCTGCATTTTTTGGAAATCTGCAAAATTTATCAGTATGCGTCGACCATACAGTCGGCGTGCGTTGACCCGTTGAAAAGTATTCCCTTCATGCGCCGACCCTATGGTCGACTCGTGCCTTCATGCGCTGACCAGTGGAAAATGCTCTAATGCATGCGCCGACCCTATGGTCGACTCATGCCGTGAAAACCTGCAAAAATTGATCTTTTTGTGGTTTTTCATGCCTCTTGTCACGACTACATTTTATCTACACATAGTATATTTATTATAACAGTTTTTAGACAAATATAAAAGGATATGGTAGGTGATACGTTGCATTTGTTTAGTAGATTTGGAGTTTATAATTGTCAATCCATCCAAGGTTGTAATTCGTCATCATCGAAACCTATATCGAGTGATGTCTTGCAGACTCGTGTGATGTGTGGTGATTTGCCTCCACACGTCGTTCCATCGCGCACCGTCAGAACCTCGTGAAGCCACCGTGAAATCGCCAGAGAGTCGTCGTCTTCGAGCACTTCATTCTTTTCATCGCGGCTAACGCGTTCCTCAATTGATTTCCAATTCGGAATTGATGTTTGTTTTTTCAGGGTTTTGATAGGTTTGGTGAGGAATTTGAGAAGCAAAAGAGAAAGATCGAGGAGGAAATGCAAGGAAGAACGAGCGAGAAGAACGAAGAGGGAGAGAGAGTGGCGGAGAGGGAGATCGAATAGGGAATTTAGGGTTTTGATTTCTGTTTCTGTTAATTTGTTTCATATATTGTAACATGTATATACACCCACGGTAGTTATCGTGAACCCACACACACTTCACCCTTAGATCTCCAATGGATCTGATCTGACGATTCACGCCCGCGCACCCATCATAATTCGTACGCCTGCGTCACACCAGAGCCGTCTCCCCCTTAATTAATCCAATTAATCGTAATTAATCCTATTTAAACTAATAATTCATTTTTAAATTAATATTAGGGGTGTACGCGGGTTGGGTTGGACCGGGTTCGCCTTAACCCGTTACCCAACCCGTTCAACTTTCAATGGGTTGGGTTTATCATCAAACCCATAATTCTACTTTAAAAACCGACCCGAATCAACCCGGATATTTACGGGTTGGGTAGGGTTGGATCCACGGGTTGTGTATATAATAATTATTATTTTCAATTTAAAAAATCTATAACACAATTCAATATAATTTTGCATATTTCAAACAATTAAATTATTTACGTAGTGGAGACAAATCCTACATATAAATTAGAATAATTAAAAATATAACAATTAAAATTTTGAAATGTATTTTCTTTGTCATAAAAAATATTAAGATACATATACACCATTAATTATTTATATATTTTCATTAATATACCTTAATTTATAAAAATTTATTAGTTATTTTGATACTTAAATGTTATCCATTACAAATATATATCAACATATGTAAAACAAATATATAATAATATACAGTATATATTAGTTGTTTTGATACTCAAATGTTACCTTTTCTAGCACATGCTTAAAAGTAGGTCCGTAAACTATCATTTATATTAACACTTAATAATATATAAAATTCCATAAAATATCATTTCCATAAAATTCATAAATTCTAAATAATTCAAAAGTAAATAAACATCACTTAGTCTTAAAATGACATAGATGTATTGGTCCAGCAAGCATGATTAATATTAATAATAATGTTTAATAATAATAATAATAATAATTTAATGTGTGATTGGAAACTGGAAGGAAAGTGCAAAAGATGTTAGATAATCCTTCTATGTCGAATGGATCCAAACTGAATCGTGAACGAAATCACTTTCCTTAAAAGTATTTCAAGCACACTCTCAAATTGTCTTAGAGTTGGAACGGCCTGAATACCCAGGATAAGTCAGCCTTTATCTCGAAACTGCACAAGACTGGTGAAGTTTCGAATGCAAGGAAAACGTTGGAATTATATGGAAGAGGATTTCAGAAGTTTGCAATTCTTCATAAACACACTCTCTAATGAGCATTTGCAATGGTTCAAATAAAATGATATGCACCAATTCATGAAGTGTCATATATTTCGAATTCAAATTCAAAATTCAAACTCTAGGCAACGAATGAAATCTGGAGCCATAATTAAAAATAAATTCGCAGTATACCGGCCGAAGGCGGCCGGAGCGCCACCGGCGCCGGCTCATTAACGCCGCGAATAGCCCGATTGCTCCGATGCGTCGTGCCTAAGTGCTCAAGTGCCGTCTACAAGCCGCCACTAGCGCCTCTACGCCCACGCCCCCGGATCCGGTTCCGGAGCCGGAGCCGGTGTCGCCGGTGGCGACACCGGCGAGGGGTGTTTTGTATGAGACAAGTGACATAAGTTTTGGCACCACCACATATGACTATGTGGCACTTTATCCTCTTTGGCTCTTTTGGAAATTACATTGTTCCAAGTGCCTTATAAATGCTATTTAATTTTACTCCTCTTTCAATGTGGGACTAAGCATTTATTGTCAATTAACTATAACACCCACTTTGTCATTTTGGAACAACTTTAATGGAAATAATTTATTATTTCCAACAATCCCCCACTTGTTCTAATAATGACAAAATAATAATTCCAGAAATGGGACATAAGAAGTATTAATACAGTTAAGTATCTTTCGATTTTAAACTTGACCTTAGTAAGGATAACACAAGGTTTAATCGGAATATTAGGTAGCAATGCTTTTAAACCATGAATCCATATGAATAGACCGGTGTTACCTTACACACACTCCTTAAAGATTTTTCCTCTGCATAACTCGCTTAGCACTTATTTATGGCCATGTGTTATCCTGTTTCACGAATTTTTTCATGAGAGAAACTCCAACTCTCACTTTGAGACGGCACCATCTCATAATTCACATAGGTGAAGTTCATATAGTATCTGTTTCCAATAGATACGTACCCTCGGTATTGAACTTCATTAAGAGTTTAAAATAAAACTCAACCCTCATTTCTAATGTCAACATAATTATGAAATGTTAGACAATTATCCAAATCAACGACTTGTTGTTACCCATTGAAAATCTTAACGTTAATGTTCTGTTAACTTAAGATTGGGTTGCCGCCATTGTCGGAACTCTTACTCAAGGAGTTTCAACCCCATACCTCTCGAGGTTGTTCTTACTAAGTCTCTGGCCAATGGCTTAGTAAACAGATCAGCCAAATTATAGCTTGTTCGTATATACGTAAGTGAAATGATTCCATCCTTAATCAGTTTTCTTACGAACGAATGTCTAAGTCCTATATGCCTGGACTTTCCATTATACACTTCGCTAAATGCTCTTGCCAAAGTGGCCTGACTATCGCAGTGTATCATTACCTTTGAAACATTGTCTTTAGCCAATGGAACTTCCAAAAGAAGACCCCTCAACCACTCTGCCTCTTGACTAGCGGAAGCGAGGGCCACGAATTCTGATTCCATGGTCGAAAGAGTAATGCATGTTTGTTTCTTGCTCTTCCAAGAAATTACTCCTCCAGCTAGTGTAAATATCCACCCAGTTGTAGATTTGTGATCTCCCACGTTAGAGATCCAACTAGCATCAGTATATCCTTCTAATATAGCAGGAAACCTACCATAATGAAGGCCAAGATCTTTGGTTTTCAACAAATAACCAAATATCCTCGTGATTGCCTTCCAATGTTCATTACTTGGATTACTAGTAAATCTACTCATTTTACTAACTGCAAATGATATATCGGGTCTAGTACATTGCATTAAGTACATAAGACATCCGATCGCACTTGCATATTCTAATTGAGCCACTGCTCTTCCATCATTCTTTTCAAGTTTGATTACATGATCAAATGGAGTAGTTACTTCCTTGAATTTCAGGTGTTTGAACTTATCAAGCATTTTCTCAATGTAATGTGTTTGATTAAGTTCATAACCCCCACTATTTTGCTTAACTTTTATTCCTAAAATTGTGTCAACAAGCCCAAGATCTTTCATCTTGAAAGTGGAAGTTAGAAACCTTTTTGTTTCTAAAATTCCATTAAGTCTATTGCTAATTATTAGCATGTCATCAACATAAAGACACAAAAATATTACAGTGTTATTATACACTTTTGTATATAAACACTTGTCACAAGAATTAGGAATAAATCCATTTGACATTATCGTAGAGTCAAACTTTTGATGCCATTGTTTTGGTGCTTGTTTTAAGCCATATAGAGATTTGACAAGTTTGCACACCTTCTGTTCATTTCCAGGAAGGACGTGTCCTTCTGGTTGTTCCATGTAGATTTCCTCATCGAGGTCTCCGTTTAGGAATGCTGTTTTAACATCCATTTGATGAACAATCAGATCATTTAAAGATGCTAAAGCAAATAACAACCTTATAGTGGTTGTTCTCGCTACAGGTGCATAAGTGTCAAAATAATCTATACCTTCCTTTTGTCTAAATCCTTTTGCCACTAATCTTGCTTTATAAGTGTTTAATGTACCATCACTATGATATTTCATTTTAAACACCCACTTGCATCCAACGGGTCTTGGTCCCTTTGGTAAATCAACAAGTTCCCAAGTGTGGTTGGACATAATTGAATCCATTTCATCTCGGATAGCATCTTTCCAAAAAGAGGAGTCTCTTGAAGCTATTGCTTCCTTATAAGTTTTAGGATCTTCCCCTACTTGAAGAATTACCGGAATGCTTTTAATAAAATTTGTACTATTTCCTTCAACCAAATAAAATGAAATGGATTGAGAATCAATTTCGTCTGGTCCTAGGTTCTTTATTTTCCGGACTCTTTTGCTTATCCTAGGTTCGGGTCGTGGTTCATTGATTCGAGATGTGCCTTCAGGTTGTATTTCTACAATCCGAGAAGAGTCCTTTTCACAAGATTCTTTATTTATGGCCGACTCTGATTCTTTATCCTTAGTTATAAGTTTTTCAAAGAATTCTACATCCCGAGATTCAACAATAATATTAGACTCTAAATTTAAAAGTCTATATGCTTTGCTATTTTGTGCATATCCTACAAAGGCACATCTTATCCCTCGAGGGCCCAACTTGGTTCTCTTAGGATCCATGTTTTTGTAATATGCCACACAACCCCACACCTTAAAATAGCCAATATTTGGTGTCATGCCCTTCCATACCTCATATGGAGAAATTCCACTTTTCTTTAAGGGAATTCTATTTATTATGTGACAAGCGGATAATAAGGCTTCGCCCCACAAATTGAAAGGTAGTTCGGAATGCAATAACATGGCATTCATCATTTCTTGATATGTTCGATTCTTTCTTTCTGCTATGCCATTTTGTTGTGGTGTTCTAGGTGCCGAACATTCATGTATTATACCGTGTTCTTCACAAAATGCATCAAATTCAGTAGAAAAGTATTCACCGCCCCTATCACTCCTAAGGACTTTTATACTTCTACTTAATTGATTTTCCACTTCTGCTTTGTAACTCTTAAAGGCATTAAAAGCCTCATCTTTATGCTTTAAGAGATATACATAAGTGTATCTAGAACAATCATCAATAAATGTAATGAAATATCTATTTCCCCCACGGGTCAACATGCCATTAAATTCGCACAAATCTGAATGTATAAGATCAAGCAGATTTGTATTTCTTTCAACACTTTTGAAAGGTTTCTTAATCATTTTTGATTTAACACATAATTCGCATTTATTGAAATCATTGATATTACATGATATCAAGCCAAGTTTAATTAGTCTCTTCATTGAACTAATACCAATATGTGCCAGTCTATTGTGCCATAAAGTAACTGAATCAAGCATGTAAGCAGAATTAGAAATTTCATTAATCATGTTATCGGTAATACATAGTTTGATCATTCCTTCAGCGGAATATCCTTTTCCAACAAACATACCATTACGGGTCAAAATAAGTTTGCCCGATTCATACACAGATTTAATACCCGGTTTTCCCAATAAATCCCCACTAACAAGATTCCTATTCATGTCTGGAACATGAAGCACATTAACAAGAGTAACTTTCTTTCCGGAAGTGAAGTTGAGTTCGACCGTTCCGGTTCCAACAACTTTGGATCGTACTTCATTTCCCATTTGTACTTCTTGTCCATCATTTGTCTCAAAATATGTTTTGAATGCAGCTCTGTCATATGAGACATGAACCGTGGCACATGTATCATACCACCAGCCTTGGACCTTGCCTTTGATTGCCATAATTTCGCTTACAGTAGCAATTATATCATCATTAGCATTCACTGCATTGATCTCCTTTTTTGATTTATTTTGCCTGCAATCTCGAGCATAATGTCCAGGTTTTCCACATACAAAGCATCCATTTTTCGGACCCTTTGGACCACCAAAGTTCTTGAACTTGGTATGTTCCCTTTTTGGTGCGATGTGACTTTTCTTGACATCATGTTTCTTCTTTTCCTTTCTGGTCACAGCATTGGCTTTGGAAAGACCCGCAGATTCTGATTTTTCCCTCTCCTTCGATTCCTCCTCGATTCGAAGATGTTTCTGAATTTTCTCCAAGGAAAAGTCATCAGAACTGTGCAACAGTTTCTTTTTATAGCCTTTCCACGAACTTGGTAACTTCGCAATGATTGCACCAACTTGAAAGGTTTCAGGAATGTCTATTTTCACCGCTTTGATTTTGTTTACCAGGACTTGCAATTCGTGCACTTGGGGAAGTATGGGCTTGGAATCTATAAATTTAAAATCAAAGTATTTAGAAATTAAGAATTTTTTCGTACCTTCTTCTTCGGCTTTGAATTTAAACTCCAGTGAATTCCATATGTCTCTAGCGGACGGATTATCCGTGTACAGGTCGTATAGGCGGTCAGACAACGTGTTCAGAATATGTCCACGACATAGCAATTCGTCCTCCCTTCGCAGCATGCGCTTCTTCTTGAGTTCGTCAGAATCATCTTCAGTTGGTTCTGGAATTGGTGTCAGATCAGGATCCAAGACGTAGTGAACCATGAGTGCAGTAAGCAGGAATGTCATCTTGTCTTGCCATCTGGTAAAGTTGTTTCCATCGAAGCGATCCAATTTGACAAGATCCTGATTCATAACCTTGATACTTGAAACAGCAGCATTGGAATCCATGATACAAATACTTTTAAGATTGTTAGATAATTCTTCTATGTCGAATGGATCCAGACTGAATCGTGAACGAAATCACTTTCCTTAAAAGTATTTCAAGCACACTCTCAAATTGTCTTAGAGTTGGAACGGCCTGAATACCCAGGATAAGTCAGCCTTTATCTCGAAACTGCACAAGACTGGTGAAGTTTTGAATGCAAGGAAAACGTTGGAATTATATGGAAGAGGATTTCAGAATTTTGGAGTAGTTGATTTTAAATTATCAATCATATATTTATAGCCATGCATGTGTCTTTTCAGAAGTTTGCAATTCTTCATAAACACACTCTCTAATGAGCATTTACAATGGTTCAAATAAAATGATATGCACCAATTCATGAAGTGCTCCGATGCGTCGTGCCTAAGTGCTCAAGTGCCGTCTACAAGCCGCCACTAGAGCCTCTACGCCCACGCCCCCGGATCCGGTTCCGGAGCCGGTGTCGCCGGTGGCGACACCGGCGAGGGGTGTTTTGTATGAGACAAGTGACATAAGTTTTGGCACCACCACATATGACTATGTGGCACTTTATCCTCTTTGGCTCTTTTGGAAATTACATTGTTCCAAGTGCCTTATAAATGCTATTTAATTTTACTCCTCTTTCAATGTGGGACTAAGGATTTATTGTCAATTAACTATAACACCCACTTTGTCATTTTGGAACAACTTTAATGGAAATAATTTATTATTTCCAACAAAAGATCTTTGTGTACGTTACAATTTACAAAGTTATAGCAACTTTAAAATTTATAAATAATAATATAATAATAATAATAATAATTAATTATGCCACGTCAACGGGTTGAGTCAACGGGTTCATGTATTTAGAAACTAAAACCCAATACCCGAACCAAATCTATACGGGTTGTTACGGATTGGGTCGGGTATACCCGTAAATGAATGGGTCCGGATAATTAGTGGGTTGGTTCGGTTTGGATAGACGGGTTTGCGGGTCGACCCGCACCCATGAACACCCCTAATTAATATAATAATAACTTTTTAAATTAATCAACCTAATTAACCTAATAATTAATCTTTAAGCCTAATTAATTAATTAACTATTTTATGTAATTAAATTTAACTAAAACCAACTTTTTATAATTAACTCTCTCAACTTTATTAATGATAATATTATTAATTTACTTATTTTATCAATTCAATAATTCTTTTTTTCTCATGTTCTAAATAAAAAGCCTTCTTATCTTAAATAAATAATTCATCCTATCATAATTTTAAAAGGCCCTTTTCTTAAAACAAACTAATAACTTTTCATCCAACCAATTAATTATTTTTTAATCATCTCTCTTTTCTTTATATATTATTAAAAATTAAAAAAAACGTTTTTTTTAAATTTATTTAATTAATGCTTATTTATTAATAATGACAAACTATTTTATTTTAATAAAAATTTGTTAACTTTGATCTTTACTAATATTAACCACAAAAAAACTCATTTCATAATCATCTATTTAATTTATCTTATTAATAATAATAACCTTTTATTTAAATTAGCTGTTATTTAATAATAATAATAATAACTAAAATGTTTTATTAAAAAACTAACTAATCAACTTATAATTCATGATTAAAACTAATAACATTTTCTTACAAACTAAGTCACCCTTTAATATAATTTCTCTTAAAATCAATTCATAAATTCAACTTCTCCCATAAAATCAACTCACACAATTAATCTGACTTTTCTTAAAATCAACCTCATCAAAAATATCATTATCTCACAAGTTAATACAACCCTTTTCTTAAAGATCAAATCGATTCAACCTTTCTCTAATCAATCAACATTCAAAATCAATCAAGCACGCTTGCGCCTCCGTTCCGATTCACACACTCACTTTTACTATTCACACACTTTAGCGCTTTCATGCGTTTGTGTATGTTCTATTTATCTGCTTTTTACTTTATCCGCAATTTACCATTTCTGCTATTCATATCATTGCATTGCATAACATCCAAAGGAAGAACATGCGCATAACTTAAACAATTGTGCGTATGCATATCATTTGCATCATATTCCCCTATGATCCTTGATCCCATTCAAGTCGATCTCTTAAGTTTAGATCATACCCCATAAGGAGGACCTTTTCCTTTTTCTTTTACAACTTAGATAAAAACCAACTCAACCCAATTCAAACTTTTCAAACACATTAGAGAATAAGATGCTAATCATCTTAAGCGAGATAAAACTCCTACCCCATAACAATTCAATCAATATGTAGGGACTTTGCCTTAGAAGAGATAGAGGCGTACTTGTTGACAATCCGAGTACTTGAGCCCTTCTCTTAAGACGATGCAAAGACTATTTTCCTACAAAGTTGTGGCGGTTAAATCAAGTAATCTCCCTTAAAATGATAACTCATCTTTTCTCCTAAAATCAATCAATCAACTACCCTAAACCCGTAGGAACTTTGACCATAGTCAAAGATTTCCTCAAACCCTTTAGGGGAACTACAGATACTCTGATTCCACTCCCGTTAGGATATGTAGGCATAAGATACGATATCTTATCAAGTATACTTAGAAATAAACCCCTAGGTCTTTTATACCTTAAGCAGATAAACCTTGGCAATAAACAACATAAAACAAGAGGTTCCTGTAGAGTACTACAAAAACTTAGGATGCTAGAACCTTCCCTAAGTTTAACCAACCCCTGAACCTATAACTCTCTAGCTTGCATTTGCATTGCATTATGGGTATTTTGATCTTTTTTCCTTCCTTTGGACAAATCAAAGTTCGGTTGCAAATGAATTAGATTCAAGCTCATCAATAGCTTGGTATCCAAATTTCACCGCGAAAACACTTAATAAAGAAGATGAACCTTGTGCGCCATGAGCCTTAAGCATATGGGAAGTGATGAGTGAGGGTTCTCCTCTTGCTTGTCTAAAGTGTTTAGCGTTTGTCCTACCTGGGAGCGATATGTGACACATTCGTTCCTATATCATAGTCTGTAGTGCAACGTGAATCACAAAGCAAACTAATTCACTTCACTAAAACTCACAAACAAAAGTCAAACCTTTTTATCCTTCGGGATTATGTTTCAAACTCATTTTCAGAAAGAGCACATTACTTTTCTATTCTACCGCAAACAGACATTGACCCTAACTGCTACAATGGAAACTTAATGTCGCTCATAAAAAACATTTAACCAACCTGTGGTTTCGTAGTTACCCAAACTACGTTTTCTCTGATTTCTCATACCAGACGAGGATGCGTAGGCACAAGATGATGAGGTCTTGGCGAGCAACCTTCCCCAATCACCCGTAGTTTTCTGAACTACGTTGACTCTGGCTTTCCTATTGCAGGAGGGAATACGTAGGCAAGGGCGACGATATCCTATCGAGTCTCTTTCTTTTCTTCGTTCTCTTTCTGTTTAGCAGTAGCTTTTGGAAAATGCACCATTTGATTAGACAATAAGCGTGAATCCTGTTGAGTATAACGGACGTGAAGGGTGTTCATACCTTTCCCTTGCGTAACCGACTCCTGAACCCAAAATTTGGTTATGATTACCTTGTCTTTTCCCGTTCTTCAGGTTTCTTTCGATCATACCTGATCAGAGAGATTGATGGGCTGCCACACATCTGAGCTATCAAACTGTTGACTTGATGGACAGAGGGGGGTGTACCTGAAACACACTCCGATGCCAAAGTAAGCGAGAAACAGAGTGATAACAAGTACAAAGAGAAGAGTGAGAAAGTTGAGTTACCTGACCCTCTAGTGGAAAAGGGTATCTATAATGAGCCCCCGGCGTAGGGCCAACGGTTACTCTGCATTGGGCAGGGCTGCCATGCCCAACGTAGGTAACTGTTAGGGCTGACGTGGCTTCGTGAAGTCCAGCACGTGGTCTTCACCCTAGTGTAAATGTTTCGTGTTATCCGGGAGGTGGAGGACTGACTCATTAGGACACAGGTAGTTACTTGATGACATGTCTCTATGTAGGGGACACGTAGAGAACATGGGGGAGGTCTGAGGAGCTCCCTGGACTGGCTGGGCTCTGCTCGATCGAGGGGGAGAAGGAGGTCATCCGGACAGCTACGAAGGTCCTTCCCGATGGTTGTTGGCCTGTGTCCGACGGGAGAAGGTGTTGGGCCCGACGGATCTCCTGCCCGTCGATGAGGTCTTATTAGGCCCAAATCCAGTGGGGTTTGGGGTCTGCCCAATTGTGGGTCAAGCGTCGGCCCAGTCCAGAACAATTTCCTTTTCCTGTGTTGGGATAAATAACGTTCGGTGGCGACTCTTCTGTTTTTTCTGCTAGGTGTTTTTGGCAGTTGCGAATGGTGGTGACAAAGTTGAAAAGTTGGAGTTTTATGAATCTTGTGTATTTCGTAAATCATGTAGGATGAATTTTAACAAAGGTAAGCAAAGAACACATGAATCCCTTGATTACATTCATGCTGATCTTTGAGGGTCTGCAAGGAATCCTTCACACTCAGGTGCAAGGTATTTTCTATCTATCATTGATGACTATTCTAGAAAGTTATGGGTATTCATTCAGAAGACGAAAGATAAAAATTTCGAGAATTTCAAAAGTTGAAAGGTCCTGGTCAAAACTCAAACTGGCAGAAAGGTTAAGAGGTTGAAAACCGACAATGGCCTTGAGTTCTACAACGAAGCTTTCGACAATTACTGTGTTGATTCTGGGATTGTAAGGCATAAGATTGTAGCAGGTACTCGTTAGCAAAATGGCTTAGTTGAGAGATTCAATCGAACAATCCTTGAAAGGGTTGGATGCATGTTGCTTAGTGTTGGATTGAAGAAGGTGTTTTTGGGTGGAGGCTATTTCGACAGCAGCTTATCTGATAAATAGATGTCCCTCGATTGCCTTGGTGTTAGTTCTTGATTGGCAGGTATTTTGGTAAAACTAGAAGTAATCACAAGATGTCCTACAGTATGTCGTGACATTTGTCAGTCAGGAACAACAGGTTGTTTTGTGCTCTGTAACGAGTATTTTCTCATGATGTCAAACAAGATGTCTTGACACTCATGATTTTAACATTCTGTATGAATGTAAGTGTGACCTTATCTTTTTGTGTAAGCTAGCTGCACTGTTCTGGTACAAATTCTGCGTGGCTTTCTACAGGCGTTTCTGATACATTGATTACAGATCAGATTGGATTTAATTTGAAGATATTTTCAGAAGATTGTTTGAATATTGGGAGATTGATTTGATTGGATATAATTGATCAAATCAAACCTGGATGATTGTTGCTATTGATGTAGACTGGAATCTTCTCAAATCCTAATGTTATTGTTGCCAATGCCCAAGCCTGTTCTGCATTGCTATTTAAAGAGGCATAAACCCTAGCTTGGAGATTAGTGAAGCAAGGATTAAAAAGTGTGCATCTGTTTAAGTTTAGACTTCGTGTGTGTTAGTTTTGTGAGCCATTCACTCATTGTTTAATTTAATGTGTGAATTGGACTAGATTGTTATTTATTATTTGTTAATTGTTCACTAAAAGTTTTTAAGCAAGAGTGTATTGTACTTGATTGGAACTTTTAAGCAAGATCAAGTTGTGACTTTGAAGTGTGTCTTCTAAAGTATTCTTTTTTTATTGAAAGTTATCACTGCTATGATTGAGGGGGAGTGAGAGGTGTCTCTTGTCTAGTGGGTTCTAGGCAGAAACTGCATTGGGTAGAGATTAAGTGAGAAGTTGTAAACTGGGAGTTTAGCTCTAAATTAATTCTACTGTTAGTGAATTTCCTCCTTGGCTTGGTAGCCCCCAGACACAGGTGTGGTTTCACCGAACTGGGTTAACAATTGCTGTGTCTCTTTACAATTGGTTGTGTTTATCTTTGTTCTTATTATACAGATATTTGTGTCAGGAACATCTCCTTCGACATCTAATATCTGATACCAGAATTTCAATCGGTATCAGAGCAGGCATCCTGCTCTGGTTCTGGGTGAGATCTAGGGATGATACTTTCTGGTACCATGGACAAAGAAGGAGGATTTGTGAACAGGCCACCAATTCTGGACGGGAACAATTATGACTACTGGAAACCTAGAATGGTTGCCTTCTTAAAATCTCTGGACAGTAAGGCATGGAAAGCTGTTATCAAAGGATGGGAATATCCTATGATTGTTGATAAAGATGGAAAGGATGCAATTGAATTAAAACCTGAGGAAGAATGGACAAAGGAAGAAGATGATCTTGCTCTGGGAAAATCCAAGGCCTTGAATGCCTTGTTCAATGGAATTGACATGAACATATTCAGGTTAGTGAACAATTGTGAAACTGCTTAGGAAGCTTGGGAGATTCTAAAGACTACTCATGAAGGCACATCCAAGGTAAAAATGTCTAGACTTCAACTCCTTACAACTAAATTTGAAAACCTGAGAATGAAAGACGATGAAAGCATACATGACTTTCATATGAATATTCTTGAGATTACCAATGCTTCAAGTGCTCTTGGTGAAAAGATGTCTGAAGAAAAGTTGGTAAGAAAAATTCTCAGATCTCTCCCCAAGAGATTTGACATGAAAGTAACTGCCATAGAGGAAGCTCAAGACATCTGTAAGATGAGAGTTGATGAACTCATTGGATCTCTACTAACCTTTAAAGTAGGAATAGGTGACAAAGCTGACAAGAAAAGGAGCATAGCTTTTGTGTCAAATACTAAAAGAAGAGAGGATGAATCTGATGAAGATACAAATATCTCAAATGCCATAGCTATGCTGGGAAGATAATTCAAGAAGGTAATGAAGAGAATGAATACCATACCAAATGCCAAGAACATCTCACTTGACATTAGTGAGTCAAATGATGCAGGAAGAACTAGGGCTGAAGAAAAACCCACAAACAGTAAGGGGATGCAATGTTATAAGTGTGAAAGTTTTGGTCACATCAAATTTGAATGTCCTACCTATATTAAGAAGGAAAAGAAAGGTCTAGCTGTTTCATGGACTGATGAAGACTCTGACAGTGAGATTGAAGAAAAATCTGCCAAACATATAACTACATTAACTGGAAGATACTACTCTGATGAAGACTCCAGTGAAGATGAATTGACTTTTGAAGAACTAGCAGCTTCCTACAAAGAACTGTGCCTCAGAAGTGAAGAAGTTTGACAGCAGAATGAAAAACAAAAGGAACACATCCTCAAGTTAAAAACTGAAAAGGAGGAACACCTGACAGTTATTAATGGTTTGAATGATGAGGTTGCTAAAAAGACTGAAACTATTGCAAAATTAATAGATGAAGTTGGTCAACTGACTTTCCAACTTAACCAAATGGGAAAGTTTGTTAAAATGATGAATAGTGGAACCAAAACCTTGGAATAGATTCTTCAAACTGGATAAAGAACTGGAGACAAGACATGATTAGGATTCCATGAAGACAATAACTCTGCCTATCCTCACAAATCTTCTGGGCAGATGATGTTTCAGCAGATGTCTCAACATTACTGCAGAAATCAGACCAGTCAACCTAGAAAATTCCAAAGATGAAGATGTCATCACTGTGGTCGCTTTGGTCACATAAAGTCTTTTTGCTTCAAACTGCATGGATATCCAAACTGTACTACTCAGACAAGACCTAACCACAACACTCACCACTCCAAGAAGCAATGGGTTTTCAAGACTCTTGTTAGAAAACAATGGGTACCCAAAACTGCTACTACCTGCCTCATAGCTCATAAGTCCTTAAAAGTTTCTACTAAGGAAGATTGGTACCTTGATAGTGGGTGCTCAAGACACATGACTGGAAATGAAAATCTGCTGGTTGACATCAAACCTCACTCAACCAGCTATGTAACCTTTGGAGATGGGGCCAAAGGGGAAATCAAGGGAGTTGGCAAACTAAACCACTCAGGATCACCTGATCTTGACAGTGTGTTGTTGGTCAAAGGATTAACCACCAATCTGATTAGCATTAGTTAACTGTGTGATCAAGCTCTATGTGTCAACTTCACTGAACTTGAGTGTCTGGTTACAAATGAAAAGGGAGAACTAATCATAAAGGGAGTCAGGTCCAATGACAATTTTTATCTATGGGGTTCTTAGGACTCTAAGTGTGGTCTTGTCACAGAAGATGAAGTAAGACTATGGCACCAGAAACTTGGAATGAAGATCATATCTATGGAAGCTGATAGATGTATTTCTCAGCAAAAACTTGAAGAAGGAAAAATCAGTGGTGAATGCCAAATAAGAAAACAAACAAGGATGTCACATAAGAAGTTCCAACATCTCACTTCTTCTAAAGTACTGGTCACTCTTCACATAGACTCTATGAGACCTATTCAAGTGGAAAGTTTTGTTGGAAAGAATTATGCTTATGTTGCTATAAATACCATGCAAGAAGAGGTGGAAAAATTTAAGAAAACTTTGAAGTATTTCAATAGGACAAGTAAGCATGGGAGGTTATATAATCATGAGTCTGGGTGTATGGTGTCTGGATATTGTGATTGGGCTGATGACAGAAAGAGCATATATGGAGCCTATTTGTTTTTGAGAAACAACCTCATCTTGTGGTTTAGCAAGAAACAAAATTGTGTATCCCTGACTACTGCAGAAGCAAATTACATACTTGTTGGGAGTAGCTATTCTCAACTTGTTTGGATGAAGAAGATGCCCATAGAGTATAATGTCACACAAGATGTCATGACATTATACTGTGGTACAATGAATAATTCCAAGAACCCTATTCAACATGACAAAACTAGGTGTCACTCTATTAGGGATCTTCTTGAGCATGTCTCGACAGAAACAACAGGCCAATATTCTTACCAAAATTTTGAATGCAAATCAGGACGAGACTTTGAAAAGAAAATTGGAGATTTGTACTTATGAGGATTTATAGCAATTACTGCAAAAAGGGATTTCTGCTTTTAAAATATGTTTCTTTCTTAAAATAGAGATGTTCCAACATCCCTCTTTATTACATAGCATACCCTTGTCTACTCAAGCACGTTATCCCACTCAAATATTTCCCTCCAACTGCCTCTTCAACTCCCACGTCTCCACTACTCTTCAGACTATCTTCCTCTCTCTGCGTATTCAAACCCTTGCAACCTACCTTCAACCGTCTCAAAACTTCTCCACTCTCAGAAACATCAAAATGTCTCCCAAACGTGACGCTGCCTCTACTAAGACTTCCCACACTGATGCTCAACCTATGAGCATCTCTCTCGATGATGTTCTTGATGTTTCTCCTCTCAATATGGTTCCTGGTGATGCAAGTGAAGCTCCCAAGACTGCTCCTTCACATGCAAATGAAACCTAACAACCCTCTAAAGGTAAAACCTCTGATTCTTCTACTGACAACAGCGATAGAATGAAAAATAAGGAAGGCTATGCTTATGTGGATAGATCCATTAGGGAGCTTGTCACCAAGATCCTCTATGGAGATCATCATGTGCACGGTATTTCCACTCCTCTCTCTCATGTTGATCCATCCCCTAGCACTGATAAAGAAAAAGCTAAAAAATCATCCTTTGATGGCAACCCTAACACTGAAAAATTGGATAAACTTGCCAGTTCTATGGTGCATGATATGAATAAGGATGATGAAGCAGGTCTGGATGATGATATGAATGATGTTCCTGACAATATTATAGATGTGGAAGATGTGCCATCAGATGATGAGCTCATCAGAAATGCTGCCTCAGGTATTGCCAAGAGACTGGTGACTAGGAAAGGAAAAGTTGTGCTTGAGGAATCCCCCTCCAAAAGCCAAAAGAAAAGGACTTATGTTGGACCTCCCAAGGCATGGAGCAAGGTCTATCTTGCCTCCAAGAAGAGAAAGGTAATTATTGAGAACACTGACTCTGATGAAGATGTTCCTGACATGACCCATGTGAAGAAATCCACTGCCAAGAAAACTCCTAGACCAGTGCATGCTACTCCTCTGGAAAATATTTCTTTTCACTCCATTAGCAGTGTGACCAAGTGGAGATATGTGTATCAAAGAAAGATTGCTCTAGAAAGGTAGCTGGGAAAAGATGCTCTAGAAATCAAGGAAGTGATGGACCTAATTAATGAGGCTGGTTTGCTCAAAACAGTCACTGGATTCTCCAAGTGTTATGAAAGGCTGGTGAAAGAATTCATTGTGAACATTCCAGATTCCATTATTGACATGAATAGCAAAGAATATATGAAGGTCTTCCTTAGAGGGAAGTGTGTGAAGTTTTCTTCAGCTGTTATCAACATATTCCTGGGGAGATCAAATGATGGTGAGGAAGAGTTATTTGCTTCAGACAATCAAGTGTGCAAGGTCATCACTGCCAATCAAGTCACAACATGGCCTTCAAAAGGAAAATTGTCAGCTGGTTAACTCAGTGTGAAATATGCCATTCTTCACAGGATTGGGGCTGCAAACTGGGTTCCTACCAACCACACATCCACCATTGTTGTTGGGCTAGGCAGGTTCATTTATGCTGTAGGTACCAAGGTTGGTTTTGATTTTGGATTGTACGTTTTTGATCAAATTGTTAAGCATTCTACTTCAAGTGTCATCAAGCTGTCTATTGCCTTCCCCTCCCTCATCTGTGAGATTATCTTGAATCAACACCATGTGATTTTAAACTCTAATGATGTTGCTAGTAAGAGAGAGTCAATATTGTCCCTGCATTACAAGCTTTTTGCTGGAAGACATGTTCCAGATATTGTTCTGACATCTGGTGAAAGGGCCAATGCTTCAAAGGAAAGTATAATTGCTGAGTTAAAAGAAACTTGTAGGGAATTAAGGGAAACAATTAATGTTGCTACAACAAGGAAGATCAAGTTGGAATCATTAATTCAATATCTTGAAGATGATGCTGCCAACATTGACAATGCTAGTGAAAAAGATGATAAGGATGGGTCTAGGGAAGAGTCTGAGGATGATATTAAAGATGTCCCAACTGATGTCGAAGATGTTGGCTCTAGTTCTGCATCTGAAGATGAAGACTAAGCTTGTTATTGGGCTGTTTTTTGTGATTATCTGCCTTGGCAGAATAAACTGAATTTGGTGCACTTCATGTGCTTTTTGGGTTGTAATATTTTTGGGGTCTTTATGCCCTTAACTTGATTGTTTCTAATCCTTTGTTCTATGCTATCTATCTTAGCCCTTGGTTCTTAAATTTATGGTTAAAAAGGGGAGAAGAGCTTACTGAATATTCAGTACTCAGTGTACTATATACACTATAGTAGGTGTAAGTAGGTGTGTAGCTGTTTGAAAGGTTGTGAACTTGGCGGCTGCTGTGTGCTCTGATTGGTTTGACAAGATGCTGATCCTGTTAGATGATTGTTTGTTCCTTTTTGGGGTTTATTGTGCAGCTTGCTGAATGCAGCTGTAAGCTGTTATTTGTTTGTCTATTTGCTCTGAGTTACAGGTTACTGAAGGCTGTGAAGATTGTGGGCTGCCTTGTGTTATGCTTGGGCTGCTGTGGTGTTTGTTGTTTTCTTGAGGGGGAGCCTTGCTTTTACTCTTCCTCTGTGAATTGTTTTTCATTGTGCTGTACTCTTTTCTGGTTATTTTTCTTGTGATTTGTTTTAGCCAAAATTTGCCAAAGGGGGAGTTTGTTAGTTCTTGATTGGCAGGTATTTTGGTAAAACTAGAAGTAATCACAAGATGTTTTACAGGATGTCGTGACATCTATCTGTCAGGAATATCAGGTTGTTTTGTGCTTTGTAACAGGTCTTTTCTCATGATGTCAAACAAGATGTCTTGACACTCATGATATTAACATTCTGTATGAATGTATGTGCGACCTTATCTTTTTGTGTAAGCTAGTTGCATTGTTCTAGTACAGATTCTGCGTGGCTTTCTATAGGCGTTTCTGATACATTGATTACGGATCAGATTGGATTTGATTTGAAGATATTTTCAAAAGATTGTTTGAAGATTGGGAGATTGATTTGATTGGATCTGATTGATCAAATCAAATCTGGATGATTGTTGCTATTGATGTAGATTGGAATCTTCTCAAATCCTGTTGTTATTGTTACAAATGCCCAAGCCCATTCCGCATTGCTATTTAAAGAGGCATAAACCCTAGCTTGGAGATCAGCGAAGCAAGGATTAAAAAGTGAGTGCATCTGTTTAAGTTTAGGCTTCGTGTGTGAATTGGACTAGATTGTTATTTGTTAATTGTTCACTCAAAGATTTTAAGCAAGAGTGTATTGTACTTGATTGAAGCTTTTAAGCAAGATCAAGTTGTGACTTTGAAGTGTGTTTTCTAAAGTATTCTTTTTGTATTGAAAGTTATCACTGCTGTGATTGAGGGAGAGTGAGAGGTGTCTCTTGTCTATTTCTAGATATGTGTTCATGATGTTTGACACAACAATTAGTTGGAAAGCAACACTTCAGAAGGTTGTTGCCTTATCAACCACTGAAGCAGAATACATTACCCTCACTGAAGCTGTGAAAGAAGCATTGTGGCTTGAAGATTTTGAAAAGGAGCTGAAACTTTAAGGTCGAAGTATCACTGTTAGATGTGATAGTCAAAGTGCAATACACCTGTCGAAGAATTCAACCTATCATGAGCGAACTAAGCATATCGATGTGAAACTGCACTACGTCAGAGAGATAATCGAGCATGGTGAAATCCAGGTGCTAAAGGTTTTGATTGAAGACAATGATGCTTATATGATCACCAAGACATTGCTGAGTTGCAAGTTTTTCCACTGTATGCAGTTGATAAAGCTGTATGATGAAAGCTAGTTTGTCCCCTGTTTGTTGAGTTCGATCCAAGATGGAGATTTGTGAGATGTTGGATCAAACTCTAGCTCTGTCGAGAGATAACTCTCATGTATTTCGACAGAAGACAAGCATGAAGTCAAAGATGGGTCGCATGTTGTAGTCGAATGATACATATTATAGTCGAAGTCTGTTCTAATATGTATTGTCGAAATGTTTGTCGGATCGGGCCTTGTGTTGAGGATCTAATTGTTTAGTTAGCTTGTTTTGTAAGTTAACTAGTTAGTCTATATATAGGCTAGATCGCTTAGTTTGTTGAGTGAGGTCAATTGTGATATTCATTTGTAAACCCTTATGAGAAAGTGAATAGTAAACAATTTGCCCTAATCCTTCTTCTTCTTTCTTCTTTCTCTCTTTGTTCTAACTGTTTCATTGTTCATCCAAGAACTCCGTTTTCTCAATCTTTATTTGTTGAAAGGTATTGTTTGTGATCACAACATTACATAAAATATAATACGGTCAATTCATAACTACTGAAATGCTTTTATTTTGAAAACCCTTTCTTCCCCACGATCATGCAACAAGCAAACATCAGTCAATCTTGCAACTCCACACTTGTACCTAAAATATTGTTGTAAAAGGTCAACTTCCATTAGCCATAATCCACGTCAAACTAAATTAAATGAGAGTTAAAAATCAGATAAATATAAATATACATATCATGTCCAAGAGAATTAAATAAAACTAATCACTCAAAATTACTAACAACATAATTGTAATTAAAAAGAAAATCACGTAAAGTTAATCAAATTTATCAATAATCAATTATCCAATTTATAAAATATGCATGTTCTTAATACTAACTACATGATTCGGATATTTCAGCTCACCACTAAGGCATCACATATAATTCATCTCATATAAATGGAAAAAATAATCCGCCACTAAGACACCACACAAAAATGAATATGACATGTTATGCATGATAAAAACAAAGATATAATCATCCGCCGCTAAGACAACCACACAAAAATTTTACCCTTCATTAAAACAACTATAAAATAAAAACAATATTTATTCCCCTTTCACACAATTAAAAAACACAATTAAGATATTGATTTAAGATTTCAGCTAGATAACACATCCATACACATGAATTTTCACTTAAGACATAATTTCACAACTCAATACATTAATCCAAATAGATTTGGATTTGTTTATTTACGGAAGGCAATGTAGCAACATGAATATACAAATCATTCTGATCCAAAATAATTCTAATTACACTATTTCCAAATTAAATAAGTATGAGTTTTACATACCCCATACATTCACAATTTATACACTTGTTATAAAGTTAATTGTGGGAGTATGTACATTAGACATCCCACAATATTAATGTTCCAAGTATTTTTGATAAGTTTAAGGCAGTTATCATGAAGAGTCCACATGCTAAGGAACTTAAACTAAGCCTCAATTTAGGGAGAGTGGTGGCATTAGAAGATATACAACCAAAGTTCCAGGACTGAGTACAAAGAACTCTATCTAATTTCCTTTCCACTGAACCTAAGCCAGTTCTACCATTAGACAAGGTATAAAAAGATCCCCTTGTTGGAAGGTCAACAAGGGTATTGTGAGATTGCCAAATTTGGAAGTCAATGAAATGAAGCCTCCTGGGAGTACATTTGCTTACAATAACCCTAGAACAAAGGAATTCTCTCATATCCATTTTTTATAAAGAACGTAAATCCAAATCCTTCCACCAGGATTTTTTTTAAATAAAAATAT
This sequence comes from Lathyrus sativus, assembly GCA_963859935.3. NCBI lineage: Eukaryota > Viridiplantae > Streptophyta > Magnoliopsida > Fabales > Fabaceae > Lathyrus > Lathyrus sativus. The sequence continues at coordinate 626,282,118 of OZ012741.1, read as the reverse complement.
GTAACACAATAAAAATCATTTAAAAAATTGATACAGAGGAGTCTATAAAATGGTGAGATGTCAAAAAAATAATTTGGAAACTGTTCTGGTCTGGGTCCCGGCCTCACCTCGCGGCCCAGCCCAATGATACACAATAAAGGCCCAATATGGTTCAAGTAGACTAACCGAACACGTGACCCCTCGACGGGCAGGGCATGTTCCCGTCGAGGAGAACAACGTGCCTCAAGACCTCCTCTGCACTCTCCCCTTCGCGGGGAGACGCTGCCAACCCCTGTCCCTCGTGGGCAGAACAGCCCTCCGCGGGCGGGATCCCCACGCCGACGAGCAAGCCAACATGTCTCCCCCATATGCCCTCGTGTGCCCCCCTCAGCGGGGAGAACATCACACCTTTGGTAACCTCGCGAGCTCCCCTCCGCGGGGAGATCAACGTGTCATTCGCACGTTCTCCACGTGCTCCCCTCCGTGGGGACACGTCACCAGCCAACTGCCCACCTCTGAAAGAGCAGGTCAAACCCACTTTCCGGAGATCACGGGACAGTTGGACTAGGGCGAAGACCACGTCCTGGTCTTCACTACGCCACGTAAGCCCTAACAGTCACCTAGGTTGGGCCCGACCATCCAGCCCAACACAAGTGACCGTTGGCCAGCACTGGGGTCTCTCTATAAATATCATCTTCCACAAGAGGGTCAAGTAATCCACTTCTTACCCATTTTTCTGTACTTATGACCACTCTGCCCATATACTTACTTTGACATCGAAGTGCCTTGCAGGTACACCCCTTCCTCCTCCTCATCACCGGTGAACAGGCAGCAGTCCAACAGAGTGTGACCAGCTAGTGATTCCCTTCTGATTAGGTCAGATCAGAAATTTTTTTAATAAAATATAAATAGATATTGAGGTATATTTAAAAAAATTGTAACATAAACAATAATAATGTATGAAACATATTTTAAAATTTAATTAAAAATATTTATTATTTATTTCTAAATAAATAATAATAAAACAAAAAATAATAAATATAAATTGAGATATTAGAAAAGTTGGAAATGATTTTTGATTTAATTATGTATAATTTATTTATTTTAATACAAAAAAGGATTTTTAGTCCATTAAGACATATTATAAAAGATATACAAACTTTTTTTTGGGTACAGAAATACATACTTATTTATTAACTCTAAATAGTAATAATATAATTTTTTTTCTAAAATATAAAATATTATTGATAATAGAGGTTTAGAGAAGTTGTAAAGAGTCTTTACTAATAAAAATTGGTAAAGGGGTAAAAAGAAAAAATGGAATAAAAGTCATATTATGTCATAATCATACAAGTCATATATTTTGCTTCAATCTTAAAAATTAAAATATTTTATTATGAACCAAATATTAATAATGATATTGTATTTTATGTAAACTATCTATGTCTACAACTTTTATGTTACCATTTTTATCATGTTTTTAAAATGGAAGGAAAAAAAATAAAGAACCATTTCATCCTTCTACAAATAGTCATAAATTTACTTTATAATAATTTTTTTATAACTCTAATCTTTAATGAATTTCGGTTAAAGAAGAAATGTTCATTAGATTTTTAAAGTTAAGTGCTACTTAAAACAATTTTGCTTATATTTCAATTGAATTCTATATTATCTAGACTCATTTACTCTAAAATAAATTGCAAAGTTTAGACCAAAATATATACTTAATTATTATTAATAATTATTTCTACTTAAACGTTTTTTAAAAGTAATGGAAATAAAGAAGTGGCGTACCAAAATAAAAATGAAGTTGATAAATACCAACTTGTGGCACTTTAAAATAAATAAAAATGTATACCATTTAAAGAAAAATGTAAAAAGTCCGAGTGGTGTGAACAATTTAAATAAGGTTGATATTGTCATTTTACTAGGAATTTGTTTTCTTAAATTTAAAAATAGATATGAAAAAGTTTGTATCATTCAATCAAAAAAATTTCTTTTCAAAATGTCTATGAAACCCAATCCATTCTATATTTTAAAACCCAACATAGTTAATAAAAGGCCATTATTCATTACATCACATCTTTACCTTGGTTCTATTTTTCTCCAGATCAACCTACTTTAACTCTAGAGCCCTAACTCTAAAGCCTTAGCTTTTTCAGATTGTTGACTCATTTTTGAAAAGAAATGGAAAAATTTGAGAGAAGGGAGAAAGCACAACAACAAAAACAACAACAACAAAAATAACAACAACAAAAATATATAAATAACAATAATAACAACAACAAAAATAATAAAAACAATCACGGTAGCAACAACAACAACAACAGTAGCAGTAACAACAATAGCAACAACAACAACAGGAGCATCAATAGCAACAACAACATCAACAACAACAGTAACAACAACAAAAATAATAACAATACCAACAACAACAATAATAACAATAATAACAGCAATAACAAAAACAAAAACAAGAATATTATATGAGATTGATTGTAAGAACAAAAAAATATTTTGTTCAAGGTTGGTGTGAGAAGAATAACAACACAAAGCCTTGAAAGATTTTTCAACTAATTAAAAAAACTTGAAGATTTTTCTGTCTTGCAATCAATCATAAAGAATGATGTTTATGATTTTAGAGCAGTTGTAGATGAAATAGGGCTAGGATACAACTTAGTGAACAAATCCTTTTATGGTTGAATATGCGTATCAAACCCCTCAGTTAGTAGTGTAACCGAAGGAATATATTTTTTTAATTTTAAATAAAAAAAATAAAAATAAAGGAACTACTTTTAAAGAAATAAAAACATAAATTGCACTTGTTTAAATTCAAAGCATGTATCCTGAATTAATTTTCCCTCGGTTATCTACTAAAACCGAGGGAATATATGATATTTATATTAAAAAAAGTGGCAGGTCAAAGAATTATACCTCAGTTTTTTATTGGGTGAGCTGAAAGATTGTCATAAAATGTATTATTACTAATAGTGTGCAAGCTAATTATAACATGAAAGTACACATTAAAGAGCAATTGTGGAAGATAGTCTATCCAAAAATAAGAAATATGAAACCACCTATAGAACCGATAAAAACAAAAGGTGCTCCTAGGAATGTCAAACCAACACCGAGTGAAAATTCAATCAAGCGGTCTCCGTCCTATTTCGAGCACGTTACTCACTTTTTCCGAATTCTCTAATTTCATTGTCCAAAAGAAGTTTAATTAAATGTGCTTGCATCAGCAAATGATCACTGCCCCACCTTTACCAAAAATGGTACACATTAAAGAGATGTTGCTTTTTATGCAAAAAATACATTGACTAGATTGTACATGTTAAAGGTGACACTAACTATGGTTATCGCGTTGTTTCAACTTTGATATGCAATGGAGAGGAGAATCATACATTTGTTTGCTAACATCTTATCAAATGGTTAAATGACCCAAAAGGAATCATGCACAAAGCCATACTGAAAAAAGAACGATACAATGAAATACATGAATCTCTTATTCCTTGTGTTAGTAGTGCAACAACAAAGGAAAAATTGACGTGTTTCCCTGAAATTGGTCTTCTTATCGCAAGTGCATATAACAGGCCGTGTATTAATCTGATAAGATATGGTTTCTTAGAAACATTTTTTCTAATTCAAAGTGTGTCGCTACTGCGAAAATCGGCGCCGGCTGAACAGAAGAGTCGCCACCGTGCGTTATTTATCCCAAAGGAGGGAAAGGAAACGCTCGAGGTAAACCTACCGCAAAACAGGGAAAGGAATGGTCATCGCAACCAAATCCTGGATTCGGGAGTCGGTTACGCAAGGGGAAGGTATTAGCACCCCTCACGTCCGTCGTACTCGACGGGATCCACGCTTGTTTTCGGGTATGGATTGATATTCTATCTATTCTACAGGTCTGGGGTTAAAAGAAAATAAAATGACTCGGCAAAGTATCGCACTTTATGCCTACGTATTCCCGTCTGGAACGAGAAATCAGAGTCAACGTAGTTCGCCTACCTACGGGAAAGGAGGGGAAGGTTGCTCGCTAGGATATCGCATCCTATGCCTACGTACTTTCATACGGCATGAAAGATCAGAGCAAACGTAGTTCGGGCCACGTACGACACAAGTCTGTTTTGATTGTTTTTATTTCCTTCTGAAAAAGGGTTTTTCTGATTAACAGTCCCAGCGGACAAAAATTGACGTTTTGATGAGTTCACATTCTTTTACGGAAGAAGTGTCTTTTATTGTGTTCGAAATATTTATTGTTTTTTTCTGTTTGTTTTGAGAAAGAAGAGACGGAACTCTAACCTACGGTTGAAAAAAGGAATCACACTAACCTAATGTTATCATGCATGGGTTAAGACCTAATGTATATCATGCTCCTCTCTTGCACAGAGAGAAATAGAGATCCTAAGGGAATAGACGGAAACAGAAACAATAGCATATATACAATAAAGCAGTAAAATGCATGGATGCAACAATACAAGCGAGGCAAGGGAGTCCCACTCATCCTCGAACCTAGAAAACAACAGGCAAAAGTGAACAAGGTTCACTTTCAACCTAACAGGTTAAACAGCAAGCAATACAGTCAGGGAAATTCAATCAATACATCAAGAATTATAAACATCAAAAAATAAACAGCAACAACAGTCTTCATCAGCATCTGTCTTCAAGTCATCTTCAACCATCTACCAGCTCCAAGCAAGCCTCAGTCTTCATCTTCACAGCCTTCAAGCAAGGTCTTTGTCTTCAACCCTTCAATGGCTTTTCTTCAAGTCCCAATCTCCCAGCTGAGGAACCAATCACAAGAATGAACTGGGGTGTTAAGCAATTAGTTGACCACCAAAGGTGGCAAACAGACTGCTAACAACACATAGAATATTTCTCTCAAGAGTTCTATCTCTTAGACACTATCACCAAGCCTTCCAAAGGAAGGGGGTGAATGTCTTAGAGAGACTCTGCATCATAGAGAGGGATGGAGGCAACCAAGACCTTCCATGTTTGTGAATCAAGTTTTCTATTCTAGAGCTCTGCCTAGCTCCTAGATCCTATAACCTTCAACAGCTGCCAGCAAGAGATACTCCTCCTCAACTCTGGAAATTGGTCTTCATTCCTTTAGTCTTCAATGGGCTTCATCAGCACAGTCTTCAGCTCAAACCCAAAGCCCCAAACAAGCCCAATACCCCACACAGTCAAATAATAACCCTAGAGAGGGCACACCACACAATCAAGCAAGCACAAGCAATATACTAATAGTAATAGTAGAATAGGGGAAACCTAGTAATTTCTAAGGGTCTATTATCTACCCATAATACCCCTATAGTTCCATACCCCAAAATTCAAACTACAACTCCTAAAAGAAATGATTCATTACACCTATGTTATCTCTAAACCCTGGTTTTGATTCTCCTAATCACACCTAAACAAATCATCTAAAATTAAGTCCTAAAATCATAAATTAAATCTTATATACAAGCTAAAGTTCTAAGTGAAATACTCTAAAAAGAATGGGTCCAAAATGTACAAGAATTTATCTAAACTAAAATCAACAATATCAAGTATTAAACTAAACATCATTTAAACCTATTTAAAATAAAAATATACTAAAAATGCAAAAATAAAATAAAATGCTAATTTTATTATATGACAATTTTCTTAACAGAAGTATGAAAAATATGCAAAAACAACCATTTAAAAACATGCAATTTTCAATTTGTTATGATTTTTTGAAGAATTAACAAAAATAAAAGAAATTAAAATGAATTATATGAGGTTAGGGGTGCAATCAGTATTTATTTCAGTTAAAAAAAGATGATGGGCCCAGACTGGGGGGCGCGCATAGCAAGGCGCGTCTGGGCCCAGTTGATCAGGAAAAAAAATACAAAAAGAAATAAACCAAAACGGTGCAATTAGTAAGTAATTCAGTTCAAATGGCATTGGGCCTTGCAAGTGGGGGTGTGGGTATCACATTGGTCTAAGCCCAGAGTTCATCTTTAAGTGAAACGCGGCGTTTTGCGCCTAACACTTCCCTCCAATTTCTGAAATCAAATGTGAGCCCTTGGATTAGTTTGAGAGTCAAAGTCCAACATATGATCCCACGGTTCTCACTCGTCTTCTACCTTGGAAACCCTAGGTTTCAGAAAAACCCTCCCCATGCATCCAACTTTGCTCCCTCTGTTCTCCCTCAAATCTTGATGAAATCTCACGATGTAAAGATCAAAAATGCTCTACATCCTTCCCTCTACAAAACCATGATCTTAGTTCCCTCTGAAACTCACCCCAGCACCAAACCCGATAGGTAGAAGGCCTTGGCTCCACCATTTTACACTGAGATCAACCCTGCTAATTCTTGTTAACTCTTACACTAATACAATCTACATGCTATGCTGATCATTTTTATCTATCTAACCAAGATTATCATGCCCTAACCTAGGTGTTCTAAGGCTTAACAGTTTTGGTGCTTCAATGGTGAACTTCATGAATTGCCTTCAAATTCATCAGAATCAATCATCTAACTATGCCTAACAATTCTAACCTAAAGATTCTACATTATTCTAACTAATTCTAGCCAATTCGATAGGAAAACTAACCTGGTGTAATCTTGAAAACAGAGGCAGAAATCCTTGGATCCAAAGCTTGCAATGCTCTGGACTTGATCAACAGACTTGATTCTTGGTTCTGTATGCAATAGCACCTGCTCAAATGCTCTTGATTTTGCAATCATAATCTTCTTGCACTTTGGATGATGAAGTTGGATAGCACGAATTCTACTTCAATTAAGCCAAATCTTGATGGAAACTTGATCTATGATGGATGTAGATGATGATAGGATCAAGAATTGTGGAGAATGATGACGATTTGATAGAGTTCTTATGTGATTTGCAAAGTTGAAGAATGAGATGAAACGTGGTGTTTTTGATCAAAATGAAGTGCAACCCTTGAATGGATCCACTCTTCTCAATATATAGCTGATCATAGAACTCTCTAGGACTTGCTAGAACTTTCTTGCACTCAAATCCCTTGAATTTTGGCATGTGTAACTTCATACATAAGTAACCAATGGTATCTCTCAAACTTTGCCCTAAACTCAAAAATCTACTTTTTCCAATGTTCTTAAAAAAAATTTTCCAATCAAAATGACCTATAATTTCATCCCATTTGGCCATGTTATGAAAAAAATCCATTTTTAGGTCACTTTTATTCATTAAATTCATCTTTTAAATGACCAAATTTGGAACCTTGAGCTATGGACATTTCCAAACTTTCATGATCACTTTTCTAGACTCAAAATGTCATTTGGAGCAAGTTTTATGTTGTGATGTTTTTCATTTGAAGCTTCCTTGTATGAGTTTTGGGCATAGGCTTGAAATGACCTGTAATTCTCAAATGACCAAAATACCCTTTGCTTGCCAGGGCCATAAGTAGAGTTCCACAAATCAGATGAAGGCATACCATACCTTTATAGAAATATAAGACAATGAGGAACAACTCTTATGTTGACCAGAAATTCATTTGAAATCTCCTTGAGGGGTAAAGGTTGCTTGGAAGACAAGTAACTTTCACAGACAAAATTTCAGATACCTCAGATGACCTGTAACTTGCAAGGACCATAACTTGAGTTCTATAAATCTCCTTGATGTCTTCCACCACTCAAATTAAAGTTCTTGAGATCCTCTACAAGTTTCATGTTGGCCAAGGATCCATTTGAATCTTGCATTTTGAATTATCTTGCTGGGAAGTTTTCCCTAAATCAGGGGATTTTACACAGAAACCCTAATTTAGAAACTCCTCTTCTTCTTGATTTCTCTTGATTTCTTCTTGGCACAACACCACATCCTTATCTACATGTCAAATGATGAATCCCACATCTCTCAAATAGACCTTGATGCCTTTTAATCAATCATTTGACCTAGGGTTGACCTAGGGTTGACCCAGATGAAACCCTAGTTGACTGTCTTCAACTGCAGCTCCTGTGATCACATCAATGACTTGTCTCCCTTTCAAAATGACCCTCTAGGTCTTATATGATGTCTATATACCCTCCATGCTCAATTCACAGCTCACAACTTCTTTGATGATCTTCAAATACCCTCAAGATAGGAGAGAGACCCACTGCTTGGTCCAATGACCTCTCTGGGTTTCAATTTCTTTCTGATGACTTGGATAGGCCTGAATTTGAACAATAACCTCTTTATAGGCTCATAGAGATGAGAATAGTACTTGGTCCATTGTTGGATAACTTGCTATGCTATGCTATGCAGATGATTAGACTATGTACATGACCTTATATGCAAATGCTAATGCAATTGAAACATAAACCAAGTGAAGTAGGTTGAGCAAATTTTAGGGTGCAACAAAGTGGTCCACCTCAAAATCTATCAAGACACATTATGTGTATTGGGTGGGTTTTTAAATCACAATATTTTGTTCAAGCTTTTTTGAAACCAAGATGTCTCATACCACAAACATCCTCTGAAGTGACATCTCATTCCACAAAAGAAGCTTAAACTTGTATGAGTAATTTTTTGGATAGGATGGAAGAGTTTACCAAGTTGAGCGATATTCAAAGACAATCAAATCAGGAAAATTCAAAGGTTGGACCACCCATAGATATAAATTAGGCGGTGACACATCTTTTGATGCATTTTAGTTTTATCTTAAAATGCATTTAGGCGGCGACATAATTTTTGTATGTAATGTTAGTTTTTTTTATTTTCACCAATGTAATCAAGATACATTTTGATGTGTTTAAATGTAACACTACTTGTATAAATATTGGACTTAACATTTTGTATGTCATAAAACTAGTTATGTCTGTTTATTAAAAACATGTTTTGAAAGTTGGCCTCTTTAAGGGTGAATATGGATTTCAAAATCTGAAGAAACCCCATATGTGTTTTGAAAATGGGGTAAACTCGGATTTCAATATCCAAAAGAGCTCATTTTATTGTTATTTTCGTATATAATAAGGTGAATCTAATAATTGAAATTCAGACAATCCCTTGAGACATGATTGCTTTTGTATGGTTCATATTCATCTAATAAATATACCTCGTACATTGTTAACAAAAACACACAAGAATTGATCAATATTGGTATAACGCATTTTTTTACTTCAACATTGTGATGCCTCATTTTAAATTTAGGGTCACAAAGGAAATCCATCTTGTAGATCTGAAACACAAACCGGAGAGTCTCTTACACTACTCAGACAATTAACGAGTGGTTAAGATCAAGTATCATCCACCTTCAATTGATAACGAAGGGAATATTAAATTCAGTAAGTTTAAGCTGAAGACAAATGTAGATGTAAGCATTGTGTGGAGTGCATTTTAATGTTATGCAACTAAGGATCCAATCGAGGTGCATGAGACACTTGCGAGATTAACCACAAATATTATAAAGATGTCGAAACGTCCTGAATCATTTGTTGGTGATGAAATATCATGTTAGATTTAAGTTATGTTATGTATTTTATGTGTGTGATAGCAAAGATCTATATTAAGTTATTATTTTCTTCATCCTCTTTCTAAAATTGTTTGTGTTTTTTGTGATAACAGGGTATAATACAAATTTTGAATTTTAGATAAACCTTTTAACTTTGAGTTTCTCTGGTTTAGAGATTAGGTGTGGAATGGTCTGTTGAGGCGCATTCAAATTTTAATTTTCGTATATTGTTAATTCGGATTTTAAAATATGGACACTTACTTACCTATGATTTGACTTATTTTCAGATAGCGTTTGTTGTATATTTTGTGCGTTAGAATTTCAAAATCTATATTTTAAAGATATTTTTGAAATGTGAGTGCTGAAGTGGAAGTGGAGAATTATAGCGGAAGAAGGAGCCCTTTGGAAAGGTATTATCGAGTACAAGTACGCATCTCAGTTTCATAATCTTGGTCTAACTATGCTTTGCAATGATGGTTTTGGTGGTCGTAATTCAGATTCAATTTGGTGACGCGACTTGCTGGCAACTGGGTTCAATAAAGATCTTAATGAGGATCTGTTTTCGAATGCAGTGGCGGGGTCGCTGGGCAATGGTAGCTCTTTTATCATTTTGGTACACCTGTTGGCTGGGAGATCGCCCTCTCAATGACATTTTTCCATTGTGTTTCACTTACAACATGTATAAGAAAGGGTTAGGGGAAGATTTATGCAAGCACAAGTCGTTTAATTGGTGGTGTAACTCACTTTTGCCAGTTCCTGTTCTTGGTTCTGAGTTTTTGGTGATTGTGTTAAGCTTTTCAAGTTGTTGTCCCAGGTGGTTTTAATGCCTATTAGGAAGGATAAGTTATTATGGAACATGGAGGATGACCCATCATTCTCTATCTGTTATAGATACTTGTTGCTTCTTAAGGTTGGTTCGGATGTTATTGTTGATAGCAGGACTGCTAAGGCGTTGAAGATCATGTGGTCGGCGAAGTTACATTCTAATTTGCAGGTGTTCTTGTGGAGACTATTCTTTGACAGATTGACAACTAAAGAGAAATTGATCAAGAGAGGTATTTATTTTGGTGGATCTAGTCTGGAATGTGTAGGATGCGAAGAGGTTATCGAATCTTCTATTCATCTTTTTTTGGAGTGCAGGTTTGCAATAAGTGTTTGGAGAAGTTTCAAGATTTGAACGGGTCTAGTGTTTGAAGCAAGCTCGAATTGTGCAGTATCTTTTGATAGTTTTCACAATAGATTGAAGATGGTGGCAAGTAACGACAAAGGTGTTATCATTTGGGCTTTTGCTATTTGGTGTATTTGGAGGAGTAGAAATAATTTCATTTTTAGAGATAAGCCTTTTAGTTTAATATAAATTGTTAACTCCATTCAGTTTTTGTCATAGAGGTGGTTTTGCTTTAACGGTCTCTTGGATCACTCTTGCTCTTATTATGAGTGGTTCACTTCGCCGATTTGTTGTATCAAATGGAAGTAATTTTTAGCTTTTAACTCGTGGAAAAGTTTGGGTATCCCTTATATTCTTCATGTAAGCATAATTCACCAACTTTTGTATTTTTCTATTTTCACTCTGAGGTGAAATTAGCGTTTTTATTTTAATTATTTCTATATTTAACTTTTGCTAAATAGCCACAATTTTCAATAATCACTTCAATGTAACCTATTTTACTCAAGAACTCAAGAATAATTCTCAGGTTGATATCTCTCTCTTCTAATCTCCATATTTAGTATTTACTTTGTAATTTTCAATTCTTGTGTCTCAAACTCTTCACGGTTAAGTTCTTAATCTATATATCTCCACCTTGTTCTAAGAGGCAATGAGCAGGTCATCTACATATAATAGAATATAAATATAATTTCTTCGTGAAACTTACGAATGTATACACAACAATAATAATCACTTTTAAAAAAATTTAATCTACATTGGAAAATGGAAATAAGAAGAAAAAACATTGAAAAGGGATTATGAAGTAAACTAATGGTGGCGTCTTTGATTGTTAAATTTAAAAGTACTTTCTTCACGACATTAAATTTATTGTATTAGCGACGAGTTTACATTAACAATTTATTTGTTTCTTATTAATTACTTTTTTCTTTATATTTGTTTCTTTGTTAATATACATACTAGTATGCAATTTAGATACAACCATCAATGATTTGTCTTTCACATAACCGATTTATCACTTTTGCATAACCAATTTATTATGTTTGCATCAATAATTTATCTGATTATTAAAAAAATATATAAAAAATTAAGTTATAATAATTTCAATTTTATAGCATTTATAATCATTATTAATTATTTTGAAATTAAAAAAAATTAATTGATATACAGTACAACTATATTTTACACTATCAATTAATTAAATTTTAAAAAAAAATTGATTTTACTTTAATTACATTTAAAGTATCATTGATTCATTTATGAATGCTTAGGATGCATGTAAATTTTTTTACACCAACAAAACATAATAATTAATCTCTTAAAAATTTTAAAATAATTATTTTTTAATTATGAATCTTTAAATACAAATATATGAAAAAACAACAACAATCAAGTATTATCTTACTATGTAGGACCCACAACATAGATGAACTTTTGTCATAATGTAAAATCCAATACATTTCTTTTATCCAAATTGTTAATCTCTAGATTCTTCTTAATAAATTCTCTTATACTCTATTTAAATTTGACAAAAAATTAAAGTGATAAGAAAATAAAGCTTAATTAGTAACTTCATTTTCTTGTAGGGTGAGAATAGATCTGACAAACTAAAAGTAGGGGTGGCAAAACGGACTGTGACCCGTCGGGCCGTCCTACACATACTATGCCAAAAAAGACCTTTAGCAGCACTTCAAAGCGCTGCCTAAAGTGGCGCTGCTAAAGGTAAAAACATCGTTTTTTTAAGGAAAAAAGCGCTGTTATAGGCCCACTTTTAGCAGCGCTTTTACATAAAAGCGCTGCCTATTCCCCCATACAACAACGCTTTTTAAAAGCGATGCCTATTCCCCCCTCCCTCCCCCCTTTAACAGCGATTTTGAAAAGCGTTGCCTATCTCCCCCCCCCCCCCTTTAACAGCGTTTTTCTTAAGAAAATGCTACCTATTCCCTCCCTTTAGCAGCGCTTTTGAAAAGCGCTGCCTATTCTCCCTTCTTCCCTCTATAGCAGCGCTTTCTTGAGCGCTCTCTATGCCCCCCTTTAGCAGCGCTTTTCCTTAAAAGCGCGGTCTATTCTTCACGTTTTTAAATTTTTTTTTAAAAAAAGTTACTTTTTAATATTTTTTTCGATAATCCTGTTTATAACAATTACATTCACCTGCTTATAATTCAAGCCTTTAATTCAACACTTTGGCCTTATATATACATTGTAATTCAACACTTTGGCCATAATCATTGTAATTCACATAAACCTGCTTATATGTAATTCAACACAAGCCGATCCTCAGAACAACTTCACAAATACAATCAATTTACATATAATTACAAAACCGATAACTTTACAAATACATTCACTACACATATAGCGCCAAAACTACATACGACTTCCAGAAATATTATTATCCCGCATCAATATTTGACGATACATATACCTTATACAATTCTCAACTCAAGAATGTATTGACACCATTCCTCCTTAATTTCTTCCAATCCTGCTTTCGAATAAGTACCACACTTGAATTCATCAAAGTACTACGTAATATAACAGAACATGCACGATTTAGTTTTAAAACTAATTACTCAGATGAAATATCGGTTAAATTAAAATAAATCATATAACTTATTAATTGATCCATACCATGATTGAAATCTCTATTTGACCCGAATGAATAATTTCCTTCATAAAGCGCAATATAAAATATCCGCAATCAATCCCATTGCGCTGACGAGGACACTGTAAATGGAAAAAACAAACGAACATTTATCAGGATATATAGTTTAAATAGTTTTATCAAGTAGAATCACTATAACAGTAAAAAATGTGAAAATATACCTGCACTCTGATCCAGCTAATGTTGTTAGCCTTCCTTTGTGGCACTGTTGCTTCTCTTTGTGATCAAAATATTTGTATAGCTCTAACATAATATAAACGAATATTTAGAACAATCTCACATAATAAATAAAGATAATTATTCAGAACAGTATATTTTATTTGATCACCATCCAATGAATCTAAATAATACATTATTTCTTTCATCGGATTAATCGCGACCAACAACCAGTGTCCACTGTAAAATAAGACAAAAGTTTAGACGAAAATATTATATAGAATGGAAAAAACGAATAATTATAATAAATGAATTTAGAATGAAATATAACCCATGACCAGTATTATATGGCAAAAAGTACAACTTCTCTGTAGCTACGGCCATAAATGCTTGGACTATGTAATCTTTGACTACATCTGGAGTGTGATCGATTGACCGTGAGTTGATACAGCTAGCAGATAAGAATGCGAATCTTTAAGTCAAATCATGCAGGACAACAACTTGTCATACAAGAACCTTAAATAAAAATATAATCAACATTAGAATATTCAATTAAATGAGCAAATAAATTGTTCAATTATTTAATTAAAATTGATCTGAGTATCTGATGTAGGAATGCATAACACTGATACCCAATTCAGAATGTTGGAAAATCTGGTCTAAATCCTCCTTAGCAATTGTTTCGGCATATTCAAAACTGAAAATACCTTCCTCCATAGGTATTTGACGGATGCCACCCTCAGCCACATCTGTTGTTCCTACATATGTTTCAAGGCACAACCTAAATCGAAGAACAAATGCTTTTTTTGACTCGGCCTTTTTTTTGTTGGGCACCTTGATAGATTCAGGCATCTTACCCTTGCTGACTTGTTGCAACTGTTGATCATGAACCTAAAAGTCATATAATTTCAGTAATTAATGTATAATAAGATAATCATGTAACTGTAGTGGTACCTGTTTTTTTTGATGCAGTTGAATCGGTTTCCCGCACAATAATTCCCTTATCTTTTGATTTGGATTTTGTAGGAGTCTAAGATCATCATGTAAATAAGTAAATGTAAATGTAAGAATAACTTTCATGTATGGGTCGTAAAATATTTGAATACTACAAGGTTCATAATGGTGTTCAACCTACCTCATCATCTATGAAAATGAGATTTGACGGTCATGCGACATACGATCATATTGCGTCTCCCACCACTGTTGCGTCCAAAACATCATCTGGTATAGGCAACAACGCACCCCCTTTAACGTAATATCAACCGATACTTTCAAAAATCCAACAGGGAGCGGTTTAAGGTGAAGTAAGTTTCCTAAAGTGTTATGCACTTTTCCCTTGCCAACCATGCGATAAGTCGGTGACGATAAATAAAGCCGACAAGGTGAAATGCCCTAAACAAATAATGAATATGATTAATGTGTCAATTAAGAAAATTGTGCTAAATTAATTTCAATGTTATATATACAATTACCTCTGGAAGCTTCTGCGGACAATTGATACTATCTTTGTCACTAGTATCTTTACACTCTAGACCGCGCCTTTCTGACATGTATCTCTCTTTGTCCTTTTGTAATTCACGAATCTGAGCTTTCAATTCCTCCAACGTCTCCATCACTTGTTTATTGCTAGGATTTTTATTCTTTGGCTGCTTATACAGTTTTGGTGGAGTGACACCAAATCCCTTACCCCTCACATGCCCAGAATACTCAGGAATATTTAACACCCGACTCAGTACGCTCCTACATTCATCGTCCTCAGCTGCAGTTATAGTTTGGGATAGAGTCTCTTGAAATATAGATAAAAGCATATATAAATATATTATACACTTTTGAGTTTATGACAGAACTAATGTTGTACTTACACATTGCTTAAATACTTGTTGAACTTCTTCCTGAACGACTCCATATCTTCCTACACGGGCAGCCTTCCACAAAACATGGTCCGGAAGAGATGTTGCATCACTTTTCTCCTCTTCTAACTACACATTAAGACAGATAATAAAGCATTCATATCCCATTATATATACTTACTATTTTTGTAACTATATCATATTAAAACATTTATATATACTTACTATTTTTTGTTGTAAGCGTGCATATCCCAAATGCCCTTTTTTATATGGGTACGCAGATTTTGATGCCCGTTGCCGATTTACGTCACTCACAACCTGAAAAAACAAGTTTAAGTTATATCAGAACTCTTGTGGAAGAAGTATATATATTATACATTGTTCATGATAAGTTGTACTTACACAAAATTCTTTGGTTCTTCGCTTTGCAACAAATGTCTTCCATTCTTCATCTGAAATCAGATCAACATACTTCTTTGGACGCTCTGATTCGAAAAAGTTTCCATTAGAATCTTTAAGAAACTTGTTCGTTAAAAACGCTCTAAATCCTCTCAGTCGTTTTTCGGCCAATTGAAGACAATATTTTCTCCTGCAATCATCAATATTAAAAGATCTATGCAAAGAAATAAACATACATATAATATGTTAGTATAATTAATTTAAAGATGTAGCTGTCGACATAATTAAAAAAATATCAAATATCATACCCGTATCTCGCTCCAAATTTTGTCTTTAGCTGGTTGTAACGAAGAAATTCTCCAATTATTGCAAGTAATTGGAATTTGTGAACAAACAAGTGCTCCAATGTAACTTGTCAGCATCTGTTGTACCCCAAAATTTGACCAACCTCTTCGGCATATGTTTTATTGCATCATTAGCATTAGCATTGCATAACATTTTGCATTCCACAGGGGATTGAGGTATTTGTGTCTAACAAGAAGAATTATCAAGGTTTCTTTAACCTAATCAAGGAGGTTATATTCAAGTCGTCAAGCAAAGTGATCAGGTCAAGGGTAGCAATGGTTGGAATTCAAGTGAAGTTTGCCCTCATCTTGGACAAACAAGTATTTTACTTGTTCCCACTTCGTCAAAGCCATGACAAAGCCAGGTGTTTCATGGTTACAGATTATCAAGATTCAACTCGTTTTCTAATCAGGGTTTGGATAAATTGTTGCAAGATTCACGAGAAGTTTGTCAAGACAGGAGCGTGTACAGTATGGATTGATGATTGTGTTCTGATTCCAAGGCTTTGAGAAATCCAGTTTATGAGGAATGATTATGGTTCATCTACAATCTAAGTGACGTCAAATCAAGATAACTCCATTTCTTTATCAAGTCAAGATGAAGATATGAATCAATTCAGTGTTCTATTTGAGTGAAGATCCAAGAATGATGTTTGTGAGAATTATAGATTTTTGTCTTGGAATTCTAGGTCAAGAATTAAGGTTATCTATGATCATGATTGAATATAACTCAAAAGTACAAACGGAGGATTGATTCATTTTTTTTTTTTGGTTTTATCCGCAATGCTTATGTCTGATTCAGTTTGGATTGAATGTGGATAACGGAGAAACAATGGTCCATTTCAAGTATCTCAATTTGTTTTATGGTGCAAATAGCAAGTTATGGTACAAAAGGCCCAACGAGGTTCATTCACCCCAAAATAAATTAATATACTACAAGTATCATCCACATTCATTTTCAAGTCCATCCAGAATTTCCAAAACCCACTGTTAATAGCAGAGTATAATTTGTTTACAATTTACAACAAACAGAAAATTAAAAAAAAGCGACAATAGGAACCATTTCCTGAAGCAGTACGTATACTCATGATTCACAAAGCCTTACAACATCATCAAATCCAAAACCCTCCGTCACACCTCAGAATGTGAAAACTGTGCAGAAAACAGGTACAACTATATTAGGTAAACCTTATGAAGATATTAAGAGAGAGATTCAGATTTTGCAGCATTTATCTGGTCAACCTAATATTGATGAATTTAAAGTTGCTTATGAGGATAGGTTTTCTGTGCATCTTGTCATGGAGCTTTGTGCTGGTGGAGAGTTGTTTGATAGAATTATTGCTCAAGGTCATTATTCAGAGAGAGCTGCTGCATTTCTTTGTAGGTCTATTGTTAATGTTGTGCACATTTGTCATTTTATGGGTGTTTTGGCATCGCAATTTGAAGCCGGAGAATTTCTTGCTGTCTAGTAAGGATGAAGGTTCCGCGCTCAAGGCTACTGATTTTGGGCTTTCTGTTTTCATTAAAGAAGGTAAGGTTTACCGTGATATGGTAGGCAGTACTTACTATGTTGCTCCTGAGGTACTGCGTCGTAATTATGGGAAGGAAATAGACATCTGGAGTGCAGGCATTATATTGAATATTCTCCTTAGTGGTGTACCGTTTTTTTTTGGGCTGAAACTGAAAAGAGAATATTTAATGCCATATTGGAAGGTGAACTTGATTTTGTTAGTGAACCATGGCCATCAATATCAGACAGTGCTAAAGATCTAGTCAGGAAGATGTTGAATCCGGATCCAAAGAAGAGAATTACTTCTACACAAGTCCTTGAACATCCATGGATGAGAGAAGGTGGAGAAGCATCTGATAAACCGATTGATAGTGCTGTTTTATCCAGAATGAAACAATTCGAGCAATTGCACGTCACCTATACGCAAAAGACATTTTGATTGTAAGCGGTGATCTTGTTTCTGATGTGCCGATTGGTGCTGTTGCAGCTACTCATCGACGGCATGGTGCAGTTGTCACTGCTTTGCTTTGTAATTCTCCTATAAGTGGACCTTTAGAGTCAGTGTCCTCTGGTGGGAAAGACAAAACCAAGAAACCTGGCCGCTATGATTTGATAGGGCTGGACCCTACGAAACAGTTTTTACTTCACATAGCAACTGGAGCTGAAGTTGAAAAAGATCTTCGAGTTCAAAAGAGCATACTCCGTGCTGTTGGCCAGCCAACTGAAATCGGAAGTATTATTAAATGGAACACCGCAAGCAGAAGAAAATGGAACTGAGAAGGGTATTTCTCAAAAGAATCAACAAATGTTACCTCAAATACTTGCTAATGCATCTGAGCCAACATTTCATCTACGTCATTGTAACACGGTGGGAGAACTGACTTTAAACAATGTTGCGGATAGCAAGAGTCGCCACCGACTTTTATTTTATCCATAAGGAAAGGTTATAAAAGAACAGGAAAGACCTTAGAGAATATTTTGGGTCCGGGGGGTAGGTTATGAAAAGGGAAGGTGTTAGCACCCTTTTCATCCATGGTTATCCATGGGCTCTTAGGTACTTAAGCTCACTTTTGAATTGTTTTGAAAGTGTAGTGTGTGAATAGCAAAAAATTTCAGAATAATTTAATAATAATCCGTGTATGGATGTGAAAAAAAACTTGTTTGAAAATTTTGTTGGAAATTTGTTTAAGTGTGAAAAAGTTTTGAAGTGAGCAAGTATCTAGGAGTAGCCTACCCTAATGTTTTAAGGTCTTTCTTATTCTTTATCCTTTCCTTAGTAAGACTATCCCTACTATAATGGAGTAGGTAGTCCTTACTTTGGATGTTAAGGGACATGTGAGGGACAATTGGATTTTTGAAGGCCATTGTGGGGTGTAATAAGCAAACTGGAGGGACTATCATCATTTTTCGAAAGGGACTCGATTCGTAAAGGCAACCATAAGGGACTTTGATGATTTTCTTTTTGAGGGACTTGCTTTATACACCCCACTTAACCAATATTCATAGGCAACTTGAGGGGTATCCTTAGGAAGTGAGACGGCGATTAAAATCGACTTACGTGTGTGAAATGTTTAATTTAATTATCTTATATTAAAATGATCTAATTTATTTTAATATTACATACATGTTGTTAACTCCCTAATTACTAACCATAATAATAATTAAATAATTAAACAACTTTACATCCAAGAAACAATTACAAAATAATAAGCAAAATAATTAAATAGCAAAGATAAATAAAATATAAATAAGCAATAATAGATAATAAAGGGGGTTAATAAGCGACATTTAACAAAATAATAAGCATGATTAGAATATAAATGGGTTAGTAAATAAGAATAAACAAAATTAATCCAAATATTATAATAATAAGAAATTAACAATTTTTTAATATAATCAACTAAAAAACAAATATGAATAAACAATTATTTTAATTTTAATATTTTAAAATGTTTTTTTAATTTTAGTATTTTAAAAAAATGTTTTTAATTTTAATATTTATACGAAAAAAACAACTTAATATATTTTTTTTTTAAAAAAATTCGATTATTTAATTAATAAGAAAAAGAAAGTAAAAATAAAAGGGTTGGGCCGGTCATTACTTCCGGACCCAACCCGGTTGAGGTAATTACATCAAGATGATTTAGGGTTTCAGAACCCTTTGGTTTTTTTCGCGGCGCCATTGTGCTTACTCTCGTTTCATTGTTCGTCTTTCTCTCTCGCGGCCATGTCTCACCCCTTGTTCGTATCACCTTCTCCTCTCATAATGCTGAAAACGAAACAAAAAAAACTCAATAAGATATATATCCGTGCGATGGCTTACATTTGAGCTTTGTGAAGACGCGATGATGACGAATCCGGTCACGATCTCGTCTTAGACGTTCGATTTATGGCCGATGATGAAGATATTCTGAGGCTCGAAGTTGATTGCCCGTCGTTTCGATGAACGGCGGCGGCGGTCTCCTTCGGTTCGTTCTCTCGTGGTTTTATGATGAGCTTCGTTTGATATCTGGTTCGCCGATGAACGGACCCTTGTGGCTTGGGTTTTCTGCTTGTGCCGTTGATTATCCCCCTTAGCTCTTGCGGCTACTCGTATTCTCCGTCTAGGGTTTGCGATTGTGGTTCGTCTCTCTCTCGCGGCTACCCGTTAGGGTTTTTACCATGGTGAGATTGTCCCTTTTATATCTCTCTGATTTATCTTTTGGGCCTTTGGATGTTGGATTTGCGTTACTTTCTGATTCACTCTTGCTTGATCGAATTTCTGATACCCTGATTGGATTTTTTCTGATACTGATATATCCTGTTTCCTTTTTTAGGATTTGATTGGGATTTTCAGATATGGATTTGTTTTGATCTGTTTTGGGACCAAACCTAATTGGATATCTTCTTTGAAACTGATTTGGATTCTTTCCTTCTCGAACAGGGGTTTTGATTTGGGCTATGGCAATTTGTTTGATAAACCGTATTGGATTTGTTTTGGTTTCACAGATGTGGATTGTTGTTTAACTGGTTTCCAATTGTCTCTTCTGATGTAGGTTTCTGGTTTTATTGCAGATTATGGATTCTTTTCCTCTTCTTCTTTCAGAGAGGGCTGATACTACGGCTTTGGTCGCATCAAACGATGCCGAGGAATGGTCACATGGTGATGATGACTTTAAGTCTGAACCTTCTGGTATTACCTCTGATTTTTCAGGTGCTACCATTTCTGAACCAGTTTCAAATTTGGGCGTTCGTGTCCTAATTGTGAATCCGAACTTTGCATCAATGTTGCCTTGGGACGTTTACTTGATAGCGGCCGCGGGTATGGGGCAATGATGTTTATCTGAGCCCTCGACGCTTGTAGCAATTTGAGGTAGATTCGGTCGCAGGATCGAACTGTTTTGTTGGCTCTTCGTGATTGACTTGCACCTTTAACTGGGGCTTGTCCTGAGCTGATGCGATTACGCGAGCTCATCCTGCTCTTTCTGGTATGGTTCGTGATATGATTCTGTGCTGTTTGCATTCTGAACTGATGTGATTGCTTTTCTTTTGATCTTGTTAGATACCTTTCTGTCAGTAGGAACTAAACTTTGTGTGACAGATTTGTTGGATGTTTTCGTGCCCCTGCGCATGGATTGAAGTTGATACTCACAACTCATTAGTCCCTCCTTTCAACCTTGGTGTCGTTCATGAGTTGTTTTTCATATTTTCCGTTCTGTTTGGACTTGCTTTTCATGAACTCAGAATTGATGCAGTTTGATGCAGTTTTGGGTTTGCATTTCAGTTTGAATTTCCATTTACTTATGGCAGCTTATGAACTGTCTTGTCTCTGAGTTTCTGTCATCAATTTGTACTGATGCTGTTGTGGCATTTCAGGTGTTGGAAAAACTTTGAGCACAAAGTGATTTAGACCTGCCGGCATCCGGGTCTGAATCCAGATTGACTATGTTGCCTTACTCTCGTATCAGTTTGGAATTCCAATCGCGGCAAAAACGAATCAGTCCCGCTTCTTTTATCACTTCTATCTCTCGGATGTCCCGTAATGATAAGAACAGGTGTTACCTGATCTGACACCACCGGCGCGGATCGGTAACGGGGGTAGGACGCAGCTTCGGTTGTGCCACTCCCGGCACTCGATGATGACACTGTTCTGAGAGTGTCAAAAACAATTTCTAACATTTTTCTATTCTATTTCGTTTCCTTTTGATGTGCAGGAGAATCGGATATTCGTGGAGTAATGCCCAGTAGATGAGCATCATGAAGACACTTAGAAATTTTAGGACTTTGGATTTTTAGAGTTAATGTAATTCCTTGTAACAGCAATTCAAAAATGTGAAACAATTTCCTCCTTCTTGTATAATGATATCTTTATGAAATAAAATTCCCAACACTTTGAATTTATTTATATTTTATTCCTAGTTAAAAAAAAATATAAACAATTGTGAATAAATCCACAAGCATTTAAATTCATTAACATAGTCATAAAACATAAACACTCCCAAGTGATATTTGTAATTCTAATCTCATCCGATTAAAATGTTAACCAAACCACTTCATAACCAACACATATGGGCACCGTAATCACAACAGTTTCAGCATCAACAGTAACACTACTCGTAATTAAACTCTACTGACCAAATGCCAAGATCTTGATATGATCAGACCTGGTGATAGATAAATGTATCAAACGCCTCAGAATTTTAATAACAGCCCATCTTCAAGGAATTGGTAGAATTTGTGTAAAATGACCAAAATACCCCTGGAACCAAATCTCTCTTTGATGTTGGCAAAAAAAATCATGAAGTTTGACTTTGGTTTGACCACAGTTGACCTCAGTTTGACTTTTTAACTGCATTGACTGCTTTTGACTTATCTGATCATCTGACTGAGCAAACTTTTGAGAAAAGTCTTGAAGCTTGACATGGGGATTCTTATACACATATAAGATGTTATGAAGCTCACTTGAAGTCTTGGAAGTCCATTTAGCCTGATTAAAGTCAAAACCCTAGTTTTGGATGCACTGCTTAGGAGGTGCATTGTCTGAGGGAATTGTCAACTCTTCTGACCAATTGTGAATCTTGTGAACCTTGTGAACCTTCATAAAGTAGCTTGTGGACTTTATGAACTTCATGAAAGGTATTGAAAGCACTGTGGGACTTGTGAACCTTGTGAACCTTCATAAAGTAGTTTGTGGACTTTATGAACTTCATGAAAGGTTATTCAAGTTGTTGGAGAACTTGTGAACCTTGTGAATCTTCTTAGAACACAAAGTCTTGTATTGTGAGGGCAAATTTTGGGGTGCAACAGCTGCCCCTGTTCAATTTTCTGAAACCTGAGGGGTTAGATTGGTATATTTGCCAGTCGTAACCTGGAAGGTTGAAGGGGATTGAACACAAAAGCCCAAAAATTTGCACTCACCAGTGCATTAGAGTGGTACAGATGGCTAGTTGAATATGATTGAGTGGGCTTAAAGATGCCACAAGGGGGGGAGCAGTTCAAAATATGGGTGTATGATGAAAGCTGGCAGGAGTCTGGAATAATAATGATGTAGCAGCATGTCTTCATGAGGATAGAGCAATCAATAGTGATAACCCTAAAGCAGTCTTGAAGCAATGATATGATTTCAGGAGGATAGAACAATGAATGGCTCTAAAGCAGTCTTGAAATAATAACGTGATATGTCTTCAGGAGGATAGAGCAATCAATAGCTCTAAAGCAGTCTTGAAGTAATGATTTCAGGAGGATAGAGCAATGGATAGCTCTAAAGCAGTCTTGAAATAATAATGTAGTTTCAGGAGGATAGAGCAATGGATAACTCTAAAGCAGTCTTGAAATAATTAGATGGCTTCAGGAGGATAGAGCAATGAATAGCTCTAAAGCAGTCTTGAAGTAGTAATATGACCTCATGAGGATAGAGCAATGAATAGCTCTAAAGCAGTCTTGAAGTGATAAATCTGACCTCAGGAGGATAGAGCAATCAATAGCTCTAAAGCAGTCTTGAAGTAATAATGGCTTCAGGAGGATAGAGCAATCAATAGCTCTAAAGCAGTCTTGAAGTAATAGAATGGCTTCAGGAGGATAGAGCAATCAACAGCTCTAAAGCAGTCTTGAAATAATAATGTGATATGTCTTCAGGAGGATAGAGCAATCAATAGCTCTAAAGCAGTCTTGAAGTGATGATATGATTTCAGGAGGATAGAACAATGAATGGCTCTAAAGCAGTCTTGAAATAATAATGTGATATGTCTTCAGGAGGATAGAGCAATCAATAGCTCTAAAGCAGTCTTGAAGTAATGATTTCAGGAGGATAGAGCAATGGATAGCTCTAAAGCAGTCTTGAAATAATTAGATGGCTTCAGGAGGATAGAGCAATGAATAGCTCTAAAGCAGTCTTGAAGTAGTAATATGACCTCATGAGGATAGAGCAATGAATAGCTCTAAAGCAGTCTTGAAGTAATAGGATGATTTCAGGAGGATAGAGCAATAAGTAGCTCTAAAGCAGTCTTGAAGTCATGAGAGGCTATCAGGAGGATAAAATAACCCTGAGGTTACAATAAAGCAGTCCCAAAGTAATAAGAAGCTCATCAGGAGGATAAAGTAACCCTGAGGTTACAATAAAGCAGTCCCAAAGATCATAAGCTTGTTTGTTGGATAATTAACCTGAAAACAAGGTAGCATTCTGTATAACAACATTAGTTTATGCTTTTTGTATGCATGTATGACATGATGCGCTTAGGTAATGTACTATAGACATATATGTTATGGTATGATGTAAATGATGTATGTACGCTATGACACTGCTGGAAGTGTCTGGATATCCTTGTATAACAACTGCTGGCCAAGGAAAATAAATCCCGATTCGTTGTTGAAGAATATATAACCCTCCGTCTGCTGGGGATAACAAGGTATAGATAACCTCCCGTTGTTAGGGATAACAAGGTATAGATAACCTCCCGTTGTTGGGGATAGTAGGGTATAGATAACCTTCGTTTTCGTTTGATAGTAGGATAAGTATAACATCCCGTCTTCGTTCATCGTGCCCTTATTGGAAAGTAATTTCCCGTATATCCGTATGAGGATAAAAGAGATGGATATAAATTCCAGGGGAGATTAGACTTTGTGAAAATGGATTAGTCCTACTGATGGTTTGTAACTGTCTTGTAAAGATGAACCGGCGAGGCTTCGTTGAAATCCTTCCCTCGTTCGTCCTTAGTAAATACTATTACTGCATTTTCATGCATTTCTGGTAAACATCAATCATATTAAAAGCATTCATGCCTTTCTGGTAAACATCAATCATATTCAAAGACATACATACATTCAAACACAACCAATGGACGTTTCGCTTATGTAAATAGGGTAAAAGTAAATCTGGATTCAAAAGATGGAATTTATTTATATCAAAAGTGACCCATACACGGATAAGTTTGTACAAGGAGACATAAACCCTAGTAAGAGAATTTTGTCATGAAGTTTTTACAAAAAGAATCAGCTATGTGGGAAATAATCCTATTGAGTTTCAATTCTACTATTGCCACTCAAGTATCTCATCTTCTTGCTGTTGAGACGGAAACGATTGGATTGAGCTTTATCTGTTTGAGCTTGAGTAAGTAGTACAACTGGTTGCAGTTTCATGAGTGATCCAAACGAGACATAGTCATACGCTTTAATCCCTAACTTTTGCCTGGATTGCCCTTTCAGGTTTTCAATCCACCGGGATACCCTTTTTTGCCCAAGCCGCCTTTTCAGGTTTTCGACTTGCCGGGTGTACATCTTTTTATATATATATCCCTAATTTTTGCCCAAACCCTTTTGGTTTGCCGGGATGCCCTTATTTTTGCCTAGGCCTGTCAACCTAGCGGGTCTCTTTTTATGCGTAGTATTTTTTAACTATGTCTGCGTTTACAGGTTGTGGGAAGTCTTCACCCTCCATTGTAGTCAGTATCATGGCACCTCCTGAGAACACTGTCTTGACTACAAATGGTCCCTCATATGTTGGAGTCCACTTGCCCCTAGGATCACCCTGTGGTAATATGATACGCTTGATTACCAAGTCACCAGCCTGATATACCTTTGGCTTAACCTTCTTGTTAAAAGCTTTGATCATCCGTTTCTGGTACATCTGGCCATGACAAACTGCTGCTAACCTTTTCTCATCAATCAAATTTATCTGGTCAAGTCGAGTCTGAATCCACTCATCTTCATCCAAGCCTGCATCCTTCATAATTCTCAAGGAGGGGATCTGAACTTCAATAGGCAAAACTGCTTCCATACCATAGACTAAGGAGAATGGGGTTGCCCCTGTTGAAGTACGTATTGTAGTATGATAACCATGTAGAGCAAATGGTAACATCTCGTGCCAATCCTTGTAAGTAACAGTCATCTTCTGTACAATCTTCTTAATGTTCTTATTAGCAGCTTCAACTGCCTCATTCATCTTTGGACGATACGGAGAAGAGTTGTGATGCTTAATCTTGAACTGCGTACAGAGATCAGTAATCATAGTGTTGTTCAGATTAGAGCCATTGTCAGTGATAATCCTTTCAGGGATACCATACCTACATATGAGATTATTCTTAATGAACCGAGCCACAACATTCTTAGTCACAGATGCAAATGAAGCTGCCTCTACCCACTTCGTGAAGTAATCAATAGCAACCAGGATGAAACGATGCCCATTAGAAGCAGTAGGCTTGATCTCACCAATCATATCAATGCCCCACATGGCAAAGGGCCAAGGAGCAGTCAACACATTCAATGGAGATGGAGGTACATGTACTTTATCAGCATAGATTTGACATTTGTGACATGTTCTGGAGTGTTGATAGTAATCAGCTTCCATGGTAGACCAATAGTAACCTGCTCTCAAAATCTTCTTTGCCATGGTATGACCACTAGAATGAGTGCCAAAGGTCCCATCATGCATCTCTTCCATAATTTCTGTAGCTTCCTTCTTATCCACACAACGAAGCATAATTGAGTCATGATTACGCTTATACAGAACGCCATTACTCAGAAAGAACTTAGCAGAAAACCTTCTCAGGAACTTCCTATCTTTGACAGATGCCCCTTCAGGGAACTCCTGAGCTTCAAGATAGTTTTTCACTTCATAGAACCAAGGCTTCTCCTCTGCCCCTTCAGTGTCAATCTCATTGCAGTATGCAGGCTTCTCAAATCTATCAATGGTAATCTTGGGAGCTTCATCATCCCAGCTGATCTCAAACATAGATGCCATGATGGCCAATGCGTCTGCCAACTGATTCTCTCTTCGTGGAATATGTCCAAAAGTAATCTCTTTGAAATGTGGGATCAAAGACAACACATGTTCTCTGTAAGGAATGAGATTATCATGCTTTGTATCCCAATCTCCTTTAATCTGACTTACTACCAGAGCTGAATCTCCATACACCTCAAGGAACTGAATCTTCATATCAATAGCAACTTGCATACCCATGATACATGCCTCATACTCAGCCATGTTATTGGTACAATAGAAACAAAGTCTGGCAGTAATCGGGGTATGACAACCTTCAGGGGAACTAATCACAACACCAACACCATTACCATGTGCATTGGAGGCACCATCAAAAACCATAGTCCATCGGGATCCTTGTTCAGGTCCGTCATATTGTCCAGGTCCGTCATATTGTCCAGGTTCTTTGGTAACAGACATAATGTCTTCATCAGGGAACTCAAAATTCATTGACTGGTAATCATCTACCGCTTGATGAGCCAAATGATCAGCAACAACACTACCCTTAATGGCCTTCTGAGTAGTATACTGTATATCATATTCCGTCAAGATCATTTGCCATCTTGCAATTCTTCCGGAGAGAGCAGTTTTCTCAAATATGTACTTGATTGGATCCATCTTCGAAATCAACAAGGTAGTATGGGTCAACATATACTGTCTTAGTCGGCGAGCAGCCCATGCCAAAGCGCAGCAAGTTTTCTCGAGCAGTGAGTATCTTGTTTCACAGTCGGTAAACTTTTTGCTAAGGTAGTATATTGCCTGCTCTTTTCGACCAGACTCGTCATGTTGCCCCAATACACACCCCATTGAGTTGTCTAATACTGTTAAATACATAATCAAGGGTCTTCCATCAACTGGTGGCATTAAAATTGGAGGTTCTAGCAAATATCTCTTGATTTCATCAAAGGCAGTCTGGCACTCATCATTCCATTCCATCACCTGATCTTTCTTCAACAACTTGAAGATTGGCTCACAGATGGTAGTTAATTGGGAAATAAATCTTGCAATGTAGTTCAATCGTCCCAAGAAACCTCTAACCTCCTTCTCAGTACGGGGAGCTGGCATCTCTCGTATAGCTTTCACTTTTGCAGGATCCACTTCAATACCTTTTCCACTGACAATGAAACCCAGGAGCTTTCCAGATCTAACTCCAAAAGTACACTTGTTTGGATTTAATCTCAACCTGTATTTCTTCAACCTCTCAAACAACTTGTGCAGATGATCAAGATGTTGTTCTTCATTCTGAGACCTGGCTATCATATCATCCACATATACCTCTATCTCATGATGAATCATATCATGAAACAAAGCCACCATAGCACGCTGATATGTTGCCCCTGCATTCTTCAAACCAAATGGCATTACCTTATAGCAAAAGGTGCCCCACTGTGTCACAAATGTAGTCTTCTCCATATCTTCAGGTGCCATCTTGATTTGATTGTAACCAGAGAAACCATCCATAAAAGAGAATACCTTATGCTGAGCAGTGTTGTCTACCAGAATATCAATATGAGGAAGTGGAAAGTCATCTTTAGGGCTAGCCTTGTTCAGATCTCTGTAGTCTACACACATACGTACCTTACCATCTTTCTTAGGAACTGGTACCACATTTGCAACCCATTGAGGATAAGAAGTTACGGCCAAGAACCCTGCATTGAACTGTTTCATTACCTCTGCTTTGATCTTTTCTGACATTTCAGGACGCATACGACGAACCTTCTGCTTCTTTGGACGACAATCTTCTTTCACTGGCAAACGGTGAACCACAATGTCTGTATCCAACCCTGGCATATCTTCATAAGACCAAGCAAAGATCTCCACATAGTCACGTAGCATCTGAATCAACCTGCTCTTGACACTGTCCTCTAAATCAGCCCCTATCTTGACCTCTTTTCTGTTTTCTTCAGTTCCCAGATTCACAACTTCGACTGGCTCTTCATGTGGCTGTATAGCTTTCTCTTCTTGTTGTAACAACCTAGCAAGCTCTACAGGTATTTCACAATCGTCCTCGTTTCCGTCTTCAGTTTGATAGATCGGATTCTCGAAATTGTAATTGGCAATAGTAGAACTGTTATCAACTGGATCCAGAGTGGATGAGGATCTGCATTTTAGTGACGTGGGTGTGTGTAAGAACACATAGCTGATAAAGCAAAAATAAAAGAAAAAGAAAGACAAGGAACACAATATTTACGAAAACGAAACGTCCACTGATTTTATTGAATGAAGTATGCAAATGAAATGACAACCCGTAACAAACACACCATTGTGCCCCGGGTAAGGCACATGGCTTTCCAGAAATTATAAATTTAAAAACATAACACAGTAATAGTATTTACTCCTGACTAAAGGAGATAGGGATAACATCTTCAGCTTTCCAATTATTGAGTCCAGCACCCACAGTAGGAAAAATCCATGCCTCCAAGTTGTAGTCTTCATCTTGATCTCCCACAGCATTGATAACCCCTTGATTGGTGATACGAACAGCACGAGCACGACGAACAGCCTTCTGGGACTCTGCAGTGAAACCCAAACCAAACTTGTCAGACTTGTATGGAATATCAGGAAGCTGACCCCAAATAGTACAACCACCTTCTTCCACCACAGCTTTTGCATCATTGAGGGAGGCCATTGCCATTGTTGGAGGGTTTCTGATGACCACAGGAACCTTCTTCACAGCAGGAGGAGTCACACAATCCTTAACAGCCCAGGGAACCACTTCAAATGACTGACATGGAGTTTCAATGTATTCACCTTCTACTTCCAGATACTTGAAAGTGTTTACATGGCTGACAAAGTATTCTTCCTCTCCAAAGACAGTAACAACTTTTCCATTCACCGGATATCTCAACTTTTGATGTAATGTGGAGGTCACAGCACCTGCCCCATGGATCCAGGGACGACCAAGCAGACATGAGTACGAAGGATGAATATCCATCACATAGAATGTAGCAGTAAACACCTGAGAGCCAACCTTGATTGGAAGATCAATTTCCCCATGCACTACTCTTCTAGAACTATCAAAAGCCTTTACCACAATATTAATGGGCTTCAATACCGTATCTTCAGGACTCAGCTTGTTCAGGACTTCCTTAGGCAACACATTCAGAGAGGAACCATTGTCTATCAGCACATGAGACAGGGTAGTGCCCCTGCATTCAATTGAAATATGCAAGGCCCTGTTATGATCCCTCTTGGCAGGGGTCAAGTCAGCATCAGAAAATCCTAACCCGTTGTCATAGGTCAGGTGAGCAACACAATTCTCAAACTGGTCCACAGAAATTGCACTGGGTACATGAGCCATCTTTAGAAACTTGATCAATGACTTGGCATGAGCCTCAGAACATAATAACAGGGAGAGCATAGAAATCTTTGAGGGAGTATGCCCCAGCTGATCAATATCATAATCACTCTTGCGAATGATTTTCAATACTTCTTCCATCTGCTTAGAGAGGTCATCAGCAGCTGGCACATCAGTAGATACAGGCTCAATAACAGGACCCTTGCCCCGAGCATCAGTGGTGGAAGTAACAGCAGGAGTAACTGCACTCTTAGAAGCAACTGGAGGAGAGAAGACTCTTCCACTACGAGTGATCTTGCTAGATCCAGCAATATTATCAATGTCAACAGGCATATCAGGTAAAGGCTTCTGCTTGACACCATGGATGTAAACATCAGACCCATAGTGCCAAGGCACAGCTTTGTCAGATGTATAAGGAATAGGACCAGGAGTGGTAATGATCAGAGGAGCTACTCTGGCTTCAGCAACAACTTTCACAGGACCTTCAGCAGTAATCTTGATTGGGCCCTGATGAGTGATTTTAATGGGACCCTTTGAAGTGATTCTTAGTGGTACTTTGTCAACCATGTCAACCTCTTCAACCTTCTTACCCTGAGTCAGATGATCCACCATACTTTCTACAGATGCTGGTCTTCTTTCAAACACTATAGTATATTTATCCATGAGACGTTGAATCCCATCTCTCAAAATGAAGCAACTATCCGGCTTATAGGTACAATATAGACAATCTTCATGACAACCTGGAAAGATCCCAGCTTGTACTAACCTCTTTTTGATAACAGACAATGGTGTGCTCAACTCCATAACTGAATAGACATGTAGATCTTCATCAATATCTTCATCAATGGCGTTGACAGTCTTCTCGTGATTTGGCATTGGAGCTGTAATCACATTTGGAGTACCTGGTGGATCAAACTCAATTTCTCCAGCATCAATCATATCCTGAATTTTGTTCTTCAAGACCCAGCAGTTATTAGTATCATGTCCTGGACAGTTTGAATGATATGCACATCGTGCATTGGGATTGTACTTGGGAGAGGTAACATTGGGATTCTGAGGAGCCTCCCTCAGGGTAATAAGTTCAGCCTTCAACAAGTATTGCAATGCCTGAGCCATTGACATGTTGATCTTCGTGAACTGTCTTCTAGCCCTCTGTTGGTTGCCTTGAGGCTGCTCTGTTGTTGCAGGAGTTGGATTTGAAATATGAACTGCACTAACAGACTGATGCCTTCTGTTACGATCAAGCTGACCATACACAGCATTAGATTCTCTCTTCCCAGTGGGAGACTTCTTTGCAGCACCTGATGAAGAAGTGCCCACTTGGATCTTACCACTCTTGATACCATTCTCTACTCGCTCTCCTGTCATGATCAACTCAGTGAAGCCAGATGATGAGCTTCCAATGAGATGACTGTAAAACGGACCATTCAGCGTACACATGAACATATCAACCAACTCCCTATCAGTCAAAGGGGGTTGAACTCTTCCAGCTAAGTCTCTCCACTTCTGAGCATACTCCTTAAAGCTTTCTTTGGCACCCATAGACATGCTTTGAAGCTGCATGCGAGTGGGGGCTAAGTCAGCATTGTATTGATACTGCTTGTAGAAAGCTTCAGCAAGGTCATTCCAATCTCTGATGTTGACACTCTCCAACTGATAATACCACTCTAGCTGAGCTCCAGATAAACTCTCTTGAAAGAAATGGATCCACAACTTTTTATCAGCAGTATGGGGTTGCATTCTTCTGACATAAGACCTCAGATGCAATTTGGGACAAGAGACCCCATCATAGACAACAAATGTAGGAACTTTGAACCCAATGGGTATGACCACCCCAGATATCAAGCTCAAATCCTCAAAATCCAGCCCAGATGATTTCTGTAATTCCATAGCATCCATTCTATCCACCAGCATCTTGAATTTGTCTTCGTTAGGCTCATGGTAGTAGTTAGCCTCAGAATCAGAGTCCCCCATAGTGTTGTGGAGACTGCCTCTCTCCTGCTCAGATTCTTCAGATTCATAGTCTTCAACCTGTTCCTTGGTCTTGGCAGGACCTTTGAACCTTCTTCCCATGTTGAGCAACCCAGCAGACCTTCTAGCCTTCTTAGTCTTCTTGGCCAGCAGTGTCTTCAATTCATCCTGCCCCTTGGATAGGTTCAGGATCAGCTCTTGGAACTGTGCATTCTGTGCCTGGAGATCCTTAACTGATTGTTCAAGAGCCATTGCTGAAATAAACAGCGAGAAGATGAGAAACCTGTGCACAATTATAAACCTGTGATGCAATGATATGGGAATGCATATGCAATGTTTTCAAGGACCGCAGGATTTAAATTTGCTTAAACAAACAAGAAAGTAACTTTTTATTAGTAATAACTTGTTTTGCCTTTTAGGCTTACAAAAAATGAAAACGAAATAAGTACAAAAGATGGGGTTTTAAGTCTCCCATGGACGTTTCCTCTTTGTGTTGAGGTATGAGTTGAGGTTTCGTTCCTCATGAAGTAGCTTTGTTAGCTCTAGGATCCTTGCTTGGCTTGCTTTGTGATGAGCCTCGAAAGTATCCCTTTGCTCTTTCAGTTGGATCCATGATCTCTGCAAGTCTTCCATATCAGTAGGCATGTCTGGGTGAAGGATGGTATAAGCTGTGTCTCCTTCAGCAACAGGTTCCATGGTAACTGGTAGGATGGCAGGATATGGCATCATGAGTGTCTGAGCACGAAATCGTACCCATCTGAGATAAGCCTCCATAGGAATGGTGTACTTAGGCTCCAGTGTCTTGCTGTCAATCCTGTTTACCTTTCCCCAAGCTCGTATGAATCTCTGACGGTAACCCTGAAGATCGTTGTCGTAGTCAAACACAATGCCCTGAATCAATATGTCATGTGGATCATCGCTCCGGGCGTAACCAAACTATCGTAAAGCTAGAGATGGGTTGTAGGTGATGCCTCCTCTTATGCCTAGAAGTGGCACATTAGGAAACTCCCCACAACGGTCAATGATGGTGACATTCTCCATAGATCTGGAGCACCAATGGATGTCTGAGTGAGAAAGTGACATGATCCTCTTGGACCATCTGAACCCTTGCTCATTCTTCATTACTGAGCGAGGAAGGTGAGAAATAAACCACCTAGAAAGTAAAGGTATGCAGCACATCAAAGTTCCTCTTGCCCTTGTAGTACGAGTGTGAAGAGAATGTAGGATGTCTCCAAGTAAGGTAGGCACTGGATTGTGACTCAGGAATATGTTGATGGCATGAACGTCTATGAACTGATCAGGATTGGGGAACAACACTAAGCCATAAATCAATAAGGCTAAGATCTCCTCAAAAGCATCGTAGCTCATAGCCTTCAAGAACATTTGAGCTTTATCCACTAATACCTTGGCAAGAATACCTTTAACTCCACTTCTCGTCTCTAGAACAATGTCAGACTTCTTCAGATGTAGAGCTGCAGCAATAACTTCTGGTTTAAGCTCCTTCTCTAAGCCTGTGAATAGCTTCTGATCAAGAACAGGTATACCCAGAAGTTTAGAGAACTCCTCCATGGTTGGAACCAACTGATAATCAGGAAATGTAAAGCAATGGTGTTCAGGGTCAAAGAACTGAAACAGCACACTCATCATGTCTTCACTGAACCCTGAAGTAACTAGATCCAATAAGTGACCATGTCTCTTGTTGAACTGGGAATGATCAGGCACTAGGGAAACCAACTCCTTGAGCTTAGGAGGTATCCCTACAAAGTTGATCCTGATGGTGTTTCTACGAGCAGAAGCCATGACCTGCAACAAAGAACAAAAATAAATCCCTTGGTCCTTGAAATGGTTAGGGAAAATGATATGCTCATGATGCATGATGATGTCATGATGTTATGTTCAATCACAAACATGTGGCACACACAAACAAGTCACACAATTGCCCTAGGTTTAAAGGCTTGCATGAGGTTTAAAGGTAAGTACCCTCCCCTGAAGTTAGATGGTTCATCCTGTCCTACAAAAGTAACCGGGTTCTAAGGGATCTCAATATCATTGATCCTTCACAAGGGTGGTTGTTCAGAAGGCAACTTACTTGCCAACCAAAACCCTCCAAGTTTAAGATCTCAATGAGCGTAGCATCGAGTGTCAACCAACTTCAGTCTGCACCAAAGCCGGTTATCTCACTACTTTCTAAAGGCCAAGATGAGTTAACTAGGGTTCTAAAAGTCAGTTAGTGCATTGACAACATATGGCAGCCTCAATATTATCCTCAACTTGACTTAAGGAATATAAGCACCAACCAAGAAGTCGCACTAACTATGGCCACCAGATCAACCGTATCGATATACGTCGTACAGTTTCCTTGGTCTATTGCCATTTACCTAAGGTACACTAGATCCGGGTTAGGAACTTTCACACATAAGAGCACCCCAACAATATAATAATAAAGCAAACAAGGCAAACAATTTAAAGTGATCTTAATTCCTAAGGGTACCCCTCTTAAATAGATCCCCAGCAGAGTCGCCAGTTCTGTAACACGGTGGGAGAACTGACTTTAAACAATGTTGCGGATAGCAAGAGTCGCCACCGACTTTTATTTTATCCATAAGGAAAGGTTATAAAAGAACAGGAAAGACCTTAGAGAATATTTTGGGTCCGGGGGGTAGGTTATGAAAAGGGAAGGTGTTAGCACCCTTTTCATCCATGGTTATCCATGGGCTCTTAGGTACTTAAGCTCACTTTTGAATTGTTTTGAAAGTGTAGTGTGTGAATAGCAAAAAATTTCAGAATAGTTTAATAATAATCCGTGTATGGATGTGAAAAAAAACTTGTTTGAAAATTTTGTTGGAAATTTGTTTAAGTGTGAAAAAGTTTTGAAGTGAGCAAGTATCTAGGAGTAGCCTACCCTAATGTTTTAAGGTCTTTCTTATTCTTTATCCTTTCCTTAGTAAGACTATCCCTACTATAATGGAGTAGGTAGTCCTTACTTTGGATGTTAAGGGACATGTGAGGGACAATTGGATTTTTGAAGGCCATTGTGGGGTGTAATAAGCAAACTGGAGGGACTATCATCATTTTTCGAAAGGGACTCGATTCGTAAAGGCAACCATAAGGGACTTTGATGATTTTCTTTTTGAGGGACTTGCTTTATACACCCCACTTAACCAATATTCATAGGCAACTTGAGGGGTATCCTTAGGAAGTGAGACGGCGATTAAAATCGACTTACGTGTGTGAAATGTTTAATTTAATTATCTTATATTAAAATGATCTAATTTATTTTAATATTACATACATGTTGTTAACTCCCTAATTACTAACCATAATAATAATTAAATAATTAAACAACTTTACATCCAAGAAACAATTACAAAATAATAAGCAAAATAATTAAATAGCAAAGATAAATAAAATATAAATAAGCAATAATAGATAATAAAGGGGGTTAATAAGCGACATTTAACAAAATAATAAGCATGATTAGAATATAAATGGGTTAGTAAATAAGAATAAACAAAATTAATCCAAATATTATAATAATAAGAAATTAACAATTTTTTAATATAATCAACTAAAAAACAAATATGAATAAACAATTATTTTAATTTTAATATTTTAAAATGTTTTTTTAATTTTAATATTTTAAAAAAATGTTTTTAATTTTAATATTTATACGAAAAAAACAACTTAATATATTTTTTTTTTAAAAAAACTCGATTATTTAATTAATAAGAAAAAGAAAGTAAAAATAAAAGGGTTGGGCCGGTCATTACTTCCGGACCCAACCCGGTTGAGGTAATTACATCAAGATGATTTAGGGTTTCAGAACCCTTTGGTTTTTTTCGCGGCGCCATTGTGCTTACTCTCGTTTCATTGTTCGTCTTTCTCTCTCGCGGCCATGTCTCACCCCTTGTTCGTATCACCTTCTCCTCTCATAATGCTGAAAACGAAACAAAAAAAACTCAATAAGATATATATCCGTGCGATGGCTTACATTTGAGCTTTGTGAAGACGCGATGATGACGAATCCGGTCACGATCTCGTCTTAGACGTTCGATTTATGGCCGATGATGAAGATATTCTGAGGCTCGAAGTTGATTGCCCGTCGTTTCGATGAACGGCGGCGGCGGTCTCCTTCGGTTCGTTCTCTCGTGGTTTTATGATGAGCTTCGTTTGATATCTGGTTCGCCGATGAACGGACCCTTGTGGCTTGGGTTTTCTGCTTGCGCCGTTGATTATCCCCCTTAGCTCTTGCGGCTACTCGTATTCTCCGTCTAGGGTTTGCGATTGTGGTTCGTCTCTCTCTCGCGGCTACCCGTTAGGGTTTTTACCATGGTGAGATTGTCCCTTTTATATCTCTCTGATTTATCTTTTGGGTCTTTGGATGTTGGATTTGCGTTACTTTCTGATTCACTCTTGCTTGATCGAATTTCTGATACCCTGATTGGATTTTTTCTGATACTGATATATCCTGTTTCCTTTTTTAGGATTTGATTGGGATTTTCAGATATGGATTTGTTTTGATCTGTTTTGGGACCAAACCTAATTGGATATCTTCTTTGAAACTGATTTGGATTCTTTCCTTCTCGAACAGGGGTTTTGATTTGGGCTATGGCAATTTGTTTGATAAACCGTATTGGATTTGTTTTGGTTTCACAGATGTGGATTGTTGTTTAACTGGTTTCCAATTGTCTCTTCTGATGTAGGTTTCTGGTTTTATTGCAGATTATGGATTCTTTTCCTCTTCTTCTTTCAGAGAGGGCTGATACTACGGCTTTGGTCGCATCAAACGATGCCGAGGAATGGTCACATGGTGATGATAACTTTAAGTCTGAACCTTCTGGTATTACCTCTGATTTTTCAGGTGCTACCATTTCTGAACCAGTTTCAAATTTGGGCGTTCGTGTCCTAATTGTGAATCCGAACTTTGCATCAATGTTGCCTTGGGACGTTTACTTGATAGCGGCCGCGGGTATGGGGCAATGATGTTTATCTGAGCCCTCGACGCTTGTAGCAATTTGAGGTAGATTCGGTCGCAGGATCGAACTGTTTTGTTGGCTCTTCGTGATTGACTTGCACCTTTAACTGGGGCTTGTCCTGAGCTGATGCGATTACGCGAGCTCATCCTGCTCTTTCTGGTATGGTTCGTGATATGATTCTGTGCTGTTTGCATTCTGAACTGATGTGATTGCTTTTCTTTTGATCTTGTTAGATACCTTTCTGTCAGTAGGAACTAAACTTTGTGTGACAGATTTGTTGGATGTTTTCGTGCCCCTGCGCATGGATTGAAGTTGATACTCACAACTCATTAGTCCCTCCTTTCAACCTTGGTGTCGTTCATGAGTTGTTTTTCATATTTTCCGTTCTGTTTGGACTTGCTTTTCATGAACTCAGAATTGATGCAGTTTGATGCAGTTTTGGGTTTGCATTTCAGTTTGAATTTCCATTTACTTATGGCAGCTTATGAACTGTCTTGTCTCTGAGTTTCTGTCATCAATTTGTACTGATGCTGTTGTGGCATTTCAGGTGTTGGAAAAACTTTGAGCACAAAGTGATTTAGACCTGCCGGCATCCGGGTCTGAATCCAGATTGACTATGTTGCCTTACTCTCGTATCAGTTTGGAATTCCAATCGCGGCAAAAACGAATCAGTCCCGCTTCTTTTATCACTTCTATCTCTCGGATGTCCCGTAATGATAAGAACAGGTGTTACCTGATCTGACACCACCGGCGCGGATCGGTAACGGGGGTAGGACGCAGCTTCGGTTGTGCCACTCCCGGCACTCGATGATGACACTGTTCTGAGAGTGTCAAAAACAATTTCTAACATTTTTCTATTCTATTTCGTTTCCTTTTGATGTGCAGGAGAATCGGATATTCGTGGAGTAATGCCCAGTAGATGAGCATCATGAAGACACTTAGAAATTTTAGGACTTTGGATTTTTAGAGTTAATGTAATTCCTTGTAACAGCAATTCAAAAATGTGAAACAATTTCCTCCTTCTTGTATAATGATATCTTTATGAAATAAAATTCCCAACACTTTGAATTTATTTATATTTTATTCCTAGTTAAAAAAAAATATAAACAATTGTGAATAAATCCACAAGCATTTAAATTCATTAACATAGTCATAAAACATAAACACTCCCAAGTCATATTTGTAATTCTAATCTCATCCGATTAAAATGTTAACCAAACCACTTCATAACCAACACATATGGGCACCGTAATCACAACAGTTTCAGCATCAACAGTAACACTACTCGTAATTAAACTCTACTGACCAAATGCCAAGATCTTGATATGATCAGACCTGGTGATAGATAAATGTATCAAACGCCTCAGAATTTTAATAACAACCCATCTTCAAGGAATTGGTAGAATTTGTGTAAAATGACCAAAATACCCCTGGAACCAAATCTCTCTTTGATGTTGGCAAAAAAAATCATGAAGTTTGACTTTGGTTTGACCACAGTTGACCTCAGTTTGACTTTTTAACTGCATTGACTGCTTTTGACTTATCTGATCATCTGACTGAGCAAACTTTTGAGAAAAGTCTTGAAGCTTGACATGGGGATTCTTATACACATATAAGATGTTATGAAGCTCACTTGAAGTCTTGGAAGTCCATTTAGCCTGATTAAAGTCAAAACCCTAGTTTTGGATGCACTGCTTAGGAGGTGCATTGTCTGAGGGAATTGTCAACTCTTCTGACCAATTGTGCATCTTGTGAACCTTGTGAACCTTCATAAAGTAGCTTGTGGACTTTATGAACTTCATGAAAGGTATTGAAAGCACTGTGGGACTTGTGAACCTTGTGAACCTTCATAAAGTAGTTTGTGGACTTTATGAACTTCATGAAAGGTTATGCAAGTTGTTGGAGAACTTGTGAACCTTGTGAATCTTCTTAGAACACAAAGTCTTGTATTGTGAGGGCAAATTTTGGGGTGCAACAGTCATACACTTAGTACTAATGGTTCTGACTCTGTTCGAAGAACCCATAAATGCTGTGTCTATATTGCCGGAAGTAGCAAGT
Organism: Lathyrus sativus; assembly: GCA_963859935.3. NCBI lineage: Eukaryota > Viridiplantae > Streptophyta > Magnoliopsida > Fabales > Fabaceae > Lathyrus > Lathyrus sativus. Next base: position 626,243,074 of record OZ012741.1, on the reverse strand, counting down.
ACTGTGCTCGGCTGAATTCTATACAAGCATACAATGATATAAACCAGAATGTGATAGGAGAAGCTAGTCATTTGTCAGAGTATTCCTTCTCTGCTCATAACAACATTATCGATCCCACTGCAGAGCTTGGGGCAAAAACAACTGTAGGACCGCATTGTATGTTGGGGGAAGGCTCGCAGATGGGTGACAAATGCAGTGTAAAACGATCTGTCATTGGCCGCCACTGTAGGATAGGTGCCGATGTTAAGGTTATTAATTCAGTAGTTATGAACCATGTTACTATTGGTGATCTTTGTTCAATCCAAGGTTCTGTCATCTGCAGCAATGTACAGCTCCAAGAACGTGCAATACTAAAAGATTGCCAAGTTGGAGCAGGCTTCGTGGTCACTGCAGGTAGTGAATGAAAAGGGGAGGTATTGGCTAATAAATGAAACTGGAATGTAAAAAACCAGGGAGGGGAAATGCATAGCAATTTAACTTCTGCGCTACTTCAGCGTTGCTTAGAGCAAATTTTGCGGTTTTTTACTGTCAATAGTTACGATTTGGAGATCATGGCAGGAGGAACAAAGAGATTTAAATATTTCCAATCTGTAGCTCTGTCATTTGCATTTTTATTCTCTTATAACCATAGTTTGAAAATAGCTTCAATTCAATGGGTGTTGAGTATTTTGTTTCTTTTGTATAAACAACTACCCATTGTTTCCTCTTAAAACTCGAACTTCTGCCATTCAAATGTACTATGTTATAAGAGACTTGGCTGTTGGTATCATATAGCTGCATTAAAGTGGTATGATCCTGCATAATCAGCCCCCACTACTGCATAACCGTACCGCCAGACCAAACCTGCTACACACAGTAACTCACAAATCCACTCCATACCAGCCCACACACCAGCCTGCTGCAAACCAGACAAGTCTGCTCCAACAAGCCATAACCTGCAACTTTTGCTTTACCACACCACTACCCTGCTACAAACACACACCAGACCAACAAACACACTCTGTTATGCTTTAACACCCATGCCAGACAAGACCTGCATAAGTTCACAACCAACACTTCAAAATAATTACACACAAATAAAACCATACAACTCTGGAAAAAAAAACACTCATCTGAGAGCCTTGAAACAAAACCTGAGAATCACATAGCACAACAATAACCTTCACCTTAAAATCTCACAATATCATAACCTCAGCTTCAAAAAAAAAATTTCCATCATCATTTTAAAACTATCACCAGAAAAACCAACAACATCTCATCAACTTCAAACTTAACATCTTCCTCCACTTTCCATTACCATCTCCCACTTTCGAATCTCATTCTCCCATCTTCAATCAAACGTTTCACATCTTCAAATCTACAACCTGTTCCTCTCCTTCAAAACCCAACAAAAGTCACTGATTTTCGCATCTTCGAAGCTCCTTCAAACCACCACCGCGAACCACAACGGAAACCCTTCCTCTTTTTTTTTTACTCACCCTCAATACTACCTGAAAACCAATAACAACAACCCTGTTTTCTCTCCTTCAACCTCCTTCGATTTCCCCATGTGAAACTCCTCACGAAGCTCCGAAACCCATCTCCGTAACCCCAATCACCGGTAACCCATATCCCCCTTCCGAAAATCTTTCGCAAAACCTCAGATTCTTCGACAACCATCATCAACCTCTCAATCCACCCTCACCATCGCGAGACCCACTCATCAGAACCCCCCATCGCTAAAACCATGAACAAAGCAAACCAATAGAATGGAGAGAGAATTCGAAGCCGAGAGATCGGGAAAGAGAAGGAGGAGACATTTAATCCTAAGCCTGGAATGAACGGAGGCGTCTGGAGATGAAATACTCTTCCTAGTGAAGATGTGGTGCGATTCACTTTGATTTGCTTCGTAATGCTCTTTGCCTGCGTTTTTACAGAGGTTGGTTTTCTTCCACACTCCAAGTTGTACCCCCCTCTGTTTCGTTTAATGGTTTTTGTAAATATTAATTTGTAAACTTAATTTATTCTTTTTATACTTTTGGTTAGTTTTAATTTATATATTATTTTTCAAAACAGATTTGTTAATATTTATTATATTGTATTCATTTCTTTTAGAATTCTACAAGTATATTGTTTTTTATAATATTTTATATAGAAGTTTATATTATTCTCTATTCGGGTTTTATTTCAATTTCTTTTAGAATTTTGATTCATTTTTTCTCTTAGAAGTTGGATTTGATTTTCTCATTTGTCATAGGACTTTTTGTCTCATTTTCATCTGTTTGGGTCGATGACGAGACCTCCGTAAACCGTTATTAAGTCAAACTGTTGATAAATGACGTTGGATCTGAGACCATTTCTTTTCAACGCTTTTTCTCCTAAGACCTCGGTCCCGTACCGAGTGTATCTTCGAAAACATTTTCAACTCAAATTCCTTGTATTGAATTAAAAAGAGAGGATTGGGTGTAGACCTTTTCTTCTTCGAGTGTTGGGATGCCCACTGTAGTGAGGGTGGTTTCGACACTCGTCTTTCAATGCGAAGACGTTTCCATACCATCTCTCCTAAAACCTCGGTCTCGTACCGAGTCCTTTTTTCAAACCATAATAATTTGATTTCTCTTTGTATCGAATTAAAGAGAGAAGATTGGGTGTAGACCTCTTCTTCTCCGAGTGTTGGGATGCCCACTGTAGTGAGGGTGGTCTCTATACTCGTCTTTCGATACGAGGACGCGACTTTATCCACCATCTCACTTTCACAACTTCATCCCGCAATCCTTTTCACCTAAAACCTCGGTCCCGTACCGAGTGCACTTTCAAATCATTTTCACAACAAAACTTGAATGGTCGTGGAGTGGTTAGGCGTAGGCCTTCTCCTATCCTGAGTGTTGACGTTTACCGTAGGGTTCTCTGTCGCAAAACACTTACCATTCAAAGCCAAAAACACCTTTAATAAGAGAATGAAGTTCTCTTTGCATTGAATTAAAGAGAGAGGATTGGGTGTAGACCTCTTCTTCTCCGAGCATAGGGATGCCCACTGTAGTGAGGGTGATTTCGACGCTCGTCTTTCAATACAAAGATGCCTCGCTCGCCACACCTTTTATAACAAAAACTTTGAGATAACGAATTGGGTACTACCCGTAGGGGTTACTATCCGAGGACCTGTCTCGCCCCCTAAAAAACAATCCAATCAAACGTGACTTCTTGCCCCGCGTGGCGAAAACTAATCAATCCTTCAAAAAGGATATGTTACGTCCGTTCTACCGCAAACAGGTAATGCCTAAGTCTCCAACGAGCGAGCAGCGAAACACCTAACTGTTAGAATACGCACGATAGCATCATCCATAAAAAACATCAACAAACCGTAGGCCGAACTACGGCTGCTCTGATTTCTCATACCAGATGAGAATACGTAGGCACAAGACGGCAATGTCTTGGCGAGCACATTCCCCCCATATCTGTAGTTTCCCGAACTACGTCGACTCTGATTTTCTCATATCTGTTGAGAATACGTAGGCCTAGGACCGCGAAGTCCTATCAAGTCCATCCTTTCTCTTCTTCCCCGTTATCCCTCCTTTCTTTGTTTCTAAACTCTCTTTCTTTACCCTCTGGAAAACCCTTTTATAGCATAATATTTAAGCAGATATTTTCACACATCGATAAACAAAAGGCTCTCATCGAGTACGATGGATGCGAGGGGTGCTAATACCTTCCCCTCGCATAACCGGCTCCCGAACTCGTTCATGGTTGCGAGACCATCTTATCCATTTCTTTCTTAAGGTTTTCTCGATATTTTCCTTTCCCCTCATGGGATAAATAAAGTTCGGTGGCGACTCTTCTGTCTATCTTTTTCGCCTTCCCCGTCGTTGCGCGATGCATTTTTCGAGTAGCGACAGCTGGCGACTCTGCTGGGGATATCCTAGCAAGCCACGCCTATTTTGTTTGTCGTATTTGTGCTTTATTTGTTTTGCTATTTATTTTATGGTTATGTTTCTTTCTAACTTGTTGGGTTCATTTGGGATGGGTTGTGAGGATAAAGCTTTCTACCCGAGCTTTCGAGTATGCACTAAATTAGGAGGTGGTTTCTTTCTGATTTGCGAGACTTAGGACTCGTTGAGTTGGATCGAATTCCACCGCTCAGATGAGACCCCGTTGGAATAATTATGACTTACGTGTAGTCGTAATGGCGTTTTTATTTCTAACTTGGGAGTCCTTGACTCTGAGGACCTTTTGTAGAACCTTATTCCGAATGTTGCTAAAACATAACTCTGTGTTCATCCTTTTGAAAGAATTACCGTCTTACGAGTAGTCGTTCTGATGGGAAACTTTTGAGGGTTAGTGCATGGGACTTTGTTTGAAAAGCCTTTGGAATACCCTCTTTTAAACCGATAGATTGCTCACCCGATGGGAAAGATACCTTCTGTGGTTGTCTTGCAGGAAACTTTGACCTTCATCCTACCCGTTTGAACAGTTACAGTGGGACCCTTGTGCTAGTGCTGTATGGTTTCAAGGCGAAGCGCTGGTTCGTCACAGTCAACAACACAACAACGTTTGATCCCTTGTTGCATTTGCATATTCATTGGCATTTCTTTGCATGTCTTGCATATTGCATCATTATTCATTTGCATAGAGGTGTTCTAATTTTGTGGACGTAATTGCTTCATGTGGTTTTCCATCCGGTTTGTTCCAGAATTGAAGATCCAGCCATTCACCAGTATTCCACCAAAGGAAACCAACAGAGACGACCATGGAACAGATTCGAGAAGAACTAAGGGAAGTTCAGAGCCAGTTGGGGCAGTTTGTGGCAAAGATGCAAGCGCTGCGCTTGGATCAGGATGCACTCAGAGAGGAGAATAATCAACTGAAGACTCAGATGGGCCTGATAACAGAAGTCATGAGGAATGTGTTGAGAAAGGAAGGCGATCATGTGCCCGAAGCTGCAGCAGAGATGGCCATCCCACCTTTACATGTGGAACCTCTCCCAAGGCGTGAAGTGCCTCAAAGATATCTTACACAACCTGAGGTTCCAGTATTTCCTCGCCAACAACTACTTCCTGTTTCCCGAGACAATCTTAGGATTATGAGGTATGCTCAAAGGACGAAGCAGTCCGACAGAATGTTCAACCAGATCCCTATGACTTATGCTCAGTTGTTGCAACTCTTGCTTCAACTTCGATTGGTTAAACTCCGGACTATGGCTCCGTTGACTGGCGAGCCACCACAAGGCTATGATGAAAATGCCCATTGTGATTTCCATTCTGGGGCACCGGGGCATAATATCGAGAATTGCAAAGCCTTTAAGCACAAGGTTCAGGATTTAATCGATTCGAGAGCATTTGAGTTCATGCCGAGCAATGGTCTTATTCCAGAAGATGTGGATGTTCCTATTCTCTCCCCTGAAGTTGCATCAGGTCAGGAGCCTGTCTTGCAATCTGTGGCCCTAGAGTCTCCCTGCCCGCAGCTATTGCCCGTTCCTAGGCCAAGCCTAAGAATGAAAGTTCCTGAACGAAGGGAGTCCCCGATACCTCAGACTTAGTCTCCCGATGTCTCAACTATTCAGAGCCAACGATCCTTTGGGTCTTTGCATCAGATATCTGTTCCCCGCCAGAGTCAGCAGTCATACTGTCATCAGCCGCGTCAGCACGCCCGACGAAGACCAAGGAAGCCAAAGAAGCAGTTCACCCATTTGTCGTTGTCGTACAGTCAGATATTGCCAGACTTGATCACATATGGATTGATAGTGCCGAAAAATACTGATCCAGAGATTCATCCACATACGACAGGTTCTGATGTCGACGCCCGCTGTGAGTACCATGTTGGGGCGCAGGGGCATTCAACCGAAGACTGTAAGGTGCTAAGAAGCAAGATTCAAACTCTGCTTGACTCCAACATGTTCTCTGTCACACCTCAGGGTATCCAGATCAACGATCTTCCTTCGTCCAGTCATGTGGGTTCGACAGCTAATGTTATGGAGGGATTCACCGAGAGCGGGTGTTCAGAAGATTATCAGGATGACTTTGGCGAACAATTCTAAAGATGGCTGGTTCAGCAGCAAGTCAAGAATGAAAGCCCAGTTCCCCGAAGCTGGCAATCTTTCTATTATGTTATTCCTTTGCATTTGTAGTTTCTTTTCTGTTTAAGTGTGAACTTATTTGCAAATTTCATTTGTAAGACGTGTTTGTTTTCGATTGATAATGATAATGAAATGAATGTGCATGTTTTGATTAAGTCCATTCGTGTTCACTCAATATTGCTTTTCCATTAATGTCAAACGCTTGTTTAAGCGGAATTCCTTGAGGGAGGATGACGAAATTGAAAGACGCGCAAGCTTCCGAATGTATGCTTTTGAATAAAATCTCTGCTGATGATGTACAAGCATTGTTTCAAATCCCTAAACACCGGAGATATAAGGATGTTAATCCCTTGTCAACCCCTTTGAGCCTAGTAGTAGGAGTTTCTTTCTAAAAACTAAAAATCCCTCCATCTTAACCTGGGGTGGGGTAGGTGTCAGTTAATTCGACTAAAACATCTGAATTACAAACGGAGCGTCCGTTCGAGGATCAATCGCACCTGTATAGGTCGTACCTAAAGAACCACAATGGTTATCCTTCACCAGCCAAGGAGTGAGACAATCACAACCCCTTCAACGAGTCAGACAAGCCGGTGTCATACGATTTGTTCAAAAAAAAAAAAAGAATCAAAAGAAAGAAACAAAAAGCCCGCTAAGTCGATAACTTGAAAACAAATGGCTTAGGCAAGAATTAGGCTATCCCGCTGGACTTTGAAATCAGAAGATATACTCAAAAGAATCAGTAAAAAATAGGGAATGAATATGATGAAAAACAAGTCGTGTGACTTCAGGCACCAAAGATGAAAAGCGAGTGACTGTCACTCCAAAAACTTGTGGTTTCCCGAACCATCACTCTAGTCATTTAACCTTTGAGAGGTGAGCGCTTGTGTCGAATTAGCTGAACATAGGATTGGAGAATATTAAGGAGAGTGGGTGGGTTAAACAAAACTTTGAGCCTCATATCCTTTCTTTCCAACCGTGAACCCGACCACGTTACAACCTTCAAAAGTCCTAATTGAAGCAACTTTGTTTCGAAAGCATACTTCGATAAAGATCGCGTCGAAACTGACTCCTAAAAGGATTTTTCTTACCCTATGGGTATGGATATTGATATTTTTGATAAGTGATTCGTTCACTAAATGCCACAACTTTTTTCCAGTGACCAGACTTGGATTTCAAAACTGTCATATGCATTGCATTAATATTATCTTTTGCAAAACAATTTGTTTTACTTGCGAGAAAGCATTTGACATCAGGAAAGTTTCTACAATGCAAAGTTTGATAGGAATAAGATATAGAACGTCTGAGTACTCCTTTGAGCAGGGGCAAGTCACGTCAGGTAAACGTAAGCAGAGTCAGGCATTCCTAGATGCCGTTAATCTGGGGCAATCAGGTCGAGACTCGTCAAACCACTCGAAGGCCAGTCGAAGACGCCATTCCCCTAAGGTCCATTAATCTGGGACAATCAGGTCGAGATTAGGTAAATCTCTCGAAGCCAGGGGCACTTCTCTACAAATCAGCCAATCAGGGGCAAATCACTTCAAAGCTGGGGCAGGTCACCCGGAGAGCACAAAGACTATCCTTGTCCAGAAAGGAAATCAACTTGAAAGCACTTCTTCGGGATTCGAAGCGCTGAGGCAGTTCATATCTAACCATCAGGGTACCGAAATTTCAGGTTTCCTTTCGAGGAAGGTTTTTACAAAAGTCCCACAGGCTGGGGCAAAATCGTAAACAAAGGAGATGTGTTCCTCTCCATATCTTCAAGAGTTTATCAGAGTTATAGAAGCAGATTTGGGTTTATTTTCCCAGCAGTAGGGCGAGCGCAGTATTGTTATCCCCACAGAGTCTAAATGGTTGACTTCTTTCCCCTCAGAGTCTAGGTCATTGACTCTTTCCTCAAGCGGAAGTCGTATTTGTTGAGTTTACTTATCATTTTCCCCAAGCAGAGATTGATGTTGATTCCCTCCGTATCTAATCCCCAGCCAAGTCAGTGGAATTAATCCTCCTCCCCACAGAGTAGGGCTGACTCAGAGATCGTTCATCTCCATCCCCAGCAGAGAAAGTGTGGGATAAATTCCTGGTAAGTCTTATTCAACATCCCTAGCAGATAGTGGATTCAATCTCCGACAGAAGAGAGTTATTCCTCAGCAATCTACTATGTTTCCCCAGTAGGGTTATTCTGGCTAATCATTCATGGTTGATTTCCCCGGTAGAATGGAGTTGTTGCCTCCGGCCGAGTTGCTTGTTTCTCAAAAGAGTTGTAGGCTGATAGGCCATCCGGGATGTTTTCCGCATCAGAGTTTGATTTGGATCCCCAGCGGTTTGGTTTTGTTCTTAACAGAGCAGTTTTACCCAGAAGTTTTTCTCGGAGGCCATCCAAGGCTTGTATTCCCCAGCATGAGTTTGTTTGCGCTAGGCGTACCTAGCTCTGACCCAACGAAGTTGGCTCTTTTCTCTTTAGCATTTATTTTGCTAAAGTGGTTCATTTGCATCTACATACATGCATAACATCTACCCAAACGCGAAGCATTTCCATTTCGTATGGAGCATTTCGTCATATCCAAACATATGCATGTGAAACATAAGCCAGGTCGTTACCCTTTTGTTTCAAGTGAATCTCGCAGATGATTAGTATCTTTGCCCGTGTGTTGGCTAGACCCCAGCTCATGTTGTCTCCCCAGCGGAATTCTTCTGTGATTGTCACCAAAGGATGGTCTTAAATTCGTTCGAATCTCGTTGCTCGCTTATATTTAGCGATGGTTTGACGGCGATGTCAATAATCTGATTTGTTTGTTCAGCGGCGAGGTTGGATATTTGTTTCTGGCGGCGATGTCAGAGTGATTTGTTTGTTCAGCGGCGAGGTTGAATATTTGTTTCTGGCGGCGATGTCAGAATGATTTGTTTGTTCAGCGGCGAGGTTGGATATTTTTTTCTGGCGGCGATGTCAGAATGATTTGTTTGTTCAGCGGCGAGGTTGGATATTTGTTTCTGGCGGCGATGTCAGAATGATTTGTTTGTTCAGCGGCGAGGTTGGATATTTGTTTTTGACGGCGAGGTCAAGTGATTTGGTTTTCAACGGCGATGTTGAATGAGTGTTTCTGACGGCAATGTCAAGTAATCTGATTCTTCAACGACGATGTTGAATGAGTGTTTCTGACGGCGATGTCAAGCGATTTGGTTTTCAGCGGCGATGTTGAAAGTTCGTTTCTAACGGCGATGTTAGATGATCTGATTCTTCAGCGGCGATGTTGAGAATGTTGGTCTTGACGGCGATGTCAAGTGATTTGGTTTTCAGCGGCGATGTTGAAAGTTCGTTTCTAACGGCGATGTTAGATGATCTGATTCTTCAGCGGCGATGTTGAGAATGTTGGTCTTGACGGCGATGTCAAGTGATTTGGTTTTCAGCGGCGATGTTGAAAGTTTGTTTCTGACGGTGATGTCAGATAATTTGATTCTTCAACGGCGATGTTGAGAAGTTTGTTTCTGACGGTGATGTCAGATAATTGTATTCTTCAACGGCGATGTTGAGATGTTTGTGTTGACGGCGATGTCAAAAGATAATTGTATTCTTCAACGGCGATGTTGAGATGTTTGTGTTGACGGTGATGTCAAAAGTAATTGTATTCTTCGACGGCGATGTTGAGATGTTTGTGTTGACGGCGATGTCAAGTTATTTGATTCTTCAACGGCGATGTAGAGAAGTTTGTTTCTGACGGTGATGTCAGATAATTTGATTCTTCAACGGCGATGTTGAGAAGTTTGTTTCTGACGGTGATGTCAGATAATTGTATTCTTCAACGGCGATGTTGAGATGTTTGTGTTGACGGCGATGTCAAAAGTAATTGTATTCTTCGACGGCGATGTTGAGATGTTTGTGTTGACGGCGATGTCAAAAGTAATTGTATTCTTCGACGGCGATGTTGAGATGTTTGTCTTGGCGGCGATGTCAAGTGATTTAGTTTTTCAGCGGCGATGTTGGATGTTTGTCTTGGCGGCGATGTCAAGTGATTTAGTTTTTCAGCGGCGATGTTGAGAAGTTTGTTCTTGACGGCGATGTCAAATGATTTGATTCTTCAACGGCGATGTTGAGAAGTTTTTGTTTTGACGGTGATGTCAAAAGATCGTATCTTTGGATTCAATATCTGTTTGTATTTAACAGAGGACCGACGACGAAGTTAGATTGTGTTAAAAATTGACGGCAAAGTCAGATTATTTTGAGAATTGACAGCAGAGTCAAGTTGAAAAGTGACGGTGAAAAATGTAAGAATTGACGGCGAAGTCGGAAGACAATTTTGAAAAAAAGTTTTTGACGGCGAAGTCAGAGCATATTGAAGATTAACGGCGAAGTCAGGTGGTTTACCGTTTGGACGTTGAGTTCTGACGGCAAGGTTAGATGCTGTTAAGAGCTGACGGCGAGGTCAGACGTTCTACTTAATATGGGTGCCTGGCGGCGATGTCAGAGGCTCGTTTCGCGGCTATCAAATTTCCGGGTTCTTGGGTATTCAACCGTCTTTTACCTTGATTGTATGAAAGTTGTTCACCTTTCATCCCTTCAGGTCCAAGCCGTTTGAATAGGGGCAACTGTTGTACCCCAAAATTTGACCAACCTCTTCGGCATATGTTTTATTGCATCATTAGCATTAGCATTGCATAACATTTTGCATTCCACAGGGGATTGAGGTATTTGTGTCTAACAAGAAGAATTATCAAGGTTTCTTTAACCTAATCAAGGAGGTTATATTCAAGTCGTCAAGCAAAGTGATCAGGTCAAGGGTAGCAATGGTTGGAATTCAAGTGAAGTTTGCCCTCATCTTGGACAAACAAGTATTTTACTTGTTCCCACTTCGTCAAAGCCATGACAAAGCCAGGTGTTTCATGGTTACAGATTATCAAGATTCAACTCGTTTTCTAATCAGGGTTGGGATAAATTGTTGCAAGATTCACGAGAAGTTTGTCAAGACAGGAGCGTGTACAGTATGGATTGATGATTGTGTTCTGATTCCAAGGCTTTGAGAAATCCAGTTTATGAGGAATGATTATGGTTCATCTACAATCTAAGTGACGTCAAATCAAGATAACTCCATTTCTTTATCAAGTCAAGATGAAGATATGAATCAATTCAGTGTTCTATTTGAGTGAAGATCCAAGAATGATGTTTGTGAGAATTATAGATTTTTGTCTTGGAATTCTAGGTCAAGAATTAAGGTTATCTATGATCATGATTGAATATAACTCAAAAGTACAAACGGAGGATTGATTCATTTTTTTTTTTTTTTGGTTTTATCCGCAATGCTTATGTCTGATTCAGTTTGGATTGAATGTGGATAACGGAGAAACAATGGTCCATTTCAAGTATCTCAATTTGTTTTATGGTGCAAATAGCAAGTTATGGTACAAAAGGCCCAACGAGGTTCATTCACCCCAAAATAAATTAATATACTACAAGTATCATCCACATTCATTATCAAGTCCATCCAGAATTTCCAAAACCCACTGTTAATAGCAGAGTATAATTTGTTTACAATTTACAACAAACAGAAAATTAAAAAAAAGCGACAATAGGAACCATTTCCTGAAGCAGTACGTATACTCATGATTCACAAAGCCTTACAACATCATCAAATCCAAAACCCTCCGTCACACCTCAGAATGTGAAAACTGTGCAGAAAACAGGTACAACTATATTAGGTAAACCTTATGAAGATATTAAGAGAGAGATTCAGATTTTGCAGCATTTATCTGGTCAACCTAATATTGATGAATTTAAAGTTGCTTATGAGGATAGGTTTTCTGTGCATCTTGTCATGGAGCTTTGTGCTGGTGGAGAGTTGTTTGATAGAATTATTGCTCAAGGTCATTATTCAGAGAGAGCTGCTGCATTTCTTTGTAGGTCTATTGTTAATGTTGTGCACATTTGTCATTTTATGGGTGTTTTGGCATCGCAATTTGAAGCCGGAGAATTTCTTGCTGTCTAGTAAGGATGAAGGTTCCGCGCTCAAGGCTACTGATTTTGGGCTTTCTGTTTTCATTAAAGAAGGTAAGGTTTACCGTGATATGGTAGGCAGTACTTACTATGTTGCTCCTGAGGTACTGCGTCGTAATTATGGGAAGGAAATAGACATCTGGAGTGCAGGCATTATATTGAATATTCTCCTTAGTGGTGTACCGTTTTTTTTTGGGCTGAAACTGAAAAGAGAATATTTAATGCCATATTGGAAGGTGAACTTGATTTTGTTAGTGAACCATGGCCATCAATATCAGACAGTGCTAAAGATCTAGTCAGGAAGATGTTGAATCCGGATCCAAAGAAGAGAATTACTTCTACACAAGTCCTTGAACATCCATGGATGAGAGAAGGTGGAGAAGCATCTGATAAACCGATTGATAGTGCTGTTTTATCCAGAATGAAACAATTCGAGCAATTGCACGTCACCTATACGCAAAAGACATTTTGATTGTAAGCGGTGATCTTGTTTCTGATGTGCCGATTGGTGCTGTTGCAGCTACTCATCGACGGCATGGTGCAGTTGTCACTGCTTTGCTTTGTAATTCTCCTATAAGTGGACCTTTAGAGTCAGTGTCCTCTGGTGGGAAAGACAAAACCAAGAAACCTGGCCGCTATGATTTGATAGGGCTGGACCCTACGAAACAGTTTTTACTTCACATAGCAACTGGAGCTGAAGTTGAAAAAGATCTTCGAGTTCAAAAGAGCATACTCCGTGCTGTTGGCCAGCCAACCGAAATCGGAAGTATTATTAAATGGAACACCGCAAGCAGAAGAAAATGGAACTGAGAAGGGTATTTCTCAAAAGAATCAACAAATGTTACCTCAAATACTTGCTAATGCATCTGAGCCAACATTTCATCTACGTCATTGTAACACGGTGGGAGAACTGACTTTAAACAATGTTGCGGATAGCAAGAGTCGCCACCGACTTTTATTTTATCCATAAGGAAAGGTTATAAAAGAACAGGAAAGACCTTAGAGAATATTTTGGGTCCGGGGGGTAGGTTATGAAAAGGGAAGGTGTTAGCACCCTTTTCATCCATGGTTATCCATGGGCTCTTAGGTACTTAAGCTCACTTTTGAATCGTTTTGAAAGTGTAGTGTGTGAATAGCAAAAAATTTCAGAATAGTTTAATAATAATCCGTGTATGGATGTGAAAAAAAACTTGTTTGAAAATTTTGTTGGAAATTTGTTTAAGTGTGAAAAAGTTTTGAAGTGAGCAAGTATCTAGGAGTAGCCTACCCTAATGTTTTAAGGTCTTTCTTATTCTTTATCCTTTCCTTAGTAAGACTATCCCTACTATAATGGAGTAGGTAGTCCTTACTTTGGATGTTAAGGGACATGTGAGGGACAATTGGATTTTTGAAGGCCATTGTGGGGTGTAATAAGCAAACTGGAGGGACTATCATCATTTTTCGAAAGGGACTCGATTCGTAAAGGCAACCATAAGGGACTTTGATGATTTTCTTTTTGAGGGACTTGCTTTATACACCCCACTTAACCAATATTCATAGGCAACTTGAGGGGTATCCTTAGGAAGTGAGACGGCGATTAAAATCGACTTACGTGTGTGAAATGTTTAATTTAATTATCTTATATTAAAATGATCTAATTTATTTTAATATTACATACATGTTGTTAACTCCCTAATTACTAACCATAATAATAATTAAATAATTAAACAACTTTACATCCAAGAAACAATTACAAAATAATAAGCAAAATAATTAAATAGCAAAGATAAATAAAATATAAATAAGCAATAATAGATAATAAAGGGGGTTAATAAGCGACATTTAACAAAATAATAAGCATGATTAGAATATAAATGGGTTAGTAAATAAGAATAAACAAAATTAATCCAAATATTATAATAATAAGAAATTAACAATTTTTTAATATAATCAACTAAAAAACAAATATGAATAAACAATTATTTTAATTTTAATATTTTAAAATGTTTTTTTAATTTTAATATTTTAAAAAAATGTTTTTAATTTTAATATTTATACGAAAAAAACAACTTAATATATTTTTTTTTAAAAAAAATTCGATTATTTAATTAATAAGAAAAAGAAAGTAAAAATAAAAGGGTTGGGCCGGTCATTACTTCCGGACCCAACCCGGTTGAGGTAATTACATCAAGATGATTTAGGGTTTCAGAACCCTTTGGTTTTTTTCGCGGCGCCATTGTGCTTACTCTCGTTTCATTGTTCGTCTTTCTCTCTCGCGGCCATGTCTCACCCCTTGTTCGTATCACCTTCTCCTCTCATAATGCTGAAAACGAAACAAAAAAAACTCAATAAGATATATATCCGTGCGATGGCTTACATTTGAGCTTTGTGAAGACGCGATGATGACGAATCCGGTCACGATCTCGTCTTAGACGTTCGATTTATGGCCGATGATGAAGATATTCTGAGGCTCGAAGTTGATTGCCCGTCGTTTCGATGAACGGCGGCGGCGGTCTCCTTCGGTTCGTTCTCTCGTGGTTTTATGATGAGCTTCGTTTGATATCTAGTTCGCCGATGAACGGACCCTTGTGGCTTGGGTTTTCTGCTTGTGCCGTTGATTATCCCCCTTAGCTCTTGCGGCTACTCGTATTCTCCGTCTAGGGTTTGCGATTGTGGTTCGTCTCTCTCTCTCTCGGCTACCCGTTAGGGTTTTTACCATGGTGAGATTGTCCCTTTTATATCTCTCTGATTTATCTTTTGGGCCTTTGGATGTTGGATTTGCGTTACTTTCTGATTCACTCTTGCTTGATCGAATTTCTGATACCCTGATTGGATTTTTTCTGATACTGATATATCCTGTTTCCTTTTTTAGGATTTGATTGGGATTTTCAGATATGGATTTGTTTTGATCTGTTTTGGGACCAAACCTAATTGGATATCTTCTTTGAAACTGATTTGGATTCTTTCCTTCTCGAACAGGGGTTTTGATTTGGGCTATGGCAATTTGTTTGATAAACCGTATTGGATTTGTTTTGGTTTCACAGATGTGGATTGTTGTTTAACTGGTTTCCAATTGTCTCTTCTGATGTAGGTTTCTGGTTTTATTGCAGATTATGGATTCTTTTCCTCTTCTTCTTTCAGAGAGGGCTGATTACACACAAATAAAACCATACAACTCTGGAAAAAAAAAACACTCATCTGAGAGCCTTGAAACAAAACCTGAGAATCACATAGCACAACAATAACCTTCACCTTAAAATCTCACAATATCATAACCTCAGCTTCAAAAAAAAATTTTCCATCATCATTTTAAAACTATCACCAGAAAAACCAACAACATCTCATCAACTTCAAACTTAACATCTTCCTCCACTTTCCATTACCATCTCCCACTTTCGAATCTCATTCTCCCATCTTCAATCAAACGTTTCACATCTTCAAATCTACAACCTGTTCCTCTCCTTCAAAACCCAACAAAAGTCACTGATTTTCGCATCTTCGAAGCTCCTTCAAACCACCACCGCGAACCACAACGGAAACCCTTCCTCTTTTTTTTTTACTCACCCTCAATACTACCTGAAAACCAATAACAACAACCCTGTTTTCTCTCCTTCAACCTCCTTCGATTTCCCCATGTGAAACTCCTCACGAAGCTCCGAAACCCATCTCCGTAACCCCAATCACCGGTAACCCATATCCCCCTTCCGAAAATCTTTCGCAAAACCTCAGATTCTTCGACAACCATCATCAACCTCTCAATCCACCCTCACCATCGCGAGACCCACTCATCAGAACCCCCCATCGCTAAAACCATGAACAAAGCAAACCAATAGAATGGAGAGAGAATTCGAAGCCGAGAGATCGGGAAAGAGAAGGAGGAGACATTTAATCCTAAGCCTGGAATGAACGGAGGCGTCTGGAGATGAAATACTCTTCCTAGTGAAGATGTGGTGCGATTCACTTTGATTTGCTTCGTAATGCTCTTTGCCTGCGTTTTTACAGAGGTTGGTTTTCTTCCACACTCCAAGTTGTACCCCCCTCTGTTTCGTTTAATGGTTTTTGTAAATATTAATTTGTAAACTTAATTTATTCTTTTTATACTTTTGGTTAGTTTTAATTTATATATTATTTTTCAAAACAGATTTGTTAATATTTATTATATTGTATTCATTTCTTTTAGAATTCTACAAGTATATTGTTTTTTATAATATTTTATATAGAAGTTTATATTATTCTCTATTCGGGTTTTATTTCAATTTCTTTTAGAATTTTGATTCATTTTTTCTCTTAGAAGTTGGATTTGATTTTCTCATTTGTCATAGGACTTTTTGTCTCATTTTCATCTGTTTGGATCGATGACGAGACCTCCGTAAACCGTTATTAAGTCAAACTGTTGATAAATGACGTTGGATCTAAGACCATTTCTTTTCAACGCTTTTTCTCCTAAGACCTCGGTCCCGTACCGAGTGTATCTTCGAAAACATTTTCAACTCAAATTCCTTGTATTGAATTAAAAAGAGAGGATTGGGTGTAGACCTTTTCTTCTTCGAGTGTTGGGATGCCCACTGTAGTGAGGGTGGTTTCGACACTCGTCTTTCAATGCGAAGACGTTTCCATACCATCTCTCCTAAAACCTCGGTCTCGTACCGAGTCCTTTTTTCAAACCATAATAATTTGATTTCTCTTTGTATCGAATTAAAGAGAGAAGATTGGGTGTAGACCTCTTCTTCTCCGAGTGTTGGGATGCCCACTGTAGTGAGGGTGGTCTCTATACTCGTCTTTCGATACGAGGACGCGACTTTATCCACCATCTCACTTTCACAACTTCATCCCGCAATCCTTTTCACCTAAAACCTCGGTCCCGTACCGAGTGCACTTTCAAATCATTTTCACAACAAAACTTGAATGGTCGTGGAGTGGTTAGGTGTAGGCCTTCTCCTATCCTGAGTGTTGACGTTTACCGTAGGGTTCTCTGTCGCAAAACACTTACCATTCAAAGCCAAAAACACCTTTAATAAGAGAATGAAGTTCTCTTTGCATTGAATTAAAGAGAGAGGATTGGGTGTAGACCTCTTCTTCTCCGAGCATAGGGATGCCCACTGTAGTGAGGGTGGTTTCGACGCTCGTCTTTCAATACAAAGATTCCTCGCTCGCCACACCTTTTATAACAAAAACTTTGAGATAACGAATTGGGTACTACCCGTAGGGGTTACTATCCGAGGACCTGTCTCGCACCCTAAAAAACAATCCAATCAAACGTGACTTCTTGCCCCGCGTGGCGAAAACTAATCAATCCTTCAAAAAGGATATGTTACGTCCGTTCTACCGCAAACAGGTAATGCCTAAGTCTCCAACGAGCGAGCAGCGAAACACCTAACTGTTAGAATGCGCACGATAGCATCATCCATAAAAAACATCAACAAACCGTAGGCCGAACTACGGCTGCTCTGATTTCTCATACCAGATGAGAATACGTAGGCATAAGACGACAATGTCTTGGCGAACACATTCCCCCCATATCTGTAGTTTCCCGAACTACGTCGACTCTGATTTTCTCATATCTGTTGAGAATACGTAGGCCTAGGACCGCGAAGTCCTATCGAGTCCATCCTTTCTCTTCTTCCCCGTTATCCCTCCTTTCTTTGTTTCTAAACTCTCTTTCTTTACCCTCTGGAAAACCCTTTTATAGCATAATATTTAAGCAGATATTTTCACACATCGACAAACAAAAGGCTCCCATCGAGTACGATGGATGCGAGGGGTGCTAATACCTTCCCCTCGCATAACCGGCTCCCGAACTCGTTCATGGTTGCGAGACCATCTTATCCATTTCTTTCTTAAGGTTTTCTCGATATTTTCCTTTCCCCTCATGGGATAAATAAAGTTCGGTGGCGACTCTTCTGTCTATCTTTTTCGCCTTCCCCGTCGTTGCGCGATGCATTTTTCGAGTAGCGACAGCATCACACCGTTAGGCTCAATTAATTGATCTCTTTCATTCCAATGCACATCATACTTTACACCTTTATCTCTTGCACGAATGATTTTTTTCATAATTGTTATTCTTCTTTTAATATCGCCTTCCACGTCTTGTGCTGTTTCGTTTCCATCATGTGATTTTTCCTCGTTGGTGGCCATAATACCTGTAACTCAGAAAAACCAAATTATCAAATGAATGACAAACATGTAAATAAGAAATATATACATAAGAAATATATAAATAAGAAAAAAAAAAAAATATATATATATATATATATATATATATATATATATAATTTTATTGAATGACATAATATGTAATTTTATTGCATGATATAATATGTAATTTTATTGAATGAGACAATATGTAATTTTACAAGTACCTTTGTCACTAACATCTCTTTCTTTTCTTTGTTGGAACGTGGTTTACTTGTCTCTTAATAACACGGACGAATGGATTAATCCAAATTCCCTCGTTATGATCATTTCTAATATATGATTCGTCCGCTATAATATTCTCATCTAGATCATCTATAATATAAAATTCCTTCTCAACATCAACATCACCCTGATTTCCAATGTTATCATCGATTACTTTGTTGGAAAAAAGAACTATAGACCATTTCGTACTTGTCGGCTCAGTGACATAGAACACTTGTTTAGCTTGCGTGGCTAGAATAAAAGGCTCATCTTTGTACCCCACCTTATTAAGATCCACTTGCAAAAATCCTGACTTAACCATTTGTATGCCATTATTATTTTCAACCCACTTGCATCCAAAGATAGGAATTTGAAACTTCTCATAATCAAACACCCAAATGCGCTCAATAACCCCAAAATACGACATATTTGCATATTTGGGGTTTAAGTCCTTCACACTTGAGATGTGCATTGCTTCGGCAAGCACGGTGACACCACTATTTTGCATTGTACTTTTATCATCTTGTTCTTTGGTATAAAATGTGTATCCATTAATTGCGTATGCACTATAAGAAAACACATGCAAACTTGGACCATATGCTAAACATCTCAATCTTTCTGTTATTGAAGCGGGATCAGAATAAAACTTTGAAAAAATATGATCCTTGAACCATGTTATAAAACTTAGATTGTGCTCCCGTACTATCCAATTTTCATTTCTATTCAGATTTAAACCTCGGAGAACGTCCTTGTGCATTTCAACATACGGCTCAACCTCAATGTCATTGTGCAGAACATACAAATGCACTTGCTCCCGTTCATCCCTTGAAAATGTCACAACTTTATTTCCAATTAACTATTTTCCTACTATTTTTTCAACAACATGAGATTTTGGGAGGCCAATGGATTGAACATTGGACAAATATTCAGTACAAAACTCAATCGTTTCTTCAATAATGTATCGTTCAACAATACAACCCTCTGGTCGACTTCGGTTTTTCACATACACTTTCAATATTTTCATATGACGTTCAATAGGGTACATCCATCTCATATAAGCTGGTTCACACAATTATGTCTCTTTCACAATATGAACAACTACATGTACCATTATATCAAAAAATAATAGAGGAAAATACATTTCAAGCTCACACAAAGTAATAACTATTTCTTTTTGCAATGTTGGTAAGATCGCAGGATCGATCACCTTACTACAAATTGACCTGAAGAAAAAACACAATTTAGTTATTGAGCTTCTCACTTTTTCTGGCAAAATAGAACGTATACCTATTGGTAGAAAGTGTTCCATTATAACATGACAATCATGTGTCTTTAAACTCTTTAACTTGAGGTCTTTCATAGAAACAAGTCTTCTAATATCTGAAGAGTATCCTTCTGAAACTTTAACTTCACTTAGAAACTTACACAATATCTTTTTCTCCTTTCTAGATAAAGTATAAGCAGCAGGTGGTAGATATGTTTGCTTTCCTTTCTTCAAGGGTCCTAATTCATTTCTTATTCCCATCGCTACCAAGTCCTTTCTTGCTTTAAGGTCATCCTTAGACTTTCCTTGTATAATGAGTAACGTACCAATAACACTTTCAAATACATTTTTTTTCAATATGCATAACATCAAGAAAATGTCTTACATACAACGACTTCCAATACGACAACTCAAACAAAATTGACCTCTTCTTCCACTCACGCGTGACAAGCATATGAGCAAAAGGCTTGCCAAACTTAGTACTCACATCTTTCACCTTTTCAAAAATTTGTTCGTCGGTCAATGTAGGTGGAACTCTACCTTGTTATGAATTTCCATTGAATTCTTTTCTCCACCCACGGTAGTGATGATTAAAATTTAAGAATCTACGATGACCAAGAAGGACATTCTTCTGACCAAATTCCAATCGCATTTAATCTGTGTTTTCTTCACAGATAGGACACACACATTGACCTATAATGCTATACCCCGATAGATTTCCGTATGTTGGAAAATCATTAATTGTGCCAAACAACATCGCCCTCAAATTGAAACTTTCTTTCCTATATCCATCATAAACCTCCACACCGTTCTCCCACAAACTCTTTATGTCTTCGATTAAAGGTGTCAAGTATACTTCTATGTCATTCCATGGTTGTTTAGGGCCATAAATTAACATAGATAACATCATGTACTTACGGTTCATACATAGCCATGGAGGTAGGTTATAAATAATAATAATTACAGGCCATGTGGAATGTGAGATACTTTGTAGACCATGCAGATTCATTCCATTAGTTGATAATGCCAATCGAAGGTTTCTAGCTTCTTCACCAAAATCAGGATACTCATTATCAATTTTCATCCACTGTGGTGAATCTGTCGGATGTCGATACTTCCCATCTATAATTTTATCATCTGCATGCCAAGTCATGTGTTTTGCATCTGTTTCACTACGAAACAGGCGTCTAAATCTCGGAATTATAGGAAAATACCATAAGACTTTTGCTGGTGATAACTTTTTCTTATACCGAAATACACCGCATTTAGGACACTCATTTAATGATGCATATTCATTTAGAAACAAAATGAAATCATTTGGACAAGCATGTATCTTATCATAGCTCATGCCAATAGAGCATAACATTTTTTTAGCTTCATAGGTTTGATTGGGAAGAACATTATCCTCCGGAAGCATCTCTTTCATAAGGGCTAATAACTCTATGAAACTTTTATTCGACCATCCATTACCCGCCTTTAAGTTGTACAACTTTAATACCATAGACAATCTTGTGAAAGTAGTGCAAACTTTATACAACGGTTTCTTTGCATCGCTTACCAACCTCTCAAACATCTTGGGACAATCCTGAAGATCTTCTTCAAGTGCTTCTGCAATCTATTCGACTCGATCACAATCATATGTATCCCTGCCATTGTCATTTGAAGCATACGTTGTATTATCCCCCCGGTTCGACATTCTCGTTACTTATCTCACCATGTAATGTCCTGTTAGATGCCCAATTGTGCTTATTTGAGCTATCAAATGTGGGCATCTTTCGTTCCTTTTTGTCTAGTTTGTGTTCAAAACCGCCTTGCTTTTGTTGATATGCAACAGTATCTGAAATGCTCTTGGTCTTTTTAATTTGTGTGTTATTGTGCAGTATTTAAGCATGAAAGAGTAGAATTTGAAGACACAAGAAAGATGACAAAGGAATTAAGAAAGAACAAGAGCAAAAGCATGTTCACTAGGCGAACATCTGGCGAGTGTTGTAGCGAGTTGTTTGCTAGGCGAGCTCGTAGCGAGCTGCTAGCGAATACTCCCAGACTTGGGCAGAATCAAATTGGCATCATTCGCTGGCAGCGAGGAAGGTGGCGAAGAACTCTCTAGGCGAGCACCTAGCGAGCAAGTAGCGAAGCATTCCAGAATCTTATCCTCACTCCTCGCTAGCATGTTCGCTAGGCGAGGTTGTAGTGAACGTTCACTGTGAGCTCGCTAAGCGAGCAAGGTCGCGAGCGTGACAGGACAACAACTTTTTCTATAAGTAGCAATGTGTACTTTTTGAGAACATACCATATTTTTTACTAGTTCTGTTCTAAAGCAGATTTTTGTGCCCTAGAAACCCAATATCTCTCATTTCTTCATCTCTTAGCATTAATCTACAAAAAGAAGGTGGATTCTCATCCAAGTTGGATTCTTCGACTCGGATGTTCATCAACCTTCTTCCGAAACTTCTTGTGCAAGTTACCATGAAAATGAGTAGCTAAGTTCTTCATTTTGTCAAGGTTAGATGTAGGTGATCATTAAGCTTTGTATGTATATGGATGATCTTCATTTGTAAACTCTTTGATGATGAATATATGGTGAAAACCTTGCTTTATTTATAACTCTTTGTGTTGGTTTATGATTGAAAGATATTTTCCAACTCTTGACCTAGGTTTTCACCCATCTATTTTCTTAAGCTAGAAATAGTTTTGAATGTGGTTGTTCATGAAAATGTTAAACCTAAATGTTATCATTTTGATAGATTGTGTGAGAAATCAACAATGGATCAAAATGGGAAAAATCACAATGTGAGTTAGAAATAATCACATTGGGAGGATGTTGTGAATGCGTTTATCATCTAAAGGAGTTTATGCATATTGTCGATTGAACATATACAAGCAAAGTGATTACTGAACCCTAACTTTGACAATCTTTATTAAATCGTAAAACCAATCTTTTACCGCAATTTATTACTTTTTATGCAAGATACCGTGACGAAAAACCAAACCCCTTTTGTTACTTTAAAGTTAAGAACTTGACAACTGTCGAACGACGGTAATATCTCAGATTCCCTGTGGAGACGATAACAAAAACCCGACACTTTACCATTGTTCCAACAAAATGGCGCCGTTGCCGGGGAATTTGAATTGATATTGCGAGCATCACAATAGTTGTTGAATTTTTAACTCTTGAATTTTTGACTTGTGCTTGTTAATTTGTTTGGTTTAGTGTGCAGCTTTCGTTTTATACGAGGACAGATTCCTAAGGACCAAATTATTTTTGATCCCGAGATCGAAAGAATCGCAAGGAGACTGAATAGCAGAACAAGACGGAGGAGGCAACAAGCTAGACAACGACAAGAACAAGGAGAAGGTTCTTCTACACCACCACCACCACCTTGCATACCTATCATGGATCCACCACCACCACCGCCCGTTTCCACACCATGTATTAACAGTCCAAGAAACACTGCTCAGTTTGCCAGCCACATGGGAAGGCAAGCCGAGATGAAGACGGGAACTCTTAATTTTCTATACGAAAGTCCATTCACCGGAATGGACCATGAAGACCCCTTTGCTTTTCTCACTAAATTTTATGAGATAGCATTAGCGGCGAGAGTTGATCAAGCTCAAGAGTTACCGTTGTTCAAAAGACTTTTTCCTCATGCTTTGCTCGGCAAAGCCAAAGATTGGTACTTGGAGCAAACACCGGCAGTCATGACGGATTGGAACATGTTGGAAGAGAAGTTCATTGAAAGATTTTTCTCCCACAACCGGTTCATGGAATCTAAAACGGCTATTTCCGTGTTTTCTCAAGGAGCCAACGAATCATTGAACGAGGCATAGGAAAGATTTAAATCCATGCTTCGAAAGTGCAAAGGTCATGGTTTTGATGAATTGACGCAAATCCACATTTTCAAAAACGGCCTTCAACCAAATTGTAAGACTTTATTGGATGCCACTGCGGGTGGTTCTTTGTTGTCTAAAAGCACCGATGAAGCTACAAATATCATCAACCGTATGGATCTAAATGACCTTCAAAGTCAAAGTAGAGGAAACACTTTGAAGAAACCGAGAGTGCTTGAACTTGGGACAAACGATGATATTCTTGCCCAAAATAAACTCATTTCACAACAAGTGGAACTCTTAACTAAACAAATCAAAGAGATGAAAGAGCCTTCAAAATCTAAACAAATAGCTTGTTGTGAGCTTTGTAAGGGTGAACATGATACTGGATTTTGTCCACCTCTCGGGTTCGAAGAGGTAAATTACATGGCGAATCAACGAGACTACCAACCGAGGCAACAACAACAACAACCGTATCAACAACATCCTCAAAACCAACAACAACAACACTATCCACCAAATCAAGGGTACCAACCAAGGAGTAACTATCACCATAACCAAGGTTATGGGGGTGGTAATTCTAGCCATCAAAATCCTTATCAACCTCAACAACCGCTGATCGTAACTTCAAAGTTAGAAGAGACATTGACACAATTCATGCAAATGTCAATGGCTAATCAAAAGAGCAATGATGCAGCAATCAAAAATCTTGAAACTCAAGTCGGACAACTTGCTAAGCAACTAGCGGAACAACAATCAGGACCTTCTTTTTCGGCAAACACGCAAACAAATCCAAAGGAGCATTGTAAAGCGATAACGACGAGAAGTGGAGGGGAGTTGGTTAGTGAGAGTAAAAAAAGAGATGAGAGTGAAAAAAGAGAGGATGAGAGAAAAGATGAGGAGAAAAAAATTGATGATAGAATTGATGGTGAAGTTGGGGAGGAGAGTGAGGAAGAAGTTGAAAAGAATGAAAAAATGGTTGAAGTTGAAAATAAAGAAAGTGTAGAAGTAAAAAAAATAAGAGTGATGAAAAGAAGGTGGAGGAAGTTAAAAAGAAAAGAGAGATGAATCCTAGAGCTTCTAGAGGAAAGGAGGTAGTGGGCGCTACTCCAATCCAAAACCTTCCATATCCGCATGCTCCATCTAGGAGGGAGAATGAACGGCATTACGCTCGGTTCATGGATATTTTCAAACAACTTCAAGTGAATACTCCGTTTGCCGAAGCCTTGGAGCAAATGCCTAAGTATGCCAAGTTCATGAAAGACATACTTACTAAAAAGAGGAGGTATACGGAACCGGAAACAATTGTTCTTGATGCTAGTTGTAGTGACATCATCAAACGGACTCTTCCGAGAAAAGAGGTTGATCCGGGAAGAGTTACTTTGCCGGTTACTATCGGTGATGTATATGTCAGAAAAGGGCTAATTGATTTGGGGTCAAGCATTAATTTAATACCTTTGTCTATTGTGAAAAGGCTTGGCAACATTGAAATGAAAGCCATCCGGATGACGTTGCAATTGGCCGATAAGTCGACTACCCATCCTCATGGGTTAGCTCAAGACGTATTGGTTAAAGTTGACAAATTCTTCTTCCCGGTTGATTTCATTGTGATTGATATGGAAGAGGATGATGATGCTCCACTAATTCTAGGCCGACCTTTCATGAAAACCACGTGAATGATGATTGACGTGGACGACGGTTTAATGAAAGTGAGGGTCCAAAATGAAGAAGTCACTTTTGATCTTTTCGAAGCTATGAAGCATTCAAAAGATAATCGTGATAGTTTCCGAATTGATGTGATTGAAGAAGAAACTTTGGAAGTTTCTAAGCATATTCATGTGACATCTCCTGTGGAATTAGCTCTTGATGACTCTTTTGAAGTTTTTACAATTGAAGAAAAGCAAGCTCTTGATGAATGTCTAATAGAACTTGATAGTCTTAAAGAGTTGCATCCATGGGAAGTCGAAGAGGAAGTGTTGAAAAAGGAGATCCATGAAGAAAAACTGTCAATTGAATTGAAAGAGCTACCTTCTAATTGGAATGAGAATTTTCAAAGACATCCTCAACACGTTTGGCTTGGCAAGCCTAACATCCTTGCTACTTGTTTCTCACATAAGGAGTTCTCTTGTGAAGATTCGTATCTTAGCTGCATTAGAGAGATGATGGGAGAAAGAAACGTTGCTGCTCCTTGTGATAGCCATATGAGAAGAAAATTTGTAAAGATGAAGATGGTGGCTACCTTTGTAGAGCTGGTTGTTAAAGATCTTGTTTCAAAAATCATGGAAGACATATTAACTAAAACTAAGCCATGGAACAAAAACCTTGGGGATTGTTGCAGAAAGAGTCGTCACATATGTACTGATCTCAATGCTAAAAAAGGAAGTAGTTATGAAGTTTTCCATCTTGAGAAGAAAACCAAGATGTCTTGTCATATGGTTCAACAACTTTCTCATACTTCTGATTTACTACATATGGACTTTATGAGACTCAAGCAAGAGTTTTTCTTTGAAAGGAAGGCTAATGGTCAGACTGGAGGTCCTCCCAGCATTAAACAACCAGTAGTGGTTTAGAAGAGGAGTTATGGGATTCCTTCTCATATGAATGGAGTCCTGATTACCCAAAATCATGTTAGTGAGTTTTGTGAAGCTGGAATTGGTGTTACTCATAGTATTTTGAAGTCCTGTCTCAGGCTATATGTAAAGAAATATGTTCTAGATATTGCTCTGTACAACATTGATCAAGCAACAAGAGGATTTATAATTAATTACCCTCACATGTATGGGCATATGAAGAATCATCATCTCATTCAGATTTCTTTGGGTGAAGAAACCCAGGAATCTAATATGGAAATTTTGAATGATGATAATGATGTGCCAGACATCTTGTAAGACATGTTGATACATTCTCAAATACATAAAGAGAATGATGATCATGAAGCTATTGAGGTTGATACTATTGTATCCAATGATGGTGTTGTTAATAACCATGAGCATGTAGTAAAATATGTGGAGACATGGTGTGAAGATGCGATATGTAAGGAAGATAGGGTACTTCAGGTTTATGCTATTATCATTAAGGAGTATGGATTGTTTAACAAGGGAACAAAATCTATAGATGATATATATCCCCTATTGGATGGAGATCTTGATCTCAATGGTCTTTCTATGAAGCAAGTTGTTACTAACAAATCAGATTTGGGATAAATCCCCTATGACCAGCGTAAGATGGTTTGTTATTGGTAATAATATATATCTTACTATAATATACTGTTGTAAAATATGTTGATATGTGTCATACCCTAATTTTTGACTCTAAGATCCCACGTCTTCTTGTATCATCTGCATAGCATATAATGTCTGTCATCTTGCATAATACCCAATTTATTAGCTAAAATAAACTTGTTGGATTTACAGTCGAATCGGTCAAATCAAAAGTCATCTGTGCGTAAAATCAGTGGATGGAAAATTTTAAAATCGAGCTTGCAAACGTCAGTGATATTAATCTATGTTTTGCGTAGTTTAACGTGGCATGCTCATTTTAGTTTCACGACTATATTTCGGTCACATTTTTGAACAGTTTAAGTCGTTTTAGCGGGTAAAATTAATATCGAAATTTAACCAAACATTGTGTTTTTTTGAATTGTTTGTTTTTTGTAAATCATTTTGGTGTATTCATTTTATTTTTTTGAGCACTTCGATACTGATCCAATTTCTCATTTTTTACCGATTTTTTATCTTTTTATTTTAGTTAAATATTTTTTTTAGTTATTTAGTTTAATTCAGATTTATTTTAATAAATTAATTTTGACTTTATTATCATTTTCCATTTTTTTTTATATATATAGTATTTATTTTGTTTTACTTATATTAGGAAATACTTAGTTATTAAGTTTTAGGATTTAGTGTTTGTTTTTATTATATTTTGATGTAACATGCTAGCCTGCAAGCACCAACCAGTATGATTCTTTGCTCTTTTACTCACTATAACGTGATCCATCCCCACCAGCTTGTATAATTCTTTTCTCCTTTTTGCATCTTATTGTAATATAAAGGAATATAACATTAAATAAACTACCTGCATAAGTTTTTCTCACTTAGATAAAACCACCCACATGCTGCATTAAAAAAGAACATGATACATAATCACTTCATCGACTCGCGGACCCCACATACCATTTTTCATACAATACATCTACCTGATTTTTCAACAGAGAACACTTTCATTTGTTTTATTTTTTCTGATCATTATTCATGTAGCAAGAACAAAAACCTGTCGCTTGTCTTCTTTATGCTTCATTACATATTATCCTTCATACACCATAACTTCACTTCACCAAACCTCATACACACACCTCTAACAAGCCACCGCTACCTTGATGCCACCGAGATAGGTCCGCGAAGAAGAAAGAAAGCGACACAGTAAGAGTCACGAAGGAAAGAGAGTGAAGTGAGTTTTTTTATTTGTTTCTTTTCTTAGTTTTTTTAGTTTGATTTGAAAAGGTCAAAACTTGATTAGTAATTAATAGTATGTTTTAATTCAATTTTATTTGATGTAAAAAGAAGCGCAACCCTTCCCCTTGTGCTGGATTTTTTTTTTGTTTTATTTTTTTGTTATTTTCATTATTATAATTATTGTTATTTATTATGATTTATAGTTAAGAGGTTAAATTTAGAATAGTTTGTGGAATTTTATATAGGTAGCACTTTTCCTTCTACATAATACATTAAGAGAAAGATTTTTTTTTTGTTTATCATATTTCATCATGTTTTGTTTCTTTTATTTTTGTATGATTGTGTGTAGAATATGTGTGTATGTAGTTTATGATTTTGTGTATAATATTTACTATAGATTTACACTATGATGTTTCTGTTTGTATATAAAATAGAATTTGGTGTGTGAAAAAAATATTACATGGGTAGCTTTTGATTTTATGGTCATTTCGTATAACTTTTAAAAAAAAAAATTTAAATTTTAGTCTAACTTTAATTGGAATAATACTTATATAAAAAAATGAATTTTTTTTATAATATTTTCGCCTTTTTATTAGTTAATTTGAATTTTATAAAAAATTTAAAAAAATAATACAGGTGTGATAATTATTAATTGTTTTAAATATATTTATTTAATTTGATTAATTAAATTATTAGTTAATTTTATTAAATATTTATATTTAAATTAATTAATAATTTCTTGTCACCGATTGTCATGACTTATCTGTGTCTATGTTTTGAGCTGGATATATCTGTTAAATTCTTGAAATTTTTGCCTTGATTAATTGTTGATAAATCTGTTATTTGTATTCAGGATGCTTTGCCGTGACTGTTAATATTTTCTCACGATGTTTTTTCGTGATTGTATTTTCTCTATGTGTCTCGCGATGCTTTGTCATGAATGTCTGTTATTTAATCACGATACTTTGTCGTGCACTTTCTGTTTATTTTACACGATGTTCTGCCATGTGATTTTTATCTGTTTTCACTGTGATGTTTTGCCATATATATTTGTAACTTGTATTCACGATGTTTTGCCGTGTACCTCTATTTTTATTCGCTATGCTTTGCCGCGTATTTTTTTTTCCCGTTTTTACACGATGTTTTGCCGTGACTGTTTGTTGCTTTTACGTGATGCTACTCCGCGTATCTGCTATTTGTTACTCGCGATGCTTTGCCTCATATTTTTGTCTATTGATTACATGATGCTTTTCCATTTATTTCTGTTGACTTTTCACTATTTGATTACCATGATACTTTTCCATGCGTATCTTGTGCTATTTTGTATGTCTGACCATGCATGATGTTTTTCCGTGTATTGTGTCTGTGTCTTATTTGCTTTCCATTTACATGATGTTTTTTCATGTATATGTTGCTCTCTTTCATCCTTGTTGATTTAATCCAAGGGAAGAGACTGTATGTTGACTTATTGTCAATGTGCATGTCCATCATTTATTCTTTACTTGTCTTTGTTGTTCTTGGTTCTTAGAACCTGACAACTCGTAGTTCCACGAACTACGGACACTCTGATTTCTCAAGTTCCTATTGAGAATACGTAGGCACAAGGCTCCGATCCTTGCCGAGCAACCTTTTCTTTTTTCACACTTTTCTTCTTTTCACCCTTTCACCCGTAGTTTCTGAACCATGATTGCTCTGACTTCCTCTTAAGGATACGTAGGCATAGGATTGCGATGATCCTAGCGAGCTACCTTTTTCTTTTTCCACTTTTTCTCTTTACTTTACCCATCCTTACCTTAGCAAACAATTTTAGTCAAAACACAAATATTTCAAGAGGTTCCTGTAGAGTACTGTTTGCTATGCATTTGATCTCTCTTTGCTTAGCTTCCCTTAGTATCTTCCCTTAGTATAACCAACCCCCGTACCTTTGATCTCTCTTTACTTAGCTTTAGGCCTTATTGTTTGCTATGCATTTTACTTAGGATTTTTTTGATATTTTCTCCTTTTCCTTGGATAAAACAAAAGTTTGGTGGTGACATCATTGTTTTGTGAGCCAAGCTGATCTGATAGCTTTGGTATCCGATTCTCACCGCGACAATATGAGTTGTGACGTAATATGATTTTTGTGTATTTTTGTGATGAAATTGATGGTCGTTATGAGTAGATTGTAGAAATTGAGATATTTTACAACTGTGTTTTGGTATATGTGATTTTGGCCGATTTTCCCAATTCCTATAAAACTCTACGATCTGTGATTTTTCCCAAATTTTCCAAAAAGTCGGAAAAACTTAATTTTTGAAAAACTGGATGTTTTTGACATAATTTAAAAACCAAAACTTATAGGGGTGCGGTGGAGCCTCCGCGACAGAGGCGGCGGCGATTGCGAGACCACATAGGTGGTGGCACTGCGACGACGCCGAAATGTGTCACGCCAGTAGTGGAAGATCGTGCCACGATGGTGGAGACCGATTTTTGTAAGGGTCGTTGTAGCGGCGGCGCGAGGGCGCTGTGTGCGCCGAAAGGGTGTTGCGCGACAACAGTTGCTTTTAGAGTTATTTAATGATAAAATAAATTTACACAATTTGAGGTGTAATATAATTATTTAAATAAATTATATCTTTGAGGTGAGTAATCCGGTGGGATTATAGTGAGGCATGATAATTGGCAAATTTATGGTTCAAAAGTGGAACCTATATTGAGTATGATTTTAAAGATGATTTTGATGATTGTTTGAGTTGCATGCATGTTTGCTATACATGATCATGCATGCATATATTTTAGAGTTAGGTAGGACTTTGGTATAGTGAGATCAGGTTCAGAGAAGAACTCAGATGGTCTCATGTCCAGAGAGGGACACTGTTCAGAGAGGAACCAGAGACAAGGACAATCAGTAACATACTTCTGATCTCAAAAACTCGGTACCACATGCATATTAAAGGAGAAGTTGGTGCATTAACATTTGCATTATAAATTGGAATGTAATTGTCTTTTGTGATAATAATATACTTTTTGTAAGTATATGAGTGCGTCTGAGAGACGGGAGAGGGGGGGGGGGGGTGAATTAGGTGCATTGATTGATTTTTGGTTTATTGAAATTATGCTTTTAATTTTCTGGTATGGTGATGATTTAAAAAGCAGTAAAGTGAAGAAAAGTAAAGAACACCGAGAGTTATCCTGGTTCCCATCATAATTTGAGAGTACTCCAGTCCCCTTACCACATGTAAGAGACTTTAATATTGTTAGATCTTATGGGCAAGACAATCCTAGTCTTCTTATACAAGATTTTAACCCAACCACCAAGAACAATTCTCTTGTGATTTACAACACACTTATTTCCAACAATCCTGGACAATAAGTAAAGGCATCTACAAGAAGATACAATCCACCTTCATATAGATCCATCTTAGTACTAAACAATTCTTGATACTTGTGAATTTGTAACAATTACAATAGATATACATAAATGAAGTTTGTAGAATGGTTAAGACTTATTCAAAAGAATAAAATCTTCTTCTCTTTCAAATATGAAGATTCAATAACATATTGTCTCTAAGTGCTCAATGATACTTTGATGGATATGATATGACAATGTGATTCATAAAGTATCTAAGTATGAAAATTTTGTTTTGGAAATATATAGAGTTTTTACAAAGTTTGAAAGAGAGGTAATTTCAAAAATATGAAAAGTATGGTTTATATATAAGTAAGATACCTTTTAGAAACATGGTGTGATGTTCAAAAAAATATTATGAACAAATGTAAAGTTTAAATGAAAAGATATCTTGAAGAGTAACCATGAAAATATGTTGAAAAAGCTATTGTTTTTCAAAAACGTACAGATGCAAATCGATTGCCTCGTTGCAATGTTACAAAATATTTCAAAAAGTTTCAGGGACCAATCTATTGTTGCAAGGTGCAAATTGATTGGTCTATGTATAAAATAAAAGTTGTTCCAAAGAACCAATAGATTGATCAGGCATGCAAATAGATTGACATATTGCTCATGCTAAAAAATTTAGGTGTGTCTCAGGTGCAAATCGATTGCTGCAAAGTGAAAATCGAGTTGCATATAGTAAAAATAAGAAATAATGAATGAGGTATGCAAAGGGTGTTTGATCATTGAGCATTTAAAATAATGTATATGATATGGACGTTTCATATATCTTAAATGAATAGAAACCTGATTGTTATTGTCTTCAAGCTTTAACTTTTTATTTATGTGTTTGTCTTCATCAAAACTATAAACAAGGACACGAAGAACTCTTCGTCACACTTGTTATTGTTTCGCTTACCATCCTGCTATTAGTTTTCACCATTAACATTTGTAAGGTGTATTCTCACCCCCTTTCTTTTTTGTTTTGTGTGGCTTTGTTAAATGTTGTACACATACTCAGCAGGAGTAATTGCTTGTGAGTTTGAAGATGGTCTTGCAGCTTTCTGTTTTTTTTTTACGCTATTAGATGGACATCGTTCTGATTCTGTAACATCGGGGAATGTGATGTTTTTGCTTTGAGTTGATGTTGGATTTTTCCTTGAGTATTCCCTTTGAATAAATATTCAAGTTATGCCTTTAATTGAATTCTGTTGCAAGTATGTCGACTTTATCTGAATAAAGTATGTATGTTTTGTTGGAGTAACATCGTAAAATGTGATTTTCTCTTTTATAATTAAGAGTTTGGGTTTATAGTGTTACACAATCAGCATGAAAGCTTCTCTTTATAAGGTTGTTGCCTTATCAACTGCTGAAGCCAAATATATTGTCCTTATTGAAGCCGTGAAAGAAGCATTATGGCTTGAAGGGTTTATTAAGGAACTGAAACTTCAAGGTCAAGTTTTCACTGTTAAATGTGAGAGTCAAGAATTCAGTCTATCATGAGAGAATCAAATACATTAATGTTAGATTGCATTTCGTCAGAAAAAACGTCGAGAAAGGAGAAGTGAAAGTACTTAAGGTTTCGATTGAATATAATAATACATGATATATAATCGTATAAAGAAGGCATTCTCATATGATATACCTCATATAAAGAGTATTAAACCATAAAAAAAATAGCCTAAATATTAAGATTTCAAAATTCAGATATTTTTTACTTTTTTTACTTTTCTTTTTCTGAGAGTGGGTTTGATGTTAAGTGTTGAGAGGTGTTTGAATTTCAATTTTCAAAAATTAATAATTCAGATTTTGAAATTGGAAAATATTTTGAACTTTGATTTAATTTGATTATAAAGGAATTTGTTGTGTCCAAATTTCAAAATTCTAATTTAAAGAATATTTGTAGAGTTTTATCATAAAACGTGTAAGTAGAGATATAATGAATAATGCTCATTCAATGTTTTAAAAGCCACCGATGATAAAATAATTAAACCAATCTATTTAAACATATTCTTATAAAGAAAAAATGTGTCAAAAGAACATAAAGAAAAATATAAATTTATCAACTTACTCTAATTAATAATAGAGTTTAATGTGATAGTTGTGAAAATAAATAAGTGAAATTTTTGTTTCCTAACATTAAACCCTAAATTATGATTATAAATAGAAGGTTTAGAGAATGATGGAAGGGTGGAATAATTTCAGTAGAAAAGGAGATTAAAGAAAACATGGCGACGGCGATTAGGTAAATCACGTAACTCTTTGGTTTCTTTCTTATTAGTTATGTTTTTGTCTATGTAGAAAGTTGCAATGCTACTATTATATTTTGTTTGTGGAATTTCATTATTATTTTTATCATGTTGCTTGCTGCAATTCTGCATCTCCTCCATCTCTACATAGCACCGACACTAATCTTCTCCCTATTTTGGAAAAGTGCAGTCTCTCACTTCCAAAATTTCTTTTTGTTTTTCTAGTTG
Source organism: Lathyrus sativus (assembly GCA_963859935.3). Taxonomy (NCBI): domain Eukaryota; kingdom Viridiplantae; phylum Streptophyta; class Magnoliopsida; order Fabales; family Fabaceae; genus Lathyrus; species Lathyrus sativus. Next base: position 626,209,280 of record OZ012741.1, on the reverse strand, counting down.
TCTATAATTTATTTAATTGCTATAAATTTGTATATTTTTGTTTTATAAGTAAGCTATGAATTTTGTGAATGTTAGGAACGAAACCCTAGCTGATTTTTTTAACCCAAAAATTGGCATGCAAAAACCATAATCAGATTTGAAATTGAAACCCTAACCCTTTTTTTAATCACTCTTACCTTATACTAAATAAAAACTATTCTCAATTATTTTCTTGATTTCTGTTCATTTGATAAATAAAAATAAAATTTATATATTAATACATAGTATACATTACATTATTTATTTATTTACTTATTTATTATTATTATTATTAATAAGTAAGCTATGAATTTTGTGAATGGAAATCCTAACTGGTTAGGAACGGAAACCCTAACTTGTTTTTTTAACCAAAAAATTGGCATGCAGAAACCATAATCGGACTTGAAATTGAAACCCTAACCGTTTTTTTAATCACTCTTACCTTATTCTAAATAAAAACTATTCTCAATTATTTTCTTGATTTCTGTTCATTTGATAAATAAAAATAAATTTAATATATTAATGCATAGTACACATTACATTATTTATTTATTTACTTATTTATTATTATTATTATTATTATTATTATTAATATTATTATTATTAATATTATCATTATTATTATTATTATTATTATTATTATTATTATTATTTATTTAATGGCTATAAATTTGTATATTTTTGTTTTATAAAAGTAAGGTACAGGTTAGAGAACGAAACCTAATTGTATTAGGAACGGAAACCCTAACCATTTTTTAAAACCTAAAAACCACAAAATAACATATAAACGGTTTCATTTTAAACCAAACTATTAGTTATTTAATTTCCTCCTTTATTCTCTAATCACTTACATTATAAATAAAAATTATTCTCAATTATTTTCTTAATTTCTATTCATTTGATAAGTAAATATGAATTTTATATAATAATAAAGGTTATTATTATTATTATTATTATTATTATTATTATTATTATTATTATTATTATTATTATTATTATTATTATTATTATTATTATTATTATTATTATTATTAGCGTATACATTTTGTGCATATGTGTCCGTCTTAGCGTGTATTTGAATTGTGATAGGTCTATTTAAATATAATTTTTTGAATTTGTGATATGTCTATTTAAATATAATTGTTAATTGAAAATTAAAGTCAGTTTTCTTTTCAAATAACTAATATTTCAGTTGTTTATAATATTCAAGTATAAAGTGGAGGGAGTAATTAATTTTTATTTGTGTAACTTCTAAATAGTTTTAAAAAGTAAAAGAGAAAAGAAAATAGACTCCACCAAAAAAATATTTTGTCTATAGATTATTATTATTATTATTATTATTATTATTATTATTATTATTATTATTATTATTATTATTATTATTATTATTATTATTATTATTATTATTATTATTATTATTATTATTATTATTATTATTATTATTATTATTATTATTATTATTATTATTATTATTATTATTATTATTATTATTATTATTATTATTATTATTATTATTATTATTATTATTATTATTATTATTATTATTATTATTATTATTATTATTATTATTATTATTATTATTATTATTATTATTATTATTATTATTATTATTATTATTATTATTATTATTATTATTATTATTATTATTATTATTATTATTATTATTATTATTATTATTATTATTATTATTATTATTATTATTATTATTATTATTATTATTATTATTATTATTATTATTATTATTATTATTATTATTATTATTATTATTATTATTATTATTATTATTATTATTATTATTATTATTATTATTATTATTATTATTATTATTATTATTATTATTATTATTATTATTATTATTATTATTATTATTATTATTATTATTATTATTATTATTATTATTATTATTATTATTATTATTATTATTATTATTATTATTATTATTATTATTATTATTATTATTATTATTATTATTATTATTATTATTATTATTATTATTATTATTATTATTATTATTATTATTATTATTATTATTATTATTATTATTATTATTATTATTATTATTATTATTATTATTATTATTATTATTATTATTATTATTATTATTATTATTATTATTATTATTATTATTATTATTATTATTATTATTATTATTATTATTATTATTATTATTATTATTATTATTATTATTATTATTATTATTATTATTATTATTATTATTATTATTATTATTATTATTATTATTATTATTATTATTATTATTATTATTATTATTATTATTATTATTATTATTATTATTATTATTATTATTATTATTATTATTATTATTATTATTATTATTATTATTATTATTATTATTATTATTATTATTATTATTATTATTATTATTATTATTATTATTATTATTATTATTATTATTATTATTATTATTATTATTATTATTATTATTATTATTATTATTATTATTATTATTATTATTATTATTATTATTATTATTATTATTATTATTATTATTATTATTATTATTATTATTATTATTATTATTATTATTATTATTATTATTATTATTATTATTATTATTATTATTATTATTATTATTATTATTATTATTATTATTATTATTATTATTATTATTATTATTATTATTATTATTATTATTATTATTATTATTATTATTATTATTATTATTATTATTATTATTATTATTATTATTATTATTATTATTATTATTATTATTATTATTATTATTATTATTATTATTATTATTATTATTATTATTATTATTATTATTATTATTATTATTATTATTATTATTATTATTATTATTATTATTATTATTATGAAAGTCTTGGACTTAGCCTATATTATAGAGTAAATTGTATTTCTTGAGTACAAAAAGATGAGGTTCGGAATATTTTAGATCATTTATGGTGTTTTATTTATTTATTGAGTTTTTAAATATTTTTAAATAATTAAATATAAAATTTTAAATATAAAACAGACTATAAAAATCAATAAACTATTAGGTTTTAACTATTATAAAATTATCAATAAATTTGAATACCATTTTAAAGCATAATTATTCTTGTACATTATTATTCTTATATAAATAAAAAATCATTTTCTTTATTTGTAATCGATTCAATCAGCTTCAATTCCGATCTAATTTTAAAACCTTAAATCCCATATATAAACGATTGATGCTCAATCCAGTTTTAATTACATTGATTTAAAATATTAATGTATTTAATATTATATATAAATATATGTTAAATATATTTTTATTTTAACATACATAAAACATGGTCAGAAGCATATTATACAAATAACTCAGCTATTTTGAAACGGTTGTTGTGATATGATGCTCAGATATATTATTGAAAATAAAGATTGAAAAAAAACTTCAAAATAAGTTGAGAAAACATGCTCATAGATTCATATATAGTCATGTTTCTTTGTTTGTGTTTTGAGTTTAATTATTTATGATGGTTGTATGTATTTCTCATATTGCTATGTAACTGAAAGTTTGCAAGTCATGAAAGACAATGGATGGCAATACTCATAAAAAACACTACTTAGTCTCATTCATTCTATTTTGTTCTCTATGAATGTATCCATATATTATGATTATGAATTCATTATTTCTTGTAAAGTGTAGTCATAGAGAGAAGCTCTTTTCAAATGGAGATCTCTATATCGGCAGCTTCCAAGGCAACCTTTGTCATGGCAACGGAAAGTATAAATGGTCAAGTGGAATAATATATGAGGGTGATTTGGTTGATGGAGAGATATCTGGAAAAGGAAAGATGACATGGCCATCCGGAAATAAGTATGAGGGCGAATTCTATAAGAATCGTAGCCATGGTAAAGGCACTAAAACTTGGAAGGATGGATGTATCTATATTGGAAATTGGGAAAAAGGTAAACAAGATGGAGGAGGGATTATGAAGTGGGCTAAAGGTAGTTTTTTTGAGGGTTTTTGGTCAAATGGACTTAGGAGGTACGGAGTTTATAGATTAGCACAGGGAGATGTCTATTTTGGCAGTTTCAAGAATAACCTTTTTCATGGCAACGGAAAGTATACATGGTCAAGTGGAATAATATATAAGGGTGATTGGGTTGATGGAGAGATTTCAGGAAAAGGAGAGATGGCATGGCCATCAAAGTATGATGGTGAAATTTATAAGAATTACCGCCATGGTAAAGGCACAGAAACTTGCAAGGGTGAATATATCTATACTGGAAATTGGAAAAAAGGTAAAAAAGATGGAAGAGGGATTGTAAAGTGGGCTAGTGGTAGTGTTTTTGACGGTTATTTGTCAAATGGACTTTTGAGGTCTGGAGTTTACAGATTTGTAAATGGAGATGTCTACAATGGTGAATTCAAAAGTGACACTTTCCATGGCATCGGAGAGTATAGATGTTCAAATGGAACAATATATATGGGCTATTGGGAAGATGGAAAAATGATAAAGATAATATGGAAGATAAATGATCCTCAAAATATTGTTGGAGTCTTGTTTCGTGATTTCTCGTCCACATCGATCCCCGATGGTTTGAGTTTTATGACTATAAAAAGGAAATATAAGCAAGGAGATGTGGAGAAGATTAGACAGGATATTATGGACAAAGGGGAAAATAAATCTATTGTGAAGCAAGTAAAGAAGAGTTCACCTATATGGATATTTTTTAACACTTTCAAATCTAACCTGGAGCTTATTTTGCAACTTTGCAGCAGGTAAATTATTTAATCATCATTAGAATTACGGAATCACTGAAATATCATTCATAGTTCCTAGTAATATCAACTTTTTTTCTACTGTTCTGTGCTCAAATTATTTTATAGTCACAGCCACGTGTTTATATTTTCCTATCCAGCAATCAAGACGATGTGAAAAGAGATTATCTCATTGATGTAGTTAACACACACTACTGAAGAACATGATGATGAGGGGGACCAGTTGGTGCAGTCAGTTGCTTTTGGAGTCTTTTATGTGTTTGATCTCTAGATCTACTTTCCAATTTCAATTTTTGTATTTCATTATTCACATTTCACCTGTTAACGGTTAAAGGTCACAGGCATCTCAATTCCTTTCATATGGTTGTGCGAATTTTTGTTTTTTAATGCTTGCAGCCATGTTCATCATAGCATGATAACAGTATGAACTAATAAGACAATTTATTAAATAAAGATTATATAGATTTTTAGGGTGGGTGAGTGAAATATATCTCAAAGCTGAGAAGATACTTTTAGATGTTAATACATGCTGAAAATTATAAATAAGTTTTATAATATTTCAATTACAGTCTAGCACGATATATTACCTCGGTGATAGTTGTGAATAAACACAGTGAAGAAAAATTTTTCCTCCTAAATTGTGTCGTATGCATCCGCCATGATTAACACAGCAAGTGATGTCCAATGCGCACCTTTTCCATTTCCTTTATTCTGATCGTACTGCTGCCACAAAAATCCAGTCTGTTGATAGTTTCGCACTATATTTCTGCAGTACCAGCGAAATACATCATTTTAAAAAACTGTAAATATCTTTAACAAGACTCCGGATGTACAAAACAAAATAAAACAATACCTAATTAAATTGCTTCTCAATTCTTTGTACATGGCTTTAGCTCTGTCCTGATATGACCCATTCTCTGCAAGATTCATGTTTATCCCAGGATTAATTTTGAGATTCAACTAATAAAGTTGAATATATCCAGATATACCTTCAGAGTAATGGTGGAGTGCTGACAGGAACCTGTAATTCATGTTTATCCAAATTGAACCTCTCCAATATGGAGCATCACGCTCATTGTTGTATTTCATGTACAAGGAACTGGACAATATAAAAAACATCATTTTATGTTCACCTTTTAATCCACACGTGCTGAATAAGGCCACTCAAATTTAATCCATCAAACATGCATTAGAGTGTAGGCTGAGACCTTGTTGTGGCAAGAGAACGAAGTCCGTAGTCACTCCATAATAGGCTGCGATTTGAAATGTGATCAAGCTGCTTTTCGAGGATCCATGATCCCTAAATAAGATAGCAAGATTAAACAATGTCATTTTGTTTATTATTGTTAGGAAAATATTTTATTTCCATATTTAATTGTTATTTATTTTCTTTTATTCTCCATTAAAGAGAGAATTAAGTATTTTTATTATATAAATCAGCATTTGGTTAAGAAAAAAAAATATAACAGTTTTTATCTATTTCTTCTAATATGATATCGAGAACTCTGCGTTAGGATTACCGTAAAGCTTTCCACAACTAGTGGGGTTTGGGGCGTAGCCCCGACAAAAAATTTTGTTCGACCCGCTTTTTTATCCGATCCGATTCTAACAGAAACGACGACAGTTGCGGAAACGGCGACGGTCGCAGAGATGGCGAACGAGAGGAACCGTCAGTGGTAACAAACAGTGGCAATAGTGACGGTAATAATGAAGACATTAACATTGTTTTTGGCAGTAATAACGACAACAATGAAAACAGGAATATTGTCTTTGGTGATAGTTATTCCAACATAGACGGTAATGATCAAAAGGGTTCCTCGTTACAAACAATGGAAATCTGAAAACTCTTTGATTATTGCGTGGCTGATAAGCTCCATGGAAACTGGAATAGGTAAGTCTTACATGTTTTTGCCTTCTGCAAGGGATGTGTGGGAAGCTGTTAAAGAAACATACTCTGATATTCAAAACTCCTCCCAAATATTTGATTTAAAATCAAAGTTATGGCATGCGAAACAAGGTGACAGGAGTGTAACCGTTTATTACAATAAGCTATTGACACTGTGGCAAGAGTTGGATCTTTGTTATAATGACAATTGAAGGTGTACAGAAGACAGTGTTTTGTTTCTCAAGAGACAAGAAAATGATCGTGTATTCATGTTTCTCGCTGGACTCAATAAAGACCTTGATGAGGTAAGAGATAGAGTTTTAGAAAAAAATACCATTGTCAACTCTTCGTGAAAATTTTGCAGAAATAAGAAGGGAAGAGGCACAATAAGGAATTATGACGGGCAAGACACTACGAAGCTCTAAATCTGAAGGTTCAGCTCTGACTACTAGGAACCTTGACGAGGGAAGAAGGTCAGATAAAGTTCCTTGGTGTGATCACAGCAAACGTGAATGGCATACACGTGAAACCTGTTGGAAGCTCAAAGGCAAACCTCCGAACTAAAAGAAGAAAAGTGGTCGTGCATTTCAGGCTAGTAATTCTGATCAAGGGCAGCAATCCCCTACAACTCAGCTTCCATTTACTACAGAACAACTAGATAGACTGTACAAACTCCTCGAGTCTCCAACCCCTTCTTGCTCTATAGAAACAAAAGATAATTATGCACTTCTTAGTGTCAGTCCCAGTCATACTTGGATAGTAGATTCAGGTGCCTCTAATCATATGACAGGTGAATCTACTTTGTTCTCTTCATATAGTCCATGTGCAGGTAATCAAAAAATAAAAATTGCAGATGCCTCTTTTTCAGCCATTGCAGGTAAAGGGTCAGTTGTTTTGTCTCCAATATTAACTCTTAAAAATGTCCTTCATGTTCCAAACTTATCGTGTAATTTAATGCCCATCAGTAAATTAGCCCAAGATATAAATTATCAAACTAATTTTTTCCGATCTCACTGTGTCTTTCAGAATTTGAACTCGGGGAAGATGATTGGCAGTGCTAAGGAGAGTGGGGGACTCTACTACCTTGACATTGGATCTGCATCACAACTACTTTTAACAATAAGTTCCTGTTTTGAGTCTTTTTCTATTTTGAATAATAAAGATGACAACATTATGGTATGGCATTTAAGATTAGGTCATCCTAGTTTTCGTTATTTAAAACACTTGTTTCCTAAGTTATTTTACAATAAGATTTTTTCTTCGTTTAAATGTGAAGCATGTGAGTTTGCAAAGCATCATCGTTCCCACTTTTCAATACAGCCTTATAAACCATCAAAACCATTTTCTATTATTCACAGTGATGTTTGGGGCCCTAACCGTACTAGTACACTCTCTTTCAAAATATGGTTTATCACATTTATAGATGACCATACAAGAGTATGTAGGGTGTCACTACGCTAGAAATGACATTTAGCAGCGCATACAAAGACAACGCTTTTAGAAAAAGCGCTGCTAAAGAGGAATAAAAAAAAAGAAAAAAATTGATAACCAAAGGCAGCGCTTTCTCAGAAAGCGCTGCTAAATGGGGGTCCTAAGACAGCGCTTATAAAAAGCGCTGCTAAAAGGGGGGTCTAAGACAGCCCAAAGACATCGCTTTTTAAAAAGCGCTGCTAAAGGGGGGGTCCTAAGGCAGCGCTTATGGGGGGGTCTAAGACAGCCCAAAGACAACGCTTTTTAAAAAGCGCTGCTAAAGGGGGGCCCTAAGGCAGCGCTTCAAAAAAGCGTTGTTGTAGGTATGGTCTACGAGAGTGCTTTTTCCATAAAGCGCTGCTATATGGGTTACATTAGAAGGTCTTTGAGAGCGCTTTTTAAAGCGCTGCTAAAGCTATTAAAAAGCGCTGCTATAGGTTTATTAGAATTAATTTAAAATACCCACCAGAATTTTTATGAGAAACAGAACAGTCATATTACGTTGCTTTCGTTCTTTCTCTCTGGCGAACAAAGAGTGTTGCCCTATAAACCACCGTTGTCGTCCAACCGTCGTCGTCCGTCCAACCGTCGCCGTCGCCCTCGTCTGTTGCATTTGCAGTCGTTCACCGTCCCTCTGCTCGTCTGCATTGCATTTCCGCCATTGTTACGGTATTTGAAGTTTTACTCTGGTTTTCTTTTTTACGTATATTTTCACCATTGTTGCCGTAATCTTTAAGACAAACTGAATATGTTTTTATTATTTGAATGCAATCAAGTTAAGTCATTTTCTGTCTTCTTGTTGTATGGATATCTACATGTTAAGTCTCTCTGTTGCATGTTATATATTTTGTATTTTAATCTACATGTTAAGTCTCTCTATCATTGTTACGGATATTTTGTATGTTTTAGATTGACAAACAAGAGTTTGGATTGAAACTAATGAATTGCCCTGGGAACTGTTTGTTGTTTTTATATATTTTGATTCAATGTGATAAATTCAGAACAAGAGTACAATTAGAAACAAGGTGAATAGAACCAATACACTACGATAGTGAGAGATGAATAGAATAAAAAAAGTGAAGATAGTGTACAATTTTTATTTAGTTATTTGTGTTAAATAGTATGTATGGTTGCTACTGAGAATTGATTTTTACTGCTACTGTCATTTCTGTTTTAACGTGTTAAGAGTAAGTAAATTCATGGATTTTGACATCGCCAATATGCTGTTATACTGCGGATTTTTTCTTTTGACATATCAATATAACTGCTGCTTCTATGTGTTTGTTGTCACTGTTTTTCTTTTGGTATTTTTGGTAGCATTTTTTATGAGTACTGTTGTCTTGTTTTGGGTGAGTAATAACATGAGAATACTATTAACTTATAATTTTGTTTTTTTTTTAGTTTTATAATATATAATAAACTCTCAGTTTTAAATTAATGTATATGTTTACTGTTTTGTTAAATTTGAAGCTTTCACTTTTTTTTATATATATAAGTTTTAAGATTTCATTTTTCCAAGTTTTAAGCTTTCATTTTTAAAGTTTATACATGTCGCCGGTTTTTTTAATGCTTCCGTTTTTCTATTTCTAACACTGTTTCTATTTAATTTATGTCATTCTATATACACTTTTATTAGTTATGATAGGTACCTTTATTTTATTAGTAATACTATATATACTTATTTTATTAGTAATACTATATATACTTATATGTTGATATGTTAGTATGAATTTCTCAATGATTATATGATATGTTATTATGGTTTTATATGTTTAGTTAGGATTTCTCAATATTTAGTAAGGGTGTCATTTTGGTTTAAGGATTATCTAGTATTTTTAATATGATTTGTTTTGGTGGATTATCTAGTATTTTTGTCTTGGTTAATTATTAATATGATTTTAATAAAATTTATATTTTGTCTGCTATAAGGGTTACCTGTGAAGAGCAAAGCTGTGATCGTTTCCAAGCATCCTATTGCGTAGCATTCTTAGAAGTTAGTGATTTCCTTACAGGTATTCTCTGTTTTGTTTAACTTTTATAGTTTAGTGTAGATTACTCAATTAGTATGGATAAAAAATGGATGTCTGGTAATCGATTGTCAAAAGAGTACGAGAATGGGGTATCGAAGTTCGTTAAGTTTGTTGTTGAACACGCCAAAGACCCCAGTAGGATCACATGTCCTTGCTTAGGATGCTGTTATGGGCGTCGAGTTGACGCCGTTCAGTTGGAATCTCATTTAATGAGACATGGAATTGATTGAAGTTACACATGTTGGACATTACATGGTGAGATAAGTAACGAGAATGTTGAACCCCGGAATAATACGACATGTGCTTCAAAGGACAATGGCAGAGATACATATGATTGTGATCGAGTCGAAGAGATTGCAGAAGCACTTGAAGAAGATCTTCAAGATTGTCCCAAGATGTTTGAGAGGTTGGTAAGCGATGCAGAGAAATCGTTGTATAAAGGTTGCACTACTTTCACTACGCCAGAATTGATTTTTAGCAGCGCACAAAAGACAGCGCTTTTAAAAAAAGCGCTGCTAAATAGTCAGTAAAAAAAAAAGAAAAAATTACCTACCAAAGACAGCGATTTTTTAAAAAGCGCTGCTAAAAGGGGACCCTTAGAAAGCGCTTTTTAAAAGCGCAGCTAAAAGGGGACCCTACGAGAGCGCTTTTTTTATAAAGCGCTGCTATATGTCATTGCTAATGCACCCTATGAAAGCGCTTTTAAAAGCGCTGCTAAAGGCCTTTAAAAAGCGCTGCTAAAGGTATTAGTATAATAATTTTTATATACCCTCCAGAATTGTAAACGAAACAGAACACGCATTTTTTCGTTTTCTTCTTCGTTTCTTCATTTCTCCATTGCCCTATCTTCCATTTTCGCCCTCCGTTGAAGCTTTCGTCGCCGTCCGTTTGCGCCGCCGTCTTCCATTTGTTTTCGCCGCCGTTCGCCGTTCCCTTTCGCCGCCGTTCACCGTTCGTTCTCCTCCACCGTTACGGTAAATCCGCGACTGTTACGGCATTTTTATGGATTATTGTCTTAGTATTGCATTTTTCTGGATTAGATGATGTTAGTGCTACTTCTTTCTGAGTTATTGACTTGTTTTTGTTGATACCATTGATGAGCATTACTCTTTTGATATTGGCTTGAGTTTTGTATGCAAGGTGTTTGTTGAAATGCCACAATGAATTTTGAGCATTATAAATTAGTTTAGAATAATTTAGTCCATTACCAAAATTTTTGAGAGTATGCTTTAATAATTTAGAATAGTTTAAAATCATATTAATGCAATAGTTTAGAATAATTTAGTCCATTTCCACCATTTTTGAGAGTATGATTTAATAGTTTAGAATAGTTTAAAATCATATTAATGAAATAGTTTAGAATAGTTTAGAATAATTTAGTCCATTTCCACCATTTATGAGAGTATGCTTTAATTTAGTCCATGTCATTTTGAGCATTATAAAATAGTTTAGAATAGTTTAAAATCATATTAATGAAAGTATGCTTTAATAGTAGAATAGTTTATTATAGTATATCTACTTTTTTTTAATATGATTTGTTTTGTTGGATTATCTAGTTTTTTTGTTTTGGTTAATTATTAATATGATTTTAATAAAATGTATATATTGTCTGTTATAGGGGTTACCTGAGAAGAGCAAGGTTGTGATTGTTTCCAAGCATCCTAATGTACAACTTTCTTAGAAGTAGTGATTTCTTTACAGGTATTCTCTGTTTTTGCCTAACTTTCATAGTATGGATAAAAATTGGATGTCTGTTAATCGATTGTCAAAAGAGTACGAGAATGGGGTATCGAACTTCGTTAAGTTTGCTGTTGAACACGCCAAAGACCCCAGTAGGATCACATGTCCTTGCTTAGGTTGCTGTTATGGACGTCGAATTGACGCGGTTCAGTTGAAATCTCATTTAATGAGACATGGAATTGATCGAAGTTACACATGTTGGACATTACACGGTGAGATAAGTAACGAGAATGTTGAACCCCAGAACAATACGACCTCTACTTCAAAGGACAATGGTAGGGATACATACGATTGTGATCGAGTCGAAGATATTGCAGAAGCACTTGAAGAAGATCTTAAAGATTGTCCAAAGATGTTTGAGAGGTTGGTAAGCGATGCAGAGAAGCCGTTGTATAAAGGTTGCACTACTTTCACAAGATTGTCTGCGGTATTAAAGTTGTACAACTTAAAGGCGGGTAATGGATGGTCGGATAAAAGTTTCACAGAGTTGTTAGCCCTACTTCAAGAGATGCTTCCGGAGGATAATGTTCTTCCCAATCGAACCTATGAAGCTAAAAAATGTTATGCTCTATTGGTATGAGCTATGATAAGATACATGCTTGTCTAAATGATTGCATTTTGTTTCGAAATGAGTATGCATCATTAAACGAGTGTCCTAAATGCGGTGTATCTCGGTATAAGAAGAAGTTGTCACCAGCAAAAGTCTTATGGTATTTTCCTATAATTCCGAGATTCAGACGCATGTTTCGTAGTGAAACAGATGCGAAACACCTTACTTGGCATGCAGATGATAGAATTATAGATGGGAAGTATCGACATCCGGCAGATTCACCACAGTGGATGAAAATTGATAATGATTATCCTGAGGTTGAGCGGGAGCAAGTGCATTTATATGTTCTGCACAATGACATTGAGGTTGAGCAGTACGTTAAATTGCACAAGGACGTTCTCCGAGGTTTAAATCTGAATAGAAATGAAAATTGGATAGTACGTGAGCACAATCGAAGTTTTATAACATGGTTCAAAGAGCATATTTATTCAAAGTTTTATTCTGATCCCGCTTCAATAACAGAAAGGTTGAGATGTTTAGCATATGGTCCAACTTTGCATGTGTTTTCTTATAGCGCATACGCAATTAATGGATACACATTTTATACCAAGGAGCAAGATGATAAAAGTACAATGCAAAATAGTGGTGTCACTGTGCTTGCCGAATCAATGCACATTTCCTCGTATTTTTGGGGTAATCGAGCGCATTTGGGTGTTTGATTATGAGAAGTTTCAGATTCCTATCTTTGGATGCAAGTGGGTTGAAAGTAATAGTGGCATACGTATGGATAAGTCAGGTTTTTTGCAAGTGGATCTTAATAAGGTGGGGTACAAAGATGAGCCTTTTATTCTAGCCACGCAAGCTAAACAAGTGTTCTATGTCACTGATCCGAAAAGTACGAAATGGTCTATAATTCTTTTTTCCAACAAAGTAATCAACGATAACATTGGAGAAAAGGGGGAGGTTGATGTTAAGAATGAATCTTATGTTAGGGATGATCCAGATGAGAATATTATAGCAGACGAATCATATATTAGAAATGATCATAGCGAGGGAATTTGGATCAATCCATCCGTCCGTGTTGTTAAGAGACAAGTAAAGCACCTTCGAACTAAAAAAAGAAAAAGATGTTAAAGGTACTTGTAAAATTACATATTGTCTCATTCAATAAAATAACATATTATTTCTTATTTATACGTTTCTTATGTGTGTGTGTGTGTATATATATATATATATATATATATATATATATATATATATATATATATATATATATATATATATATATATATATATATATATATATATATATATATATATATATATATATATATATATATATATATATATATATATATATATATATATATTTCTTATTTACATATTTGAATGTCATTCATTTGATACTTTAGTTTTCCTGAATTACAGGTATATTATGGCCAGCAATGAAGATTGGAAGAAATTAAAGTAGAATTGTATAATTTGTGATGTTGAATTTCAAGTTGAGAATTGTATATAATTTGTGATGTTGAATTGTGAAGCTTTTGAATTATATATATTAAAGTGGAATTGTATATAATTTGTGATGTTGAATTGTGAAGCTTTTGAATTATATATATTAAAGTGGAATTGTATATAATTTGTGATGTTGAATTGTGCATATAATGCCAAAGTGTTGAATTGTGCACATAATGCCAAAGTGTTGAATTGTGTATATAAAGCCAAAGTGCTGAAATAAAGGGCTAAATTATATAAGCAGGTATTGTAATATAAGCAGGTTTATTGAAAAATATATAAAAAATGCCATTAATCAGGAAATTTTTTTTTCAAAACGTGCACATTAGACAGCGCTTTTATGTGTAAGCGCTGCTAAAGGGGACAGAGAAACTGCTAAAAAAGCGCTGCTATAGGTGGGGAAAGAGGGGTCTAAGACAGCGCTTTCATAAAGCGCTGCTATAGGGGGGGTCTAAGACAGCGCTTTAATAAAGCGCTGCTAAAGGGGGGGAGGGGGGGAGATTAGGCAGCGCTTTAAAAAGCGCTGCTAAAGGGGTAAAAAAGCGCTGCTAAAGGTGATGTCTTTAGCAGCGCTTTTTCCACAAAAAAAGCGCTGCCTTTACCTTTAGCAGCGCCACTTTAGGCAGCGCTTTAAAGCGCTGCTAAAGGTAAAAAAAAGCGCTGCTAAAGGTCTTTTTTGGCATAGTGTTTCACAAGATTGTCCGCGGTATTAAAGTTGTACAATTTAAAGGCGGGTAATGGATGGTCGGATAAAAGTTTCACAGAGTTGTTAGCCCTACTTCAAGAGATGCTTCCGGAGGATAATGTTCTTCCCAATCGAACCTATGAAGCTAAAAAAATGTTATGCTCTATTGGCATGAGCTATGATAAGATACATGCTTGTCCAAATGATTGCATTTTGTTTCGAAATGAATATGCATCATTAAACGAGTGTCCTAAATGCGGTGTATCTCGGTATAAGAAAAAGTTGTCACCAGCAAAAGTATTATGGTATTTTCCTATAATTTTGAGATTCAGACGCATGTTTCGTAGTGAAACAGATGCAAAACACCTGACTTGGCATGCAGATGATAGAATTGTAGATGGGAAGTATCGACATCCGGCAGATTCACCACAGTGGATGAAAATTGATAATGATTATCCTGATTTTGGAGAAGAAGCTAGAAACCTTCGCTTGGCATTATCGACTGATGGAATGAATCCGCATGGTCTGCAGAGCATCTCACATTCCACCTGGCCTGTAATTGTTATGATTTATAACCTACCTCCATGGCTATGTATGAAGCGTAAGTACATGATGTTATCTATGTTAATTTTTGGCCCTAAACAACCAGGAAATGACATAGACGTATACCTGACACCTCTAATCGAAGACTTAAAGAATTTGTGGGAGAACGGTGTGGAGGTTTATGATGGATATAGGAAAGAAAGTTTCAATTTGAGGGCGATGGTGTTTGGCACAATTAATGATTTCCCAGCATACGGAAATCTATCGGGGTATAGCATTAAAGGTCAATGTGTGTGTCCTATCTGTGAAGAAAACACATATTGGACGCGGTTGGAATTTGGTCAGAAGAATGTCTTTCTTGGTCATCGTAGATTCTTAAATTCTAGTCATCACTACCGTGGGTGGAGAAAAGCATTCAATGGAGATTCAGAACAACGTAAAGCTCCACCTACATTGACCGGCGAACAAATTTTTGAAAAGGTGAAAGATGTGAGTACTAAGTTTGGTAAGCCTTTTGCTCATACGCTTGTCACGCGTGGGTGGAAGAAGAGGTCAATTTTGTTTGAGTTGCCGTATTGGAAGTCCTTGTATGTAAGACATTTTCTTGATGTTATGCATATTGAAAAAATGTATTTGAAAGTGTTATTGGTACGTTACTCAATATACAAGGAAAGTCTAAGGATGGCCTTAAAGCAAGAAAGGACTTGGTAGCAATGGGAATAAGGAATGAATTAGGACCCTTGAAGAAAGGAAACCGCACATATCTACCACCTGCTGCTTATACTCTATCTAGAAAGGAGAAAAAGATATTGTGTAAGTTTCTGAGTGAAGTTACCAGAAGGATACTCTTCAGATATTAGAAGACTTGTTTCTATGAAAGACCTCAAGTTAAAAAGTTTAAAGACACATGACTGCCATGTTATAATGGAACACTTTCTACCAATAGGTATACGTTCTATTTTGCCAGAAAAAGTGAGAGGCGCACTAACTAAATTGTGTTTTTTCTTTAGGTCAATCTGTAGTAAGGTGATAGATCCTGCGATCTTACCAACATTGCAAAGAGAAATAGTTATTACTTTGTGCGAGCTTGAAATGTATTTTCCTCCATCATTTTTTGACATAATGGTACATCTAGTTGTTCATCTTGTGAAAGAGACACAACTGTGTGGACCTGCCTATATGAGATGGATGTACCCTGTTGAACGTTATATGAAAAATATTGAAAGGGTATGTGAAAAACCGAAGTCGACCAGAGGGATGTATTGTTGAACGATACATTGTTGAAGAAGCTATCGAGTTTTGTACTGAATATTTGTCCAACGTTCAATCCATTGGCCTCCCAAAATATCATGTTGTTGAAAAAATAGATGGTAAACAGTTAATTGGAAATAAAGTTGTGACAGTTTCAAGGGATGAACGGGAGCAAGTGCATTTGTATGTTCTGCACAATGACATTGAGGTTGAGCCGTATGTTGAAATGCACAAGGACGTTCTCCGAGGTTTAAATCTGAATAGAAATGAAAACTGGATAGTACGTGAGCACAATCGAAGTTTTATAACATGGTTCAAGGAGCACATTTTTTCAAAGTTTTATTCTGATCCCGCTTCAATAACAGAAAGGTTGAGATGTTTATCATATGGTCCAAGTTTGCATGTGTTTTCTTATAGCGCATACGCAATTAATGGATACACATTTTATACCAAGGAACAAGATGATAAAAGTACAATGTAAAATAGTGGTGTCACCGTGCTTGCCGAAGCAATGCACATTTCCTCGTATTATGGGGTTATCGAGCGCATTTGGGTGTTTGATTATGAGAAGTTTCAGATTCCTATCTTTGGATGCAAGTGGGTTGAAAATAATAGTGGCATACAAATGGATAAATCAGGTTTTTTGAAAGTGGATCTTAATAAGGTGGGGTACAAAGATGAGCCTTTTATTCTAGCCACGCAAGCTAAACAAGTGTTCTATGTCACTGATCCGACAAGTACGAAATGGTCTATAGTTCTTTTTTCCAACAAAGTAATCGATGATAACATTGGAGAAAAGGGGGATGTTTATGTTGAGAATGAATCTTATATTATAGATGATCCAGATGAGAATATTGGAGCGGACGAATCATATATTAGAAATGATCATAACGAGGGAATTTAGATCAATCCATCTGTCCGTGTAGTTAAGAGACAAGTAAACCCCGTTACAACGAAAAAAAGAAAGAGATGTTAAAGGTACTTGTAACATGTTTTTCTTATTTACACATGTCTTATTTATACCATGTTTTTGTTATTTCTTATTTATACCGTGTTTTTCTTATTTACACATTTCTTATGTATATATTTGTAACATGTTTTTCTTATTTACACATTTCTTATGTCTCATTTGATACTTTGGTTTTTCTGAATTACAGGTATATATATTATGGCCAGCAACGAGGAAACAACACATGATGGAAAACAAACAACAAAAGACGTGGAAGGCGATATTAAAAAAGGCATAACAATTATGAATTGTTTCTTTACAACCGGATAAAGATAAGATTTGGACCGAGATTCATGTATAATATTGGAATTGTTTAATTATTGTTGACATTTACGTCTTTAAATTAAATATACTAACATGTTATATGTATGTGTGTTTGTTTGCAGAGATCTTTCAATATTGAAGATCGTAGGAGAAAATATTGTATTCAATTGGCCGGAAAACGCTTGAGGGGATTTAGAGCGTTTTTAACAAACAAGTTTCTAAAAGATTATGAAGGAAAATTTGTTGACTCAGAGCGTCCGATGAAGTACGCGGATTTGATTTCGGAGGAAGAATGGGAGACGTTTGTTGTAAAGCGAAGATCAAAAGAATTTGAAGTAAGTACAGAAAGGGCATCAATAGTATATACTTATTCCATGTACATGAGTTCTGATAAACTTATTTTTTCAGGTTGTTAGTGGCGTAAATCGTCAACGGGCATCAAATCCCGCATATCCATACAGAAAGGGCCGGTTGGGATATGCACGATTAGAACAAAAAATAGTAAGTACATATAAATGCTTTAATATAATATATTTACAAAAAATAGTAAGTATATATAATAGGATACAATGCTTTATTATCCGTCTTAATGCGTAGTTGGAAGAGGAGAAGAGTGATGTGACATCTCTTCCGGACCATGTTGTATGGAAGGCTGCCCGTGTGGGACGAGATGGAGTCGTTCAGGAAGAAGTTCAACAAGTCTTTGAACAATGTGTAAGTAAAACGTTATCTTTGTCAATAACTGATCAAAAGTGTGTAATATATTTATATATGTTTTTATCTATATTTCAGGAGACTCTGTCCCAGACCATAACTCCCGCCGAGGACAATGATTGCAGGAGCTTACTGAGCCGGGTGCTGAATATTCCTGAGTATTCTGGGCGTGTGAGGGGTAAGGGATTTGGTGTCACTCCATCCAAACTGTATAAGCAGCCAAAGAAAAAAATCCAACCAATAAAGAAGTGATGGAGACTTTGGAGGAATTGAAAGCGCAAATCCGTGAATTACAGAAGGATAAGGAGAGATACATGGCGGAAAGACGCGCTCCAGAGGGTAGAGCTACTAGTGACAAAGATAGTATCGGTTGTCCACAGAAGCTTCCAGAGGTAATTGTATATATTACATTGAAATTAATTTAGCACACTTTACTTAATTGACACATTAACTGATCATTATTTGTTTAGGGCATTTCACTTTGCCGGCTATAGTTATCGTCACCTACTCATCGAATGGTTGGCAAGGGAAAGGTGCATAACTTTCTGGGAGACTTACTTCACCACAAACCGCTCCCTTCTGGATTTTTGAAAGTATCTATTGATATTGCATTAGAGGGGGGTGCGTTGTTGCCTATACCAAATGATATTTCAGGCACAACAGTGGTGGGAGACGCAGTAGGATCGTATGTGGCATGGCCGGCAAATCTGATTTGCATAGATGATGAGGTAGGTTGAACCTTTTAATACTCAAATGTTTTATGATTCATACATGAAAGTTATTCTTACATCTACATTTTCTTATTTACATGATGATCTTAGACTCCTACAAAATCCAAATCAAAAGATGATAGAATTATTGTGCGGGATACCGATTCAGCTGCATCAAAGAAACAGGTACTACTACAGTTACATGACTATCTTGTTATACAATATTAATTACTGAACTTATATATGACTTTTAGGTTCATGATCAGCAGTCGCAACAAGTCAGCAAGAGTAAGATGCCTGAAACTTCCAAGATTCCCAGAAAAGCAACTGTTCCTCGATTTAGGATGTGCCTTGAAACATATGTCGGAACATCAGATGTGCCTGAGGGTGGCGTCCGTCAAATACATATGGAGGCAGGTATTTTCGGTTTTGAATATCCCGAAACAATTGCTAAGGAGGATTTTGATCAGGTTTTCAACCATTCTGAACTGGGCGTCGGTGTTATGCATTCATACATCAGGTACTCCGATCCATTTTTATTAAATAATTGAACATTTTAAAATTTGCTCGTTTAACTTAATATTCTAATGTTGATTATGTTTTTTTAGGTTCTTGTATGACAAGTTATTGGTCCCGAATGAATTGACTTCAGTATTCGCATTCTTATCTGCTAGCTGTGTCAACTCACGTATAATAGACCAGTCACCAGATACAATCAAAGAGTACACAGTGCAGAGATTTATGCACGCGACTACGGAGAAGTTGTTCTTGTTGCCATATAACACTGGCCATGGGTTAGATTTTATTCTAAATTCATTTATTATAATTGTTAGATTTTTCCCTTTCTATATATATATATATATATATATATATATATATATATATATATATATATATATATATATATATATATATATATATATATATATATATATATATATATATATATATATATATATATATATATATATATATATATATATATATATATATATATATATATATATATATATATATATATATATATATATATATATATATATATATATATATATATATATATATATAACATTTCCGTCTAAACTGTTCTCTTATTTTATAATGGACATTGGTTGTTGATCGCAATTAATCCGACGAAAGAAATAGTGTATTATATAGATTCATTGGATGGCGATACAACAAAATATGAAAATCTGAGGAACTTTGTTGATACGTAAGTGATGACATATACTGTTGTCTTTAATTATATATCTTTATTTATTATGTGACATTGTTCTAAATATGCGTTTATATTATGTTAGAGTTATACAAATATTCAGAGCACAAAGAGATGCAACGGTGCCAAAAAGGAAGGTTAACAACATCAACTGGATCAGAGTAGATGTATATTCTCGCATGTTTCTACTTGATCAAACTATTTCAACTATATATCCGGATAAATGTTCGTTTGTTTTTTCCATTTACAGTGTCCTCGGCAGCGTAATGGTATTGACTGTGGATATTTTGTATTGCGCTTTATGAGGGAAATTATTCTTTCTAGTCAACTTGAGATTCCAGTCCTGGTATGGATCAATTCATTATATAAGTTATATGATTCATTTTGATAATTATCCGATACTTCATCTGAGTAATTAGTTTTAAACTTAAATCTTATTCGATCTGTTATATTATGTAGTATTATGATGAATTCAAGTGCGCTACTTACACGAAAGCAAAATTGGAAGAAATTAAAGAGGAATGGTGTCAATTTATTCTTGGGTTGAGAATTGTATAGAGTTATCGGATTGGAAGACTTGTAATTATATGTGAATTGAATGTATTTGTGTTGTTGTAATTCTGAGAATTGAATGTATTTGTGTCAATTTTTTTTGTAACATATTTAAACAGGTTTATGTGTATATTAAAATGTTTATGAACAAAGTCATGAGTTACATCCAAAGTTTTGAATTGTACATATAAGGCCAAAGTTTGAATGGTATCTTTAAGGCCAAAGTTTGAATTTTATTTATAAGGCCAAAGTGCTGAAATAGAGGCCTTAATTATAAGCAGGTTTGTGTAATATAAGCAGGTCGTTGGTAAAATATACAAAACAGGGTGAATATTTTATAAAAAAAATTTTAAAATCTAGGACATTAGACAACGCTTTTACATAAAAGCACTGCTAAAGGTCACAAATATTACGCTACAAAAGCGCTGCTATTGGTTTGGAAGGGGGGGGGGGGGGGTCTAAGGCAGCGCTTGTAAAAAGCGCTGCTAAAGGGTGGGCTATGGCAGCGCTTTTGCAAAAACGCTGCTAAAGGGGGGGGGGTCTAAGACAGCGCTTTTTTAAAGCGCTGCTAAAGGGGGGGATGGTTGGGGGAATTATGCAGCGCTTACAAAAGCGCTGCTAAAGGGCTAAAAAAGCGCTGCTGAAGGGAGCTTTTAGCAGCGCTTTTTCATTGAAAAAAAGCGCTGCCTTTACCTTTAGCAGCGCCACTTTTGGCAGCGCTTTAAAGCGCTGCTAAAGGCCAAAAAAAGCGCTGCTAAAGGTCTTTTTTGGCATAGTGTGTACTTGTGAAAGGGGAAATCAGATGTTTGGCAGGCTGTAAAGAATTTTTTTCAATGGTGCAGAACCAATTTCAAACAAATATCCAAGTTTTTAGAAGTGATAATGGTAAAGAATATTTTAACACTATCCTGGATGATCTAATTGAAATGCCACAAAATAATGAGTCATTTCAAGAAAACAGATTCGAATTAGGAAACAGGACTTGGAAAGGTAAGGTTTTTATGAAAAAAACACCATAAACGAAGGGACGAGTCCACATCTCAACACTACCAAGAATCTGAACTGGGGAATGATCAACCTCCTAACAAAAGAAAAGGTAAGTCTATTTCTGTTTTTGAGAGTCGTATTTTGTATCCTGATATAGATGATCCTTTTGCCATTAGAAAATCTGCCAGATCTTGCACTAAACACCCCATGTCCAATTTTATTTTATATTCAAATTTTTCTTCATCTATGTCTGCCTTCACTTCAAAATTGTCTAGTGTAGAAATTCCAAAGTGGAGGGAAGTTGTACTTGAGGAGATGAAAGCTCTTGAAAAGAACAAAACTTGGAGTGTTACGTCGCTACCAGATGGCAAGAAGACAGTTGGATGCAAATGGGTGTTTATTATGAAGTATAATTCAGATGGGTCAATTGAAAGGTACAAGGCTCGCTTGGTGGCTAAAGGCTTCACTCAAACCTATGGTATAGACTACTTAGAGACATTTGCTCCTATTGCAAAATTGAACACTCTAAGAATTCTTTTATCTCTTGCTGCTAACCTAGATTGGCCCCTACATCAGTTAGATGTTAAGAATGTCTTTCTTAATGGTGATCTAGAAGAAGAAGTATATATGGACATTCCTCCTGGTTTTGAAAACAAATTTGGATTAAATGTATGCAAACTAAACAAGTCTTTGTATGGATTAAAGCAGTCTTCCAGAGCTTGGTTTGAAAAATTCACTCAGTCTATGAAGAATCAAGGGTACATTCAAGGACAGGCTGGCCACATTTTAGATGCCCAATTGTGCTTATTTGAGCTATCAAATGTGGGCATCTTTCGCTCCTTTTTGTCAAGTTTGTGTTCAAAACCGCCTTGCTTTTGTTTATATGCAACATTATGTGAAATGATCTTGGTTCTTTTGATTTGTGTGTTATTGTGCAGTATTTAGGCATGAAAGAGTAGAACTTGAAGACACAAGAAAAATGGCAAAGGAATCAAGAAAGAAAGCAATCAAAAGCAAGCTCGCTAGCACGTTCGCTAGGCGAGTGAGGTAGCGAAGGTTCGCTAGGCGAGCTCATAGCGAGCTGCTAGGGAACACTCGTAGACTTGGGCAGAACCATATTGATCAGTTTCGCTTGGGGCGAGGAAGGCAGCGAAGGAGTCGCTAGGCGAACACCTAGCGAGAAAGCCAGCGAACGCTTCCAGTAGCAACATCCCAGACCTCGCTAGCATTTTCACTAGGCGAGCAGGTAGCGAACGCTCGCTATGACCTTGCTAGGAGAGCAAGGTAGCGAGCGTGGCAGAACAACACTTTATTTGTCTATAAGTAGCATGGGCTACTTTTGTAAATAATATCTTTTTTTATCTTTCTCTGCCTTTTTCAACTTTTTTGTTTTGTTTTGCTCCAAGAGAGATATTTTGTGACCTAGACACCCATTTTCCTCACTATTCTTCATCTCATAGAGATCATTTGATTATTTCAAATGTTGTTGTTGCTGCTGTTGTTGAGTGAGTAACGCAGCTGGAGCTGATAAAGAAAAGCTTAATGAAAAGAAGTCTTAGTGCTCACATAAGAAAATCTTTTAAGCATATGGAAACTAATGTTCTTATAATCTCATAGAGATTTATCTTTAGATTAGTTTCTGTATTAGGAAGCAAGGAGTTGTTGCTCAATACTTGCTATGTACTTAATTAGGAGTAATCTGCTTGACAAGAAGCACTCATGTAATCTACGGCAACACAAATTCATTTTAGAATTATTGGCTCCTCAAGTGATCTTGTGAAGATCAGAATACTTGAGATGACAAGTGACAGTTGTCATTTGTGGTAACTAATAGGAGATCTTAATTGATCAAATTCTATTAGGTGTCAATGAAAATTATATCCTAAGGGATCCCTGAATGTGTCATTGTCTATTTGTTAGTCACTTGCAGTTAGCTTGTGCAACTGTAATTAGTTTAGTTATAATGGATTAAGTCCTTGCTTGAGTGAGGCGAAATCACCTTGGTAGGGTGAACTGGATTAGCTTGAGAGTTGCTCAAGTGAACCAGGATATATCATGTGTTCTTTACTTGTGTTATGCTTTATTATATACGCTTCCGCAATGCATCTTAAAGAACTCTATAGAAAGCAACAAGTGAAGAAAAGAGAAAAAGTATTAATGGAGCAAATACCCAATTCAAACCCCCCCTTTCTTGTGTATTTTTCACACCTTCAGAGGACCCCCTTCCCCCTTGGTCAGCTACAACCTGCTGCATCACTTGGGCGACCCTACACTTCCCGCTTATGGCCGCGGCTCTGGAAGACGCCAATTTCCTCACGCGCTCCTTGATGGTTGACATGCTTCCTGCAAAACAAAACAAGAAAGGATTAGCGAAGACAAATAAACAGGGGTCAAAATATCGAGCAGGTTACCACCCACCACCTAGGAAATGGAGAGCCTCCTCGTCAGACAAACACTCGAGCAGAGCCTTCGTGTTTATCAGCCTCTTCTGCTGGCGAACGTTCCCTCGGCTATCAAGGATGAAGTTCCCGTCGGGTGTCACCGGCTTGGTCGGGGAGAAGCTGGCCACAAAGGACACTATTTTTGGTAACCCACCAGGTCCTCCTCATCCATAGTCCCTTCCTTCACGATGTAGTGATTTGTCCCCTTCTTGAAGTGCTCCTCCATCCACTCCAAGGGCACCCTCGACACCGTAACTTCCTCCCGTTGCCCGTCCACTTCCCGAGCTTGTCGTCTATATAGGGAGGTGCACGCCTTGAGAGAAATGGGACGAACCACGAAGAAACTCCCCTTGAAGTCCCGGACAGAATCCATATATGCCCGGAAGAGTCTCCTCGGCTGCTTCAGCGAAACCCACCCTTGTCGGTCATCCACTATCTGCCTCTGCAGATGGAAAAGGCGGAAAAACAATGTAAGAGTGACCCCGATCTCCAAATGCCGGCAAACGAGCTCGTACATCCGGATGAAGGCCATGACATTGGGGTGCAGCTGTGAGGGGGCCAACCTTAGCCAGTCGAAGACACCCAGCTAGAAATCGGTAAAAGTCAGCCTAAGACCGGCGTCGCGGAAGTA
The DNA here is from genome assembly GCA_963859935.3 of Lathyrus sativus. Taxonomy (NCBI): domain Eukaryota; kingdom Viridiplantae; phylum Streptophyta; class Magnoliopsida; order Fabales; family Fabaceae; genus Lathyrus; species Lathyrus sativus. The sequence goes on along the minus strand of OZ012741.1, from coordinate 626,184,334 downwards.
AAACTCGTACATCGGTGTTGCACCCTAAAATTTGCCCACCGGTTTTCCGACTTTGACTGGCTTTTGCTTCGTTTTCATCTGCATATCATTTAGGTCACATTTTGCCCGTGTTATCAGCCGGATTAAATTTATCAGGATTTTAGCCGCTTTGCTTGCGTTTCAGGCGATTCAGATTATTTCAAATGAGAAGTTTAGTGTTAAAACCGAGTGAAAGTCGCTCTCCTCTTGATAATTCAATCCATGTTGATGATATCGGCGCATTTCAGTGCTCGCCCGTTTTTCCATGGCATTTTGCATTTATTTACTATTTTTGTTTTATTTTTATGTAGAAAAAATTTTAAATAGATTTTAATATGGTTTTTTAGAAGTATATATTATTTTTAATATAGTTTTAGTTATTTATTTATTTATCAGATTTTTCTTTAGATATATTTTCTTTTAATTAGAAATTTTAAAATTATTATTATTTTAGTTTTATTAGTTAGGATTTTAACTTTAATTAGGATTTATTTTATTTCTTATAATTATTTAACTTTGTTTTTAATTAATTTGCTTTTATTAATTTAGTTGGTTATTTAGTTTAGTTAATAGAATTATTTAATTAAGTCAATTTTTGAGTCAGCATTTAATTAGTTTATGTTTTTGGAGTTAACGGTAATCATCCGCTTTAATCACCATCAGAATTAACCAAAGTCAGCAATTAGCCATTAACAGCGCCACATGTCCTCCTTTGGTGGTATATAACCACTGTTCACTTTCCCCAACCTTAGGACAACAACCCTAAGCCAAGACCTAGCCGCCCCTGTCTCCTTCCTCCCCTACCTCCACCATCATCTTCAAACGACAGAAAAACTTCCACCACTCGACCTCAAACTTCATCATTCTCAGATTTTCCACCATGTTCTTCCGCCTTAACCACCATTAAACCCAACAGAGCTTCATCTCTTCAAACTTCCATTGAACCCTCACAAATCCAACCATCATCTTCATCGCCTCTTCATTTGTAAACCTCACTGAAACCTCAAACTTCACCTTCTAAAAACCCAGAACTTCATCATTTTCGTCCTCAAACTTCATTCTCCTTTCATACCCAGATCTCCAACCAGAAACTACCAATACACTTCACCTCAACCCATTTCATTTCTTTGTTCAACATCAAACCAGCTTCAACAAACTAAACCAAAACGACATCAAACAAACCTTTAACGAAACCCCTGTCGGAAAATCAATACGACCCATTTCTCCTCACCGTTCGTCGCCGTTTTTTCTTCACAAAAATAACCCATACTCGGAATCTCGCTAACCTCCGTCTCCTTAACTCCTTCTCCGTTCTCACCTTCCAAAACCCAAAACTGAAACCCAGACAGCGCTCACTACCACCATTTTCGGAAGCTCCAAACCATCTCCAAAAAAACCACTTCCATTGAAACCCATTTTCCTCACTTCTCCGATCCCTCAACCAAACGGAACCCAGACACGAACCTCATCTCCATTTTCGCTCAAACTGAACTCCAACAATCACACACAACCCAATCAACTTTCAGAACCCATAACTCATTTTTCCGTCACCCACATACCTTCTGTTTCAGTTACAAGAACCCTCCATCAAACCCATAAAATTAACAAATAAACCCAAACCCTTTCTAACCTCAACATCCTTGTTCTTGAAATCACAACCTTCAAATAATTCCTCTAAGACCCAAACAATACCGACCCAGAATGAGACAAATAGAGAGAAATAGAGAAAGAGTGATTCAACTGGACGAAGCAAAATCGGACGGAAACTGAGTGAGAGATCGAAGGGTCACGAGAAGAAGGTTGTTTGACCGTCGCGGTTTTATGCTGTTGGTGATGGCATGTTGTTTTTCACGTTTATTTCTTCATGAGATTTGTTCTGGTTTTGGAGAGGTGGCTTTAAACTTTGGGTCTAGTATCTGTTCAAAATGCAACAATTTTCTTTGTTGCTGCTTTTCTAATCTCTTGGGCTTCCTGACCCATTTTTTCTTTGCTTTGTACCTCCCGTTTTTCACTTCTAACCCCTCCCCTGTTTTTATTATTATTATTATTATTAATTATTTTTGTATTATATTAGTTTTTTATAAAACAGATTTTGTTTATATTAATTTTATATTAGTTTTTAAAAATAAAAAATAGTTTGCTTTATTATTTTATTTTATAATTAGAGGTATATATATTATTATTTCTAACCATTTCTTTAGAGTTTATTTTATATATTGTTATTTTAAGTTTTATATTTCATTTTCTTTTAGAGATTTTAAGACTTATTTTATTTTTAGAGTAAATTCTTTCTCTTTTGTTATTGGGTTTTTTATCTCATTTTTCTGTTTTGGTCGATGAAAAGATTTCCTTCGATTCTCCGTCAAATTATTGATGAGAAATGAAGGATCCGAGACCGACTTTTTTTCCTCATTCTCACTTTCCGACTTTATTTCACTTCTATCTTTTTGGTCGATGATAAGACCTCCGTAAATCGTTATTAACTCAAACTATTGATAGATGACGTTGGATCCGAGACCACTTCTTTCTCTCCTCATTTCTATTCATCTCTCGATTTTATTTTGACCTTTGGTGATCAATAAAGTCTTGTATCTACAAGATGAGATCCCACTATTTTTAGTCCGTGTGACATGATTCAATTGGAGAATGATTCTCAATATCATTTCTCTATCTTGTCTTTGACACGAAAATCAATACGCGACCTCTTAAAGTTTGACTTTCTTTATAAGTCGAGCTATGATGGTTTAGCGTCACATTGGTCCCGATTCGAAGCATCATCAAGGATCAAAAGAGGAGAAGATTGGAATGGAGTTTGCACACAATGTCAAGGGTCAACGGAACCACTCTGTTCGGTAACATCTTTCTAATTCAAGTCTTTTAATCAACCGCCGAGCGTTGTGAGTTCTAAGCAATAGATACGTGGGAAATGATGAGTGGGGGGCCTCCTCTCATTCTTCTAGAGTGTTTAGTATATACCCTTTGGGCAATATGCGACGCATTCGCTCCTAAGCCAAAGAAAAAGGCACAAAAATAACGAAGAAGGAATAAAGCCAAAGATGTGGAGTTTCAGTATGTTCGCTCGGCGAGAATTAGCGACGGAGCAACGAGCTCACCCAGCAAGCTCTGGAGAGGCCGGGGAGAGACAAACCAGAATCATTCTAGTAGAAAAACTTGCCATGGTCTCCTGACGAGGGTTTGTGAGCTTGAGTTCATCGGGAGAGGCCTTATTTGTTGGGCGAGATCAGATATTTTGCTGAGGGAGGTTTGATGCAATTTCTGACAAAAGGATGGTCCAAAAAGTTACTTTCGCCGGGCAAGACAGGTTATTTTCAAAAGTGTATAAAAAAGGAGTACATATCAAAATTTTGTGATCTGTCATGTAATTTTTTGGAACAAAAACCCTAAAAACTCAGTAGAATGAGAAAAGAAGTGATAATTAATTAGTCGGAGCTGAATATTCAACCATTGTTGATTATTCAACTTGAATGCTCATTCCTCTTCTTTCATTTCTTGTGAATCAAGCTACAATGATGTGTAGCTAAACTCCATTGCATCGAGATTAGATGTAATTAATCTAAAATAGTATGTATTTCTTTTGATCCTTTATATGTGAATAAATTAATGATCAATGTAGATGATGATCTTTGCTTTTTATGTGTATTTGTGATTTGAATCATTGCTGAGAAACACCTTTTAAGTCTTGACCTAAGTTTATCATCTATCAAAGACCATATTCCAAACATAGATTTGGAGTTTGATATTCACTTTATATCCAATCTTAATGTTATTTGTATTGTTTAATAGGTTGAGATATCGTTGATTAAACAATACGGTAAAATCGTAATACCGATTAGACAAAAGGGGTATTGATGAGTGATATGTGGTTATGTTGATTATAAATGAAGTTCACATGTTAGATTAATAAAATACATATGAAATAGGTTGATGAAATCTAGTCTTAATATGCTCTTTTAACATTAATCTTTCAAATCTTTTACCATTGTCACATAATTTCCATGCAAACAATAATTTAGTGAATGTTACTTTTACCAACCAAAAAATATTTGAAATCCTTACTTAAGACAATGTTAAATTGTAGAGCAGCGATAATATCACACTAATCCCTGTGGAGATGATAAAATACTTACTCACCGAAACACTTTCAATAAAATGGCGCTATTGTTGGGGATTGGTGTTTAGATATTGCAATAGTTTATTTTGTTTTAAGTCATTTTTTATGTTTTAAGCTATCTTATTTATTATCCTTCGTGTTTGTTAATTTGCTTGGTTAGCATTTCAAAATTCTGCTTATGCGAGGAAGTGTTCTAGAAGATCAACTTCTTTTTGATCCTGAGATTGAAAGAACTGCTCGCAGGTTTAATAGCAAAACTAGAAGGAGAAGACAAATATCTAAGGAAAGAAGAAAACATGAAGAAGCTTCTGGTGGTACTTCTTTAACAACCCCTATTATTATACCAGTCATGCAGAACCAATACTAGTAAGAAGGTTGTGTGTCAATAACCCGAGAAGGAATGTGCATATTGTCAGACTTGCTCAAAATGCAAGGAATCTGGAGATGAAGACCAAACTGCTTCAAATAATATATACAAATCCTTTCATGGGACTTGATCATGAAGACCCATACACCCATCTCACTAAGTTTTATGAACTTTTTGGTACACTGGGTGCTCCTAAAAGAGAAGAAGAATTGGTGTTCATGAGACTGTTTCCTAATTATTTGATAAGGAAATCCAAGGAATGGTATCTCGACTAACTAGTTACAACGATGACAGATTAAAATGTGCTTGAAGAAAAGTTTCTCGATAGGTTTTTTCAAGGTACAAAATAATAATTGTGGTATTTTTTAAAGGTACAAGTGAATCCCTTAGCAAAGCTTGGGAGAGTTACAAGTCAATGTTGAGAAGATATCCCGTGCATGTCTTTGATGAACTTACTCAAATTCACATTTTCCGCAATGGTCTCCAACCGCAACCAAAATTGCTTTCGGATGCAGTAGTAGGTGGTTCCTTAATGTCAAAGAGTACATACGATGGAATAGCTATTATTGATAGAATGACACTCAATGATCATTAAGGGCAACACAATAGAGGTTCAACATAAAAGAAAGTGGGAATCATTGAATTGGGAATGAATGATGCAATCTTGGCAAAAACAAATTTCTATCTCAACATGTGGAGGCACTTACACAACAAATGTCAAAGCTTCTGCAAAAATTCAAAGATATGCAAGGAGTTCTGACCAACAATCAACAAGTTTCATTTTGTGAACTTTGTAGTGGACATTATCCTACGGGATATTGTTCTCTAGCAAGTGAAGAAGTAAACTATATGGGGAACCAAAATCAATACCAACAAAGGAAAGCACCGTATTAAAGCAATCCTGGTTATCAATAAAAGGAAAAAACAATCCACAATATGGCTAAAGGTTGCAACAAGAATTTAGACCTTCCAACCGACAAAATCCTCACCAAAACTACAATCAGAATTCTCAACCTCAAGGAAGCAACTCAAAGATAGAGGATACCTTGAATCAATTCATACAAATTTCCATGGCCAATCAAAAAAGTATCGATGCGGCCATTAAAAATCTCGAGACTCAAGTTGGTCAATTATCTAAGCAATTAGCCGATCAACACAAAGGAACTTTCTCTACCAACGCTCAAGATAACCCGAAGGAAAATTGTAAGTTTATTCTAACTAGTAGCAGTAAAGAAATTGGGTTGGGCATTGGTAATGATGTTGAGAAAGAGAAATTTGTGGTAGAAAAAGAGGATGAAAATGAGATTGAAGTAGAAAAAATGTTGAGGGAGAATTAGTTGAAAAAGAGAAACTTAAAAAAGAAGAGTTAGAAAAGAAAATGAGAGAGGAAAAGGAGAAACAAAGTCAAAATGAGAAGGAAAATATGAAGTGTGTTATGCTACAACACTTTCTATATTCACATGCTCCTTCCAAGAAGGACAATGCAAGGCATTATGCATGATTTTTGGATATATTTAGTCGGTTGCGGATAAATATTCCATTTTCCGAAGCTCTTGAGAAAATGCCTACATATGAAAAGCTCATGAAGGACATCCTTACAAAGAAGAGAAGGTATACGGATCAAGAAACGATCAATCTTGTTGCTAGTTATAGTGCCATAATTCAAATAAATCTCCCGCGGAAGGAAATTGATCCCGGAAGGGTTACGTTACCTGTCACAATAGGAAATGTATACATTGACAATGCATTAGTTGATTTAGGTTCTAGCATAAACTTGATTCCGCTGTCTGTGGTTCAAAGGTTAGAAAACATTGAAATGAAGTTAACAAAGATGACATTACAATTGGTCGACAAGCTTACCACTCGTCCACATGGAATAGCTGAAGATCTTCCTGTTAAGGTGGACAAGTTTTTGTTCCCAATTGATTTTGTTGTCATAGACATGGAAGAAGATAATGATGCATCATTGATTCTAGGCCAGCCGACCTTTCATGAAGACCACAAGAATGATGATTGATATTGATGATGGTTTAATGAAGGTTAGAGATCAATATGAAGAGGTGTGTTTCAACCTTTTTGAAGCCATGAAACATTGACAAGACAAATGAGATTGTTTCTGAAGGGATGCCACCGATGAAGCTATAATGGAAGTGAAAAGGCAAGTTCATTTATCCTTCCTCTTGAGAAATTTTTTACCGGTGCACTCAAGGTTCTCAATGAAGATGAAGAAAAATATATTGAAGAATATTTGAGAGAACTTGAGTCATTGGAAGAAATTCCCCCTCATGAAGTCAAAGTAGAAGAGTTGAAAGATGAGTTGAAGAAAGAGGACTCAAAACTTGAGTTGAAAATGCTACCTTCTTATTTTAAGTATGTGTTTCTTGAAAAGGGTGGTCACAAACCGATGATTATTAGTAATGCATTATCCAGAAATGAAGAACAAAAGTTGATTGAAGTCTTGAAGAAAAATCAAAATGAAATGGGTTGGACACTTTCCAATTTGAAAGGAATAAGTGCATCTTATTGAATGCACAAGATTATGATCGACGAAGATTACAAACCGGTAGTTCAACTTCAACTTTGCTTGAATCCTACCATGAAAGAGGTGGTGAAGAAGGAAGTGGTGAAGTTGTTGTACGTCGACATGATTTATCCAATTTCAGATAGGGCATGGGTGTGTTCGGTACCAAAGAAAGGTGGGATGATGGTGATTACAAATGAGAAACTTGGTCGGTGATCCTGTCAAGGGAATGTCCTTCTAAGAATTGATTTACCTAGAAGGTCTTTCAAGACTCAGACTAGGGCAAGCCTTTCGAGGGTACAGTAAATCAATCATTTTCAAGAATTAGACAAGTTGAATCAATTATCAGCTCATCTATAACAGTCATCTAATCTAGGGAAATTTACTTGAAGAATCCCCAAGCAGCTATTCATCCTTCTTACAAGGATCATCAACTTGGAACAGTTTATCAGTCTGGCAGAGATATGTTCAGCAGTAACATCTTTAGTCCCCAAGCAGAATGACAGTGATCTCTATGTTGAGGAATCAGTCTTTCAGTCTTATCTTCTCTCCAAAAGAATCAAGTCATGTCATTGACATCTGCATTTGCATTTGACCATATATCATATGCATAGTTCATATACATGTGCATAACATGTGTGTTTCATCCTCATTTGCATTCATCATAGGTCATGTTGTTATCCACGTCTTACCTTGTGGTCAAAGTCCAACTCACTTGGCACCTATCAAACAAATATTCTCTTTGTGTTATCTGACGTGTGTGATCTGATGTTTTCCAGATGTCCCTTTGTTTGTCTCTCTATGATGTTTTACCAAATTGTGTCTTTTGTTCTGATGTTCTCCCAGAACCTATCTGATGTTTTTCCAGATATTTCCATTGTGATTTTGACACTCTTCCAGAATTTGTTTTACTCCCCAGTGAGTTTCCATATATATACCTCTGTAATTCTGATGCTTTTCCAGAATTCAATTTCTTTTGTCGTCTGATATTTTTCCAGATGTGTCTGTAATTCTTATGTTTTTCCAGAATTTTATTTCTTATATCGTCTGATGTTTTTCCAAATGTGTCTGTAATTTTGATGCTTTTCGATAATTTCATTTCTTCTGCCGTCTGATGTTTTTCCAGATATGTCTGTAATTCTGATGCTTTTCCAGAATTTCATTTTCTTCGTCTGATGTTTTTCCAGATGCGTATGTAATTCTGATGCTTTTTTAGAATTTCATTTTCTTTTACCCGTCAGATGTTTTTTCAGATGTGTCTCTAATTCTGATGCTTTTCCAGAATTTCATTTTCTTTTATCGTCTGATGTTTTTCCAGACGTGTCTGTAAATCTGATTCGTTTCCAGAATTTTATTTTCTTTTACCGTCTAATGTTTTTCCAGAATTTCATTTTCTTTTACCATCTGTTGTTTTTCCAGATGTGTCTGTAATTCTGATGCTTTTCTAGAATTTTATTTCTTTTGTCGTCTGATGTTTTTTCCATACGTGTCTGTAATTCTGATGATTTTCCAGAATTTCATTTCTTTTGCTGTCTGATGTTTTTTTCCAGACGTGTCTGTAACTCTGATGATTTTCTAGAATTTCATTTCTTTTGTCGTCTGATGTTTTTTCAGATGTGTCAATTATTCTGATGTTCTTCTAGAACCCTTTTATGTCTCTCTTACGTTCTTCCATATACGACCTTGTTTATCTGATGTTATTCTAGATATGATGTTGCTTATCTGATGTTCTTCCAGATATGCCTTCAAAATATTTTCCCGTTTATTTAATGCTTTTCTAAATGTTTCAGATGTATTTTCAGTACTTTTGTCTTCATCTAATGCTCTTCTAGATGTCTTCAGTTTATTTCTGACATTGGTTAACAACTGCTGAATGCTTCTAATTCTGTTACCATTCTCCATTAAATGCTTTTCTGGATGTGTTCTGAAATTTATTCGATGTTTTTCCGAATATCTTTGAGGTGTTTCGGAGTTTATTTGATTCTTTTTCGAATAACTCTGATGTGTTTCGGAGTTTATTCGATGCTTTTTCGAATATCTCTTATGTGTTTCAGAGTTTATTCAATGTTCTTTCGAATATCTCCGATGTTTTCCAGAGTTCATTCAATGCTCTTCTGAATATCTCTGATGTCTGTTATTTTCCAGAGTTCATTCAATGCTCTTCTGAATTTCTTTGATGTTTGCTAGAATGTCTCTCATGTATTTCCCAGAGTTCTCTTCACCTCATTAAGTGAATTGAATGTTGTGACTCGGTTCCACCCAGTTCCGTTCATGATGATGACTGTTGATTCTCCAGTAGAGCTTACTCAATGCTATTCTAAATATCTTTGTTGGTTGCCTATTTATCTCTTATGTCTGTTTATGTTCCAAATTTGCATTCAACGTTCTTCTGAATGTCTTCGATGGTTTTTACTATTCTTTTCCAAAGTTTTGTTCAATGCATTTCTGAAAAAACCTCTGATGACCCTAAATCTTTCTCCTGTAAAGTTGTTTCAGCTTTCTGAATGTTTTTGTTATTCCACAGTAAAGTTGCTTCTGCTTTCTGGATGTTCCTGTTATTCCATGGTATAGTTAATGCTTTCTTGGAGGTCTCTGTTATTTTCTCAATTTTCTGGTCTCATTCCACATCTAATACTTTTCTAGATGTTTCTGTTTTGTTTTTCAAATATGTGTTACCTTTCAGCATCTGATGCTTTTCCGGATGTCTGTATCTCTATTCAGGGTTTGTCACTCTTTTTCCAAGTATTATTGGATACTCTTTGTCACCTTGAAAGATGTCCATAATATCTTATATCCCTCAGTTGTGTCTCCTTGAGACTTCTCCCCGTGGAGTTGTCAGTCTTTCCCCAATGGACCTACCTGATATCTTCCCAGTATATTCCTCTCCTGTGACGTCTTTCCTCACAGGATCTTCTTCTTGAATTTCATATTGTATCATATCATAAGCATTTTTGTGGTATCTTAGGGCCAAAAATTGCGCATGTTTGTATTTAAGTCTCTCCGATCTTGTCGAGGCGAAATTTTCAATATTTATATCTCTGGATTGAAGAAACTTAAATAGGGGCATCTGTCATACCCTAATTTTTGACTCTAAGATCCCACGCCTTTTTGCATCATCTGCATAGCAAATCATGTTTGTCATCTTGCATAATACCCAATTTATTAGCTGAAATAAACTTGTTAGATTTACAGCCGAATCGGTCAAATCAAAAGTCAATTGTGCGCAAAATTAATGGACGGGAAATTTTAAAATCGGCTTGCAAACGTCAGTGATATTAATCTATGTTTCGCGTAGTCTAACGTGGCGTACTCATTTTAATTTCTCGGCTACTTTTCGGTCACATTTTTGGACAGTTTAAGTCGTTTTAGCGGGCAAAATTAATATTAAAATTTGACCAAACACTGTATTTTTTGGAATTGTATATTTTTTGCTGATCATTTTGGTATATTCATTTTATTTTTTTTGAACACTTCGATACTGGTCCAGTTTCTCGTTTTTACCGATTTTTTATCTTTTTATTTTAGTTAAATATTTTTGTTAGTGATTTAGTTTAATTCAGATTTATTTTAATAAATTAATTTTTACTTTATTATCATTTTCCATTATATATATATATATATATATATATATATATATATATATATATAAAATATTTATTTTGTTTTAGTTATATTAGGAAATACTTAGTTATTAAGTTTTAGGATTTAGTTTTTGTTTTTATTACATTTTGATGTAACATGCTAGCCTACAAGCATCAACCAGTCTGATTCTTTTCTCTTTTACTCACTATAATGTGACCCATCCCCACCAGCTTGTATAATTCTTTTCTCCTTTTTGTATCTGTGAGATGTTGGATCGAACTCTAGTATGGTCGAAGGGTAGCTTCTGGTTCGGCAAGAATTAAGCATGAGGTCGAAGTCTGTTCGCATGCTGCTGTTGAAGATAATCGTGTTGTAGTCGAAGTTTGTTCTAACATGCATTAGTCAATATTGCTAGGTTGTTAGCATATTAGATTGGGCCTTTCTTGTAAGTCAAAGTGTTTAAGTTAGCTTGTAATAGGTAATTGTTAAAAAGCCCATTAGGTAGTGTGCTACTTTTCTTATAAATAGGATGCTAGTTTCTCAATTTTGGTATAAGGAAAAATAGGAAGATAAAATCCTAATTTCAAGAGAGAGGTTATTTTGTTATTCTTGTATACTTGTAATCTTGTTCTAAGAGTAAGGAAAAAATAGCAGTTTATAACCAATCCTTATTGTTCCTTGTTGTTTTACCTTGGTTTCTTTGTTAACCCTAGCCCTTGTGTGTTTCTTGATCATAAAGAAATTGTTTATACTTTGTTTCAAGACATCCGATTCACAACAAATTGGTGCGGTGAGCATGGAGAAGATGCCTTCGACAAAGTATGAGATTGAAAAGTTCACCAGAGTGAACGACTTCGGTCTGTGGTGCTTGAAGATGAAAGTGCTACTGGTTCAGCAGGGTTATTTGGAAGCGTTGAAGGGAGAGGAAACCATGGACGTTGCATTAACGACAAAAGAAAAGACGAGCATGATTGAGAAAGCCCACATTGCAATATTGTTGAGCCTTGGTGATAAGGTTCTTCGACAGGTATCAAAGGAGACTATAGCATCGGGATTATGGGTGAAACTTGAAAGTTTGTACATGACCAAATCTCTGGTGAATCGACTCTACCTGAAGCAAGCTTTGTATTCATTCAAGATGAGCAAAGGCAAAGTGTTGGCTGAGCAGTTGGATATGTTCAACAAGCTGATTCTTGATCTTGAAAATATTAATGTGAAGATCGATGATGAAGATCAAGCAATGTTGCTGCTATGTGCTTTGCCCAGAACACATGCTCACTTCAAAGAAACTCTCTTGTATGGAAGGGAGTCTCTGACCTTTGAAGAAGTTCAATAAGCCTTGTATTCTAAGGACTTGAACGAACGAAAGAAGCATAAACCTTCGACGGTGGGCGAAGGTTTGGCCGTTAAGGGAAAATTCTTGTGAAAGGATGGTAAGTTCGACATGAAGAAAGGTAAAAGTCAATAGAAGTCTTATAGTGGCGAAACATCTGGTATTCGATGTTATCCCTGTAAGAAGGAGGGCCACACAAGAAAGGTGTGCCCTGAACACCTGAAAGATCATGGAGGTAATGGCAACACAGCCATTGTTCAAGATGACTTCGACTCATCTGATGTTCTTGTGGTTTTAAGTGGAAACTTGAGAAAATAGTGGATTAGGGATTTAGGTTGCACTTGGCACATGACTACAAACAGAGAATTGTTCGAGGAGCTATGTGATCAAGATGGTGGATCTGTGCTGCTTGGAAACAACAAATCTTGCAAAATTGTAGGTATTGGATCTGTGAGATTCAAGCTCCATGATGAGTCAATAAGGTTATTGACTGAAGTCAGGTATGTACCTGACTTGAAGAGAAATTTGATTTCTCTTGGTGAATTTGACAGAAAGGGATACATTTTTCAAGGAGAGAAAAGCATCCTAAGAGTCATGAAGGGGTCGAAGGAAGTCTTGAGAGGCGTGAAGAAACAAGGCTTGTATACCCTTCAGGCTGAGGTTGTAAGTGGTTCGACAAATGTTGCATCTACGAAACCTGTGTCGAAGAGAGAATTATGGCACATGATATTGGGCCATGTCAACGGAAGAGGTCTAGTCAAATTGGGGAAGCAGAACCTGCTAGGAGGTGACAAAGTCGAAAAGTTGGAGTTTTGAGAATCTTGTGTATTTGGTAAATCCTGTAGGGCGAAGTTTAACAAAGGCAAGTAAAGAACACATGAATCCATGTATTACATTCATGTTGATCTTTGGGGGTCTGCAAAGAATCATTCACACTCAGGTGCAAGATATTTTCTATCCATCATTGATGACTATTCCAGAAAGCTATGGATATTCATTCAGAAGACGAAGGATGAAACTTTTGAAAATTTCAAAAGTTGGAAGATTTTGGTCGAAACTCAAACTGGCAGAAAGGTTAAGAGGTTGAGAACTGACAATGGCCTTGAATTTCGCAACGAAGCATTCGACAGTTACTGTGTTGAGTTTGGGATTGCAAGGCATAAGACTGTAGCAGGTACTCCTCAACAAAATGGCTTAGTTGAGGTATTTGAAGGTGAGAAAAACACTTAGAAGGGGGGTTGAATAAGAGTTTTTAAAAAATATGGCAATAAAAATAACACAAGATTTTTATCCTGGTTCGTTGAACTCAACTACTCCAGTCCACCTTATCAAAGATGATTTGCCTTTCTCCACAAGGACTTAATCCACTATTAATCAACTGATTACAATAGCAAGCACTAAGAACAACTGTCTTAGTCTTCTCAAGAACTACTGACCACACTTTGGTCTTCTCAAGGAACTTTTTACAAATAAATGTAAACTAAACAAGTGTTTTAATGCTTCTAGTAAGCTGTATCACAACTGTGATATTTACACTTAAGGTTAAGTACAAATAAAACTATACAGTTTTATGAAAGAACAAATGTATATGAGCTGAGAGATTTTCACTGATGCTTCAAGCGTGTGTATCAATGTTTCTTTTGAGATTAAGCAACCTCTAAATGTTATAGAAGTTCTCCTTTTATAGCTTTTTCAAAAAGCTTTGAGTAATATGCAGCTGAGTATTATATTAAGATATAAGACTTTTCATCACCAAAAGGTATGGGCAGAGACATGCTTCTTGTCAGGAAAAGTATGGTTGTAGAAGCCTTGGGATTTGCACCACGTTTCTTCATTGGACAAAATAGCCGTTGGTTACTTTGGAAGTAACACCACGTCCAATCAAGTTTACATCTTCTTCAGCAAGCTTCCTTCAGGATGAAGTCTTCTTAATCTGCACTACAGAACTTGTAACAAGCTTAAAAGGAATCAAATGATCAAAGCTAAAATGTTTGAGATGATTAGAGTTTAGATAAATGATCAGAACTTGATATATCAGAGTCTCAATCTTGATCAGAGTCTTCATGAAAGTATGTAGCAGTAAGTGCTTGAGCGTGTATATTAATGTGATTAGAGTCTAATTATCAGAGCCTCTGTTCTTGCAGCGCAATGAACTTTAGAGTCTGATTTGATCAAGGCTTTCAACTTTTTATACAATTCTTTCATAAACGCTTCAGATCATTCTGCAGCTTCTGCTTCAGATTCTTCTGGCAGAGCTTCAGAGTCTTCTGATAGTCTTGCATCTGATGCTTCAGAGCCTTGCGTAGTTGCTTGTACTTATGTATTCTGCTTCTTTAAGAGTATTCAATTTAATACCTGAAACAATAATACTTGAACAAATTTAGAGTATATATTTTCTTAATACAAAATTCCATAAGAGTTATCATCAAAACATAGAGATATAAGAAACACAAATCTGTGTTCTAACAATCTCCCCCTTTTTGATGATGACAAAAACAAAGGAAATTTTGTTCAATAAAGAGAATAAAATATATAACTCCCCCTGAGATTAAGAACTCCCCCTGAAATGAATACTCTAATAGAAGAGAACACTTCCCTTTTTGCTTGAGTATATTTCAGAACCTGGTAGGAATCCTTGTTAAAATAAAGAATTAGAGCTTGGATGCTTTCCAGAATCAGAGCCTGATGAATTCTTTCAAGTAGAGAGTCTGGTTTATCTTCCAGAATCAGAGTCAAATTTGCTTCAAGGATCAGAGCCTTGGTTGGGTAATTCTCAGGGTAACTTCAAAGAATTTTTGTCAGATGAAACAATAAAATCTGAAGGTTATAAAATTCAATGTTAGTTAATACTATGTCTAATTTCATTTTAGTATTGCTTATGGATTGAACAATGAGATTTTTTTTCTCCCCCTTTTTGTCATAATCAAAAAGATTTTAAAAGACAGAAAAGATAACAGAAGAAAAGAAAATAAGACACATAAATGATAAACAGAATAGCTAGATTCATTCAAAATAAGACATTCAGACAAGAGATGATTGACAACAAACAACAGAAAACAAATGCAAACACAAGTGCAAAAACATGGAAAAGAAAACTAGGGCTGGCGAGATGCAATCAGAGTCAGAAGATCAGTAATCTTTGCAGTAGACTCTTCTTGCTTAGCCATCCAAGTTTTAATCTCCCCAGTAGTCTGTTCTTGTTTTACCATCCATGATCTGATTTCCTTAACTTCTTGGACAAGATCTGGAGTCTCAGTCTTCATCTCAGATGCAGAGGGTGCAGAAGCAGATGCATTTGCCTTAGGATGATCAATCTCCATGTCAGATGTAGCCTGAGGACTAGAAGCAGATGGTTATTCCACAATCATCAAAGCATCTTGATTGGGCACCAGAGGCTCTGCAGGAGTATCTACTATCATTGGAGCAGTATCTTCAGATGAAGAGTCTTCAGCAGGAGCATCTTCCAGAAGTAGCACTGGTGTTCTAGGAATGTTCATCAGAGTCTGTCTGACCATTTCAGCAAACTTTGCCTTTGAATCATCAGCGCAAACAACTCTGAGATTAGAGGCAGCAGAGTTGAACTTTGAGATGAATCTGTTCCAAGAAGCTTCAGATTCAGCAGGATTCATACTAAACAGACATTCTTCTTCTACAGCAGCAATCCCCATACGCATTTCCTTCTTGAAATTCTTAAACAGAGTACAAACATCTGATCTGGGTTTGGGGTACATATAGTCTTCTATGGTGACTTTTTGTGAAGGTTCATGGCTTGTTTGAGTTTGTTCAGGGGGTATTTGATCATATGGTGGTTGTACAGATGATTGTGGTATGGTGAGATGAGTTGTAGTGGGTGTTGAGGTATCAACATCAGATGGTGTTGGTGTAACAACATCAGATGAAGATGGTAGAAAGTCTGTGAAGTGAAATTTGGAATGAAGAGCAAGCTGATGATGGTGTTGTTCAGAAGCAGGTAGGTCAGATGGTAGTGGTTTATAAGGGTCAGGAATTTGTAAACAGGATGGTGAGGGAACTTCAGATTCATCAGATTCAGATGATTCAGTTGAATGATATGAAGTGGAAGATAAGACATACATGGTTGCAAGGGGTTGCACATCCAGAATGTCTTCAGATGGTTGTGGGATAGAGGGTTCAGGAATTGGGACGGTTGGTTCTTCTGGTGGTTGAGTAGAAGAGGGTGGTTCAGATTGTGTTTGTTGTTGTGGTTCAGATGATGTTCGTTGATGTGGTTCAGATGGTGTTTGTTGAGGTGGTTGTTGTTCATATGATTTTTGTTGAGGGGGTTCAGAAGGTTGATGAACAGAAGATGGTTGAGAATGTGTATAAGGAGATGAAGTGTGTTTAGATGAATGATTTCCAGATGTATGAGGTCCAGATGGTTGAGGAGGAGATGGTGGAGGTGAAGGTGAGGGTAAATGGACAGATGGTTGTGGATCAGATGTTAATACCTGTTTAATCATTTCTCTTATTTCCTCCAAGCTAGCTTCTAGAGGATTTGCCTTCAGCTTCTTAACCTCCTGAGGCTTGACAGCAGTATCAGAGGATTTCCTCTTAGGCTGTGCAACAGATCCTTCCTCGGCTTTCTTTTTCTTGCGCCTTTCTCGCAGAAGATTTGGCAATACTTCTCCTTCCTTCTGTACTATGTTGGCAGGCATAGGAATACCATTTCTCAAACAGTCAGCAATGTATGACAGAATGATTTCCCTAGGTTCATCTGCACTGAACATGGGAAAATTTTCTATAGGAATCCTCCTTCTGCTGACTTCTTCAGAGTCAATTTTCTTAGGTTTTCCAGCAAGCTCTGAGATGACCTTCATCCTTTTCAGAGTACTCCCATTAATGACAGATCCTATAATGTAAGACAGATCATCTGTCACCCTAGCATCAGTCAGATGCTTTACAAGACCATCCTCTGTAAGAATGTCTGATATCAGCCTTCCCACAGAGATCCAATTTCTGATCTTTCCAGCCTTAGCTCTTACTTCTTCTCTTGTTTCCTTTATGTGATTCAGAAGATGACTGAACAAAAGATAAGGCAGATCCACCTTCTTGCCTTGACTCATACAGAGCATGAAGTACAGTTGTTCTGTGTTGACATAATCTTGAGAGTTTGAAGATTTTCTGTGAAATATAGAGCTCATGAAAATCTTAGCCCAGATTCTGTAAACAGGCTTCAGATCTCTGACTTTGTTGGTTGGTTCCCCAGAAACACAGACCTCTTGAAAAACATTAGCCAAGTCCACACGAGCGGTTGCCATACTTGTGATTCCATCAGTTTCTTTGTACTCAATCAACTGTCTGATTAACTTCTCAGTAATAACAATCTCCTTTCCAAGAACAGAAGAGTGAATGAACTTAGAGCAAACTTAGGCGTGAATCCAGAATTCTGTCACCAATGTTGGATAAACAGAACCCATCAACCTGTCAAAGTACTTTCCCCAGTTTTGAGTTTTAATGGTTGGGATGAGATCAAAACCATTTTCTTTAATGGAAGCAAAATCCACAAAGTTTTCACACAGAACCTCAAGATCCTTCGTTGGAGTGAGAAGAGTTCTTACTGGTTCCTTGTTCACAGCAGCATTTTGAGTTGACACAGCAGCAATAGTGGATTGCATCTGAGCAGATGTTGAAGATGATGATGCCATTGATGTTCTTGAGATACGTCTGGGTTTATGTGAGGGTTTGGGTTTTGAAAAGAGATGGAAGCAATGAAGAAGACAGAAATGCATATGAGAGAAAGTGATAGATAGTGTAAAGTGTGAAATGTGAAGTGTTGTGAGAATATATAGAACAAATTAGGGCAAGCAAAGGTCACACAGAATCTCACGCATACACTTAAGCATTAATGAGGTGAAAAATAATCATATCAAGCAATTAATGCAAAGAATAAAATCATTTCAAGCATTTATGATTCTGACAGATGGGGGGAAAATCAAGAGATTTAGATTTTCAAAGCAATACCTCAAACGTCAATTTAGTATGGTGCACTCTACGTTTCCAGATTCTGAGATACACGTGTTTGCTTGCATGTGCCTCTGAAACTTCTTGAGAAATGAAACGTTAGCCAACGTTCAGATCCTCTGAGCCTTGTTAGTTCATATTTACACACAAATAAATAAACACAGAATTGAAATGAAGAAATACTTCAGAGTTTAGACATTTATCATCTTAGAAAAAATTTCATCTGATGAATATTTTATTCTGGACAGAAGTCCATACTTATATTTTTCAGAATAAATTTAAATCTATCTTCAGCAAGGGGTTTTGTAAAGATATCATCCCACTGATGATCTGTATCCACAAAGTTTAAATTAATGATTCCCTTCTGAACATAGTCTCTGATGAAATGATGTTTAATCTCTATATGCTTAGCCTTAGAGTGTAAAATAGGGTTTTTAGATAAGCATATAGCAGAAGTATTATCACAGAAGATAGAAATGTTACTCTCAAAAATCTGATAATCTTCCAGCTGACTTTTCATCCAGAGCATCTGGGTGCTACAACTAGCAGCAGCAATATATTCTGCCTCTGTTGTTGAAAGTGCAATTGTGGGTTGCTTCTTTCTGAACCATGAGATCAGATGACTTCCAAGAAACTGACAGCTTCCACAAGTACTTTTACGTTCTACTCTGTCTCCAGCATAGTCAGCATCACAGAATCCAACTAATTTGTAATCATCAGATCTTCTGTAACACAGACCCACATTAGTAGTACCTTTGAGATACCTTAGAATCCTCTTAACAACTGTTAAGTGAGATTCTCTAGGATCTGATTGGAATCTAGCACACAGACAAACACTGAATAAAATATCAAGTCTTGAGACAGTCAAATATAAGAGAGATCCAATCATACCTCTGTAAAGTTTTTGATCAACTTTCTTACTTACCTCTTCCTTACCAAGTGTGCTTGTAGGATGCATTGGAGTCTTTGCCAATTTGCTTTCATTCAGATTGAACTTCTTCAGAAGCTCTTTGGCATATTTAGTCTGGTGAATATATGTGCATTCTGGAGTCTGATTTACTTGGATTCCTAGAAAGAATCTAAGTTCTCCCATCATGCTCATTTCAAATTCAGCCTGCATAGACAAAGCAAACTCCTTTCCCAGCATAGTATTGGTAGATCCAAAAATAATATCATCCACATAAATTTGACAAATTAGTAAATCTTTCTTAAATGTTTTACAGAAGAGAGTTGTGTCCACTTTGCCTATGATAAAGTTCTTTTCCAGAAGAAAATTACTTAATCTTTCATACCAAGCTCTGGGAGCTTGTTTCAAACCATAAAGAGATTTTTTGAGTTTGAAAACATGATCTGGAAATTTATCACTTTCAAAACCAGGAGGTTGATGGACATAAACTTATTCTTCTATAATACCATTTAAGAAGGCACTCTTAACATCCATCTGATATAGGGTGATGTTATGTTGTGCAGCAAATGAAATAAGAAGGTGTATAGATTCTAACCTTGCCACTGGAGCATAAGTCTCAGTGTAATCAATTCCTTCTTGTTGACTATATCCTTGAGCTAATAGTCTTGCTTTGTTCCTAACAACTTCTCCTTGCTCATTTAGTTTATTTCTGAATACCCACTTTGTTCCAATAATGTTGAAACCTTCTGGTCTTGGAACCAGATCCCAAACATCATTTCTTGTAAATTGATTCAGCTCATCTTGCATTGCAAGTATCCA
Organism: Lathyrus sativus; assembly: GCA_963859935.3. NCBI lineage: Eukaryota > Viridiplantae > Streptophyta > Magnoliopsida > Fabales > Fabaceae > Lathyrus > Lathyrus sativus. The sequence continues at coordinate 626,164,676 of OZ012741.1, read as the reverse complement.
ATCATTATCACTCAGAGCCTCATCCACAGATGTTGGTTCAATAATAGACATCAACCCACAGAGTGATGTTCCAGATGATCTGATAAACGACCTTGTTCTTATAGGGTCATCTTTCTTTCCAATAATCATTTCTTCTTGGTGAGAAGCTTTGATTCTGGATGATCCTTTAACTGTTGGTTCTTCAGAAATATTCATGTTATTCATCTGAGCAGCCAATGGAGTTGCATCTGGCGTAGCTTCTTCTTGAGCTTTCTCTACCTCTGGTTTCTCAGATTCTGTGAGAATAACTTCTCAATCTGCAGAGTTTTCAAGCTGCTTTGGCTTTTGATTGCCAAGCTTATCATCAAATCTAACATGTATAGATTCCTCCACAATATGTGTCTCAGTATTGTATACTCTGTAGCCTTTAAAGCGTTCAGAATATCCAAGCATGAAACACTTTTGTGCTTTAGAATCAAACTTGTTAAGATTCTCTTTAGTGTTCAACATAAAACATATACATCCAAAAGGATGGAAATAAGAAATTTTTGGCTTTCTATTCCTCCACAATTCATAAGGAGTCTTTTCCAGAAGAGGTCTAACAGAAACTCTGTTCTGAATGTAACATGCTGTGTTAATTGCTTCTGCCAAAAAAAGTTTTGCCATGTTAGTCTCATTGATCATGGTTCTGGCCATTTCTTGCAATGTTCTATTTTTCCTCTCTACAACTCCATTCTGTTGTGGAGTTCTAGGACAGGACAAATCATGAGCAATGCCATTTTCATTAAAATATTTTTCAAAATGTTTGTTTTCAAATTCACCACCATGATCACTTCTGACTTTGACAATTTTGAAATCTTTTTCAGTTTGGACTTGTTTGCAAAAGTCAAAGAACACAGAATGTGACTCATCCTTGTGCTTTAGGAATTTTACCCATGTCCAACGACTGTAGTCATCAACAATGACCAATCCATACTTCTTACCTCTGATGGATGCAGTTTTCACTGGTCCAAACAGATCAATGTGAAGTAACTCTAATGGTTTTGAAGTTGAAACAACATTTTTGGATCTGAAAGATGATTTTGAAAATTTTCCTTTCTGACATGCTTCACAAAGAGCATCTGAGTTGAACTTCAAATTAGGAAGTCCTCTGACCAGATTAAGTTTATTAATCTGAGATATACTTCTCATATTAATATGACCCAATCTTATGTGTCAGACCCATTGCTCATCATTAACAGACATAAGGCATTTAACATTCTGAACCTTAAGTTCTGAAAGACTGATTTTATAAATGTTGTTTTCCTTTTACCATTAAAGAGGATTGAGTCATCCTTTTGACTAACAGCTTTGCAACACTTTTGATTAAAGATTATGTCATAACCATTGTCACTTAATTGACTTAAGGACAATAGATTATGAGCTAATCCTTCAACAAGCAAGACATTAGTTATGGAAGGAAATTTACCATTTTCAATGGTTCCAGAGCCAATTATCTTGCCCTTCTGATTCCCTCCAAACTTGACGTCTCCTCCAGATTTAAGCTCCAGACTTTGGAACATAGACCTTTTTCCCATCATATGTCGTGAGCATCCAGAGTCCAAGTACCATGACTGGAGTCTTGACTTCGCTGCTAAGGATGTATGCAACATAGATTATCTTATCCTTAGGTACCCAGATTTTCTTGGGTCCTTTTTGGTTAGTTGCCTTAAAGCTTTTTCTGAACTTCTGTCTTTCAACATAAGACTTGTTCTGATTAGCTTTAGAATTATTAAACACATGTTTGTTCTGATTAGAACTTGTGTGTTTAATATCATTTAAATGACCAAATGTAAACTGAGAATATAAAGGAGGATACTTGATATCCAGTTTATCTACAGGTTTTGGATTTGAATCCTCATAAGAGAAAGATTTATATCCAACACCTTTTCTATAGTTTCTGTTGTCGTGGTGAAAATCGGATACCAAACTATTGATTAGTTTGAATCTTTAATTCATTTTGCAACCGAACTTTGATTTGTCCAAAGGAAGGGATAAAGATCGAAATTCTCACAATGCAATGCAAATGCAAGGTTTAGAGAGTTATAGGTTCGAAGGTTGGTTAAACTTAGGGAAGGTGCTAGCATCCTAAGTTTCTGTAGTACTCTACAGGAACCTCTTGTTTTATGTTGTTTATTGCTAAGTGTTTATCTGCTTAAGGATGAAAGACCTAGGGGTTTATATCTATGTATACTCGATAAGATGTCGCATCTTATGCCTACATATCCTTACGGGAGTGGAATCAGAGTATTTTGTAGTTCCCCTAAAGGGTTTGAGGAGTTCTTTGACTGTGGTCAAAGTTCCTACGGGATTAGGGTAGTTGATTGATTGATTTTAGGAGAAAAGACGAATTATCATTTTAAGAGAGATTTAACCGCCATAAATTGTAGGAAAATAGTCTTTGCATCGTCTTAAGAGAAGGGCTCAAGTACTCGGATATATATCGACGAGGTACACCTCTATCTCTCTTAAGGCAAAGTCCCTACGGTATTGATTGTATTGATGTGGGGTAGAGATTTTATCTCGCTTAAGATGATTAACATCTATTTCTCTATTGTGTTTGAATATTGTTTGATGAGTTGTATTGAGTTGATGAATGTGTTTGTATCTAAGTTGTAAAGATAATGGTCCTTCCTATGGGGTAGGATCTAACTTAGAAAGATCAACTTGTATGGGATCAAGGATCAAGTGGGAGAATGATGCAAATGGGATGCACTATACACAATTGTTGAATCATGTGTAGGTTTTTACTTTGGATGGATGCGATGCGAGAAAATATAAATGACGGTAATGTTAAACTGCGGAGAATAAATTGCGGAAAATAAACCATACACACGCATGAAAACGCTAAGGTGTAGGTGAGTGAATTGTGAATGTGCGAACGGATGGAGGCGTGAGCGTGCTCGATTGAATTAAATTGATTCAATTTTATTTTAGTTGGGTTGATTTTAAGGGGATTGATTTGTTCCTAAGGTGAAATTGATTTTAAAAGAATTGAATTGATTTTAAGAAAGGTTGAATAGATTATACAATAAATTTTATTATTATTTCGAGGTTTTCTTAAATAAATTTAATAAGTGGAAAATTAAAGTCATATTATTATTAAGAGAATCACACAAATAAAGATTAGGTTAAATTTATTCATATTTTAATTAAGTTGGGATATAAATGTTTTAAGATAAATAAAAGTTATACAAAAAGGATAAGTTAAAAAAAGTTAATTTGCATAGAAATTTTTAGTTGGTTTAATTATAAAAAAAAGGTGTTTTATTATAAGAATTGTTTTGTTATTAAATAGGTACAAATTATTGAGTTATGAAAAGAGATTTATTAAAACAAGTTATATGTTATTTTTTTTTAAAAGTTATTAAGTTATAGTGGAATAAAAGTGAAATAGGTTAATAAAAAAAATTAATTAAAAGGATTAATTAAAAGGAAATATTAGTTTATTTACTTATAAATAAAAGAGTCTATTTAAAGTTATTAAGTTAATTAATAGAGACAATTATATTAAAGGTTAATAGAAATTCTGATATTAAATTAATGGGTTAGATAGAAAAGTTGATTAAAGTTAATTTAATTAATTATAAAAGATTCTTTAATTTATTTTAAATAAAAAAACTGATTAAAATAGTTAATTACGGATTAGTCGAGTTAATTAAGAGAGGCGAGTGATCCAGCATGGTGTAGCGCATGAGACTTACGGTGGGTGTGCAACAAGGATCGTGTGATCTGATCTAAAGGAGATCTTGTGTCTGTGAGTGCGGGTGTATCATAGTATCGGTGGGTGTGCAGTTACTGGATTACAATACAAACCAAAACCCTGAAATCCCAAATTGAACTCTCTCTCCCCCAACCGCTCGCTTGCTCTTTCTCACTTCTCCGTTCACCGTCTTCTTTGCTCCGCGATTCTTCCGCTTCTCTTCTCCCTTCGACTTCACCATTTCTCTTCTTTCCTCAAATTCTTCTCGCTTCCTCCGCCATCTTCTTTCTCTCTTTCATAAACCTTCTTATTTTCCTCCTCGATTTCTTCGCTTGATGTCCTAAAAAAAACTCAACAGATTAATGTTAGTCAAAACAATGGTTTCGCGGTTTTGTTGACGCGGGTTTCGAATGTGGTTGGATTCGCTGACGGCGGCGGTGCTGATTTGCGGTGGTTATGGCGATGGATGAAGGATGTGGAAGCGAATAGGGTTTGGTCGGTGGTTTCTATGGAGTTTGTTGAAAGGTTTCGTGGCAACGGTGAATGGAGGTGGTGGATTCACGGTGCCGGCAAAGGAAGAGATAAGCTTTCAACTCCCTCTTTTCGTATTTTTAGGGTTTCTTGATTTAGGGATTTTTTTTTGTGTTTCTGAGAACGGTTGTGTGGATGTTTTCCTTCAATTCTGAATCCCTTTTTATAGCCCCATTTCAAAAAACGAATTGGAGAAGAGTTTAAAGGCTTTCCATTTATTCTTAGACATGTTGTGATCTGTATTGAAAGCATAATAAACTCTTCCAATTCTATTTTGAACTCTGTACGTTGAATGTCTTGAGCTTATTTGAGAAATCTTGGCTTCACCTCCGCTTTAATCTTAATATCAATTGAATGACTTGATTTCTCGTTTCCATTTTCAGGTGATTATATTTTATTACCGTTGGAAAGTAATTAATTGTCTGAAGCGTGTCTAATATGCTGCTTATGTGATTGATTTGATTAATGCCTGTGATTTTGCAGAACGAATAGGGGGGCCAACTTTGGCGAATCATTGGTTGGTCAAAGCTTCTCCTTTGATGCTTGTTCGAATGCACTATGAAATTCTTGATGACAGCTAAACCGGCAGAACTTCATATTCCACAATTCCTTTGAAGTTCTGTTGGTTGTTCTGGACTGTTTTTTTTGTCATTTCTTCTTCTTAGTTTTTTTTCTCACTTTGATTCATTCTTGTTAATTGTTAAATGCTCTGATTGTTGGTTGTGTCGTATTGCCGGTGAAGATGCTGACCTTAGATTCCTATTTTCTTGACAGGTTGTAGATATTGAGTTAGATGTGACATAACAAGCTCATAGTTCTGGATGGTATGTTATACGCATTTTCTTCGTGTTGATCGTTTTACAATTCGACCTTGGTATCTCTTGTTGATTTATTCTTAATTCTGAAATTGTGCTTTCTGGCTTCAACAGGAAACGACAATGCGGTGGTAGTTCACGTAGACTACCGTTGCCTGTGGATTGATGGCAAGCTAAAAAAACCAGTGTCTCGTATGCGTGATCTTTCTGTGATTTCAATAGTCATCTTTGTCAATGTAGCTTGAAGTTTTGTTCCAACCGCCAAAATTATGACAACAGGAATCAAGGATGCCCAAACTATAGCATGCCATCCATCCTCATATCTTTAGTCTCCCGAGAAGCATTGTGACCGCACTATATAGAACATGAAAGACTACTAAGAAGAATATGAGAATGTGTATCTGGTGCAATCCATTGGCAGATTTAAGGGGCTTTGATGATGGTTTGGGAATAAAAGTATATATTTGAATAACAAATGGCTCTGTTGGCGAGAATAGAGGCTTCAATGTTGCTGATAACGTCGTTCCCGTAGAAAAAAAGAGACAACTTCGGTTGAGGTAATAATCTTAACTTCTTTTAAAATAATGCTAAGAGTAAAACTCATTCACAAATCCTGATACTGCTTCCACTGCTGCTTAAAAATAATGTCCTGGTTGTTTTGCTAAATTCAAACAATTGTTCAAACGTACGACTTGTATCATGTATCGCCATATTCTAAACCGCTCGGTTTTCTTGCAGGTTGCGTTCTATGCTGTTAGGTTCTCGCAAATTGATAGATAGTAACCGTAGCCGTTCGATAATGTGTGCTCCTTACAATGAGCTAATAGCTTGTCAAGAGCTCGAAGATTAAGTTCATGCCCAAAACAATACAAAGGCTTCAGAACTTCTTTCAGGTGGCAATAGACAGTGGGAAGCTTTGGTGAATAAGCTTGTTTAGGGCGAGCAAGATAATATGGTTGAGTCCCAAAGGTAACACAACAGTCATTTTCACACTTGAAATAACAGAAGAACCAAATTGATTATGCTGACTGTCTCAAAGCAGTCTGAGGTGCACAACTTATGCCATTCACCTATTTCGGTTATAACTTCCTTTTCGAATTGTCAATGTTGCTTCTATTAAAATGATTGTTAACCGCATAAATTTATGGTGCTTATATCAAACTTGAATGTATTGAATCCTTCCTTTCATAATTTGATCGATACTGAGACCTCGTTTTCTCGTGACTTTTCCTGTCAATGTTGTTTTATTGTTCCATGTACTGATGAGGGAGCTTGGAGGACTGCTGTAGCCTGTAACTCTATGATGTGTACTCTTGAAGTGTTGATGATGGCTATAGTTAATACTTTCCTTCTATTTTGATACGTTGGAGAATATTGTGGTTTACTTGTTTTGGAACCTCTGTGATGACTTTCGGATTCTGTCCAAATCTTAACATGTTATGCTTTGTTGATTTTTGCAGAAATGCACAGCTTTTGGTGAAGGCGTCTTTTCCGGAACGGGTTTGGATATGTCCCCAGCTCCTAAGTGGTTGTCCTTAGTATCCATGTGTGCTTATATTACACTAATGCTTTATATTCATTTACTTCCATGCGTTTGTTGCAACTTTGGGCATGGCGAACCGTATGACAAGGATGAGTTTTGGTAATTATTCGCACGTGGAGTTTGATAAAAAAAAACCGCGGCTACTTGCTTTTGATGAGGATCGGCATGACGAAGTAAGTTGGCTATGAAATTATTCTTGGAATGGAGGAGAAGTCGTAAGGTGCTTTGAAGTCTATCGTGAAGCTTGGACAACTTGGCGTGAAGATCAATTAAGCTTGAAATGAAGTTTCAAAACTTATATATATATTCTTTTAATCTTAGCCTTGTATGACTTTAAGATGTAAAACTTATAGCACGGCTTGTAACTCTAATTTAAGTATTTTATGCAACATCTTTCAATCCCAGTTTCTCATCCTGATTTTGCCTCTCTATTTAACGTTTAGGCTTGTTCCTTATGTAAGCCTAGCTTTAGAATTTTCGTAACTGAGTCTCATTTCCAAGCTTGCGGTTTCGGATACGACTTGCAAATTGTAAGACTGTGAATTTGGTTAAGAAACCAATATTTAGCATTACTGAATTAATATTGTTACGAACTTCCAACTGTCCACTTCGTTGTACCTCAGATGAAATTCAAATTTACTTTTGAGCTTAGCTTACCCCTTGGTATTGATCTTGTATGGGAGAAACCTATTGTTGAATTTGAGAGTGGGCTAAAACGTAGCTTGAGTGAACAACTTAATTTGAAGTTGTAACGCCAAGACATCCAATCGAACTTATTTCACTCTGATAATTTCTTGATAACTTGATTCAAGACGCCAAACCCTCATATCATTTGTGAACTATAAAAAACAATCCTTTCCCTTAAAACCCAAGGGAATCAAGATGATGATCCAATTCTCTTGGACAATACCAAAGTCTTCCTTGAACTAATCTTGAAATGATGTACTCAAAGCTTGATATTTAACATATGCTTTTTAATAAGAGAAACCAAAAACTTAAATCTTGGTTCTAGTAAGACAAGGTCAGAAAGATAATCATGGCACCCCATAAGCAATCATCTGAAACGGCCCCCCAATGGGAAGAAGAAACACCAGAAAACCAATGCAAATGGTCGCGTCCCTGTGATGCTTGAATGCGATAAGTAACGCTATCGTCTATATTTGCAGCCAATGTATCTACGCACACTTGTTAGTCATAATACACGCACACAAAACCAGAGATAAAACGCAAGAAAATGGACAAAGAGGTGAGATCTTATGGTCAAAAATTAGGGTGTGACATCTGCTAACACCATAGATCATTGAAGCCATCTTGCTTCTATCTACGCTTTTAGTTAGAAACTTCCTGAAGCTATAGTCATACTCTTGTAAAATATTTTTAGAGCATGGTTCAGACTTTGGATCAGAGTTTAGCTGAGCAGATTCTAAATTATTTTTAAATTGAAGATTTTCAGCTTTTAGCTCAGCTATTTCTGATTCAAACTTATTACTCTCAAATTCAACATGCTTTAGAAGCTTTTTGTATTTGAGTTTAACTTTGCTATAGTTTTCAAGAATATCAGATAGACTTTCAACAAGTTCTTGTCTAGAAAGTTCAACAAATACCTCATCAGAATTAGATTCTGATTCTGATCCAGATGATTCAGCATTGTCTTCTATGTCAGCCATGAATGCTACATTAGCACATTCTTCTTCTGACTCTGATGACGAATCAGATGCATCTGAGTCATCCCAGGTAGCCATCAGAACTTTCTTTTTGTGATCTGACTTTCTCTTTGGCTTCTCCTTCTGAAGCTTTGGGCATTCACTCTTGTAGTTCCCGGGTTCTTTGCATTCATAGCAAACAACCTCTCTTTTTCCAGATCGTCTGTGTCTAGAGGATTCTCCAGATCTTCTGTATCCAGAGGGTTCTCCATATCTTCTGTGTCCAGAAGATTCTTTGTGTTGATCTGGTTTCCTAAAGTTCTTGAACTTCCTTTGCTTATTCTTCTAGAGTTTGTTGATTCTTCTGAACAGCAAGGATAGTTCTTCTTCATCTTTAGAAGAAGACTCTTCAGAGCTTTCTTCTATTACCTGCAATGCTTTAACATATTTATTAGATTTTAAAGCAATTGACTTACCTTTCTTTAGAGGCTCATCTTCCTCTAGTTCAATCTCATGACTCCTCAGAGAACTGATTAGTTCCTCCAGCGTAATCTTGTTCAGATCCTTTGCCAGCTTCAGAGCAGTGACCATGGGTCTCCATCTGATTGGCAAGCTTCTAATTATTTTCTTGACATGATCTGCTGTAGAGTAGCCTTTGTCCAGAACCTTTAAGTCAGCAGTGAGAATCTGGAATCTGGAAAACATGGATTCAATAGATTCAAATTCTTCCATTTTGAAAGCTTCATACTTTTGGATCACCGCCAGAGCCTTGGTTTCTTTAACTTGAGAGTTCCCTTCATGAGTCATCGTCAGGGATTCAAATATATCAAAGGCAGTTTCTCTGTTGGTTATTTTCTCATACTCAGTATGAGATATAACATTTAGCAAGATAGTTCTAGCCTTGTGGTGATTTCTAAATTCCTTCTTTTGTGCCTCAATCATTGATTTTCTGTCAATTTTCTTGCCATCTCCATCAGTGGGATGAACATATCCATCAATAACTAAGTCCCAAAGATCAGCATCAAATCCTAGAAAGAAACTTTCTAGTCTATCTTTCCAATAGTCAAATTTCTCTCCATCAAACATTGGAGGTTTTGTGCTGACTCTTTCTTCATATTTATTGTTGTTGGGTGTTGAGCTTCAGTAGCCATAATAAATATCAACCAAAATTATCAAGAGTTTTTCCCACTGGATCTTTTCTAGTCACGGTTAAGTGATAGCACAAACAGAACCAGAGCTCTGATACCAACTAAAGGTGAGAAAAACACTTAGAAGGGGGGTTGAATAAGAGTTTTTAAAAAATATGGCAATAAAAATAACACAAGATTTTTATCCTGGTTCGTTGAACTCAACTACTCCAGTCCACCTTATCAAAGATGATTTACCTTTCTCCACAAGGACTTAATCCACTATTAATCAACTGATTACAATAGCAAGCACTAAGAACAACTGTCTTAGTCTTCTCAAGAACTACTGACCACACTTTGGTCTTCTCAAGGAACTTTTTACAAATAAATGTAAACTAAACAAGTGTTTTAATGCTTCTAGTAAGCTGTATCACAACTGTGATATTTACACTTAAGATTAAGTACAAATAAAACTATACAGTTTTATGAAAGAACAAATGTATATGAGCTGAGAGATTTTCACTGATGCTTCAAGCGTGTGTATCAATGTTTCTTTTGAGATTAAGCAACCTCTAAACATTATAGAAGTTCTCCTTTTATAGCTTTTTCAAAATGCTTTGAGTAATGTGCAGCTGAGTATTATATTAAGATATAAGACTTTTCATCACCAAAAGGTATGGGCAGAGACATGCTTCTTGTCAGGAAAAGTATGGTTGTAGAAGCCTTGGGATTTGCACCACGTCTCTTCATTGGACAAAATAGCCGTTGGTTACTTTGGAAGTAGCACCACGTCCAATCAAGTTTACATCTTCTTCAGCAAGCTTCCTTCAAGATGAAGTCTTCTTAATCTGCACTACAGAACTTGTAACAAGCTTAAAAGGAATCAAATGATTAGAGCTAAAATGTTTGAGATGATCAGAGTTTAGATAAATGATCAGAACTTGATATATCAGAGTCTCAATCTTGATCAGAGTCTTCATCAGAGTATGCAGCAGTAAGTGCTTGAGCGTGTATATTAATTTAGTTAGAGTCTGATTATCAGAGCCTATGTTCTTGCAGCGCAATGAACTTCAGAGTCTGATTTGATCAAGGCTTTCAACTTTTTATACAATTCTTTTAGAAATGCTTCAGATCATTCTGCAGCTTCTGCTTCAGATTCTTCTGGCAGAGCTTCAGAGTCTTCTGATAGTCTTGCATCTGATGCTTCATAGCCTTGCGTAGTTGCTTGTACTTATGTATTCTGCTTCTTTAAGAGTATTCAATTTAATACCTGAAACAATAATACTTGAACAAATTTAGAGTATATATTTTCTTAATACAAAATTCCATAAGAGTTATCATCAAAACATAGAGATATAAGAAACACCAATCTGTGTTCTAACAGTATTCAATCGAACAATCCTTGAAAGGGTTATATGCATGTTGGTTAGTGCTGGATTGAAGAAGATGTTTTGGGCGGAAGCTGTTTCCATAGCAGCTTACCAAATAAATAGATGTCTCTCGAATGCCTTGGGAATGAAGACACGTGAAGAAGTTTGTTCGAGACATCCACCTAGTCTCGGCAGACTGAGAGCATTTGGCTGTGTGGCATATGCTCATATTAGGCAAGACAAGTTCGAACCTAGAGCTCTGAAATGCATGTTCACGGGATACCCTGAAGGAGACAAAGCTTATACCCTATGGTGCCTAAAGCCAGGTCACGGAAGGTGTGTCACCAGTCGAGATGTAGTTTTCAATGAAGCAGATATGCCTTTCAAGAAAACTAATGATGTCGGCGAATAGCTGGAATAAGAAGAGATTCGTGTTGAGGTGGAGCAAGTTGATGCTGAATTGCGTACCTCGGAAGAAGTCGAAGGAAACGCATAAGATGTTATCGAAGATGAGTTGACTGATAATAACTATCTGCATAAGTTTTTATCACTTACACAAAAGCACCCACATGCTGAATTAAAAAAGAACATTGTAATACCCCAAATTTTGCCCTAAGATTAGTCGTTTCATCTTGCATCTCATTTCATTGTGCATTGCGTTTAAACTAACCACTAACGGGTGGTGCAGTTGTTTGATTGTTGCAAGAAAATATTATGTGGCACGCTCTTTTAGTTTACAGGGTTTCTAGTGCCACTTTATTTTGAATGAATAAAATAGCACAATTGGCAAGAGACCCTGTGTAAGGAGTTGTGAGTGTGAAAGGTTGAGAGTTCAAATCCCACCTTCTTCATTTTTTCTTTTTCTTTTATTTTTAATCTAACTTTTCTATTTTTATAAAAAAAATAACAAAAATAGTTTTTTATTATTTAATTATTATTTTCGTATTTTATTTAAATTATTTTTTAAAAAATATTATTTTTTCACTTTTTTCCATATTATTCATAAAAACATCCAAAAAAAACATCCAAAAAATCATAAAATTAAAAATATTAGAAAATATTTTATTCTTTTAAGTTTGTTTTAGTTTGTTTTTTTGCTTTGACTAATTATTTAAGTTGGGCTTTAAAGTGGGCATTAGGTTAGAGTTAACCCTAATTTGTTACCTATATAAACATGAGTTGCATTTGATAAAAGGGGAAGGAGACAAAAGAGAAAAACGGCGGTCGTTCTCACGACTTATCAAAAGAGGGGAGATTTTTGACAAAACCTTCAAAGCTTCATCACCGGCAGAATCACCAACAAATCGTAACTCGTAAGATTTCATCAATATCACATTTGGTTTCTGTTATTCTTTTTTTTTTATAGGAAAAAGAGAAGATTATGGCGGCGCAATGAAGAAGAAGAAGAAGTTGGGTCTTTGGAAATACAAAGTCTGAAATGAAATGCCAAACCTACCTCTTTTCGTTTATGCCTCAGTTTTATTTTCTTGTCCTTTCCTATTTTTTATATCTTTTGTTTTTTTCTCTTATTTCTTTTTTTCTTTTTCCATTTTTATTATCATTAATTGGTTTGAGTTTTATAGATACTAACGTAAGGTTTTGTTAATTAAGTAACTCACGTAATGTTTTGCTAATTAAATAACTAACATAATGTTTTGTTAATTAAGTAACTAACGTAATGTTTTTGCAAATATTTTTTTTGTATTTCTAGAATAAGAGCGTTTGGTAATATAAAAATAATTTATTTTTAATAAAAATAATTACTTTTCAATAAAAACAATTTCTTTTCAATAAAAATCCAAAAAAAAACATTTGTTTCTCTAATTAAACTAAAAACACTTTTTAAAATTTAAAACAGTTTTTTTTTTAAAGTTAAACCAAAACAGTTTTTTTAAAATAAGATCAAAATATTTCTTAAATAAAAACTAAAATGTTTCTTTAAATTTTAAATTAAAAAACTAAAATTTATTTTAAAATTAAAACTAAAAAACATTTTCAAAATTAAAGCTATATCTTTTTCAAAATCAACCCAAAACATTTTCAAAATCAAATTAATTTTCTTTTTAAATTAAATTTTTTTAAAAATATAATAATAATAATGTTAAATAAACGTCCAAATTCTTAATTTTTCTTTTTCACTATTTTATTATTTGCCATGAATGTCTGTCTAACCCTTTGCACTAATGTTCTCTGTTTCTCTCCTCAGATTATATTTAAATTATTTGTTCAATTTATTTTGTTCCATGGATGTAATTTACGCGAGACCATGGTCGCGGTTTTATTTTATCTTTCTTTTTTTGGGATTTGTAATTTACGCGAGTGATCGTCGCGACGCTTTCTTTATTTTCCGCTTTTTAATTTCTGTCATATAATATTTTGCCATGTTTGCATGTTTTACCGTTATATTTCCCTCCGAAGGAATTAGGATTAACAGTTTGACCGCCGAGTCAATAACCCTAGTTTCAACCATTTCAAAACCCTAATTAGCTTAGGTGTCCCGCCGTGGACAAAAATACCATTTACCCTAGCATTAGGTCAAAGAGTCACCGTACTCTGTTTAGGGTTTCCCGCCGTGGAATCCCTAATTTAACCCTAATTTCAATTCAACAACTTCAACATAGAAATTGGAGTTTCAAAGACTCCACGTAAGCATGTCCTTAAGATACGTTTACTCCCCTTGAAACCTTGACCACAATCAAGACGTTTCTAACCTCCCTTTCGAGGGGAACTACGATTACTCTGATTCCATTCCCTATCTAGGATACGTAGGCACAAGATGCGACGTCTTGCCGAGTAAACTTAGGACTAACCCTTAGGTCTTTTAGGTCACTTTATCCCTTAGCTCAATATATATTAAAACAGATAATAAAATTAAAAAGCATATAATAAACAAAAGGTTCCTGTAGAATACTACAGAAGTTTAGGGTGCTAGTACCTTCCCTAAATTTAACCAACCCCTTACCTAGGTCTCTCCCCGCATTGTGTTTACGATGCAAAAATAGGTTTTCCCTCTTTTGACCTTTTCCTTCGGATAAATCAAAGAGCGGTTGTGAATTAAAAATTGCGATTCAAATTAATTAATAATTTGATATCTTATTTCCACCGCAACAGAAAATGGCGACTTCACTAGGGAGGTGCCATAATTTTTAAGGGTTATCCCTACCTTGTTTATTGCATGCTATCTACTTTATTATTTGTTTACTTGTATATAATATGTTCATATTGTACCTTGCTTGGGGGGGGTATCTATTTTGTTGTGAGATAAGTCCTACACCCGGACTTGAGTGACCTTATTATAGGAAGGTGAGATATTTGACGAGGCTTATAGAGAGTGGAATCCCGACCAAGCTGACTTGAGAATCACCGCTCAGTTGAGACCCTTTCGAAAATGGTTCGGTTGAACGAGTAATCGTGAAAACTTTTAACATGGTCGATTGGAGTCTGTGATACTGGGGACCGTAGTACCTTAACACCACTTTGGCCTTATCTAGGACGTAGTGCGGGAACTATGAGGGAGTAATTCCAAAATGGTTGCTACGCAATACTACACTCAAAAGAGGTTCTCTTGAGGATATTATTAATCACCGAGTCAATTGGGAAATTGATAATATCCGAAAGATGGACTAATGACTTTGGGCACTTTTTTAGAACCTTGTTCTGCTGGTACAACTAACCTTAGTACATACCTATTGGGATGGGTAGACCCTAACTCCTTGCATATACCTTTAACCTAGGACTTTGTATATATGCATTGCATCCATAAGACATCACATTGCATCACATGTCATGGAATTCAAATTTTATTCATGAATATTGCAAGATACCATGGATTACAAAAAAAACAAAAAAAAAACTTTGAGATATTCTTTTAAAGGACTTAAGTTAGATGACCTAAGGAAGTTAGGAACTTTGGTTCAAGATCAACAAAGGATCCAGAAACAAGTATGGAAGGCCGTTACTTTTGTTGAAACCTCAAGTAGACGAAGGTTTCCTTTCGACTTTGTTACAGTTCTAGGATCTAGATTATCTTTTCCTTACATCCCTCGAGTACCAGCTCTTGCCTACCCTAGAAGAGTACTCTCAATTGATGGGGTTACCTATTCTGAAGGAGTCTTTGTTCCCTTTCTTGGAGAAAGACCCTAACGGACAAGACCATTGCTAAAGCCATATGCTCGAAGTTATCTGACATCAAGGACACTAATCACCAACAGTTGTGGGGACTTTTCCAACGTACCCTTGCTTGGTTTTGATGAAGGATTTATTTTCCTCTAACTCTCGATTTACCTTTTGAAGATAGGCTCATCCTCAAAAAGGCCTAGCCCGAAGAGCAGAGCAAGGGGCAGAACATGAAGCTTCCTTAGGGTCATTATTAGCTTTTATTTAGCTATTATGCCAAGACTTTTCTAAGAATGTTATTTGTAATCCCTTTTCAAATTAATAAATAAAGTTTTGGTATTCTGCAATATTCGTAAATATTTGAATTCCATGAAACCATTTTGCATTTTAGCATCATATTTTGCATTGCATGTGTCTCTCGGTTTCTCATACTCGGTTCCCTCGCCTTCCAGTTTCGTCACCCTGGGTCCTCCGCATCAGTACAATACTAGAGCCCAAGCTCAAAAAAGGATGGAAGAACAAGCTCAAGAGATAGACCGTGTCAGCCATGAACTCGAAGACCTTCGAGGAAGTGTGGGGCAGATTATGGAGATACTGCAAGCCCTTAAGGTGAAGATGGATAGTCAACCTACTGTTGTTTCTGAGATTACCAACACTGTTGTGGGTTCTCACCCAGCTGTTACTGTTGAGAACATACCTCTTCATGGTCCTCAACCCAGTTCAGTGAATCCTACTGTTGCTCAACCAGTTCGACGAGTTACTCCTCCGAAGTGCAAAACTCCGAGCGTTGACCACCATAAAGGACCTACACGTCCGAGGAATCACTCGATAGCTACTCATCAACCTTGGCAACCTCAGCAGAATTATGTTCAACGTTATCCAGTTCAGTATGCTTCACAATCTTATGTAGCTACTATTGCACCTCCTTTTAGTTGGCAATTTCCTACATATCAGCCTGTGCAACCGGCTCCGGTCTATCAGCATCCGATTTATCAACAACCTCCTGTTTATCAGCCTGCACAAGCTCCTGTCATCTGTCAACGAGTGTCCAACGCTCTCGTGTGCCAACCATCAGAGGAGACGATACCTCATCAAAATAGGAGACCATACAAGCCTTGTCCTTCGATCCCAATGACATTCACTGACTTGTATCCTTTCTTAGTGCAACAAGGTCTGGTTGTTACCCGAACTTTGGGTCCACCTCCCAATCCGGTACCTGTCAATTACAACGCCGCCGCTCATTGTTTATTTCATAAGGGTGCGCCTGGTCACGATTTGGAAGGATGTTACACGCTTAAAAATATTGTCAGAGATTTGCTAGAAAAGACGGTCCTGTCTTTTGACGATCCTCAGCCGAAAGTCAAGACTCCTCTCAGGGCGTCCCAGGGGTCAGAATCAAGCTCTGCAAAGCCTGTTTTCAACAGATCTCAGCCAGTGACGCATACGGTGAATCAGCCGAAGCCGGTAGTTCTTCAGATGCCTAGTCCTTTCCATTTCAGCAATCCTCAAGATGATGCGACCCCGATTAACAGAGAATCTGGGAGAGTTTTTCTGAGTGAAGATTTGAAGACCGATAATGAAGTAATGACAAACGTAGCTGGGGCAAGAAAGATGAATACTTTCAGTGAGGCTCCGCCAGAGGAAACCACCACTACTATGATGTCGTCCTTAAATACAGAGACGTCATAAACGTTTAGAAGGACTTGTCCGACAGTTCATTTGTTTATTTATATTTTGTTTCTTTTGATTAAGCATAATTAACATGTACTAACTTGTTTATTTTGGAATAATTGATGCATAATGTTTGTCTTGAATAAATCCATTCGTTTCACATTCAAAATATTTTTTTTCATAAACTTATAATGCCAACTTTACCCGATCTCTTGCCTTGATAGAGAATTGGGAGGAGGATGATGAACCAAAAACGTCAAATCTCTTGTCGTATGCTTCCAATTGAAACCTGCTGATGATGTAAGGCATTGTTTCAAATCCCAAATAATGGAGACATAAGGATGATAACCCCTCTTTAACCCCTTTGAGCCTTGAAGTAGGAGTTTTCTTCTTTTCTAAATTAAAACCCTCATTTTAACCTGGGGCAGGGTAGTTTTCAGTTAAATGGATTGAGCGCTCAGACTCTCAAAAGGAGGAGTGGACCTTCGAGGATCCAGTCTATCCTTAACATCTTAGGAAGTTTAGAAGTCGATGACTATCCTTATACTATCTAAAGAGTGGGGCAGTCACAAACCTTCAAAAGAGTCACATGACTTAGTCGACAAAAATAAAAAATATATATATAGCCCGCTAAGTCAGAACCTGTGAAGGAGACTTAGGCAAAACTGGGGCATCCCGCTGGACTCCAAAGTCAAATCCAAAAGACGTCGTCCAGGAAAAAGTTAGGGAATGAAAAAATATAATAAAAACAAAGGATTACCATAAAGAATTCCTAATAAAGAACAAAGTCGTGTGATCAAACACAAAAGACAATAGGTGAGTGACTGCCATGTCCAAAGCCTTAATGAGTTCTTGACCATATCAAACCTGATTGAGATATGAGTGCTCGTATCCCGTTAACTGAATAGGATTGGAGAACATCACGAAGAATGGGTGGGTGCAAATAACATTTTGAGCCTTTATCCTTTGTTTCTTAAACCATGAATCGAGCCGCGATACAACCTTTAAAAGACCTAATTGAAGTAGGAATTCTTTTGGAAGCATACTCGACGAGATAACGTTTCCTGACTCCTACGAGCTATGCTCAAAAATTCATGTTGGCATTATAAATTAAACTTATATCCTAACTAGTGGTTTCAGTCACGAGTTACATCGATATCTTTTTCAAAAACAAAAATTTCAAGACAAATATATTGTTGCATTGATAGTTTCAGGATAGCATTTCACGCCTGTCGGTTTTGTCTGATATCTTAGAAACTTACATATAGATGTCACAGATCCTGCTAAACAGTGGCAGATGGTTTCCACTTTTCTCATCAATGCGAGCCTGACATTCTTAAGAGCTATTTTTGAAGACTCAGTCATGTCACCATCGATCTGAGCCAGTTACGTCGAGATCTGACAAATCTCTCTAAGAGATGGAAAACAGTGGGGCATCTGGACTCCATGTTTCTCTGTAAAATCCTCTTGAGCTGACTTTTCCTCACGAAGCAGGTACTCTGGGGCATGATATTTTCAAAATGGCGACTACGACAAAGTCCATTGAGATAAAAGTTAGCTTCATTTCACGACATTCTTCATGCACCCGATGGATTTTACTCCCGGCGGTCTTCATTCCCTAGTAAAATCTCATCGTTGCAGAATCTACATCTTAACCATTGCCTCAACACAGTCCCCAGAGAGACTTTAAGCTGACACAGTCCCCTGCGAGACTATAAGCTGACAACATTATGGACCGAGCCGGTAATCTCCAAGACAGCAGAGATCATACTAGCATCTTCCCAGTAATAGTCCCCAGCGAGACTTTAAGTTGACACCACTTTTGGGATCCATCCGATAAATCCCCAGTGACTCTCAAGATTAGAGAGATATCCCCGGTATCCTCCAAGTGATATATGTTCTTGAAGACCCATTCTCAGTGGAAACATCTGTTCCTTAATGAAATCGCCTTACTTTCCTTAGGAAATATTCCCCAGGAGTGCCAGGTTTCCCCAAGCAGTCCATATTCTCCCCAAGAATGTCTGTTGATTTCTCCCCAGTAAGTATGATGAACTCTCCGCATGGAAGTTTGATATATCTTATCCCCATTCGGATATACCTTTTCCCCAAGAAGCTGAGGTACTTTTCCCAGGAAGTTGCTACACTATCTCCATGAAGCTGTCTAGCTCCACACCTTCCCCATACAGCGGATATTTGTTTTATCCCCGGAAGTCTACGATCCAAGAGTTATTGAGCTGATTATGGTTCATGATAGCAATCCTTCACGTGAAGTCATGACATCTTATCCCCATGCGGAGGTCATGAATCCCCAATTGAAGTCAGGGCATCATACTCTCCGGTGAAGTCGTATCGCATCCCCATGTGGAAGTCATGAGATTTTCTCCCCAGGGAAATTTTAACTTTGAAGCCAGATTCGGTCTTACCATCAACTATTCCTATCCTCTAATAGATGTACTGTTGCAGAGGCCACTGGGTATTCCTGTCGAGATGTTTATTTCATCTCATGTCTCCTCTCTCATCTGTTTTGTCAGCATAAGCATAAGCATGAACATTACATACTCATTTTCATTTCATTGTCATACACATGAACATACACATTCGTATACACTTTGGCATACGCATTAGCATTTGCATGCTTGCTATTTGTCGTCATCCTTGTCGTTACCGCTGAGTAACTGGGTTTGTCCTCTCTCTCCAAGTAGATCGTCAGCCCTAAGCATACAATACCTACTTGTTTCCATTTTCCCCATAGAGTTCAACCCTCATGGACGATGGTTATTTCCGTTACATTTCCGCGTTAAGATAAGGTAGTCCCCATTCGAGTTCGTTTCCTCAATAGAGTCTTGTTTGACAGTTCTTTCTATCCCAATTCTAGATCGAACTTTGGTCCCGTCGGTCACCGAACATACCTGGATGTGCATTTATTTTGCACTATCTCTCAAGAAAAGCATTTACAATCCTTTATAGATATGCGACAGTTATCGCCTGAGAAGCTTATCACTACATTGCACAATAGACAAGCAACAGTTCCCAGCCGAGGAGCTTATCACCTACCTTACACTTTACAATACACTCTACAATTGATCTTCTCATACAAGGAGCTCATTATTACATTACAATGATCTAGATATTGTTCATCATCACAACATTCTTGACAATTTACATCACAGTGATCTAGATGTTTGCCATCATCACGACCTTCTTTACAATTTATGTTACCTGCTATCACTCAGTGATCTAGATGTTTGCC
Source organism: Lathyrus sativus (assembly GCA_963859935.3). Classification (NCBI taxonomy): domain Eukaryota; kingdom Viridiplantae; phylum Streptophyta; class Magnoliopsida; order Fabales; family Fabaceae; genus Lathyrus; species Lathyrus sativus. The sequence goes on along the minus strand of OZ012741.1, from coordinate 626,144,889 downwards.
ATCATCACGACATTCTTGACAATTTACATTACAGTGATCTAGATGTTTGCCATCATCACGACCTTCTTTACAATTTATGTTACCTGCTATCACTCAGTGATCTAGATGTTTGTCATCATCACAACTTTCTTTACAATTTACATTACCTGTTACCCCCTCTACAAGCAGTTCTCACCCGAGAAGCTTATTATTGCCACTCTTGCAAATAAGCGGCATTTCTCGCCCGAGAAGCTTATCCTATCTTCGTTATGACTTGCAGCAAATGGCCATCTCCAGCGAGCAGTTTGGTTTCCATTTCCCGTATCATTTTGAAGAAAGGGGAGGTTTGAGCGGAATCATATTCAGGAGAGCACAGATCTTGAAGTATGAAGAAGTTCGTTTACCCTTTAGTAAAAGAAGGAGCGGAATCATATTCAGGAGAGCACAGATCTTGAAGTATGAAGAAGTTCGTTTACCCTTTAGTAAAAGAAGGAGCGGAATCATATTCAGGAGAGCACAGATCTTGAAGTATGAAGAAGTTCGTTTACCCTTTAGTAAAAGAAGGAGCGGAATCATATTCAGGAGAGCACATATCTTGAAGTATGAAGAAGTTTGTTTACCCTTTAGTAAAAGAAGAAGCGGAACCATATTCAGGAAAGCACATATCTTGAAGTATGAAGAAGTTCGTTTACCCTTTAATAAAAGAAGGAGCCGAATCATATTCGGGAGAGCACCGATCTCGAATTATGAAGACGTTTATTTTATCTTTTAGCAAAAGAAGAAACTGAATCATGTCCAGGGAGCACAGACCTGAGACGTGGAGAAGTTTATTTTTTCAATCAATCTTTTATCCAGTTTGGCATGTAAGCCCCTTCCAACGATAAGTGGCAGTTCTCTCTCGAGAAAGCTTATCAGGGAATTTCCCATTGAAGTCCACTTATTTTGGCATACAACCGGTTTTACCCTGTATATTTTCTACGGATTCCTAAATTCCATTTGATCCTATCACGAGGGAAAGTTTACAGAAGCTCGGATGTTATTCTTTGCTCAATGCTCCAGCATCTTGTTAATCGATCCTACAATCGTGCAGATCCAGTTTTATGTTCTTACTCTAGAGTATCAGCCGGTCACGCCTGAACCTGTTGATGATTACTCTTAAATTCCCCCAGTGGAGGTCGTCTCACCGGTGCCATCTCCATTGAGGATCCCGCTCTTACCATTCCTTTTCCTAAAATGATAATTGGTCGTACTCGCACCAGTTGACTATCACTTTAGAATTCCCCAGTGTCGTGCTGTCACCCAGTGCGTCGTATTCCCAGTGTGGTTCGTTCGTCGCGTCTGTCCCCTATGTCGTCGTGTCGTCTACATCTCTGCATTTACCATTCCATCATACGCACCATACTAAATTCATGGCATTGTCAGCATTATACTTTATTTTCGTTTTGTCCATAACATTGCATATCACTGCATCTAAGGGCAAAATTTTCGGTTATCTATATTTAAATCCCTCCCCCATGATTTCTCGAGCCTTCGTCGCTCAAATCATTCGGTGAAGCTATTTAAATAGGGGCAACTGTAATACCCCAAATTTTGCCCTAAGATTAGTCGTTTCATCTTGCATCTCATTTCATTGTGCATTGCGTTTAAACTAACCACTAACGGGTGGTGCAGTTGTTTGATTGTTGCAAGAAAATATTATGTGGCACGCTCTTTTAGTTTACAGGATTTCTAGTGCCACTTTATTTTGAATGAATAAAATAGCACAATTGGCAAGAGACCTTGTGTAAGGAGTTGTGAGTGTGAAAGGTTGAGAGTTCGAATCCCACCTTCTTCATTTTTTCTTTTATTTTTAATCTAACTTTTCTATTTTTATAAAAAAACAACAAAAATAGTTTTTTATTATTTAATTATTATTTTCGTATTTTATTTAAATTATTTTTTAAAAAATATTATTTTTTCACTTTTTTCCATATTATTCATAAAAATATCCAAAAAATCATAAAATTAAAAATATTAGAAAATATTTTATTCTTTTAAGTTTGTTTTAGTTTGTTTTTTTTTGCTTTGACTAATTATTTAAGTTGGGCTTTAAAGTGGGCATTAAGTTAGAGTTAACCCTAATTTGTTACCTATATAAATATGAGTTGCATTTGATAAAAGGGGAAGGAGACAAAAGAGAAAAACGGCGGCCGTTCTCACGACTTATCAAAAGAGGGGAGATTTTTGACAAAACCTTCAAAGCTTCATCACCGGCAGAATCACCAACAAATCGTAACTCGTAAGATTTCATCAATATCACATTTGGTTTCTGTTATTCTTTTTTTTTACAGGAAAAAGAGAAGATTATGGCGGCGCAATGAAGAAGAAGAAGTTGGGTCTTTGGAAAAACAAAGTCCGAAATGAAATGCCAAATCTACCTCTTTTCGTTTATGCCTCAGTTTTATTTTCTTGTCCTTTCCTATTTTTTATATCTTTTGTTTTTTTTCTCTTATTTCTTTTTTTCTTTTTCCATTTTTATTATCATTAATTGGTTTGAGTTTTATAGATACTAACGTAAGGTTTTGTTAATTAAGTAACTCACGTAATGTTTTGCTAATTAAATAACTAACGTAATATTTTGTTAATTAAGTAACTAACGTAATGTTTTTGCAAATATTTTTTTTGTATTTCTAGAATAAGAGCGTTTGTTAATATAAAAATAATTTATTTTTAATAAAAACAATTACTTTTCAATAAAAACAATTTCTTTTCAATAAAAATCCAAAAAAAAACATTTGTTTCTCTAATTAAACTAAAAACACTTTTTAAAATTTAAAACAGTTTTTTTTAAAGTTAAACCAAAACAATTTTTTTAAAATAAGATTAAAACATTTCTTAAATAAAAACTAAAATGTTTCTTTAAATTTTAAATTAAAAAACTAAAATTTATTTTAAAATTAAAACTAAAAAACATTTTCAAAATTAAAGCTATATCTTTTTCAAAATCAACCCAAAACATTTTCAAAATCAAATTAATTTTCTTTTTAAATTAAATTTTTTTAAAAATATAATAATAATAATGTTAAATAAACGTCCAAATTCTTAATTTTTCTTTTTCACTATTTTATTATTTGCCATGAATGTCTGTCTAACCCTTTGCACTAATGTTCTCTGTTTCTCTCCTCAGATTATATTTAAATTATTTGTTCAATTTATTTTGTTCCATGGATGTAATTTACGCGAGACCATGGTCGCGGTTTTATTTTATCTTTCTTTTTTTGGGATTTGTAATTTACGCGAGTGATCGTCGCGACGCTTTCTTTATTTTCCGCATTTTAATTTCTGCCATATAATATTTTGCCATGTTTGCATGTTTTACCGTTATATTTCCCTCCGAAGGAATTAGGATTAACAGTTTGACCGCCGAGTCAATAACCCTAGTTTCAACCATTTCAAAACCCTAATTAGCTTAGGTGTCCCGCCGTGAACAAAAATACCATTTACCCTAGCATTAGGTCAAAGAGTCACCGTACTCTGTTTAGGGTTTCCCGCCGTGGAATCCCTAATTTAACCCTAATTTCAATTCAACAACTTCAACATAGAAATTGGAGTTTCAAAGACTCCACGTAAGCATGTCCTTAAGATACGTTTACTCCCCTTGAAACCTTGACCACAGTCAAGACGTTTCTAACCTCCCTTTCGAGGGGAACTACGATTACTCTGATTCCATTCCCTATCCAGGATATGTAGGCACAAGATGCGACGTCTTGCCGAGTAAACTTAGGACTAACCCTTAGGTCTTTTAGGTCACTTTATCCCTTAGCTCAATATATATTAAAACAGATAATAAAATTAAAAAGCATACAATAAACAAAAGGTTCCTGTAGAATACTACAGAAGTTTAGGGTGCTAGTACCTTTCCTAAATTTAACCAACCCATTACCTAGGTCTCTCCCCGCATTGTGTTTACGATGCAAAAATAGGTTTTCCCTCTTTTGACCTTTTCCTTCGGATAAATCAAAGAGCGGTTGTGAATTAAAAATTGCGATTCAAATTAATTAATAATTTGATATCCTATTTCCACCGCAACAAACATGATACATAATCACTTCATCGACTCGCACACCCCACATACCATTTTTCATACAATACATCTACCTGATTTTTCAACAGGGACCACTTTCATTTATTTTATTTTTTCTGATTAATATTCATGTAGCAAGAACAAAAACCTGTCGCTTGTCTTCTTTATGCTTCACTAGCGTCCAGACAGGCACTCGCGTGCTCGTATGTTCGCTTTTTTATTGCACACATATAAATATAAATGATATATTTTTATTTACTATTAATTTTATATGGAAGTTATGTGGGAAGTTATTAGTTGAGAGTTATATGAAAGATGATTAGGGATGGCAACGGGGCGGGTCGGGGGCGGGTTTAACTATACCCGCACCCGCACCCGCCTCCATGTAATAGACCCGCCCCCGCCCCCAAATCCAATCGGAGGTGAAAATTTACCACCCAGACCCGCCCCCAGTAGAAAACGGGTGCACCCGCACCCGCCCCGCCCCCACCCGCAAAAAATTATTATTTTTTTAATTATAATAAAAATTAGTAATTTAATTAAAAAATTGATTATTTTAATAAATAAATTAATTATTTAATTAAAATTTTAATTAATAAATAAGTATTAACTTGATTAATTTTATTATTTTAATTGCAATAAGAATATTAATAACTTAATTAAAAGTATAATTAATAAATAAATATTAAAATAAGTAAAATAAGGAAATTAAAATAAAATATATTATTTGCGGCGGGGCGGGTGCGGGTGCGGGTGGGTCTTAGTGTCTACCCGCACCCGCACCCGCACCCGTAGTTAAGAACCGGGTTTCACCCGCACCCGCACCCGCACCCAATTAAATCGGATTTCCCCCGTTAATTTCAGGGCGGGCCCGGGCGGGTGTGGGCGGGCCCGGGTTTGTTTGCCATCCCTAAAGATGATAGTAGTAGTTCAATGGAAGTTAGTGTGTAAGTTATATATTTTAAAATAAGAGTAAATTTGGTATAAAAAAAGCTACACCAAAAACTAAGTATTGCCTTTATATATGTTATAGACAAGTATTGCCTTTATATATGTTATAGATTATAGATTGATATTAATTTTACATGAAAGTTATGTGGGAAATTATTAGTAGAGAGTTATATGAAAGATGATAATAGTAGTTCAATGGAAGCTATTGTGTAAGTTATATATTTTAAAATAAGGGTAAATTTGTTATAAAAAAAAGTTACATCAAAAACCAAGTATTGCCTTTATATATGTTATAGATTACACCATTATCCTTCATACACCATAACCTCACTTCACCAAACCATCACAAGAAACTCTCCAAACCTCACACACACCTCTAACAAGCCACGGCTATGTTGATGCCACCGAGATAGGTCCGAGAAGAAGAAAGAAAGCGACACAGTGAAAGGGGTGGTTGAGAGTCACGAAGGAAAGAGAGTGAAGTAAGTTTTTTTATTTGTTTCTTTTCTTAGTTTTTTTAGTTTGATTTGAAAAAGTCAAAACTTGATTAGTAATTAATAGTATATTTTAATTCAATTTTATTTGATGTAAAAAGAAGCGCAACCCTTCCCCTTGTGCTGGATTTTGTTTTTTGCTTTTTTTGTTGTTGTTATTTTCATTATTATAATTATTGTTATTTATTATGATTTATAGTTAAGAGGTTAAATTTAGAATAGTTTGTGGAATTTTATATAGGTAGCACTTTTTCTTCTACATAATACACTAAGAGAAAGATTTTTTTTGTTTATCATATTTCATCATGTTTTGTTTCTTTTGCTTTTGTATGATTGTCGGTAGAATATGTGTGTCTGTAGTTTATGATTTTGTGTATAATATGTACTATAGATTTACACTATCGTGTTTCTGTTTGTATATAAAATAGAATTTGGTGCGTGAAAAAAATATTACATGGCTAGCTTTTGATTTTATGGTCATTTCGTATAAATTTTATAAATAAAAAATTTAGATTTTAGTCTAACTTTAATTGGAATAATACTTATATAAAAAAATGAATTTTTTATTTATTTATAATATTTTCGCCTTTTTATTAGCTAATTTGAATTTTATAAAAAATGTAAAAAAATAATATAAATAATATTTTCGCCTTTTAATTAGCTAATTTGAATTTTATAAAAAATGTAAAACAAATAATATAAGTGTGATAATTATTAATTGTTTTAAATATATTTATTTAATTTGATTAATTAAATTATTAGTTAATCTTATTAAATATTTATATTTAAATTAATTAATAATTTCTTGTCACTGATTCGATTGTCATGACTTGTCTGTGTCTATGTTTTGAGCTGGATATCTATGTTAAATTCTTGAAAATTTTTGCCTTGATTAATTGTTGATAAATCTTTTATTTGTATTCACGATGTTTTGCCGTGACTGTTAATATTTTTTCACGATATTTTTCCTTGATTGTATTTTCTTTATGTGTCTCACGATACTTTATCATGAATGTCTGTTATTTTATCACGGTGCTTTGTCGTGCACTTTCTGTTTATTTTATACGATATTCTGCCATGTGCTTTTTATCTGTTTTCACTGTGATGTTTTGCCACGTATATCTGTAACTTGTATTCACGATGTTTTGACGTGTACCTCTGTTTTTATTCGCGATGCTTTGCCGCATATTTTTTTTCCTGTTTTTACACGATGTTTTTCCATGACTGTTTATTGCTTTTACGTGATGTTATTCCGCGTATCTGCTATTTGTTACTCGCGATGCTTTGCCGCGTATTTTTGTCTATTGATTACATGATGTTTTTCCGTGTATTTCTGTTGACTTTTCACTGTCTGATTACCATGATGTTTTTCCATGCGTATCCTGTTCTATTTTGTCTGTCTGACCATGCATGATGTTTTTCCGTGTACTGTGTCTGTGTCTTATTTGCTTGCCATTTACATGATAGTTTTTCATGTATATGTTGCTCTCTTTCATCCTTGTTGATTTAATCCAAGGAAAGAGACTGTATGTTGACTTATTGTCAATGTGCATGTCCTTCATTTATTCTTTACTTGTCTTTGTTGTTCTTGGTTCTTAGAACCTAACAACTCGTAGTTCCAGGAACTACAGACGCTCTGATTTCTCAAGTTCCTCTTAATAATACATAGGCACAAACCCCCGATCATTGGCGAGCAACCTTTTCTTTTTTCACACTTTTCTTCTTTTCACCCTTTCACCTGTAGTTTCTGAACTATGATTGCTCTGACTTCCTGTTAAGGATACGTAGGCATAGGATTGTGATGATCCTAACGAGCTACCTTTTTCTTTTTCCACATTTTCTCTTTACTTTACCCATCCTTACCTTAGCAAACAATTTTAGTCAAATCACAAATATTTCATGAGGTTCCTATAGAGTACTGTTTGTTATGCATTTGATCTCTCTTTGCTTAGCTTCCCTTAGTACCTTCCCTTAATATAACCAACCCCGTACCTTTGATCTCTCTTACTTAGCTTTAGGCCTTACTGTTTCCTATGCATTTACTTAGGATTTTTGTTCGATCTTTTCTCCTTTCTCTTGGATAAAACAAAAGTTTGGTGGTGACATCATTGTTTTGTGAGCCAAGCTGATCTGATAGCTTTGGTATTCGATTTTAACCGCAACAATATGAGTTGTGATGTAATATGATTTTTTTTGTATTTTTGTGATCAAATTGATGGTCATTATGAGTAGATCGTAGAAATTGAGATATTTTACAACTCTGTTTTGGTATATGTGATTTTGGCCGATTTTCCTCATTCCTATCAAATTCTGCGATATGTGATTTTTCCCAAATTTTCCCAAAAGTCGAAAAAACTTAATTTTTGAAAAATTGGATGTTTTTAACATAATTTAAAAACCAAAACTTATGGGGGTGCGGTAGAGCCTCCGCGACAGAGGCGGCGACGATCGCGAGACCAAGTAGATGGTGGCACCGCGAAGGTGCCGAAATGTGTCATGCCGGTAGTGGAAGATCGTGCCACGATGGTGGAGACCGATTTCTGTGAGGGTCGTTGTCGAGGCGGCGCGAGGGCGCGGTGTGCGCCGAAAGGGTGTTGCGCGACAGCAGTTGCTTTTAGAGTTATTTAATGATAAAATACATTTACACAATTTGAGGTGTAATATAATTATTTAAATAAATTATATCTTTGAGGTGAGTAATCCGGTGGGATTATAGTGAGGCCTGATAATTGGCAAATTTATGGTTCAAAAGTGGAACCTATATTGAGTATGATTTTAAAGATGATTTTGATGATTGTTTGAGTTGCATGCATGTTTGCTATACATGATCATGCATGCATATACTTTAGAGTTAGGTAGGACTTTGGTATAGTGAGATCAGGTTCAGAGAGGAACTCAGACGGTCTCATATCCAAAGAGGAACATTGTTCAAAGAGGAACCGGAGACAAGGACAATCAGTAACATACTTCTGATCTCAAAAACTTATTACCATATACATATTGAAGGAGAAGTTGGTGCATTAGCATTTGCATTATAAATTGGAATTTGATTATTTTTTATGATAATAATATACTTGCTATAAGTATATGAGTGCGACTAAGAGAGGGGAGGGGTGAACTAGGTAGATTGATCGATTTTTGGTTTATTGAAATTATGCTTTTAACTTTCTAGTATGGTGATGATTTAAAAAGCAGTAAAGTGAAGAAAAGTAAAGAACACCAAGAGTTATCCTGGTTCCCCTCATAATTCGAGAGTACTCCAGTCCCTTTACTACATGTAAGAGATTTTAATATTATTAGATCTTATGGACAAGACAATCCTAGTCTTCTTATACAAGATTTTAACCCAATCACCAAGAACAATTCTCTTGTGATTTACAACACACTTATTTCCAACAATTCTGGACAATAAGTAAAGGCATCTCCAAGAAGATACAATCCACCTTCATATAGATCCCTCACAGTACTAAACAATTCTTGATGCTTGTGAATTTGTAACAATTACAATAGATAGACATAAATGAAGTATGTAGAATAGTTAAGACTTATTCAAAAGAATAAAGTCTTCTTCTCTTTCAAATATGAAGATTGAATAACATATTGTCTCTAAGTGTTCAATGATACTTTGATGAATATGATATGACAATGTGATTCACAAAGTATCTAAGTATGAAAATTTTGTTTTGGAAATATAGAGAGTATTTACAAAGTTTGAAAGAGAGGTAATTTCAAAAATATGAAAAGTATGGTTTATATATAAGTAAGATACCTTTTAGAATCATGGTGATGTTCAAAAAAATATTATGAACAAATGTAAAGCTTAAATGAAAAGATATCTTGAAGAGTAACCATGAAAAGGTGTTGAAAAAGCTATTGTTTTTAAAAAACGTACAGATGCAATTCGATTGCTGCAAGGTGCAAATCGATTCCCTTAGTGCAACATTACAAAATATTTCAAAAAGTTCCAGGGACCAATCTATTGTTGCAAGGTGCAAATCGATTGGTCTATGTATAAAGTTAAAGTTGTTCCAAAGAACCAATAGATTGATCAGGCATGCAAATAGATTGACATATTGCTCATGCTCAAAAAATTTAGGTGTGTCTCAGGTGCAAATCGATTGCTGCAAAGTGAAAATCGATTTGCATATAGTAAAAATAAGAAATAATGAATGAGGTATGCAAAGGGCGTTGATCATTGAGCATCTAAAATAATGTATATGATATGGACGTTTCATATATCTTAAATGAATAGAAACTTGATTGTTATTGTCTTAAAGCTTTAACTTATTTTTTTTATGTGTTTGTCTTCATCAAAACTATAAACAAGGACACAAGAACTCTTCGTCACACTTGTTATTGTTTCGTTTACCATCCTGCTATTAGTTTCCACCATTAACATTTGTAAGGTGTATTCTCACCCCTTTTATTTTTTGTTTTGTGTGGCTTTGTAAAATATTGTACAAATACTCAGCAGGAGTAATTGCTTGTGCGTTTGAAGATGGCCTTGCAACTTTCTTTTTTATTTAATTTTTTACGCTATTAGATGGACATCGTTCTGATTCTGTAACATCGGGGAATGTGATGTTGGATTTTATTTTCCTTGAGTATTCCCTTTGAATAAATATTCAAGTTATGCCTTTAGTTGAATTCTGTTGCAAGTATGTTGACTTTATCTGAATAAAGTATGTATGTTTTGTTAGAGTAACATCCTAAAATGTGATTTTCTCTTTTATAATTAAGAGCTTGTGTTTATAGGGTTACACAATCAGTATGAAAGCTTCTCTTTATAAGGTTGTTGCCTTATAACTGCCGAAGCTAAATATATTGTCCTTACTGAAGCTGTGAAAGAAGCATTATAGCTTGAAGGGTTTGTTAAGGAACTGAAACTTCAAGGTCAAGTTATCACAGTTAAATGTGATAGTCAAAGTGTGATACATCTATCAAAGAATTCAACCTATCATGAGAGAACCAAATACATTAATGTTAGATTGCATTTCGTCAGAAAACATGTCGAGAAAGGAGAAGTGAAAATACTTAAGGTTTCCATTGAATATAATAATACATGATATATAATCGTATAAAGAAGGCATTCTCATATGATATACCTCATATAAAGAGTATTAAACCATAAAAATATCGGCTAAATATTAAGATTTCAAAATTCATATATTTTTTACTTTTTTACTTTGCTTTTTCTGAGGGTGGGTTTGATGTTAAGTGTTGAGAAGTGTTTGAATTTCAATTTTCAAAAATTAATAATTCAGATTTTGAAATTCGAACATATTTTGAACTTTGATTTAATTTAATTCAATTATAAAGAAATTTGTTGTGTCCAAATTTCAAAATTTTAATTTTAAGAATATTTTTGGAGTTTCATCATAAAACGTGTAAGTAAGACATGAGATATAATGAATAATGCTCATTCAATGTTTTAAATAAAACCCTAAATTATGATTATAAATAGAAGGTTTAGAGAATGATGGAAGGGTGGAATAATTTCAGTAGAAAAGGAGATTAAAAGAAACATGGCGTCGGCGATTAGGTAAATCACGTAACTCTTTCATTTCTTTCTTATTAGTTATGTTTTTGTCTATGTAGAAAGTTGCAATGCTACTATTATATTTTGTTTGTGGAATTTCATTATTATTTTTATCATGTTGCTTGCTGCAATTCTGCATCTCCTCCATCTCTACAGAGCACCGACACTAATTTTCTCCCTATTTTGGAAAAGTGCAGTCTCTCACTTTCAAAATTTCTTTTTGTTTTTCTAGTTGTCTATAATTTATTTAATTGCTATAAATTTGTATATTTTTGTTTTATAAGTAAGGTATGAATTTTGTGAATGGAAATCCTAACTGGTTAGGAATGGAAACCCTAACTGGTTAGGTATGAGTTTTTAAATATTTTTAAATAATTAAATATAGAATTTTAAATACAAAACAGACTATAAAAATCAATAAACTATTAGGTTTTAACTATTATAAAATTATCAATAAATTTGAATACCATTTAAAGCATAATTATTCTTGTACATTATTATTCTTATATAAATAAAAAATCATTTATTTATTTATAATCGATTGAATCAGGGTTCAATTCCAATCTAATTTTAAAACCTTGAATCCCATGTATAAACGTTTGATGCTCGATCCAATTTTAATTACATATTGATTTAAAATATTAATGTATTTAATATTATATATAAGGGAAATGCTAACTAGTGCCCTCAAGGCATTGGATAAGAGATTAAAATGGTAAGTTGGACATTATTTAAGAGATTGAAAATACATTTTTTTTTTTAAATATATGTGTATTCAATGCCCTGAAAAGAGAAATAATCAGACTTTTTAATGAATATTGTGTGTATTGAGTGAACTAAATATAACATATTTTTCTTATTTGAAATTCTTAACTAGTGCCTTGAGGGCACTGGTTAGCATGACCCTATATATAAATATATGTTAAATATATTTTTATTTTAACATACATAAAACATGGTCAGAAGCATATTATACAAATAACTCAGCTATTTTGAAACGGTTGTTGTGATATGATGCTCAGATATATTATTGAAAATAAAGGTTGAAAAAAAACTTCAAAATAAGTTGAGAAAACATGCTCATAGATTCATATATAGTCATGTTTCTTTGTTTGTGTTTTGAGTTTAATTATTTATGATGGTTATTATTTATGATGGTTGTATGTATTTTTCATATTGCTATGTGATCTGACTTGATCCGAAGGGGATCACGGGCTGGTCACACTCTGTTGGACTGCTGCCTGTTCACCGGTGATGAGGAGGAGGAGGGGGTGTACCTGTAAGCCACTCCGATGCCAAAGTAAGTATATGAGCAGAGTGAGAGCAAAGTATAAAAAAGGGGGTAAGAAGTGAATTACATGACCCTCTTGAGGAAGTGAGAGCAAAGTATAAAAAAGGGGGTAAGAAGTGAATTACATGACCCTCTTGAGGAAGAGGGTATTTATACAGACACCCCGACGCTGGGCCAACGGTCACTTGTGTTGGGCTGGATGGTCAGGCCCAACCCAAGTGACTATTAGGGATTACGTGGCGTAGTGAAGACCAGAACGTGGTCTTCGCCCTAGTCCAACTATCCCGTGGTATCCGGAAAGTGAGTTTGACCTGCTCTTTCGGAGGTGGGTAGTTGGGGGATGACGTGTCCCCGCGGAGGGGAGCACGTGGAGAACGTGCGCATGACACGTTGTTCTTTCTGCGGAGGGGAGCTCGCGAGGTTCCCCGAGAGCACGTTGTTCTCCCCGCGGAGGGGAACGCACGAGGGCGAGGGAGATATATCGTCCTTCTCGTTGGTATGGGGATTCTACCGTGGAAGGCTGTTCAGCTCGACTAGGGGAGAGCGCCGAGGGTGTTTGGAGGCACGCCGTCCTGTTCGGCGGGAGTATGCCCGCCCGTCGAGGGGGTCGCGTGCCCGGCCAGCCTACTCATCATATTGGGCCTTGGCTGAGCGTTATTGGACTGGGCCGCGAGGTGAGGCCGGACCCAGGCCAGAACACTATGTAACTGAAAGTTGGCAAATAATAAAAGACAATGGATGGCAATACTCATAAAAAACACTACTTAGTCTCATTCATTCTATTTTGTTCTCTATGAATGTATCCATATATTATGATTATGATTTCATTATTTCTTGTAAAGTGTAGTCATAGAGAGAAGCTCTTTTCAAATGGAGATCTCTATATCGGCAGCTTCCAAGGCAACCTTTGTCATGGCAACGGAAAGTATAAATGGTCAAGTGGAATAATATACGAGGGTGATTTGGTTGATGGAGAGATATCTGGAAAAGGAAAGATGACATGGCCATCCGGAAATAAGTACGAGGGCGAATTCTATAAGAATCGTAGCCATGGTAAAGGCACTAAAACTTGGAAGGATGGATGTATCTATATTGGAAATTGGGAAAAAGGTAAACAAGATGGAGGAGGGACTATGAAGTGGGCTAATGGTAGTTTTTTTGAGGGTTTTTGGTCAAATGGACTTATGAGGTACGGAGTTTATAGATTAGCACAGGGAGATGTCTATTTCGGCAGTTTCAAGAATAACCTTTTTCATGGCAACGGAAAGTATACATGGTCAAGTGGAATAATATATAAGGGTGATTGGGTTGATGGAGAGATTTCAGGAAAAGGAGAGATGGCATGGCCATCAGGAAATAAGTATGATGGTGAATTTTATAAGAATTACCGCCATGGTAAAGGCACTAATACTTGGAAGGATGGATGTATCTATACTGGAAATTGGAAAAAAGGTAAAAAAGATGGAAGAGGGATTGTAAAGTGGGCTAGTGGTAGTGTTTTTGACGGTTGTTTGTCAAATGGACATATGAGTTCTGGAGTTTATAGATTTGTAAATGGAGATGTCTACAAGGGTGAATTCAAAAGTGACACTTTCCATGGCATCGGAGATTATAGATATTCAAATGGAACAATATATATGGGCTATTGGGAAGATGGAAGAATGATAAAGATAACATGGAAGATAAATGATCCTCAAAATATTGTTGGAGTCTTGTATCATGATTTCTCGTCCACATCGATCCCCGATGGTTTGAGTTATATGACTATAAAAAGGAAATATAAGCAAGGAGATGTGGAGAAGATTAGACAGGATATTATGGACAAAGGGGAAAATAAATCCATTGTGAAACAAGTAAAGAAGAGTTCACCTATATGGATATTTTTTAACACTTTCAAATCTAACCTGGAGCTTATTTTGCAACTTTGCAGCAGGTAAATTATTTAATCTTCATTAGAATTACGGAAACACTGAAATATCATTCATAGTTCCTAGTAATATCAACTTTTTTTCTACTGTTCTGTGCTCAAATTATTTTATAGTCACAGCCATGTGTTTATATTTTCCTATCCAGCGATCAAGACGATGTGAAAAAAGATTATCTCATTGATGTAGTTAACACACACTACTGAAGAACATGATGATGAGGGGGACCAGTTGGTGCAGGAGGATCCGACTTCAAGTGGAAGAATTTAGCAGTCAGTTGCTTTTGGAGTCTTTTATGTGTTTGATCTCTAGATCTACTTTCCAATTTCAATTTTTATATTTCATTATTCACAATTCACCTGTTAACGGTTAAAGGTCACAGACATCTTATTCACATTTTCCATTGAGAATTTTAAAAAAATTTCATGATGACTCTCAATCCCTTTCATATGGTTGTGTGAATTTTTGTTTTTTAATGCTTGCAGATTCATCGTAGCATGATAACAGTATGAACTACTAAGGCAATTTATTAAATAAAGATTATATAGATTTTTAGGGTGGGTGAGTGAAATATACCTCAAAGCTGAGAAGATACATTTAGATGTTAATATTAGATGTTAATACAGTGAAGAAAATTTTTTAATATTTCAATTACAGTCTAGCACAATATATTACCTCGGTGATAGTTGTGAATGAACACGGTGAAGAAAATTTTTTCCTCCTAAATTGTGTCGGATGCTTCCACCATGATTAACACAACAAGTGATGTCCAACCAGTAAATGGATGCGCACCTTTAATCTGATCGTACTGCTCCCACAAAAATCCAGTCTGTTGATAGTTTCGCACTATATTTCTACATTACCAGCGAAATACATCATTTTAAAAAACTGTAAATATCTTTAACAAAGACTCCGGATGTACAAAACAAAATATAACAATACCGAATTAAATTGCTTCTCAATTCTTTGTACATGGCTTTAGCTCTGTCCTGATATGGCCCATTCTCTGCAAGATTCATGTTTATCCATGGATTAATTTTGAGATTCAACTAATAAATTTGAATATATCCAGATATACCTTCAGAGTAATGGTGGAGTGCTGACAGGACCCTGTAATTCATGTTTATCCAAATTGAACCTCTCCAATATGGAGCATCACGCTCATTGTTGTATTTCATGTACAAGGAACTGGACAATATAAAAAACATCATTTTATGTTCACTTTTTAATCCACGCGTGCTGAATAAGGCCACTCAAATTTAATCCATCAAACATGCATTAGAGTGTAGGCTGAGACCTTGTTGTGGCAAGAGAACGAAGTCCGTAGTCACTCCATAATAGGCTGCGATTTGAAATGTGATCAAGCTGCTTTTCGAGAATCCATGATTCCTGAATAAGATAGTAAGATTAAACAATGTCATTTTGTTTATTATTGTTGGAAAATATTCTATTTCCATATTTAATTGTCATTTATTTTCTTTTATTCTCTACTGAAGAAAATTAAGCATTTTTATTATATTCTCATTATATAAACCAACCTTTGTCTGAGGAATAAAAATATAACAACTTTTATCTATTTCTTCCAATATGATATCGAGATCTCTGCACTAGGGTTACCGTAAAGCTTTCTAATATGATATTGAGATGTCTGTTCGACCCGCTTTTTTACCCGATCCGATTCTCATTTCCGTTTAACCTCTTATGGCGAATAACAACGGCGGTGGCCGCAACAACATAGGCGGCTGCGGAAACGGCGACGGTCGCAGAGATGGCGAATGAGAGGAACCGTCAGTGGTAACAAACAATGGCAATAATGAAGACATTAACATTGTTTTTGGCAGTAATAACGACAACAATGGAAACAGGAATATTGTCTTTGGTGATAGTTATTCCAACATAGACGGTAATGATCAAGAGGGTTCCTCATACTCTCTCAGGGTCAATATCCCTAAACTGAATGGGAATAACTATAATGAGTGGGCTCAAACCGTTCGGTTGGTGTTGGATAGCAAAAGGAAACTTGGTTTCTTAATGGGAGCAGTGGTTGAACCGGCATCAGGAGATCCTCGTTACAAACAATGGAAATCTGAAAACTCTTTGATTATTGCGTGGCTGGTAAGCTCCATAGAAACTGGAATAGGTAAGCCTTACATGTTTTTGCCTTCCGCAAGGGATGTGCGGGAAGCTGTTAAAGAAACATACTATGATATTCAAAACTCCTCCCAAATATTTGGTTTAAAATCAAAGTTATGGCATGCGAAACAAGGTGACAGGAGTGTAACCGTTTATTACAATAAGTTGTTGACACTGTGGCAAGAGTTGGATCTTTGTTATGATGACAATTGGAGGTGTACAGAAGACATTGTTTTGTTTCTCAAGAGGCAAGAAAATGATCGTATATTCATGTTTCTCACTGGACTCAATAAAGACCTTGATGAGGTAAAAGGTAGAGTTTTAGGAAAAACACCAATGACAACTCTTCGTGAAACTTTTGCAGAAATAAGAAGGGAGGAGGCACGACAAGGAATTATGATGGGCAAGACACCACGAAGCTCTGAATCTGAAGGTTCAGCTCTGGCTAATAGGAACCTTGACGAGGGAAGAAGGTCAGATAAAGTTCCTTGGTGTGATCACTGCAAGAGCAAATGGCATACATGTGAAACCTATTGGAAGCTCAAAGGAAAACCTCCGAACTGGAAGAAGAAAGGTGGTCGTGCATTTCAGGCTAGTAATTCTGATCAAGGGCAACAATCCCTTACAACTCAGCTTCCATTTACTACGGAACAACTAGACAGACTGTACAAACTCCTCTAGTCTCCAACCCCTTCTTGCTCTATAGCAACAAAAGGTAATTCTGCACTTCTTAGTGTCAATCTCAGTCATACTTGGATAGTAGATTCAGGTGCCTCTGATCACATGATAGGTGAATCTACTTTGTTCTCTTCATATAGTCCATGTGCAGGTAATCAAAAAATAAAAATTGCAGATGCCTCTTTTTCAGCCATTGCAGGTAAAGGGTCAGTTGTGTTGTCTCCAATATTAACTCTTCAAAATGTCCTTCATGTTACAAACTTATCGTGTAATTTAATGTCCGTCAGGAAATTAGCCCAAGATATAGATTGTCAAACTAATTTTTTTCGATCTCACAGTTTCTTTCAGAATTTGAACTCGGGGAAGATGATTGGCAGTGCTAAGGAGAGTGGAGGACTCTACTACCTTGACATTGGATCTGCATCACAACTACCTTTAACAATAAGTTCCTGCTTTGAGTCTTTTTCTATTTTGAATAATAAAGATGATAACATTATGGTATGGCATTTAAGATTAGGTCATCCTAGTTTTCGTTATTTAAAACACTTGTTTCCTAATTTATTTCACAATAAGAATTTTTCTTCGTTTAAATGTGAAGCATGTGAGTTTGCAAAGCATTATCAGTCCCACTTTTCAATACAACCTTATAAACCATCAAAACTATTTTCTATTATTCACAGTGATGTTTGGGGCCCTAACCGTACTAGTACACCTCTCTCAAAAAATGGTTTATCACATTTATAGATGACAATACAAGAGTATGTTTGGTGTACTTGTTAAAGGGGAAATCAGATGTTTGGCAGACTGTAAAGAATTTTTTTCAATGGTGCAGAACCAATTTCAATTAAATATCCAAGTTTTTAGAAGTGGTAATGGCAAAAAATATTTTAACACTATCCTGGATGATTTTTTTCTAAAAAATGAGACTGTACATCAAAGTTCATGTCCTAATACTCCTCAACAAAATGGAGAGGCCAAAAGGAAAAATAGACATTTATTGCAGGTTGCTAGAGCTCTACTTTTTTCGAATAAATTAAAGTACCAAATTATTTATGGGGCGAAGCTGTTTTAACAACTGCGTATTTAATTAACAGAATGCCCTCCAAAATTCTCAATTTTCAAACTCCAATTAATGTCTTCAAAGAATGTTTTTCTAGTACTCGCATTTTAACTGATTTGACTGTAAAAATCTTTGGTTGCACAACTTTTGTTCATGAACATAAAAATGTTGGAAAACTTGAGCCATGTGCTATAAAATGTGTCTTTGTTGGATACTTCTCAACCCAAAAAGGATATAAATGTTTTGATCCAAAAAAACAAGAAAATGTTTGTCACTATGGATGTTACATTTTTTGAAAATAAACCTTTCTTTGATGACACTCATCTTGGGGGGGGGGGGGGGGGGGGGAGATAAAGGAAGGCTCGTTTCAAATTGAGGAAATGAGTTTTTTGAAAACTTTATCTTTACCTGTACCACAAAATTCTGAGACTTTTACATCTTCACCAATAGAAAATGGTCATGATTCTGTATCTGATCCTACTCCTGTTAGGAGTAAGGAACCTTATGAATCCAAGCCTACATTTTCTCTTGTAGAAAACAATGAGAATCCTGAAAACGATGATAATGATGATCTAATTGAAATGCCACAAAATAATGAGTCACTTCAAGAAAACAGATTCGAATTAGGAAACAGGACTTGGAAAGGGAAGATTTTTATGAAAAAACACCATAAACGAAGGGACGAGTCCACTTCTCAACACTGCTAGGAATCTGAACCGAGAAATGATCAACCTCCTAACAAAAGGAAAGGTAAGTCTATCTCTGTTTCTGAGAGTCGTATTTTGTATCCTGATATAGATGATCCTGTTGCCATTAGAAAACCTGTCAGATCTTGCACTAAACACCCCATGTCCAATTTTATTTCATATTCAAATTTGTCTTCATCTATGTCTGCCTTCACCTCAAAATTGTCTAGTGTAGAAATTCTAAAAGGTGTACAGGTTGCTCTAGAAATTCCAAAGTGGAGGGAATTTGTACTTGAGGAGACGAAAGGTCTTGAAAAGAACAAAACTTGGAGTGTTATGTCGCTACCAGATGGCAAGAAGACAGTTGGATGCAAATGGTTGTTTACTGTGAAGTATAATTCAGATGGGTCAATTGAAAGGTACAGGGCTCGCTTGGTGGCTAAAGGCTTCACTCAAACCTATGGTATAGACTACTCAGTGACATTTTCTCCTGTTGCAAAATTGAACACTATAAGAATTCTTCTATCTCTTGCTGCTAACCTGGATTGACCCTACATCAGTTAGATGTTAAGAATGTCTTTCTTAATGGTGATCTAGAAGAAGAAGTATATATGGACATTCCTCCTGGTTTTGAAAACAAATTTGGATCAAATGTATGCAAACTAAACAAGTCTTTGTATGGATTAAAGCAGTCTTCTAGAGCTTGGTTTGAAAAATTCACTCAGTCCATGAAGAATCAAGGGTACATTCAAGGACAGGATGACCACACCTTGTTCACGAAATTCTCCAACGATGGGAAAGTTGCTGTTCTAATTGTTTATGTTGATGATATTGTCCTTACTGGAGATGATACAGTGGAAATGGCAAGGGTAAAAGAGAAATTGACAGTAGACTTTGAAATTAAGGACTTGGGATTCATGAGATATTTTCTAGGCATGGAGGTTGCTAGGTCAAAGAATGGTATTTTGATTTCACAGCAGAAATACATTCTAGACTTATTGAAAGAAACAGGAATGAGTGGATGTTGTCCTGCAGATACCCCTATGGATCCTAATGCTAAACTTTAGAGAGAAGGTAATGTTTCTGTTGATACTGGAAGATATCAAAGATTGGTTGGAAAACTGATTTATTTGTCACACACCCGACCTGATATTGCTTTCTCAGTCAGCGTAGTGAGTTAGTTTATGCATTCTCCTTCCGAAGAACATCTTGAGGCAGTCTATAGGATACTGAGATATCTAAAGGAAAATCCTGGAAAGGGATTATTTTTTAAGAAGACTAGTGAAAGGAACGTGTCTATCTTCATCGATGCTGATTGGGCAGGTTCAGTCATCGATAGAAGATCAACCTCTGGATACTGTACCTATGTTTAGGGTAATGTTGTGACATGGAGGAGTAAGAAACAAGGCGTTGTAGCAAGGAGTAGTGCAGAAGCCGAATTTAGAGCTATGTCTCAAGGTATTTGTGAAGGACTATGGATCCTTAGAGTCCTAAAAGAACTTAAGATGAAAGTTGAACTTCCATTAAAATTGTACTCTAACAGTAAAGCTGCTATTAACATAGCTCATAATCCAGTTCAACATGACAAAATCAAGCATATTAAGATTGATCGACACTTCATAAAGGAGAAGTTAGATGCTGGAATTATATGTCTACCTTTCGCGACTTCAAGTCAGCAAACTGCAGATATCTTGACCAAAAGTTTGGCAAAACCTACCTTTTAGCATTTGATAGACAAGTTGGGCATGATAGATATCTATGCACCAACTTGAGGGGGTGGGAAAATATTTTATTTCCATATTTAATTGTTTACATTTATTATCATTTATTTTCTTTTATTCTCCATTAAGGAGAGAATTAAGAATTTTTATTATATTCTCATTATATAAACCAGCCTTTGGCTGAGGAATAAAAATATAACTTTTATCTATTTCTTTCAATAATTATCTAATAATGAAATTACCCTAACATGATCTAAATATAATATTTCATTATTCACAATTCACCTGTTAACGGTTAAAGGTCGCAGACATCTTATTCAAATTTTCCGTTGAGAATTTTTATAATATTTCAATTACAGTCTAGCACGATATATTACCTCGGTGATAGTTGTGAATGAACACGGTGAAGAAAATTTTTTCCTCCTAAATTGTGTCGTATGCTTCCGCCATGATTAACACAGCAAGTGATGTCCAACCTGCAAATATATATACACACTAGGCTGGATGCCCCAATTATCGATGATCAACCACTAGTTCTTATGTTCTTCTTAGCGAAGGGAATGTTATTGCTACAATCCCTCAAAGAGACAGATTAACAAGCTATGACTCTTAAACTACATGTGAACTTATTAGGTTAAAATGTTGAAACAACTATTTTGTGAGTTAAACCTTTGCAAATTAGAGCAATGAGTCTCATTTGTATCATATGGTAGCCTGATATTTTGCACCTAATCAAGTCTTCCTTGAGCAAACTAAATGAGATTGATTGTCAAATTATCTACGTGCAACTAAACATAAACCCCAAAAATACGTCTAATGGTACTACAAACAAGATATACTTGAGTATTCAATCATAATACCATTCCCTAGCATTACCGTTGACTTTAAATGTAGCTGCCAGTCTCCAATGTCAGTTCGAGAGCCAGATGCAAGTAATGAACTCTCGCGAATGCTCAATTTTTCTCTACCTACATTAAGAACATTACCACCTTCATCAGCCAGATAGAAAAAGAGCTGTCCGCCTTTCCCAAATTCCTCATTCCACTTAGACCTGGGGTTTGACCACAAGAACAAAATTGTTTATTTGATAAAAAGCATTTAATATAGCAACACCGAGAGCTGTAGATACTCATTCAGGGGAACAAATCTTTCACTACCTACTTTTCAACAAGGAAAAACCAGAAACAAAGTAGTTCTGCCATAATATTTCTACCAAAGTGATTTGATTTTGAAGTTAATAGCATCACTTACTTATCAATCTGCACATTAATTCGAACTGCCCAGTCGCCTCCATAAAAATTAACATGACTGGTTTTCATATAATTTTGGGACGAAAATGACAAATTTTAGATACTTTAGAGACTATTTATCTTTTTTTTAAATACTTTAGTATGTGATTAGTATGTTAATTGTCATGTTAATATTTTCTCCTTCATCTGAAATCGAACCCTAATCTTTTAACTCCTAAATCTTATATCTGTTAACTCCTTTATTTCTGGTGTCCTACCGATTGAGGTGGCATTCAAGAGAGTGATGCTCTATTGACTAAATTGATGGTTTATTCAATTTATGTGTTAGCAATATTAGAGCATCTTTAATAGGAGTAAGCTAAATGGGTAAACTAAGATATTTTCTGTGGACTCAAAGTGTTTTGTAGGTTTTAAAAAATTTATAGTTTATTTGAGTAGTTTTTACTTTAATGATGATTGTCTGTAAGAAACCAAAACTTGACCCCACATTTTATATTTTTTATTCAAGTTACCATTAATTTAATTATTTTAATTAAAATGCATACAATTTTTTTAATAAAATTTATCTTAAAAACTTAGAAATAATATTAAATATATTTTATTATAAAATTAAAAATGATACAAAATTCACAACAATAATATATAAAAAAAATTAATAATACATAAAAAAAAATTATATTTTCATAGAGAGTATCATATGACCCTCATGATTTAACTTTAATCCTCATGTTTTTTCTTCAATACACACAAAGTAGAGTATGATTTAACTATAAGTCTCATGATTTCTCCACCATACACACAAAGTGTTTTTTCCAGATCGTCTGTGTCCAGAGGATTCTCCAGATCTTCTGTATCCAGAGGGTTCTCCAGATCTTCTGTGTCCAGAAGATTCTTTGTGTTGATCTGGTTTCCTGAAGTTCTTGAACTTCCTTTGCTTATTCTTCTAGAGTTTGTTGATTCTTCTGGACAGTAAGGATAGTTCCTTTTCATCTTCAGAAGAAGACTCTTCAGAGCTTTCTTCTATTACCTGGAATGCTTTAACAGATTTATTAGATTTTAAAGCAATTGACTTACCTTTCTTTAGAGGCTCATCTTCCTCTAGTTCAATCTCATGACTCCTCAGAGAACTGATTAGTTCCTCCAGCGTAATCTTGTTCAGATCATTTGCCAGCTTCAGAGCAGTGGCCATGGGTCTCCATCTGATTGGCAAGCTTCTAATTATTTTCTTGACATGATCTACTGTAGAGTAGCCCTTGTCCAGAACCTTTAAGTCAGCAATGAGAATCTGGAATCTGGAAAACATGGATTCAATAGATTCAGATTCTTCCATTTTGAAAGCTTCATACTTCTGGATCAGCGCCAGAGCCTTGGTTTCTTTAACTTGAGAGTTCCCTTCATGAGTCATCTTCAGGGATTCAAATATATTAAAGGCAGTTTCTCTGTTGGTTATTTTCTCATACTCAGTATGAGATATAGCATTTAGCAAGATAGTTTTAGCCTTGTGGTGATTTCTGAATTCCTTCTTTTGCGCCTCAGTCATTGATTTTCTGTCAATTTTCTTGCCATCTCCATCAGTGGGATGAACATATTCATCAATAACTAAGTCCCAAAGATCAGCATCAAATCCTAGAAAGAAACTTTCTAGTCTATCTTTCCAATAGTCAAATTTCTCTCCATCAAACATTGGAGGTTTTGTGCTGACTCTTTCTTCATATTTGTTGTTGTTGGATTTTGAAGCTTCAGTAGCCATAATGAATATCAACCAAAAATATCAAGAGTTTTTCCCACTGGATCTTTTCTGGTCACGGTTAAGTGATAGCACAAACAGAACCGGAGCTCTGATGCCAACTGAAGATGAGAAAAACACTTAGAAGGGGGGTTGAATAAGAGTTTTTAAAAAATATGGCAATAAAAATAACACAAGATTTTTATCCTGGTTCGTTGAACTCAACTACTCCAGTCCACCTTATCAAAGATGATTTGCCTTTCTCCACAAGGACTTAATCCACTATTAATCAACTGATTACAATAGCAAGCACTAAGAACAACTGTCTTAGTCTTCTCAAGAACTACTGACCACACTTTGGTCTTCTCAAGGAACTTCTTACAAATAAATGTAAATTAAACAAGTGTTTTAATGCTTCTAGTAAGCTGTATCACAACTGTGATATTTACACTTAAGATTAAGTACAAATAAAACTATACAGTTTTATGAAAGAACAAATGTATATGAGCTGAGAGATTTTCACTGATGCTTCAAGCGTGTGTATCAATGTTTCTTTTGAGATTAAGCAACCTCTAAATGTTATAGAAGTTCTCCTTTTATAGCTTTTTCAAAATGCTTTGAGTAATGTGCAGCTGAGTATTATATTAAGATATAAGACATTTCATCACCAAAAGGTATGGGCAGAGACATGCTTCTTGTCAGGAAAAGTATGGTTGTAGAAGCCTTGGGATTTGCACCACGTCTCTTCATTGGACAAAATAGTCGTTGGTTACTTTGGAAGTAGCACCACGTCCAATCAAGTTTACATCTTCTTCAGCAAGCTTCCTTCAGGATGAAGTCTTCTTAATCTGCACTACAGAACTTGTAACAAGCTTAAAAGGAATCAAATGATTAGAGCTAAAATGTTTGAGATGATCAGAGTTTAGATAAATGATCAGAACTTGATATATCAGAGTCTCAATCTTGATCAGAGTCTTCATCAGAGTATGCAGCAGTAAGTGCTTGAGCGTGTATATTAATGTGATTAGAGTCTGATTATCAGAGCCTCTGTTCTTGCAGCGCAATGAACTTCAGAGTCTGATTTGATCAAGGCTTTCAACTTTTTATACAATTATTTCAGAAACGCTTCAGATCATTCTGTAGCTTCTGCTTCAGATTCTTCTGGCAGAGCTTCAGAGTCTTCTGATAGTCTTGCATCTGATGCTTCATAGCCTTGCGTAGTTGCTTGTACTTATGTATTCTGCTTCTTTAAGAGTATTCAATTTAATACCTGAAACAATAATAGTTGAACAAATTTAGAGTATATATTTTCTTAATACAAAATTCCATAAGAGTTATCATCAAAACATAGAGATATAAGAAATATCAATCTGTGTTCTAACAGTATTCAATCGAACAATCCTTGAAAGGGTTATATGCATGTTGGTTAGTGCTGAATTGAAGAAGATGTTTTGGGCGGAAGCTGTTTCGATAGCAGCTTACCTGATAAATAGATGTCCCTCGAATGCCTTGGGAATGAAGACACCTGAAGAATTTTGTTCGAGACATCCACCTAGTCTCGACAGACTGAGAGCATTTGGTTGTGTGGCATATGCTCATATTAGGCAAGACAAGTTCGAACCTAGAGCTCTGAAATGCATGTTCACGGGATACCCTGAAGGAGTTAAAGCTTATATCCTATGGTGTAACGCCCGTTTTATTTTGATTAAATTCAATTATGACTTTGCTATGTCTCGTTGCATTATATTCGTATTTGAAAATGTGTTTGTTTCGAATAAAGGAATTGAATCGGTCGAATTTTGGGCAAAAGTGCAGAATCCCGTAGCAGTTTTAGGAAACTTCGAAAAATCATATCTCTTGATCCGTAAGTCGGATTTGACCCCCGTTCGAAGAGTTAGAAAGCTAAAGAGATGCTCTATCTAGAAAAAAATTGAAAAAAATTGAATTCTTCTGATATGAAGACCGTCACGGACTTGCCACGACCGTCACGACCGTGACGCTCGTCATGGACTTGCCACGACCGTCATAGTAACGAAATTCAGTTAAATGCAGAATTTGGACGTGGCTGAGAGTGGGTAGAAAAAATACATTCCCATAGACTCTTTTACCCTCAATTACACCATTTGGAAAAGAAAAAAAAAGACTGAAAAGAGAAGTTACGCATTGAGGAAAGTTGAGAGCAAAGAATCAACCACCGGCGAATTTGGAGGATTTCTGCAGAAAAGTCACCGTAGAGCGGAAGCGGAACCGGAGAGCGTAGAATTGACCTTAATTCTAAGGTAAGGGTGGGGTTCAGTTCTATAACCGTTGTCGCTTGCGCGAAAATAAGGTGCCGGCAGAAAAGAAGAGTCGCCACCTTTCGTTATTTATCCCTCAGAGCGGGAAAGGAAACGATCGGAAAAACCTAACGAAAAAGGGTAAGACAAGGTCGTCGCAACCATTGTCTGGGTTTGGGAGTCGGTTACGCAAGGGGAAGGTATTAGCACCCCTCATGTGTGTCGTACTCGACGGGATCCACGCTTGTTGTGATTACTTGGACGGGTTGGTTTTATCTATCTACCTATCGAGGCTGGCTTAAACAGAAAAGAAAATGACTCGGCAAAGCATCGCGCTTTATGCCTACGTATTCTCATCAGAGAACGAGAAATCAGAGTCAACGTAGTTCGACCTACGACGGGTTATGGGGGAAGGTAGCTCGCCAATACATCAGTATTGTGCCTACGTACTCTCAACAGGTATGAGAGATCAGAGCTCACGTAGTTCGGGAAACTACGGTTTATTTCCTGTCTTTTACGAAAGAATTGTTTTTTTATTGTGTTTGCAATTTCAATCGTACTAAAGACTATGACCTGAGAATGAATGTGTCGCATGTCACCCAAAGGGTACCATACTAGACATCCAGACTGTGGAAAAGAAACTCTCCCACAATCCTTTCTCAGATAGCTTAAGGCCCGTAACGTACGAAAGAAATCATTCATGATTACTGTATCTTAAACTGTTTTGAGATGAGAAGAGAACAGGCCCAACTAGGAGGGAGACTATCAAGTCCTACTGTTGTCATGCCAAGGATTTATCCTAGGGTTGAGGTTTGAACAGGGAACTCCTAGAAGTTGTCATGCATAGGTTTCAACCTAAAGTTCTATCATCAATTCCTTATCAAAGGAAATGAGAGTCCTAAGGGATCATGTCAATGATACACCAAAACAGACAAAGCATCAGCTTAACAGTAAAATGCATGCAATGCAAGTGAGGGAGGAAATGTGTGTGGGGCTTCAGCCTCCACAAGCTCATCTCAACCTCAAGCCAGAATGGATAACAGTAATCATACTGAAATAAACAACATGCTATCAAGCAATAACAGTAAACTGCAATCATACAGGAGAAAATAAAATGAAATGCCATCAGGCAAACAAACCACATGGGCAAGGGAGTTGGGCTCTACCGAATACCCGCAAGCAAAGCCACGCAGTAACATTACAAGCAGAGGGAGCAACTCAACCTCTAGTGCAATCATGCTCCTAGATTCTACTTAGTCTAGATATGAACTTATTATAATGCATCAAGCAAGTCAAACAAAACACATCAATACAGAAAAGAAACAGAGAAGAAAGCAGCTCAACTCCAAGCTTCAGCTCTTCCAACAGCAACTCAGTCTTCAGACTTCCATCATTCTTGACAAATACCAATTTGCTTTTCCAGGTTTCAACCCTTCAACATAAGTTTCCACTTACCTTCTCTTCAAGCTTCAGCTCCTTGATCAGCTCCACCTTCAGGCTTCACTGGATCTTCATTGGTCTTCAAGTATCAACTTGCTCTTGTTGCTCTTCAAGCTTCAGCTGGAATGGCAATACTCAAGGATTCATCCTCTTCCATACTCTTCATTGAAGTCTTCATCTTCACATTCTTCAATGAAGTCTTCACATTCAAGCTCAACATCTCTCGAGATACTCAAACCAGAGGAAATCACTTACTGGATAAGCTAGGACATTGAACTGCTTATTGACCACCAAAGGTGACCTATAAGGGTTCAACATCAAAGGAATGGTTCCCTCAAAAGTTCTCCTTCCTAGGTACTATCACTTATCCCTCCAAAGGAGAGAGGTGTATACCCTGGAAGGACTTTGAATCATAGGGAGGAATGAAGGTGAAAGATACCATCCATGTTTAAGAAAGAAGTTAACTAAGTCTAAACTCTTCCTAATCCCTAACCCTAAAACAATCAACAAAACAAAAAAGATCAAGCTCTCAAGCTCCTCAATGCTCCTCAATGCTCATACTATGCTCCTCAATGCTCCTCAAAGCAATACCAAGCTCTCCAAGCCCAGAAAGCAAAGCAAACAAAAATTCAAGCCCACAAGGGCAACACAAACAATCATCAACTACAAAAATCATCTAAAAATAGTATACTACTATATTAAAACCTAATATAATTTCTAGGGGATCCTATATACCTACCCTTAATACCCTATATGTCCCAATATCTAACTTGACCTAGAAACCCAAAATTCTAGTGTTATTGTGGACCTATGTTAAGGATTAACCTAAATCTACACAACCTAAAATCATCTAAGCAAAAATAACCTAAAATTCATCAAAAAATTATGGAATAAATCCAGGGGGAAGCTAAAGTCCTAACCTAATTATCCTAAAAATAATGGCCTAAAAATTCTAAGGGAACTACCCAAACAAAATTCTACAAATTCATGTATAAACATAAAAGAATATAAAAGCAATTAAAGTAGAAAATACACAAAAAATACTAAAAATGCATGAAATGCAAATATTTTTATTTGATAATTTTCTAGACATTAAAATGAAATAGGAGCAAAAATTCCCACTTGAAAATCATTATTTTTCCATTTATTATGATTTTTCAAAGTTTAACATAAAATGGAGAAAATAAAATGAAAAATATGAAACTTGGGTGCAGATAGTAACCATGTCCAGTTCAAATCATCAATGGGCTAAAAATGGGGGTGTGGGTAGTCATGCGTACTGGGCCCAATTTAAGTCAGAAAATCAATTAAAAAATGAAAAGAAAAAAGAAAAAGAAGCGGTGCAATAAGTAAAGAAATGCAGTACAATTTAAACATGGGCCGTGGGTGGGGGTGTGATTAGTGATCCTCTTACTAAGGCCCAAGAAGCTCCTTTAATGAAATGGAGCGTTTCATGACTAACTCAGAACTCCCTCTTATGCTGAGATTGAATACAAGCCGTGGGATTAGGGTAGGGTCAACAAGTCATGGGATGATCCAACGGAGGAGAGGTCGTCTTCAACCTTCAGCTAGGGTTTGGAGGGAAAACCACCATGAACAGAGTTTCAAACTTTAGATTTTCCTCCCATCGTATGCTCTCAAATCATCACCAAACTTAACAATTCAAAATACTAACATGCTCCATTTTTCATGCTAAATACAACCATGACCCTAGATTACACTGAAACCTCCTCCAACATGAATCACGATTCAAAATTGAAATTATGGTCAATCCTCAACTTCAACAATTCTTGGATTTTCTTGCATCAGAATACTCACCAACTCACACTGAATGAAATTAGCTATCTAATTCATGTTACGTCTCATTATACCACGAGTTCTTGATCATCAAAGAAATGGTGTCCAATATTCAATCGTCATCAATTGATCCCTAACTCTCCAGAAATGATCACCTATGTGTCTCTAACCTTTCTACACTAATAAACTAACCTAGCAATGCATAAATTATGGTGTAGTGGATAACTTGCAAACCTGGTATTTCTTGATCAACAGATGGTGAAAACCTTCACTTCAAGCCTTGTAATTCTTCAGAAAGTTTCCTTGGATGCTAATCTTGCTACTGTTTGCAAAATATTTGAGGGAGGATGCTTGAATCTCAGAATTCGATTCTGACTTGCTACCTTGAAAATTCAATTGCCAATTCCTTAATTCACCATGGATTTGCTCTCAAATTGATCTGCACAGCTTCACTATCATCAATGGAGTGTGTATGAATGGAAAGAATGAATGAAAATGGTTCAGAATAGGGAATTCACTTTCAACTTGCAATGGAAGCAAGTGAAATGGCCAACTCTTTCTTCTCTCAAATCTTACACGAACCTTGCATCTGAGCAAGTCCTATGGGTTATATAGAGTGGTTTAGAATCATCTAGAACCATCTAGAACCTTCCCATGAGAAATTGGAAATCTCATGTCATGATTTTATGAATTCACTTCTCCTTATGTGCTATCTCATGCCATAGCCCTTGTAACCACCAATTCTGACTTGAAATTCTCCCCACATGAGATGTATGATGTGTTGAGATGCATAACTAACTTGTACATTGAGTTTCCTTAAGTTTTGCTTTGGTGCCTTAAGATGCAAGCAAGCAATTTCCAAAGCAGCCCCATGATCTAGGCCTCAAATCAAAATTGTGGCTGAACCATTGTTTTTAGAATGTCTTTTAGAGTCAAAATGACCTATTATATGACATGGTTTGGATGTGTAACTTGGGATTTCCAATTTCCAATTTCAACTTATTTAACTTATGCCTCCATTTTAGGTCATTTTTATCACTTTTTGATACAAGCCTTTTCAACATCTCATGACCTCCCTACTAGCCTTAAAACATAATTCTAAGCAAGTTTGATGTTGAAGATTTTTCCATTTGAAGCTTGGAAGTAGGAGATATGGCCTTATGCTTGAAATGACCTATAACCTCCAAATGACCAAAATGCCCTTGACTTGTCAAAGCCATAACTTGAGTTCTGGAAATCCTATCAAGGACTTCTAGTACTCTCTAGAAATCTAAGAAGATGCTCTACAACATTCATGTTGACCAAGAGTTCATAGGAATCATCCTACTAGGGCAAAAGTTGGATGCAAGTTGGGTGACTTTCAAGGACCCAGATTCACATACCTCAGATGACCTGTAATTTGTCAAAGTCATAACTTGAGATCTACAAATCCTATCAAGGACTTATAGCACTCAAATTAAAGCTAAGAACAAGCTCTACAACATTCATGTTGTGGGGAAGATGAGATGACAATCACATCTTGAGCTAAGCTACTTTGAAGATAGGGATCAAACTAGGGGATTTTACACTGTCAACCCTTAGAAACCCTAGCTTGAAACTTCTCAAACTCCTCAATCATGATGAGTTGGTCTAGGAATCATCCTTATAGCATCTCAATGCATCAATTCATGATCACATGGCTCTTGGATTAGGTCTCAACCCTCTCCAAATCATCAGTTGACCTAGGGTTGACCCAGTCAAACCCTAATTCCACCACTCATGGCTGAGTCTTCTGAATTCTTGTACAATGACCTCTCTAGGCTTCATGATGGCTTTCAAGACATCTCATGAGCTCTCTTAAAGCTTCAAGTCCATCCTCATAGCCTCAGAATCATCTGAGGGGCTCCCACAACTCTCAAGTTATGAGACACACAACCTTGGTTTCAACCAATCTCTCTGAGGATCTCTTGAGTTCTCTGACAAAGATATAAACCTTTGAACACTTGAATAACCTTCTTGGCTAGCTTCATAGTCTCCTACAACTCTTGCTGGGTAATCATACCTCTTGACCTACTGCACACATATCAATGAGAAGCAGATGATCATGCTAGGTAAATAAATGTTGGTCAAATTTTGGGGTGCAATAGCTGCCCCTATTCAAACGGCTTGAACCTGACTGGGTGAGGAACGAACGGCTCTCAGCCAATCAAGGTGCGAGACGGTTGAATACCGATAAACCCGGAAATTTGCCAACTGCACAAATACACGGTACTCTGACTGAAATAATAGCTGCACGGCAACTAGCTGGAGAATTGGTCACACGGTAACTGGTAATACATAGTCGATCATGCCATCAGGCATCACGGTTCCTCGGGACTCATCAGGTCAACCATCAGGTTGATCATGCCATCAAGCATTCAAAGAACTGGTCGGGCATCAGCCGGACTTCAACCATCAGGTTGATCATGCCATCAGGCATTCAAAGAAACTGTCGGGCATCAGCCGGACTTCAACCATCAGGTTGATCATGCCATCAGACATTCAAAGAAACTGTCGGGCATCAGTCAGACTTCATCAGCAAGCCGAGAATAGAATTCTTGGTCAATCATGAGCCAACTGGGAACGTCTAAACCTCTTCCATCAGGCACTCCGCATCAGCTGAGAGAACTGCTTTACTAACACGGTCAGACTTCAATCATGGAGTCTTCAAGGAAGGTTTCAACTTCGCCGTTCGAAAACCTGCTAGGGATAACGCCCCTCCGCTGGGGATTCTGGAGAACTATCAAGTAACTCCGCTTAGGGGATCCAGAAATCATTCTGGATGAATCCACTCTGCTGAGGACTTCAAGAATCATCTTGGACAAATAGCTTCGCCGGGGACTTCAAGAATCATCTTGAACCGATAACCATTCTGGAGATTTCAGGAATCATCCTGGGCGAACACTCTGTTGGGGATTTCAAGAATCATCCTGGGCAACCTTTACTAGGGACTCTAAGTATCAACTTGAGCACTCAACTCTGGAGACTGCACTGGGGATCTTAAGAATCATCTTAAGCAAACGGCCCTGCTGGGGAATTTAAAGATCATATTAAACTGAAGACTTCGCTGGGGACTTCAAGAATCATCTCAAGCAAGCGATGTCGTTGGGGAGAACGTCAGGAATCATCCTGAGCAACCGATTCTGCGGCGGAACACCTGCAAAACAAGAACGGTAACAACCTAGATCATGTTTATTATGCATATGCTTTGGTAATGGCGCAATGCTCCACACGGTGGAAATGTTATGCGTTTATGATAAATGCTATGCAATCATGCAACATGATGCGATCCCGTCAGCAAAATAAATGCTGAAGGGAGAATCCTCCTGTCAAGGAGAAAGAACTACTCAGATAGAGGAATCATCCTACTGAGGAGAACCAGGTCACGCCAATCTCCATTGGACTCCGCAGGGGACACAACTTCAGTTGACTGCTGCGGGGCATGAAGCTCTACGAGAACTTGGACCTGCTGAAGGAAAGCGATGTCAATCGCGGGAATAAACTGCATGGCCTTCTCGGCTACTTCTCTGGAGATGATGACTCTGTGGGGAAACAACTTCGGCTGTTTGACCTTCCACTGGGGAGAACCAATCATGGCTTGAGCAGCTTCCATGGATTCGGCTCTCTTGGGGATCTGCAAACTCGGACGAGGAAGGAGAAATCATTCTGCTTCGCTAGAGAGAGTACGACTCTGGTGGGGAATTTCAATTCCGCTGGAGACTTCAGTCTAGTACCATCAGTTACTGCACACTTCAGTGAACGAATATTTCTACGAAACCTGCACTTGTGACCCGGTGCTGGGGGATGAACACGCGCTTCAGCGCCTGCCTCAGCTGAGGAGATGACGTTCCTTCGGGATGCATCTGACTGGGGGGAAGAATCATCTCTTCCTGGGGAGACATATCAATGCTCATTATCTCGCGTTCGGATTCTGCAAGGAGAGGCTACTGAACTCTGCTGGAGAAAGAGGAATCATCCTTCTTCGGGATACGCCCGACGCACTGTCCGGAATATGCTATACCTGTAACAACACAAACAAACAGGCAAGATACCCTTCTCAAAAGGACCTATCAAGGTTATTATCTCGCGAAAATGTTTAAGCAATTCATTGTTTCAACAATCAGTGGCCTAAGCCCGTAAGTTTATGTATGCGCATTTTATCAAAAACATTGGCGTTCTTTTTCGCAAACAAAACAGATAAATGCTAAACAGACAAACAGAATTGCTGAATAGTATGCATTTTATTGATAACGAACCCCTAAATGGGTAAAAATGTTTTACAACAGAGGCAAGCTCCTGGAATGAGGAAGCCGCGCAAAAATAAAACATAAATATACATCAGTATATACAAATGTCGGCAACGAGGCGTAGACGAACACCATGAGTTGATCCCTCTATGACCCACTCGACTTCGATACTTCTCCAATGCTTCAGCTTCGGAAGAGATTGATTCAGATAAACGGCCCTCAGGTCCTCCAAACCACTAAACAATGAAAGTCCACACGCGGAACGCAGTCATTTGCTTTTTTAAATCCCTAACTTTTGCGTGAACCGCCCTTTACGGGTTTTCAGTTCCCCGGGATGCCCTTTTTTGCCGAAGCCGCCCAGTGTAGGTTTTCAACTTCGCGGGTGTACATTTTTTCAATTTATATCCCTAATTTTTTCCCGAACCTTTTATTCTGTTTTTGGTTCGCCGGGATGCCCCATTTTTGCCTGGACTCTCCTTTTTTGTCCAGCGGGTCGCTTTCAAGCAAAGTATTTTTTAACTGCGTCCGCGTTCACCGGGGATGCAAAATCTTCACCATCCATCGTGGATAACAACAAAGCTCCTCCCGAGAAGACCTTGCTGACGACGTACGGACCTTCGTAATTCGGAGTCCACTTGCCCCGGTGATCGGAGTGTGGAGGAAGAATTTTCTTCAGGACGAGATCACCCGTCTGAAAGCTTCTAGGACGCACCTTCTTATCATAAGCTTTCTTCATTCGGCTTTGGTACAGACGACCAAGCGCAATCGATGCTAACCTCTTCTCGTCCATCAGGCTGAGTTGGTTCAGTCGGTTCGTAATCCATTCTGCCTCGTCGAGTTTCACATCAGCCAAAACTCGCAAAGAAGGGATCTCCACCTCTAACGGTAGGACATCTTCCATACCGTACACCAAGGAGAAAGGAGTTGCCCCGGTCGATGTACGTACCGTCGTACGATAACCGTGTAGTGCAAATGGCAGCATCTCGTGCCAGTCTTTGTAGGTCACAACCATCTTCTGAACAATCTTCTTTATGTTCTTATTGGCTGCTTCAACGGCGCCATTCATCTTCGGCCGGTAAGGAGATGAGTTGTGGTGTTCAATCTTGAAACTCTGGCACAGCTCCTTCATCATCTTGTTATTCAGATTCGAACCATTGTCAGTAATGATCTATTCGGGAATTCCGTAACGACAGATGATGTCCCTCTTTATGAATTTAGCCACTACCTGCTTGGTCACATTGGCATACGAGGCTGCCTCCACCCACTTGGTGAAGTAGTCGATAGCTACTAGAATGAAGCGATGATCGTTAGACGCGGTGGGCTCAATCTTGCCTATCATGTCGATGCCCCACATGGAGAACGGTCACGGGGAGGACATGACATTTAACGGGCACGGCGGCACATGAACTTTATCAGCATAAATCTGGCATTTATGACATCTCTTCGCGAATTTAAAGCAATCAGACTCCATCGTCAGCCAGTAGTATCCTGCTCTCAGGATCTTTCTCGTCATAGCATGCCCGCCGGCGTGCGTACCAAATGTGCCTTCATGGACTTCTTCCATGAGCATACTCGCCTCTTTCTCATCTACACATCTGAGTAGCATGAGATTGTGGTTTCTTTTATACAAAACTCCATCAGGGTTGAGATAAAAATTTCCAGACAGCCTTCTCAGAGTCTTCCTATCCTGGGTTGACGCACCCGCCGGATACTCCTTAGTCATAAGGAAAGTCTGGATGTCATGGAACCATGGCTTGCCGTCGGCGGCTTCCTCGATTGCAAAGACAAATGCAGGTCTATCAAGACGAGACAGGACAATTCTTGGAGCCTCATTCCAAAAATTGACTTTATACATTGAAGCCAACGTGGCTAAGGCATCAGCCATCTGATTTTCTGCTCTGGGCACATGATGGAGTTCCACTCGATCAAAGAACGGAAGCAGCCTTCTGGCATAATTCATGTACGACACCAAATTCGATTGACGAGTCTCCCACTCCCCTTTAATCTGGTTAATCATAAGCGCTGAGTCACCATATACGTCTAGATTCTTGATTCTCAAATCAATTGCCTCTTCTAGACCCATGATGCATGCTTCGTACTCCGCCTCATTGTTGGTGACTGGAAACGTCAGTCTCGCAGTGAACGGGATGTGGGATCCGTGGGGAGTCGTGATGATAGCCCCGATGCCACTTCCATAGGAATTAACCGCCCCATCGAATATCAATTTCCACTGGGATTTCCTATCTGGCCCCTCGTCGGGCAACGGCTCGTCGCAATCCTTCGCTTTGAGGAACATAATATCCTCATCAGGGAATTCAAATTTCATCAGCTGGTAATCCTCGATCGGCTGTTCGGCAAGGTAATCAGACAATACGCTTCCCTTGATGGCCTTCTGGGAAACATACTGAATATCATATTCCGTTAACACCATTTGCCATCTGGCAATCCTGCCCGAAAGAGCCTGCTTCTCAAAGACATACTTGATCGGATCCATCTTCAAAATTAGCATGGTGGTGTGATTGAGCATGTACTGTCGTAGACGTTTGGCAGCCCAGGCTAGTGCACAACACGTCTTCTCCAACATCGAGTAACGAGATTCACAGTCCGTGAACTTCTTACTCAAGTAGTAAATGGCATGCTCCTTTCTGCCCGTCTCGTCGTGTTGACCGAGAACACACCCCATACTATTCTCAAGAACTGTCAAGTACATGATTAATGGCTGTTCAGCCACTGGGGGTATCAAGATTGGAGGTTCCTGAAGATACTGCTTTATCTTGTCAAATGCCTTCTGGCAATCCTCGTTCCAGATAATCGCCTGATCTTTCTTTAAAAGCTTGAACATCGGTTCACATGTGGCCGTGAGCTGAGAAATAAACCTTGCAATGTAGTTTATTCTACCCAAGAAACCACGAACTTCTTTTTCTGTTCTCGGCACTGGCATTTCTTGTATCGCTTTAATCTTCGCAGGATCAACCTCGATGCCTCGTTCGCTCACAATAAACCCCAGTAACTTTCCGGACCGTACTCCGAAAGTACATTTGTTAGGATTCAGCCTCAACCTGAACTTCCTAAGCCTCTCAAAAAGCTTCAGCAAATTGACCAAATGTCCCTCCTCCGTTTGGGACTTCGCAATCATGTCATCAACATAGACTTCAATCTCATGATGAATCATGTCATGAAACAAAGTAACCATTGCTCTTTGGTATGTGGCCCCTGCGTTCTTCAGACCGAAAGGCATTACCTTGTAGCAGAATGTTCCCCAGGGAGTGATAAACGTCGTTTTCTCCATGTCCTCCGGCGCCATCTTGATCTGGTTCTAACCGGAGAAGCCATCCATGAACGAAAACACGGAGAACTAGGCTGTGTTGTCGACCAACACATCGATATGAGGCAACGGGAAATCATCTTTAGGGCTCGCCCTATTCAAATCTCGATAATCGACGCACATTCGTACCTTACCGTCCTTCTTCGGTACAGGAACTATGTTGGCGACCCACGGAGGGTAAGTGGTGGCCGCTAAGAAGCCAGCATCAAGTTGTTTCTGCACTTCTTCTTTGATCTTAACGGCCATATCTGGTCTCGTCCTCCTAAGCTTCTGCTTAATGGGAGGGCAATCTTCTCGTAGCGGCAAGTGGTGGACCACGATGTCCGTGTCAAGTCCGGGCATATCTTCGTATGACCAAGCAAAGACGTCACTATACTCTCTTAGCATCTCGACTAATCTCTGCTTGACATCGCTCTGCAATGCAGCCCCTATCCTAACGTTTCTGACGAGCTCTTCAGAACCCAAATTCACGATCTCAATCTCCTCCTCATGAGGCAGAATAACCTTCTCCTCTTGTTTCAACAAGCGGGCCAACTCTTCAGGAAGGTCTTCGTCTTCATCAATCTCTTCTTCGGCTTGATAGATCGGGCAATCGAAGTCGAAGTGAGCCGTAGAAGGTCCAGAGTCGATGTCATCTGTTATGTGGATCCTGCAATAACAAGGGTTAAGTTTAAAACAAGGATGCGCAGGTTAGCACAAACGTCATTGCCATTTTATTGTTTTTCAAAACAAATATAAAACAGGAACAACAGAGATCACAATATTTGAACATGAAGAAAACGCCTTTGATTTATTAACAAAATGCATGTACGTAATCCAACAAGGCCCTGACAATAAAACCGTTATGCCCCGAGTAGGACATAGGGTTGTACAATGATTAGAAAAAGTAAATCATTACTCTTCACTCGTCATCTGGATGATATCCTTGATGGTCCAATTGTTGAGGCCCTCGCCTGGCTTGCTTGGCCGTATCCAAGAGTCGAGGTCACAATCGCTATCCCCGCTGTCTTCAGACGTCGCGTTGATGCTTTCGAAAATTACTCCGCCACTGGCAAATTGGATCGGCCCTTTACCTCGAGACGCACTGCTAGACGAAGAAGAAGAAGCTTCAGCTCCAGGAGAATATCCCAACCCATACTTATCTTGCTTGTTGGGTATCTCCAAAATACGCCCCCAGCCTGGGGTAGATTCGGCTTGGACAACGGCCCGAGCTTCTTTGAACGAGGAGAGATTCATCTCTGGCTTCTCTGTGACTACAGGAGCTACTTCTTTCACCTTGACGGCTTCGAATGCTTGGCAAAGAGTTTCATGGATTTCGCCATCCATTTCCACATACTTGAAGGACGACAAATGGCTCACCATTATGTCTTCCTCGCCACACACGGTTACGATGCTTCCTCCGACGACATATTTGAGCTTTTGGTGCAACATGGAGGTCACGACACCAGCAGCATGGATCCATGGCCGACCCAAGATACAATTGTAGGCAGGCATGATGTCCATAATATAAAAGACCGCATCGAACGTTTCCGGCCCGACTTGGATCGGCAGGGTCATCTCCCCGAAAACGTGTCGTTTAGTTCCGTCGAACGCTTTCACAACCAGATCACTGGGTGTGCAAACCAATCCACGAGTGTCCAACTTCATTAATGCCTTCTTCGGGAGAACATTAAGTGATGAACCTGTGTCCACCAGGACGTGCGACATGATTGTGCCCCTACAATCTATTGAGACGTGCAGGGCGCTATTGTGATTCCTCCCTTTTGGCGTCAGCTCCAGGTCTGTGAAACCTAGCCCATTGCCAGCATTTACGTGGGCTACAACCTCCTCTAGCTGATTCACCGATATTTCTTGCGGTACATAGGCGGCGTTCAACACCTTTAGCAGCGCGTTGCGGTGCGCTTCAGAATACAGCAACAGGTTCAAGATGGAAATCTTCGAGGGCGTCTGATGGAGATGGTCTACAATCTTGTAGTCACTCTTTTTGATCAACCGCATAAACTCCTCGGCATCTTTGACAAGTAAATCTTTTTCTACCCCACACGGGACTTCTTCGACGACTTTGCTTTTCCCTTTATCGGCCGCATCAGCTCTGACCGCTTTATCCGCCACGACCTCTGGTGGTGCAAACAATCTTCCGCTGCGAGTAATACCACTGATTCCTGCAAGGTTCTCCACAGTCGTCCCATACGGTTCCAGCTCCAACTTCTGACTGTTGCAATAGACTTCAGCCCCATAATGCCACAGAACGACGTTAGTGCTCTCGAAGGGTATCGGCCCAGCTTTGGTAATAGTAATTGTAGGCGGTTTGGGTGCAGAAATAGTTATTGGCCGGCGAGGGATGGTGATGGTGGCGACTTTATCGTCCTGCTTCAACACTACCTCTCCTGATCCACCTTCAGCCCTCTGGCTAAACTACAGAATCCCCTCAGTCATCAGACTTTGAATTCCTTCTACCAGCTGCTCACATCCATCAGAATGCGTGGCACAGTCCATACATAACTCTCTGCATCCTGGAAAGAACCCTCTTTTCAGCAACTTAGCTTTAACGAAGCTAAGCGGCGTCTTTAGATCTTTGACATCATTCAACAAATCTGCACTCTCGCCTTCGATAATGGCGTTCACACCACCTCCCCTATGATTTGGCATAGGATTCTTCGTGACATTTGGCACATTATCGGAGAAGTTAATGATCTTGGCATCCACCAAGTCCTGCACCTTGTGCTTGAAGGCTTTGCAGTTTTCGATTGCGTGGCCTGGTGCCCCTGAGTGGAAATCGCAAGTGGCATTTGCGTCGTACCCTGGTGGAGGTGCCCCTGTCAAGGGAGCCATCGTCCTCTTCTGGACCAACTGTAGCTGAAGCAAAGTCTGCAAGAGTTGCGCGTACGACATGGGCGGTGTCTCGAAGTGACGGTTTGCCAAAGATGCTCGATTCTGGTACTTTCTATATCCCTGTTGATTCGGTTACTGCTGCTGCTGCGGAGCTGCCGGGATATTTATACTGGCTACCTGCTGCTGAGGGCCTTCGCCCTTTCTTCGAGCGTTGGTCACAGCGCTCGCTTCTCCTTCTTTCCTTTTGCCAGCATAAGGTTTCTTTCCACCCCCTCCAGCTGAGGATGACTCACCTTGAATTTTCCCGATCTTGATCCCATTCTCGACGTGCTCGCCCATGATGATGAGAGCTGAGAACGTCCCAGACATACCGCTGACTAACTTTTCATAGTAAACCCCCGGGAGGGTGGCAACAAACATCTGCACGAGCTCGCGTTCAACCATCGACGGCTGAACCCGAGCGGCCAACTCACGCCACCGCTGGGCGTACTCCTTAAATCCTTCATTATTCCTCTGCGACAGGTTCTGCAGCTGGACTCGGTTCGGGGCCAAGTCGCTATTGTACTGGTAGTGGTGCACAAATGCTTCAGCGAGATCCTTCCATGTGCGCACACTAGTGGGCTCCAGACCCATGTACCACTCGAGGGATGGCCCGGAAAGACTGTCTTGGAAGAAGTGCATCAGCAACTTCTCGTCTTCGGAATGAGCAGACATCTTCCTGTAGTACGATCTCAGGTGGACACGAGGGCAAGTGGTGCCCTTATATTTCTCAAAGTCAGGTACCCTGAACTTAGGAGGCACCTTAAAGTCAGCGATTAATCCCAGCTTGGACATATCAACGCCCAAAGTATTCTGATTCTCGATGTCTCTCATTTTATCTTCAAGTGCCTTGAACCTAAGCAGTGCTTCAGCATTCAGCTCCCCTTCAGCACCCTTCTGAGAGAACACATCATCCTGATGATCCTCAAGCCATGGCTGAGGCACAAACAGATTCCTGACGCCTGCATTGTCGTTGCCCGGCCCGACATTGATATTAGCTCCCAGACTCCCATTACCGACGCCCGTCGTATTGAGTCCGATGTTGGCCATCACATTGCCATTAGCACTGCCGTTGCCCCCGGCCACGGGGACACCATTCTGCGGAGTTTCAACTGGCGGAGGAGTAGGCACGGTCCCACCGTGGAGCACGCCGTTGCTATGAACCCCAAAGTTCTGAGCTGATCCTGGCCATTGGCGACCACTTGCATGAGCTCCATGAAGCGATCCATCCTTTCGCGGAGCTCCTGGACATCAGTTTGCACTTGATCCATGATCCTGGTCTGATTAGCTCTAGTAGGATAGCGGTGAATTAGTCTCTGATCAATCCTGGAACCACCGGGAACAACCTGGGACAACCTGTAAACCTGAAAAACCTGTAAAACACAGAAGGGTTAGGAAAAATAACAAAATGCTCGTCATGCAAATGCTTCATGCATGATGCATGCGCGTGTCCGTGTGTTAGGGAGATCTCCCCCGATCCTAGTGCTTGAGTGCCAGTGCTGATAATAATAAGAAGAAGTCCAGGTCCAATCATGGAAACAACAATCTCGTATATAAAGAAAGCCTATCAAGGCAGTACATAGCGTTAGCGAGTACAAGATCAATCAACAACGTGACCTCAGCCAACAAGCCTGGTGATGGTCAGCGTACAACAGTGATCAAAACAAAAGGAATACAAATAGTCAAGTACGGCCACGGGCGCGATACTCTTCTAACAACTCCTTCGTTTCTGGATGATCCGGCAGAGTGAGCAACCCCTCGACGAGTAACTCCCTTTGCACAATGTTATACTGAAGACCTTCGACCGAATCTTCCCATGCTCCTTCGCTGAAGCAATCCTCTAGCTTCCACTTCTTGGACTCAAACGTCAGCTTGCGCTCCTTCAGGTTAGCGAGAGCTTTGTTGAGCTGGTCTTCGGCGGCGTATCTACGAGCGGTCTCTTCATCAAACCTCTTCTCATTGTCCTTCACCTGGGCTTCTAGCTTGGAGATCTGTAGCATCAGCTTATCTTCCCGCTCTTTCCTGGTGGCCAGGGAAGCCTTCCAGTGCTGGTTGAACTTGGATATCCTCCGATATGCTTCGTCCAAGTGCTGCTTCTTCGTAGCCAGTACGTCGTTGACAACTTTGAAGTCCTGACCCACGCGCTCACGCTCGGCTATCTGCTTAGTCAGGTCTGTTCCCAGCTGGTTCACCAACTTTGTTTGCCTTTTGAAAGAATGAACGGCTACGTTCCTCTCGCTTCGGAGCTGAGCCAATTCCTTCTCCAGTTCTTCGTTCGCCCGCTTCAATTCATCCCGCTCAGCCAATACCTGATTATGCTGCTGAATGGGCACGGTAGTAGGCTCTTCAATCATTTGAGGGCTTTCTGGCTTGGCATGAGGAAACGGCATCCCTATAGCATCTGCCCTGGCTCTGACCCAAGTCACATACGGAGGGTAGGCTTGATTGTTGCTTTTTCCCAGCAATGGCTTTCCTTGCTTACTGATACCATTCCACGCATGCTGAAGCTTGGACAACAGATCCCCCTCTAGAATACCAGTGAAGTACAGAGATTCTTGTACCTCTTCATCCTTCGGCGGAGCTCTCAAAGCATATGCGAACTGTCGAACCAGCAACGAAGGATTGTAGTTTATACAGCCCTTCCTGCCTATCAAAGACACGTTTGGAAACCCGCTGCAGCTGAAGATCACCTCAGTACCCAACCTGTCTCTGTCGAACCAGTCAATATCCTCTGCAGATAAACTCATCAGACGCTCAGGCCATTCAGCTGTGGCCGCAGACAAGACAAAAGGACCCCTCTTGGGCGGATGACTATCAAGCCATTTGTAGAGCAAGGGTACACAACATGAGATGTTCTTCCCCCTCCTGTTCTCGTTTTTGTAGTGGACTGAGTGATATACATCTCCTATCAAGGTAGGGACTGGATTCCCTAAAGCAAAGATGTGAAACGCATCAAAGTCTACAAAATCGGGCATGTTGGGGAACAGAATGATGCCATATATACACAGAGCGAGGATGGCATTGAACGCGACCCAACATCCGTCCTTGGCACACTGCTGAGCCTTACCCACTAGAAACTGCAAGGAGAACCCAGGAACCTTGTTCCAACTAGTCAATACTAACTCGGAGGCGTCCAAATGAAGTGAAGGAGCTAAACCAGCCAGATCAGGCTCAGCGTCCATATGAACAAAAGGCATCTGCCTCTTGATAGGCACCCCTAGCAAATCAGCATACTCTTCCAGCGTAGGTGCGAGAACGAAGTCCTGAAAAGTGAAACATCTCAGCGGAGGGTCGTAGAATTGCAGCAGAGCGTGCAACCCATTCAACTCGAACACAGAAGGTTTATGAACCAAACTGAGCAACCTGCCGTAAGATTTTCTGAACTCATCCCTCACAGAATCATCTGCTAAAGCTACCAAACCGGTCAGCTTAACCACATCAGGGGCAGGGAACTTGTAAGCCACGGTCTTCCTCAGAGAGCCCATAACAGTACAATAGGAGGCGAGAAATCCTGGATCGGGGAAAACGGTACCTGCAACATAGACACACGTTAATGAAATGCAAATGAGTATGCAAACTAATGCAAAATGCAATCATGCAATAAGAGACCAAGGCAACTGCTGTGGAGATTCTGTATCAGCAAAACCATGACGCTGCTCTATCAAGAACAACCACTGATAAGAAGAAAACCTCGATGTAGGACCACAAATCTGATCCGCCAAGAACCACCATCTGATAGGGCCATATACATGGGATCATAATTCTGCTCTGTCCAGAACAAATGTCTGATAATAAGGACCTCTGATGTAGGACCAAGAAATCTGCTCTGTCAAGAACAGACATACATCTGCTGATGAGATCTTCAGACCCCGATCAAAAATCTGCTCTATCAAGAACAAACAACATGTGCTGATGAGATCCTCAGACCCCACTCAAAAATCTGCTCTATCAAGAACAAACAACTGATGACGAAAACTCTGCTCTATCAAGAACAAATACACATCTGATGATAAGATCCTCTGATCAAAACCTGCTCTATCAAGAACAAATACATCTGATGATAAGATCCTCTGATCCAATAAAACTGATTCGCTGTCAAGAAAACCAGGTGGTCTGAAGGTCAAAGTTTCCTGCAATGAACCCAACCCCGCTCACAGGTATGGACCTAAACTGACTCAAGTTCGGCATCCTATGCGTTCATCAGCGTCACAGACATTCAAGAGGGGTGATACGATACCCAGAAGGTGTGGCATCACCAGCTCATAAAGCGGCCTCACTCGGCTGAATCACAAATGATCGGTCCCCAGAGTCGACAATCCACCAAACCAGCAACCGTCTCAACCCAAAGGGTTGAAAGAGAAGCCAACTGGGAGAACCTCGTCTGAGCATGGATTTCATGAGACACTAGTGCCTGCAAAGCAAGCACGCGCCCACTAATTTCCACAACTAATGCTATGGTGCACTCAAGCCTGGGTCTGACTTCTCACTCATCAGAATGCCCCTTCCCACAACAGCACGAATAATCATATCATACAGAAAATAAAATGCGGGAAATAAAGTGCGAGAAGTAAAATGCGATAAATAAACGCAACCCAACAAGTAATCATACAAGCGCTAAGATTGACTCGCATAGGGAACCGTTGAAGTCCCCAACAGAGTCGCCAGCTGTCGCTTACGCAAAAATAAGGTGCCGGCAGAACAGAAGAGTCGCCACCTTTCGTTATTTATCCCTCAGAGCGGGAAAGGAAACGATCGGAAAAACCTAACGAAAAAGGGTAAGACAAGGTCGTCGCAACCATTGTCTGGGTTCGGGAGTCGGTTACGCAAGGGGAAGGTATTAGCACCCCTCACGTCCGTCGTACTCGACGGGATCCACGCTTGTTGTGATTACTTGGACGGGTTGGTTTTATCTATCTACCTATCGAGGCTGGCTTAAACAGAAAAGAAAATGACTCGGCAAAGCATCGCGCTTTATGCCTACGTATTCTCATCAGAGAACGAGAAATCAGAGTCAACATAGTTCGACCTACGACGGGTTATGAGGGAAGGTAGCTCGCCAATACATCAGTATTGTGCCTACGTACTCTCAACAGGTATGAGAGATCAGAGCTCACGTAGTTCGGGAAACTAC
This sequence comes from Lathyrus sativus, assembly GCA_963859935.3. NCBI lineage: Eukaryota > Viridiplantae > Streptophyta > Magnoliopsida > Fabales > Fabaceae > Lathyrus > Lathyrus sativus. Next base: position 626,100,288 of record OZ012741.1, on the reverse strand, counting down.
GGTTTATTTCCTGTCTTTTACGAAAGAAGTGTTTTTTTATTGTGTTTGCAATTTCAATCGCACTAAAGACTATGACCTGAGAATGAATGCGTCGCATGTCACCCAAAGGGTACCATACTAGACATCCAGACTGTGGAAAAGAAACTCTCCCACAATCCTTTCTCAGATAGCTTAAGGCCCGTAACGTACGAAAGAAATTATTCATGATTACTGTATCTTAAACTGTTTTGAGATGAGAAGAGAACAAGCCCAACTAGGAGGGAGACTATCAAGTCCTACTGTTGTCATGCCAAGGATTCATCCTAGGGTTAAGGTTTGAACAGGGAACTCCTAGAAGTTGTTATGCATAGGTTTCAACCTAAAGTTCTATCATCAATTCCTTATCAAAGGAAATGAGAGTCCTAAGGGATCATGTCAATGATACACCAAAACAGACAAAGCATCAGCTTAACAATAAAATGCATGCAATGCAAGTGAGGGAGGAAATGTGTGTGGGGCTTCAGCCTCCACAAGCTCATCTCAACCTCAAGCCAGAATGGATAACAGTAATCATACTGAAATAAACAACATGCTATCAAGCAATAACAGTAAACTGCAATCATACAGGAGAAAATAAAATGAAATGCCATCAGGCAAACAAACCACATGGGCAAGGGAGCTGGGCTCTACCGAATACCCGCAAGCAAAGCCACGCAGTAACAATACAAGCAGAGGGAGCAACTCAACCTCTAGTGCAATCATGCTCCTAGATTATACTTAGTCTAGATATGAACTTATTATAATGCATCAAGCAAGTCAAACAAAACACATCAATACAGAAAAGAAACAGAGAAGAAAGCAGCTCAACTCCAAGCTTCAGCTCTTCTAACAGCAACTCAGTCTTCAGACTTCTATCACTCTTGACAAATACCAATTTGCTTTTCCAGGTTTCTACCCTTCAACATAAGTTTCCACTTACCTTCTCTTCAAGCTTCAGCTCCTTGATCAGCTCCACCTTCAGGCTTCACTGGATCTTCATTGGTCTTCAAGTATCAATTTGCTCTTGTTGCTCTTCAAGCTTCAGCTGGAATGGCAATACTCAAGGATTCATCCTCTTCCATACTCTTCATTGAAGTTTTCATCTTCACATTCTTCAATGAAGTCTTCACATTCAAGCTCAACATCTCTCAAGATACTCAAACCAGAGGAAATCACTAACTGGATAAGATGGGACATTGAACTGCTTATTGACCACCAAAGGTGACCTATAAGGGTTCAACATCAAAGGAATGGTTCCCTCAAAAGTTCTCCTTCCTAGGTACTATCACTTATCCCTCCAAAGGAGAGAGGTGTATACCCTGGAAGGACTTTGAATCATAGGGAGGAATGGAGGTGAAAGATATCATCCATGTTTAAGAAAGAAGTTAACTAAGTCTAAACTCTTCCTAATCCCTAACCCTAAAACAATCAACAAAACAAAAAAGATCAAGCTCTCAAGCTCCTCAATGCTCCTCAATGCTCCTACTATGCTCCTCAATGCTCCTCAAAGCAATACCAAGCTCTCCAAGCCCACAAAGCAAAGCAAACAAAAATTCAAGCCCACAAGGGCAACACAAACAATCATCAACTACAAAAATCATCTAAAAATAGTATACTACTATATTAAAACCTAATATAATTTCTAGGGGATCCTATATACCTACCCTTAATACCCTATATGTCCCAATATCTAACTTGACCTAGAAACCCAAAATTCTAGTGTTATTGTGGACCTATGTTAAGGATTAACCTAAATCTACACAACCTAAAATCATCTAAGCATAACTAACCTAAAATTCATCACAAAATTATGGAATAAATCCAGGGGGGAGCTAAAGTCCTAACCTAATTATACTAAAAATAATGGCCTAAAAATGCTAAGGGAACTACCCAAACAAAATTCTACAAATTCATGTATCAACATAAAAGAATATAAAAGCAATTAAAGTAGAAAATACACAAAAAATACTAAAAATGCATGAAATGCAAATATTTTTATTTGATAATTTTCTAGACATTAAAATGAAATAGGAGCAAAAATTCCCACTTGAAAATCATTATGTTTCCATTTATTATGATTTTTCAAAGTTTAACATAAAATGGAGAAAATAAAATGAAAAATATGAAACTTGGGTGCAGATAGTAACCATGTCCAGTTCAAATCATCAATGGGCTAAAAATGGGGGTGTGGGTAGTCATGCGTACTGGGCCCAATTTAAGTCATAAAATCAATTAAAAAATGAAAAGAAAAAAGAAAAAGAAGCGGTGCAATAAGTAAAGAAATGAAGTACAATTTAAACATGGGCCGTGGGTGGGGGTGTGATTAGTGATCCTCTTACTAAGGCCCAAGAAGCTCCTTTAATGAAACAGAGTGTTTCATGACTAAATCAGAACTCCCTCTTATGCTGAGATTGAATGCAAGCCGTGGGATTAGGGTAGGGTCAACAAGTCATGGGATGATCCAACGGAGGAGAGGTCGTCTTCAACCTTCAGCTAGGGTTTGGAGGGAAAACCACCATGAACAGAGTTTCAAACTTCAGATTTTCCTCCCATCGTATACTCTCAAATCATCACCAAATTTAACAATTCAAAACACTAACATGCTCCATTTTTCATGCTGAATATAACCATGACCCTAGATTACACTGAAACCTCCTCCAACATGAATCACGATTCAAAATTGAAATTATGGTCAATCCTCAACTTCAACAATTCTTGGATTTTCTTGCATCAGAATACTCACCAACTCACACTGAATGAAATTAGCTATCTAATTCATGTTACGTCTCATTATACCACGAGTTCTTGATCATCAAAGAAATGGTGTCCAATATTCAATCTTCATCAATTGATCCCTAACTCTCCAGAAATGATCACCTATGTGTCTCTAACCTTTCTACACTAATAAACTAACCTAGCAATGCATAAATTATGGTGTAGTGGAGAATTTGCAAACCTGGTATTTCTTGATCAACAGATGGTGAAAACCTTCACTTCAAGCCTTGTAATTCTTCAGAAAGTTTCCTTGGATGCTAATCTTGCTACTGTTTGCAAAAGATTTGAGGGAGGATGCTTGAATCTCAGAATTCGATTCTGACTTGCTACCTTGAAAATTCAATTGCCAATTCCTCAATTCACCATGGATTTGCTCTCAAATTGATCTGCACAGCTTCACTATCATCAATGGAGTGTGTATGAATGGAAAGAATGAATGGAAATGGTTCAGAATAGGGAATTCACTTTCAACTTGCAATGGAAGCAAGTGAAATGGCCAACTCTCTCTTCTCTCAAATCTTACACCAACCTTGCATCTGAGCAAGTCCTATGGGTTATATAGAGTGGTTTAGAATCATCTAGAACCATCTAGAACCTTCCCATGAGAAATTGGAAATCTCATGTCATGATTTTATGAATTCACTTCTCCTTATGTGCTATCTCATGCCATAGCCCTTGTAACCACCAATTCTGACTTGAAATTCTCCCCACATGAGATGTATGATGTGTTGAGATGCATAACTAACTTGTACATTGAGTTTCCTTAAGTTTTGCTTTGGTGCCTTAAGATGCAAGCAAGCAATTTCCAAAGCAGCCCCATGATCTAGGCCTCAAATCAAAATTGTGGCTGAACCATTGTTTTTAGAATGTATTTTAGAGTCAAAATGACCTATTATATGACATGGTTTGGATGTGTAACTTGGGATTTCCAATTTCCAATTTCAACTTATTTAACTTATGCCTCCATTTTAGGTCATTTTTATCACTTTTTGATACAAGCCTTTTCAACATCTCATGACCTCCCTACTAGCCTTAAAACATCATTCTAAGCAAGTTTGATGTTGAAGATTTTTCCATTTGAAGCTTGGAAGTAGGAGATATGGCCTTATGCTTGAAATGACCTATAACCTCCAAATGACCAAAATGCCCTTGACTTGTCAAAGCCATAACTTGAGTTCTAGAAATCCTATCAAGGACTTCTAGTACTCTTTAGAAAGCTAAGAAGATGCTCTACAACATTCATGTTGACCAAGAGTTCATAGGAATCATACTACTAGGGCAAAAGTTGGATACAAGTTGGGTGACTTTCAAGGACCCAGATTCACATACCTCAGATGACCTGTAATTTGTCAAAGTCATAACTTGAGCTCTACAAATCCTATCAAGGACTTCTAGAACTCAAATTAAAGCTAAGAACAAGCTCTACAACATTCATGTTGTGGGGAAGATGAGATGACAATCACATCTTGTGCTAAGCTGCTTTGAAGATAGGGATCAAACTAGGGGATTTTACACTGTCAACCCTTAGAAACCCTAGCTTGAAACTTCTCAAACTCCTCAATCATGATGATTTAGTCTAGGAATCATCCTTATAGCATCTCAATGCATCAATTAATGATCACATGGCTCTTGGATTAGGTCTCAACCCTCTCCAAATCATCAGTTGACCTAGGGTTGACCCAGTCAAACCCTAATTCCACCACTCATGGTTGAGTCTTCTGAATTCTTGTACAATGACCTCTCTAGGCTTCATGATGGCTTTCAAGGCATCTCATGAGTTCTCTCAAAGCTTCAAGTACATCCTCATAGCCTCAGAATCATCTGAGGGGCTCCCACAACTCTCAAGTTATGAGACACACAACCTTGGTTTCAACCAATCTCTCTGAGGATCTCTTGAGTTCTCTGACAAAGATATCAACCTTTGAACACTTGAATAATCTTCTTGGCTAGCTTCATAGTCTCCTACAACTCTTGCTGGGTAATCATACCTCTTGACCTACTGCACACATATCAATGAGAAGCAGATGATCATGCTAGGTAAATAAATATTGGTCAAATTTTGGGGTGCAACAACCGTGGGTATGATCGAATTCATGCGGGGAATCGAGTCATAGGTATAGTTTTCATTAATCGATAAATGTTAAGGAAAAGGTTTCCTTAATGGGACAAGATTTCTATTTAGGAATGAATGTGTTATGTAGTTATTAGTGCGATGCTCTAAGGTTTTCCTTATGGGCAAATACGTAGAACGAATATGCTATACGGTTATTCGTACAACGCTCTAATGGTTTTCCCTAATGGGCCAAAAAGGACAGTTACCTGGTTGTGATTGATTTGTAATTAATTATGCGAGAAAATGCTGTAATGTTGTTATTACGATAAGATGTTAAAGATTAATTGTTGAACTGATGTTGATGTGATACCTGTATAGGAATAGCCGTTTTGTATGAACACTTTGAGTTCCTATTTGTTGATACGATGTTGCAATGTTCCTTTACATGAACAGTCGTAAATGTTGAAATTATGTTGCCATTGTCCCGTATGTGAACGGGTAGAAAGTGATGGTTGTATGAGTGGTATGATGTTATGATGCTCTGTTATGGACATTCTGGTTGTAGGCGTAATGCCCTGTTATATGGTTGCTATAGTTATGTTGTAGTCCATAATAGATGCATTTCATGGCATGTCATTTGGCCTGGATTGGCGACGGTTGTGCCTGTATTGGCGTTATTTGGAGTGTTGGCTCCTAGATGGGTTCGGGGTGTTAGCCTTGTCCCGAGTTTTGGAGTGTTGGCTCCTAGATGGGTTCGGGGTGTTGGCCCTGTCCCGAGTTGTGGAGAGTTGTCTCCCAAAATGGTACCACATGCATGTGCACAGTTGAGTCGCATTGTTGAGTCGCATAAAGTCGCATAATTACGCTAGTTGTATGTTAATGTTGTTTATGTGAGATATGGATTACTCGCAGTTGTTGTCGACGATGTTTATGATTTCGGAACCTATAATGCTGTGATGAGTTTCCGGCATGTTTTCTATCATGCTTTATGTTACATTATTGATATCTCACCCTTTTCCGTTGTATGTTACCTCCTCTGGTGGTAATTTGCAGGTAGTCAGGAATAGAGCGTAGTTCCCGTTAAGGTGTCGTTGGTCGCTCTGATACGTAGCACTCTTGGGGGGATGGACGATTGCTGTTATTATTTTAGTCGATGTTATTGTTGATTGAACTTGTTACGTTGTTTTTATTAAATTGTTTTAAGAGAACATGTTGTATACTTTATCGAACTTCCACCGGAAGTAATGACGAGTTGTTTTATGATTAAATGGTTAAGTAATACATTGGCGATTGTTCATCTAATTTCGTGCTACGTATGATAATTGCAAGTTGTTGCATAATGATTGTTGTCTGGCAGGTTAAAGTGTAACATCTCTGATATGAGGAATTTTGCCCGTGTGACGACCGTCACAGGCTCATGACGACCGTCATGCAGTCAATGTTTGCGCTGCTGCACTTTGTTTGCTATATGAATTGTTTTTTTTCCTGTTATCCACAAGTTTATATTTGGGGTGTTACATTAGTGGTATCAGAGCAGGTCGGTCTGTCCGGCCAAGTTGTCTAGTGTCGTCGTGCCTAACACTAGAGTCTTGTTAATTATGAAATCTGATTGTTGGTTGTTGCAACTTAAGTGAAATGGCTGGGAGGAATGATGTTACAATTGCTGCTGCTCTGCAAGCTTTAGCTAATGCTATGGAACATCAGTCGAATCCTGCTGGAGATGCTGGGTCTCGCAGTTTGGCAACGTTTCAATGGGAGAATCCGCCCACCTTCAAGGGTAAACATGATCCTGGTGGTGCATTGGAGTGGTTAAAGGAAATGGAGCGAATCTTTCGTGTGATGGATTGTACTCCAGCACAGAAGGTCCGTTATGGGACTCATATGCTAGCAGTCGAAGCTGATGACTGGTGGCTAGAGATTCGTCCAGTGTTGGAAGTTGCAGGTGAAGAAGTTACTTGGACTGTATTCCGTAGGAAATTTCTGAAGAAGTATTACTCGGAAGATGTCCGTGGTAAGAAAGAGATTGAATTTCTTGAACTAAAGCAAGGAGACAGATCTGTTACTGAGTATGCAGCGAAGTTCAAGGAGTTGGCTAAGTTTTACCCGCACTACAGTGCAGAGACTGCTGAATTCTCTAAATGTATCAAGTTTGAGAACGGATTGAAGTCTGAAATCAAGAAAGCAATCGGGTATCAGAAGATCCATGTCTTTGATTCATTGGTTGAAAGCTATAGGATTTATGAAGAGGATAGCAATGCTCATTACAAGTTGGTGAGTGAGAGGAGAGGCAAATCACAGCAGAGTCGTGGTAAGCCTTATGACCCTCCAGCTGGAAAAGGGAAACAGAAAGTAGCTGACGGCCGGAAAGCTAGTAGGGGAGATGCTCCTGCTGGTATTGTTTGCTATAAGTGCGGAAAGCCAGGTCACAAGAGTAATGTATGTAATTCTGGATCATTGAAATGTTACTGTTGTGGAGAGTTGGGACACGTTGTTGGTGAGTGAAAACGCAAGGGAATGGTTTGTTTTAACTGCGGTGAAGAAGGACACCTGCGAGACAAGTGTCAGAAGCCTAAGAAGGAACAGAATGGCGGAAGAGTGTTCGCGCTATCTGGGGCTCAGACATCCAGTGATGACAGATTGATTGAAGGTACTTGTTTCATTAATGGTAGTCCTTTACTTGCTATTATTGACACTGGTGCGTCTCATTGCTTTATTGCTGCAGATTGTGTTGAACGTTTGGGTCTTATGTTGTCACACATGAGTGGAGAGATGGTAGTTGAGACCCCAACTAAGGGATCGGTAACTACGTCTCTTGTGTGCTTGAAATGTCCTCTGTCGATGTTTGATAGAGATTTCCTGGTTGACTTAGTCTGTTTGCCACTAAGTGGGATAGACATAATTTTGGGTATGAACCGGTTAGAGTATAACTGCGTTCATATTAATTGCTTTGATAAGTCGGTGAGATTCTCTACTCCTGAGGAGGAGGGAGCGTGTTGGGTAACTACCAAACAGATGAAGCAGATATTGCTAGAAGATGCTCAGGTGTTTGCGTTGGTGGCATCATTATCCATTGAGAATCAAGCGATAGTCGATGACTTGGAAGTTGTTTGTGATTTCTCTGAGGTGTTTCCAGATGAAATTCCTGAAGTTCCTCCGGAACGGGGAATTGAATTTTCTATTGATCTTGTACCCGGTACCAGACCTGTGTCTATGGCACCGTACAGGATGTCTGCATCTGAATTGGCAGAGTTGAAGAAACAGTTGGAAGACTTACTTGAGAAGAAGTTCATTAGACCAAGTGTATCACCGTGGGGAGCTACGGTATTGTCAGTGAAGAAGAAGGATGACAGTATGAGGTTGTGTATTGACTACCGGCAACTGAAAAAAGTTACGATTAAGAACAAATACCCGCTTCCGAGAATTGATGACTTGATGGATCAATTGGTTGGAGCGCGAGTGTTTAGTAAAATTGATTTGAGGTCGGGGTATCACCAGATTAAGGTAAAAGATGACGATGTCTAGAAAACTGCGTTCAGAACCAGGTATGCACACTATGAGTTTACGGTAATGCCTTTTGGCGTTACTAATGCGCCGGGAGTTTTCATGGAATACATGAACCGTATCTTCCATGAGTATTTGGATCGGTTCGTGGTAGTATTCATTGATGTATCCTAATTTATTTGAAGTCGAAGGAGGAGCATGTTGAGCACTTGAGATTAGTGCTGCAAGTGTTGAAAGAAAGGAAGTTGTTTGCAAAACTGTCGAAATGTGACTTTTGGTTGGAGGAAGTTAGCTTTTTGGGTCATGTTATATCAGGTGATGGAATTGCCGTAGATCCATCTAAGGTTGATGCTGTGTTGAAATGGGAAACTCCGAAGTCGGCAACGGAGATTAGAAGCTTTTTGGGACTTGCTGGTTATTATAGAAGGTTTATTGAAGGTTTTTCTAAGTTGGCCCTTCCGTTAACTAAGTTGACTTGTAAAGGGAAGACTTTTGTATGGGATGCTCAATGCGAAGCAGGTTTTACGGAGTTAAAGAAAAGGTTGACGTCTGCTTCGGTGTTGATCTTGCCTAACGCAGAAGAACCGTTTGTTGTATATTGTGATGCTTCTAAGTTTGGTTTAGGAGGAATACTCATGCAGAATAATAAAGTAGTTGCGTATGCTTCAAGACAGCTGAGAATCCATGAGAAGAATTATCCCACGCACGATTTAGAACTTGTTGTCGTTGTTTTTGTACTGAAGATTTGGAGACATTATCTGTATGGCTCGAGATTCGAAGTGTTCAGCGACCATAAGAGTTTGAAATACTTGTTTGACCAAAAAGAGCTGAACATGAGGCAACGAAGGTGGCTAGAGTTGTTAAAGGATTATGATTTTGGGTTACATTACCATCCGGGAAAAGCTAATGTTGTAGCTGATGCCTTAAGCCGCAAGACTTTGCATATGTCAGCAATGATGGCTAAAGAATTAGAGTTGATTGAGCAATTCAGAGATCTGAGTTTAGTTTGTGAAGTAACACCGAAGAGTGTAAAGTTGGGCATGTTAAAGATTAATAATGATTTTCTGGACAGCATTAGAGAAGCTTAGAAATTAGATGTGAAGTTGGTGGATTTAATGCCTGGAGTAGATCATGCGGAAGATAATGATTATCAGTTGGATGCGCAAGGAGTGTTGAGATTTCATGGTCGTATTTGCATTCCTAATAATGCAGACATGAAGAAATCAATTCTGGAAGAGAGTCACAGAAGTAAGTTGAGTATTCATCCAGGAGCGACGAAAATGTATAATGATTTGAAGAATCTGTTTTGGTGGCCTGGTATGAAGCGTGATGTAGCACGTTTTGTGTATGCATGTTTGACTTGTCAGAAGTGGAAAGTTGAGCATCAGAAACCTGCTGGGTTGATGCAACCGTTAGAAATTCCAGAATGGAAATGGGACATCATTTCAATGGACTTTGTAACGGGTTTGCCGAACACTTTGAGAGGATGTGATTCTATTTGGGTGATTGTTGATAGGCTTACAAAGTCAGCTCACTTTATTCCTATTAACATCACTTTTCCAGTATCGAAGTTGGCAGAGATTTATGTTAGAGTGGTTGTTAAGTTGCATGGTGTTCCATTGTGTATTGCGTCGGATAGAGATCCGCGGTTTACTTCTGAGTTTTGGAAGAGTCTGCAAGAGGCTTTGGGTTCTAAGTTGAGGTTGAGTTCAGCATACCATCCTCAAACAGATGGTCAGACTGAACGGACTATTCAGTCTTTAGAAGATTTGCTGAGAGCATGTGTACTTGAGGAAGGTGGTTCGTAGAATACATACCTTCCGTTGATAGAGTTTACTTATAATAACAGTTATCACTCTAGTATCGGAATGGCACCATTTGAAGCTTTGTATGGTCGACGGTGTAGGACTCCGTTGTGTTGGTATGAATCGGGAGAGAGTGTGGTACTCGGACCGGAGATTGTTCGAGAGACTACCGAGAAGGTGAAGTTAATTCGAGAAAAGATGAAAGCTTCACAGAGTAGGCAGAAAAGTTATCATGATAAGCGCAGGAAGGATTTAGAATTTGAAGCTGGAGATCATGTATTTTTTAGAGTCACGCCTGTGACCGGTGTTGGTAGAGCTTTGAAATCTAAGAAGCTTACTCCTCGTTTCATTGGTCCGTATCAGATATTGGACAGAGTTAGAAAGGTGGCATATCGAGTGGCGTTTCCGCCAAATTTATCGAATCTACACGATGTATTTCATGTGTCACAGCTCCGCAAGTATATTTCAGATCCGTCGCATGTCATTCCCATGGACGATGTGCAAGTACGTGAGAATCTCACTGTGGAGACGAAGCCTGTGAGAATTGATGATCGGGAGGTGAAGACGTTACGAGGTAAAGAGATTGCTTTGGTGAAAGTGGTCTGGTTGGGAGCTGCTGGCGAAAGCTTGACGTGGGAACTAGAGAGCAAGATGCGGGAGTCTTATCCCGAGCTGTTTGATTAAGGTAATTTCGAGGACGAAATTCTTGTAAGTAGGGGAGAGTTGTAACGCCCATTTTATTTTGATTAAATTCAATTATGACTTTGCTATGTCTCGTTGCATTGTATTCGTATTTAAAAATGTGTTTATTTCGAATAAAGGAATTGAATCGGTCGAATTTCGGACAAAAGTGCAGAATCCCGTAGCAGTTTTAGGAAACTTCGAAAAATCATATCTCTTGATCCGTAAGTCGGATTTGACCCCCGTTTGAAGCGTTGGAAAGCTAAAGAGATGCTATATCTAGAAAAAAATTGAAAAAAATTGAATTCTTCTGATATGACGACCGTCATGGACTTGCCACGACCGTCACGACCGTGACGCTCGTCATGGACTTGCCACGACCGTCATAGTAACGAAATTCAGTTAAATGCAGAATTTGGACGTGGCTGAGAGTGGGTAGAAAAAATACATTCTCATAGACTCTTTTACCCTCAATTACACCTTTTGGAAAAGAAAAAAAAAGCCTGAAAAGAGAAGTTACGCATTGAGGAAAGTTGAGAGCAAAGAATCAACCACCGGCGAATTTGGAGGATTTCTGCAGAAAAGTCACCGTAGAGCGGAAGCGGAACCGGAGAGCGTGGAATTGACCTCAATTCTAAGGTAAGGGTGGGGTTCAATTCTATAACCGTGGGTATGATCGAATTCATGCGGGGAATCGAGTCATAGGTATAGTTTTCGTTAGTCGATAAATGTTAAGGAAAAGGTTTCCCTAATGGGACAAGATTTCTATGTAGGAATGAATGTGTTATGTAGTTATTAGTGCGATGCTCTAAGGTTTTCCTTATGGGAAAATACGTAGAACGAATATGCTATACGGTTATTCGTACAACGCTCTAATGGTTTTCCCTAATGGGCCAAAAAGGACAGTTACCTGGTTGTGATTGATTTGTAATTAATTATGCGAGAAAATGCTGTAATGTTGTTATTACGATAAGATGTTAAAGATTAATTGTTGAACTGATGTTGATGTGATACCTGTATAAGAATAGCCGTTTTGTATGAACACTTTGAGTTCCTATTTGTTGATACGATGTTGCAATGTTCCTTTAAATGAACAGTCGTAAATGTTGAAATTATGTTGCCATTGTCCCGTATGTGAACGGGTAGAAAGTGATGGTTGTATGAGTGGTATGATGTTATGATGCTCTGTTTGGACATTCTGGTTGTAGGCGTAATGCCCTGTTATATGGTTGCTATAGTTGTGTTGTAGTCCATAATAGATGCATTTCATGGCATGCCATTTGGCCTGGATTGGCGACGGTTGTGCCTGTATTGGCGTTATTTGGAGTGTTGGCTCCTAGATGGGTTCGGGGTGTTGGCCCTGTCCCGAGTTGTGGAGAGTTGTCTCCCAAAATGGTAGCACATGCATGTGCACAGTTGAGTCGCATTGTTGAGTCGCATAAAGTCGCATAATTACGCTAGTTGTATGTTAATGTTGTTTATGTGAGATATGGATTACTTGCAGTTGTTGTCGATGATGTTTATGATTTCGGAACCTATAATGCTGTGATGAGTTTCCGACATGTTTTCTATCATGCTTTATGTTATATTATTGATATCTCACCCTTTTCCGTTGTATGTTACCTCCTCTGGTGGTAATTTGCAGGTAGTCAGGAATAGAGCGTAGTTCCCGTTAAGGTGTCGTTGGTCGCTCTGATACGTAGCAATCTTGGGGGGATGGACGATTGTTGTTATTATTTTAGTCGATGTTATTGTTGATTGAACTTGTTACGATATTTTTATTAAATTGTTTTAAGAGAACATGTTGTATACTTTATCGAACTTCCACCGGAAGTAATGACGAGTTGTTTTATGATTAAATGGTTAAGTAATACATTGGCGATTGTTCATCTAATTTCGTGCTACGTATGATAATTGCAAGTTATTGCATAATGATTGTTGTCTGGCAGGTTAAAGTGTAACATCTCTGATATGAGGAATTTTGCCCGTGTGACGACCGTCACAGGCTCATGACGACCGTCATGCAGTCAATGTTTGCGCTGCTGCACTTTGTTTGCTATATGAATTGTTGTTGTTTTTTCCTGTTATCCGCAAGTTTATATTTGGGGTGTTACATATGGTGCCTAAAGCCAGGTCACGGAAGGTGTGTCACCAGTCGAGATGTAGTTTTTAATGAAGCAGATATGCCTTTCAAGAAAACTAATGATGCCGGCGAATAGCTGGAATAAGGAGAGATTCATGTTGAGGTGGAGCATGTTGATGCTGAATTGCGTACCTCGGAAGAAGTCGAAGGAGACGCATAAGATGTTATTGATAACGCGAAAATATATCTATAAAATGACGTATGTTTTAACTAATGTTTGACCGATTTCACTCTGAATTCGGGGCATTCCATGCTATTTGTCTAAGTATTATGCAGGTATTCGAAGAACATGTCCAAGCAAAGCAATATGAAGAAAAGGAGCAAAAACAAGTGGAAAATGCATGAAAAACCAAGTAAAAACCAGCAGAAACAAGCCTGACTGATGTGACGACCGTCACACAGATGTTACGACCGTCATGCGTGTGACGACCGTCACACAGCCATGACGACCGTCATGCAGCCAGAACGTGGCAGAATGAAGTCACGTGCAATTTCTCCCCTCAAAAACCAAAAGTGTGGCCACTAACTCCTATTTTTTCTGCCTCAAACCCACTTCCTGAGGGAATAACCGTTAGATACTCTCCCTCTATAAAAGGAAGAGGTTGGGACCTGAAAAGGGGGCCGAATTCAAGACAACGAAGTGCTGCCAATTCGTCTTCAGAGCAACCTTTCCATTATTCTATTCTTATTTGTTTCTCTTTCCTTTCTCTGCATTCTTTGAGATTTTGTAATTTCTATTTCCCTTGTATGATCAATTGGCACCAAGACCAGAATCCTGCCAACATTTGTGGAGGATCTGCCCAAAGGCCAATTGGAATATTTTACAGGTTTTAAATTTAAATTGTAATTTCAGTTTTCATTATGATGCATGTTATTAATTACTGTTTTTATTTATGTATTGCCATTTCTATTTCCATGTCTAGCTAAACTACTGTAATCGATATGTAATAATAATTCAGACGGAATTTGATAATAATTGGCGTAGTTTTTCTCTTTTCAAAAACTCAGTTATGGTTTTAGTTTTTAATCAAAATTCTAAATAAATCTTTGTCACGACAGTGAGAAGCTATTTACGGTGGTTTTGCCACGACAGTGGGAAACCATATTAAGGTACAAACCAACAAGCGACAGCTGAGGTAAGACCAGATAGTAAAAACTAGGCATTCAATTTAAAAACAGCGAAAGCGCTTTAAAAAGGATTAGAACTTAGAGATTTCCAAAAGGTAACTTTAACCCCGAACGGGATAGCGAAAGCATATGTTCCGCCTTAGAGTTACGACTAGCGTCAACAACCATCGTGAGACAAAAGTCTTTAAATCACTATTTTCTTCTTAAACTAAGTTTGAAAACATTTAATACGCCAATAAGTTGTCAAATCCCCGAAGAACAAAATTATTGCATATCGATTCATAAATTCATATCTTAAGTAAAACCTTAGTTCCCTTTAGTTTACGCATTTATTCTGCAATTATTCAACTTGAAACCAAACCGACCTAGCTAAACACTGTAACACCCGATAACACTAGATTGATTACGAGTCCCTGTGGGATCGATATCTATTATTACTACGCGATAGACGGTGCACTTGCAGTTAGATTTGTTAGACATAGAAAGTCGCGATCAAGTTTTTGGCACCGTTGTCGAGGACCCGTTTAGTCAATAGTGTAACCTTCTGTTACGCCGTATAGACTAGGTTAACAATTTCATTTTTCCTTTACTAGTTCTGTCGATTGTATGCCAAGTAATCGCCCACAAGGCGATATCTTAAAACCTTCAGTCGCAGAACTAGAGCGGTTCTTACATTTAAGAAGCCGCATCATTGAGTACCAACAAAAACATAACATTCCCGATCCTCTCACTCACATTCCCAAATCCGAAGAAGAATCAAAGATGGCTGAAGGACCTCAAAACAAACCGCTGAAGGCATACGCTACACCCTCTCTAATGGAGCCTAGAAGTAGCATTGTTGCCCCAGCTATCACTCGAAACGATTTTGAGCTGAAACCCTCATTGCTGTCAGCTGTACAACAAAACCAATTCTCAGGAAATGCAACTGAGGATCCAAACGAACATTTAACGAAGTTTGTACAATACGCAGACACAGTGAAAGCAAATGGAGTAACTCCATACGCAATAAGACTTCGTCCTTTCCCTTTCTCTCTTAGAGATAGAGCGTGGACATGGTTACAATCCTTACCATCCAACTCCGTTACGACGTGGGAACAGTTGAAGAACGTTTTCTTAGCGAGATACTTTCCGCCAAGCAAAACTGCTATGCTTAGAGCTCAAATCAACGGATTTCGACAAAAAGATACTGAATCTCTCTACGAAGCGTGGGAAAGGTTCAAAGATATGATGAGAACATGTCCTCACCACGGTCTAGAAGACTGGGTGATAATTCATACTTTCTATAATGGGCTTTTATACAATACCAGACTAACGGTAGACGCCGCCGCGGGCGGTGCACTTATGGATAAGCCATACGACGAAGCCTATCAACTAATCGAAAACATGTCTCAGAACCACTGCCAATGGGGAGGTGCACGCACTCCAATAGAGAAACCCGCAGCGAAAGGTGGAATGTACGAGATCAACAGCCTTGAAAAGTTCAACGCTAAAGTAGATGCTCTAGCACAGAAAATTGGCAGTCTGACCGTTAACCCCACTGCAACCATCGCTGCAGTAACTCCAAACTGCGAGTTATGCGGAATCGCCACTCATAATGCGCCCGAGTGCCCATTGTTGGCCGGAATCCCACCAGACCAAGTAAATTACGCTCAAGGAAATCCTTACGCAAGTACTTACAACCCAGGATGGAGAAACCACCCAAACTTTTCCTACAAGAACGATAATGCCTTGCAAGCACCAGGTGCTCCGCCAGGATATCAGAAACCAGCTGCTGCCCCTAGGAAATCAAACCTCGAGTTGATGATGGAAAAATTCATAGCTACTCAAGCTCAAACAAACAAAGAATTCCTAAATCAAAACATACACACTAGCGAGCAAATTAAACAGCTGACCGGAAAAGTAGACGCTTTAGCCACCCACAACAAAATGCTCGAAACGCAGATATCCCAAGTGGCCCAACAACAAGTCTTTGCCGCTGCCCCAGCTGGAACATTTCCAGGACAGCCTGAACCTAATCCAAAAGGTCACGCAAACGCTGTTATATTAAGAAGTGGGAAAGAATTGGAGGGCCCAACAGATCCTAGGAACGAAGATTTAGTAATGCAACAGAAATCCGATAAACCAACCGAAAAGGAGTCTGAAACAGAAAAGAAGGAATGTGACGAGCAGAAAACCGCCAAAGATGAGAACACATATGTGCCTCCAGCACCATATAAACCACCTATCCCTTATCCTCAAAGATTAATAAATTCTAAAACTTCAGGACAATTTAAGAAATTTGTCGAACTTCTGAAACAACTAAACATTACTATTCCTTTCACAGAAGCGATAACTCAAATGCCGTCATACGCTAAATTTCTTAAAGAAATTTTGTCCAATAAAAGGAAAATAGAGGATAACGAGACAGTAACACTTACCGCCGAATGTAGCGCAATCATTCAAAACCACATGCCTCCTAAACTAAAAGACCCAGGTAGTTTCTCCATACCCTGCGTCATAGGAAAGTTCGTAATAGACAAAGCTCTATGCGATCTAGGAGCCAGTATAAGCGTCATGCCCTTATCTATATGCAAAAAGCTGAATATGGGAGAACTAAGACCAACTAAAATGTCCGTACAATTGGTTGACCGATCAGTCAAATATCCCGTCGGAATACTGGAAAATGTTCCAGTACGCATAGGACAATTCTATATCCCAACTGACTTCATAATCATGGACATCAAAGAGGACTCGGTTACTCCAATTATCCTAGGAAGACCGTTCCTAGCTACAGCCGGAGCTATAATAGACGTAAAGAAAGGAAGGCTAACATTCGAAGTAGGAGAAGAAAAGATAGAGTTCATCCTTACTAAATTCTTGAAGGCACCAACCATCGATGACACATGCTACATAGTAGATGTAATTGACGAATGCATACGAGAACTAGAAAAGGAGGAAACTACATATTCTGAAATCATGAAAATCCCGACCCCTGATATTCATGAAGACGACAACTGGCATGCACCATACAAAGATGATAGTCTGAGCGAGATCTTAGCACTCACTCCAAATCACATGCCAGGTCCGAAAAACCCAGCTTTAGAACTTAAAGAGCTACCCAAAACTCTCAGGTATGAATACCTTGATACAGAATTCAAAAGACCAGTAATAGTAAACGCCAACTTAGGACAATCAGAAACTGAGCGATTATTAGAAGTCCTGAGGAAATACCCAACTGCGTTAGGCTATAATATAAGCGATCTAAAAGGCATAAGTCCCTCCATCTGTATGCACCGCATCATGCTGGAGGAAGACTGCAAAACTTTGAGAGAACATCAAAGAAGGATAAACCCGATCCTAAGCACTGTAGTCAAAGACGAGGTGAAAAAGCTACTAGACGCAGGTATCATATACCCAATCTCCGACAGCCAATGGGTCAGTCCAGTACACGTAGTACCCAAGAAAGGAGGCGTTACTGTAGTAAAGAATGCGAAAGGCAAATCGATAACCCAAAGAGTAGTAACCGGAAATAGGATGTGTATCGATTACAGAAAACTAAACAAGGCAACTTAGAAAGATCACTTCCCTTTACCATTCATAGACCAAATGTTGGAGAGACTGGAAAAACATTCATACTTCTGCTACCTAGATGGTTATTCGGGATTCTTTCAAATCCCCATTCACCCCGATGACCAGGAAAAGACAACATTCACCTGTCCCTATGGTACTTTTGCCTACCGACGAATGCCGTTCGGACTATGCAACGCTCCAGCAACCTTTCAAAGATGCATGATGGCAATCTTCGCATATTTCATAGATGACATCATGGAAGTGTTCATGGATGACTTCTCTGTATGTGGACAAAGCTTCGAAGGCTGCCTGTCGAATTTAGAAATGGTACTCCAAAGATGCGCCAAAGTGAACCTTGTCCTTAATTGGGAAATATGTCATTTCATGGTCCGACAAGGCATTGTTTTAGGACACGTCATCTCTGAGAAAGGGATTGAAGTTAACAAAGCAAAAATAGAGATCATAAAGGATCTCCAACCTCCGAAAACTGTACGTGAAATACGAAGCTTCCTAGGACACGCTGGATTCTACCGGAGATTCATAAAAGATTTCTCGAAAATCACAAAGCCTCTTACAGGTTTGTTAATGAAAGATGTTGAGTTCATCTTCGACAAAGAATGCTTAGAGGCATTCGAAACTCTAAAATCTGCACTTATAACCGCACCAATCATGCAACCCCCAAATTGGCGACTACCATTCGAAATCATGTGCGATGCGAGTGATTATACCGTAGGCGCAGTTCTAGGACAAAGGAAGGATAAGAAGCTTCACGCTATCTACTACGCCAGTAGAACATTAGACCCTGCCCAAATGAACTACGCCACAACAGAAAAGGAACTCTTAGCAGTCGTGTTCGCTCTTGACAAATTCCGTTCCTACTTGGTAGGAGCCAAAATAATCATATACACAGACCACGCTGCCATTAGGTACCTAATAAACAAAAAGGACGCTAAACCCAGATTATTGAGATGGATCCTATTATTACAAGAGTTCGATTTAGAAATTAAAGATAAGAAGGGGATCGAGAACGTAGTTGCAGACCACTTATCCCGTATAGAGGGCATAAAACAAGAACCAGTGCCTATCAATGACGATTTTCCTTACGAACGTCTGATAGCCAAATTGGAAAGCGATATGTCTAACTCTACTTCGGAAGAACCGGAACTGGAAAAAGCTGTGGAAGCTGTCTATGCCCAAGTGCCGCTACTCGAAAAATACGCGCAACGACGGGGAAGGCGAAAAGAAAAAGGACAGAAGAGTCGCCACCGAATTTTATTTATCCCATGAGGGGAAAGGAAAATATCGAGAAAACCTCAAGAAAAGAACGGATAAGATGGTCTCGCAACCAAGATCAGGTTCGGGAGCCGGTTATGCGAAGGGAAGGTATTAGCACCCCTCGTATCCATCGTACTCGATGGGAACCATTTGTTTGTCGTGTGCGATTTATTTGCTTAAATATTATGCTATAAAAGTGTGTTCCAAAGGGTAAAGAAAGGTTAGAAATTGGGAAAAGAGAGATAACAGGGGAAGGAAGAGAAAGAACGGACTCGGTAGGACTTCGCGGTCCTAGGCCTACGTATTCTTGATAGACATGAGAAAATCAGAGTCGACGTAGTTCGGGGAACTACAAACATGGGGGGGAATGTGCTCGGCAAGGATTGTGGTCCTTGTTCCTACGTATCTTTACTTGAAAAAGTAAAGAATCAGAGCAGCCTAGTTCGGCCTACGATTCGTTGATGTTTTTATGGATGATGTTATCGTACGCATTCTAGCAGTTAGGTATATTGCTGCTCGCTCGTTGGAGACTTAGGCATTACCTGTTTGCGGTAGAACAGACGTATCATATCCTTTTCGAAAAATAAGTTTTCGCCATGCGAGGCAAGATGTCACATTTAATTTGTTGAATTATTATTATTTGGGGCGAGATAGGTCCTCGGATAGTAACCCCTACGGGTAGTACCCAATTCTTTATCTCAAAGTTTTTGTTATGAAAGGGTGTGGCGAACATAACGTCTTCGTATTGAAAGACGAGTATCAAAACCACACACACTACAGTGAGCATCTCGACACTCGGAGAAGAAGAAGTCTACACTTAATCCTCTCTTTTTAGTTCAATACAAAGAGAACTTCATTCTCTTATTAAAGTGTTTTTGGTTTTGAATGGTAAGTGCTTTGCGACAGAGAACCCTACGGTAAACGTCAAGCAATCGGGATAGGAGAAGGCCTACGCCTAACCACTCCACGACCATTCAAGTTTTTGTTATGTAAAGAGTTTGAAAATGCGCTCGGTACGGGACCGAGGTTTTTAGGTGACAAAGGTTGCGGAAAGAAGTTGTAGAGGGAGATGGGTGGCGGATAAAGTCACGTCTTCGTATTGAAAGACGAGTATCGAGACCACCCACACTACAGTGAATATCCCAACACTCGGAGAGGAAGAAGTCTACACTCAATCCTCTCTCTTTAGTTCAATACAAAGAGAATCGATTTATTTATTGTAAGTATTTTGAAAATGCACTCGGTACGGGGCCGAGGTTTTTTTAGGAGAAAAAAGGTGTGGATGAAAACATCTTCGTATTGAAAGACGAGTGTCAAAACCACCCACACTACAGTGAGCATCTCAACACTCGGAGAGGAAGAAGTCTACACTCAATCCCCTCTCTTTAGTTCAATACAAAGTGAACTTTATCTTTTTGTTAAATATGGTGAGTTGGCTTAACAATCGTTTGAGAAAATTCGCTTGACGTTGGGTCAAGGATTTAATTGTTTAAAAAGGTTTGAGGTGAAGCGAGCAAGGTCGATGGCGGACGCACAAGGCGACCGACTTACAAGGGTTAAAAATGGCTCGATAAAATCGAGAGTTTGCTTTTGAAAATGGTTTTTAGAACCAAAGGTAAAAACAATGACCAAAAATAAATATGCACAAAAACATACCAAACACAATGGGTTAATCGGCTAAAAAAAACGAAACACAAAAAAAAACGGCACGAAGTGCCATCAAGGAGTTCGTCGTGCGAACTCCTTGAGAAAACTTTTTTTTTGAGGTAAAAAAAGTCGAAAAAACGTGAAAAACAGGGGTCTGACACGGGTGGCCGTGTTGTGTGACACGGCCCGTGTCACAGTTCCAGGAAAAAAATGAGTTTTGGGTCAAAAAGTGGTGTGACACGGCCGTGTTGTGTGACACGGGTGGCCGTGTCACAAGGTCTGGGCCAAAAACAAGTTAAAATCTCAAACAGAGGTACAACACGGGTGCCCGTGTTGTGTGACACGGCCCGTGTTGTGAGCCCAGGGCATTTTTTCACTTTGAAAAGCCACGCAGTGATGTAACACGGCCCGTGTTGGGCTGCCAGATGAAAAAATCCAAACTTTCTCTTGTTTTTTGCTTCTTTTGTGGTTCTTTCAAAGGGTTTCTTGGTCCCTATGGAATCTTACATGTTATACTCAACACAACAACACTCAAACCAAGAGAACAAAAGATAAATGCACAATGTAAAAGAAGAGAAGAGTTTGAAGAAATGGATACCCAAGAGTTGTTTCCCTCCTTGCAAAGCCTCCACTGATTTTGGCTGGGTGTTCACTTCTCTTCACTCTATGCTTTGATGGCTCTCCTTCTCAAGGCTCCCTTGTATTTCTCTTTCACTCTCTAAATTTTTTGCTGGTTTTTTGCTCTTTCTATTTTTTCTGGTTTTCTCTCTTACTCTTTGCTCTCAATATCTCTATCTCCAAAATGTGTTGATGATAGTGAATGATAGTGAATGATAGTGAATGATGGTTTTGTGCAGCCTCCAAGCCTCCTTATCTCCCTTTTTCTGCTGCCTTTTCCTGCTGTACCAAAACCACAGCTCTTGCACAACTTTCAATCTTCAAAGTTTCCATTTTTGGGAGTACTTATCACCTCTTTCTTGGTGTAGCCCCACATCTTTCCATTTCTAGGCCTGTTTTGCTGTATTTTTCTGCAACACTCTACCTTGCCTTCCAACCTTGTACCCATTGGTTGGTTATGCTTGGACTTGTTCATGTGGCTAACACCATTACCTTTTGGACAGAATTTTCAAATTCTGATTTTTGATGTGTAGATGTATCAACATAAGCTTATAGCCTTGGTTTTGTGACATAAAATGATCTTGTAATATGATACACATTGCCACTTCTTGCATGGGGCTGTTTTGGATCATATTCAAATTGCTCATGGTTGAACATGCATGGTATTGATCTTGAAATATTCCAACATTGAATTAGCTCTTAAATATTTTCCTTGCATGTTTGTAAGCACAAGGAGGGTCATGTGGACTTGATGGAGCATGGGGGATACCATGGCATGAAGTTATTTAGAATCTTGAATTAAGACTAGAAATAGCTTAATTTCCTAAGCATTATCAAGAGTTTGAAATTTGGTAACCAATGTAACGTTCTTGAAAATGTCAAGAGATTTCTCTTTGTAAAAACTCTTGAATCTAGCCTTGAATTCATGAACCTTGAATTTGGAATGATGGGCCTCCCTTATGCCATTGAATTTGAAAGAAATGAAGAAATGAGTCAAGCCTTGAAAGAGGGCAAATTTTAGGGTGCAACACCAAGCCACTTTGCCGTGGTTTGCCGACATCGTTAATTACCTGGCCGCAGGCGTGCTTCCACCGGACCTGACTTATCAACAAAAGAAGAAATTCTTCCATGACTTAAAGCACTACTACTGGGACGAACCTCTACGCTTCAGACGAGGCGCCGACAACTTATACCTGTCGCTACTGCGAAAATCGGCACTGGCTGAACAGAAGAGTCGCCACCGTGCGTTATTTATCCCAAAGGAGGGAAAGGAAACGCTCGAAGTAAACCTACCGCAAAGACGGGAAAGGAATGGTCATCGCAACCAAATCCTAGATTCGGGAGTCGGTTACGCAAGGGGAAGGTATTAGCACCCCTCATGTCCGTCGTACTCGACGGGATCCACGCTTGTTTTCTAGTACGAATTGTTATTCTATCTATTCTACAGGTCTGGGGTTAAAAGAAAAGAAAATGACTCGGCAAAGTATCGCACTTTATGCCTACGTATTCCCGTCTGGAACGAGAAATCAGAGTCAACGTAGTTCGCCTACCTACTGGAAATGAGGGGAAGGTTGCTCGCTAGGATATCGCATCCTATGCCTACGTACTTTCATACAGCATGAAAGATCAGAGCAAACGTAGTTCGGGCACGGAAGACACAAATTTGTATGTTTATCTTTTATCCTTCTGAAAAAGGTTTTCTCCTGATTACGGGTCCAAGCGGACAAGAATGACTCTTTGATTGGTTTACAGTTTTTTACGCAAGAACTGTTTTTTATTGATGTTTAACCTCTTATTGTATTTTTGATTGTTTTGAGATGAGAAGAGAAAGAACTCTAAAACCTAGGGTTAAAATGGGGAATCAAAATCTACCCTAATGTTGTCATGCATGGATTAACACCTAATGTCTGTCATATTTCTCTCTTGCGCAGAGAGAAACAGAGATCCTAAGGGATAGACGGAAAAGAAACAGCATATATACAGTAAAGCAGTAAAATGCATGAATGCAACAGTACAAGCGAGGCAAGGGAGTCCCACTCAACCTCGAACCTGAAAACAATAGGCAAAGTGAAACGGCTTCACTTCAAACCTTGAATCTCAAAGTTCTACCTCTAAGGTAAGGCCACTTATCCCTCCAAAGGAGGGAGGTGAATACCATAGAGGGACTTTATGTCATAGAGAGGAATGGAAGCACAAGAAGCTTACCATGTTTACACAAAGAATTTGTTCTATTCTAAGGCTTTACCTATCTCCTATCTCCTATGTCTTCCATTAACTCCCAGCTCAAACAATCTTCAAGCTTCAACATTTGATCTTCAATCTTCTCTTTGAATGTCTTCATGCTCCACAAGCTCGAACCAAGCCCCATACCCCAAATAAAAGCCCAAAAACCCAAGCAAACCAATAAAACCCCAAGTGGGAACACCAAACAAGCACTCCATTTGTAAAATATACTAAAAATAGTAATATAGTATTTAAAATTCTAAGATTAATTCTAAGGGGATTTCCACATCTACTCTACATACCCTATATGTCCCATAACCTAATTCATGCTAAAAACCCCAAAATAAAATGTTAGAATGCACCTATGTTGAGTTTGAACCCTACTACTATCACCCTAATGTTTTCTAATCAAAACTAATCAAGATTTAATCCACAAAAATGTGAAATAAATCCAGGGGGGACCTAATGTTCTAATCTAACTAAGACAAAAGGAATGGCAGCAAAATATTAAATCAAATGGCTAAACAAAAATCACCAAAATGTATATACAAACAAAAATGAGATAAAAGCTATTAAAATGTAAAAAATCACCAAAAATATAAAAATGATTAAAATACTATTTTTATTTTTTTTATAATTTTCTTGAGACAATTATTAAAATGAGGGGAAAAATCCCATGTCAAAATGATTATCTTTGGATTTAATATGAATTTTCAAAGATGCTAAATGAAATGAAACAAATAAAATGAAAAATGAAAAAAACATGTGGCAAATAGCAATTAAACACAACGTAAAGATGCAAATGGGCCAGGGGGGTGTTGGAAGTATTACGCGCCCTAAGCTCAAATGTAATCAGAAAATAGGAAAAAAAAAGACAAACATTTGGTGCAAATAGAAACCAAATCGCGTGCAATCTGGATGGGCCTCTCAAATGGGGGTGGAAATATCATTTTGAACTTAAGCCCATTGTTAGCGTTTAATGAAACGCTTCGTTTCATGTTCAGAATCTCCTCTTCACAAAATGAAACCAAATCACAGCCACACGATCTTGCTCTGGGTCAAAGTCCTAAGGGAGATCCTACGGCTAAGGAGTTATCTTCAACCTTGGCAATGTTCAGTGGAGGGAAAGCCATGTTCAAACTTCATCTTCATCCATTCGTAACTTCATCGATTCTCCATCAAAACTTGAAATTAAAAACACTAATCCACCTGAAATCTTACCAGCAATTCAACCATAGCCTCTAAACACATTGAAACTCATCCCATCTCCAAACACGAATCAATGTCCAAGAATTGGTCCATAATCAAAATTCACCAAACCTAAAATTAATTAGCTCAACCTCTTCACTATCTCTCCCTGAGTTCCCCAAGCCATTTAACTAAGCTTAAATCTCCATAACTATCAAGAACGATCCATCAACAGAAAATTGGTAACCTAAGTTTTTGTCTCTAATCCACACGAATTTTTATCAAAAAGCTTCTAACGATCATTTGCAAACTATCTAACCACCTAAATCCTGAAGAAACTACTTAAATTATGTTGTGGAGTGAGATTTACCAACCTGAGAATTTGAGAAGAACAGATGGATAAAACCTTCAAGCCAAGCTCTAGCAAGCTCCAGACACGATCAATGGATGATGAACTTGCTTCTGTATGCAAAATAACCACTTGAAATAGCCTGGATTGCAGAAATCGAATCTGAGTTGCAGGTCTGAAATTCTGAGATCAAGAACACAATTTGGCCACGAATCTACTTGGATCTTGATTGGTAATCACTCAGTAACATCAATGGAAGTAATTGGAATCAAGAAACTGGATGGAAAGTAGTGGAATGAGTGTAACCGATTCCAATTGCAAGCAAGAAGTGTGAAAACTCAATCTCTTTTCTCTCCTTCAATTATCACCAACCCCTTCTTCTGATCAATCCTAATACATATATAGATGATGTTAGAATCCTCTAGAATGTTCTGGATGGCTCCAATGAGATTATGAAATTCTCATGTCATAAATTTCTCACTTGATGATATCAACATATCAGTTCTGGTTTTAGCTCTCAATTCAACTTGGCTTGTGTTCAATTTACCTTCTAAGGAGATATTGGATGTGTGTGGATAGTTAGTTACCTTTCATTTCACTCCTTGGTATGTTTAGCATGTGTTACTTATAATGTAAGTAACAAATGGTCATTCCATGATTATAACTTCAAATGAAAAAAATACCAATACCATTGTCTCTAAAATGATATTTCCAAGCAATTTGATATGTCATTTGAGTTGTTTTGGCCATGTAGTGAAAAATCCCAAAATTAGGTCACTTTAATGAACTTAATTCTTTCCTTATTTGGTCATTTATGCCACTTTGGGTTCCAAGCATTTCCAAGTCCTCATGATCTCTTATATAGCCTAAAAACCTCATTTTGAGCACATCTCATGTTGAACATTTTTTCATTTGAGGAGTGGAAGATGGAGATTTGGATCCATGTTGAAAAATGACTTATAATTCAACTTTCTCAAAATACCCCTGAGTTGCCAAGACCATAACTTGAGTTCTAAAACTCCTCTTGAGGACTTCTAGTACTCAAATTAAAGATAAGATCAAGATCTACAACTTTAATGTTGGCCAAGAATCCATTTGAAAACTCCTTCATGGGCAAAAGTTGCTTGGAAGTCAAGTGACTTTCACAGATAAATTTCAATGTCCTCTAATGACCCATAACTTGCAAGAACCATAACTTGAGTTCTATAAATCTCCTTGAATACTTATAGTACTCAAATTAAAGGTATTGAGAATATCTAAAAATTTCATGTTGTCCAAGAATCCATTTGAAACTTGAATTTTGACTTATCTGGCTTGGAAGTTAAGCCTAAATTAGGGTTTTTTACACTGAAACCCTAATCTAATAACCCCTCCTCTTCTTGATTCCTCTTGATTTCTCCTTGGCACAACACCACACATATATCCCCATATCAATTCATGACCTCCACAACCTCCAAGCTGACCTTGATACTCTTCAATCACCCAGTTGACCTAGGGTTGACCCAGATGAAACCCTAGTTGACTGCACCTCAGCTGTAGCTCTTGTAACCAAACCAATGACTTGCTTCATATTAAAAATGACCCTCTAGGCCCTCCATGATACTAGCACACATTCCATACCCTCAGTTCATAGCTCATATCTCATTGGTGATCCTTAAACACATCCCCAGATAGGAGAGAAATCCACTGCTTGACCTTCTAACTTCTGAAAGCTTCAATTCCTTTCCTGGTGACTTGAATAGACTTTAGGCTTGAATCAAAACCCCTTTTGATGTGCTTCTTTAGATAGTAATGGCACTTGATCCCTTGTTGGATGACTTGCTTATGCTATGCTATGCAAATGATTGAACTATGTACACTATCTACTATGCAAATGACAATGCAATTGAAACATAAATCAAGTAAAATAAGTTGGTCAAATTTTAGGGTGCAACAGCTGCCCCTATTCAAGCAGCTTGGACCCGACTGGGTGAAGAGCGAACGGCCTTCAAACATTCGAGGTACGAGACGGTTGAATACCAAAGAAACCCTGAAATTTACCAACCGCAGAAATAAACTGCACCACCGCTTGGGGAACGACATTCGTCGAATGAACCTGACTATTACGGTAACAACAGATCATTCGTTAGAGAATAACTTTGATTTTGACTATCACCACCCATGTAACACCACAGGTACTGAACTATCTTTGCACAAACACCTCTGTCCACAACTGGACTAAACTCGTCAACACCAGAAGAGAAACAAATTCGTCACCACGAGTAAAGATCCCATCATCACAGGAAAAACTTATCCACAATTGCTCTTAAATTTCGTCAACACGAAAAGCCATAAATTCGTCATCACGAAGAAATCCTAACTTGCCCTCATCAGGACTCTTTATTCCGTCAACACAGAGAAATCAAACTTGTCCTCATCAGGACTCCTTATTACCGTCAACACGGAGAAATCCCGGCGACTTCGTTGGGGATGAGTTGTCAGCCTCTTGTCAACACAAGAAGATTCTATCAGCGTAAGCAATGACATCTTATTTGCGTCCTATCAACACGAGGAACTCCTATCAACATAGGAATAAATTGTCCATGTCAGGACTCACGTCTCGTCAACACGAGGAAAAATAGATTCATCAACACGAATAAGTCCTATCATAGGAATACCATTCTTGCACATATATGATCTCATATTTCGTCAACACGAAGAAATCCTATCCACATAAGCATAAATTGCCCTCATCAGGACGCACACTCCGTCAACACAGAGAGAGTAATTCGTCAACACGAATAAATCCTATCAATACAGGCATAAATTGTCCTCATCAGGACTCCATATTACGTCAACACGGAGGATAATTCGTCAACACGAATAAATCCTATTAACATAGGCATAACTGGTCCTCATCAGGACTCACATATTACGTCAACACGGAGGAATAAAACTTGTCCTCATAAGGACTCCATATTCCGTCAACACGGAGAAAGCGATTCGTCAACACGAAGAAATCCTATCAACATAGGCGTAACTTGTCCTCATCAGGACTCCATATTCCGTCAACACGGAGAGAGCAAACTTCATACTCAACAGGTCTCCATATTCCGTCAACACGGAGAGAGTAATTCGTCAACACGAATAAATCCTATCAACATAGGCATAAATTGGTCCTCATCAGGACTCACATTCCGTCAACACGGAAGAAATAATTCGTCAACACGAATAAATTCTATCAACACAGCTGGGGATATCCTGAAAACCCATGACCGACACCCGTTCTGACAACAAGCGACCACTTCTGAAGTTTTGATTCATGGAACCTGAGATGCTACTGCAGCAACAAACTTGACAAAACAGTCCGCTGATCGGATACGAGAAAACCTCAATCAGTAACTCTGTGGGGATGATGATAAACTGAATCACATCATCATATGTCTCACGGCAAGACCTTGATTGTCCGAAAAGACATCCGAACTTTAGAACTCCATACTCCTGTTGAGAAACACACCTGAAAGCAAAAGGTTAACCAACCTGACTTATGTTTCAAAATGCGTATGTTTGACAATGGCGTAATGCTCCATACAGCATGGAAATGCTACACGTTTTCTGGATGGATGCAAACATGATAATGCATGCAAATGCAAATGCAGGTTCTGGCTGCTGGGAACAGCTCTGATAAGCTCGCTTCATCAACAACGGCTGCTGAGGACAAATACCACCCTGCTGGGGAATGAACGGGTACCACCAAGTATCCCGGCAAAATAAATGCCAGGACACACAACCAACTCTGCCGGGGAGAGCTTTAAACCTTCAATTTCCACGGGGAGGAAAGAAAACACCTGCTGGGGAGAGAACACTCTGCCGGGGAAGAGACGACTCTCTCGGGGAATATTAACCAACTCCGCTGGGAACGGGGAGTGACTCCGATGAGGGAGAATGAGTAACCCTACTGGGGATTATGAACTGTCTGGGCACAGTTTACAATTCTGGAATTATCAATCCACTAAAAACTAAACGACTCCGCTGAGGACGAAGAATCTTTTTGGAGAAACACCACTGTCTGAATACAGCTTACAAACTTTAAAGTTACCAAACTCTGTTGAGGGTAAACGACCCTGCTGGGAAAAGTAAACCATCTGACTACAGTTTACAAACTCGGGACTGAGGATAGACATCCTGTGGCGAGCATTAACCTTGACCTGCTGGAGAATATCCTTTGGATAAGCTGCGACCAGCTGGGGAAATTGACCATTCTTTAGTAAAGAACATTGTCATCTCAACTTCGGGAAATGAAGTGCGACCTACCTGGGGATTCACATTACATAGTGATTAAGTCTTTTCGTCACGAGCCTCTGGTTAGGACTGCAATCTTCTGATCGTCCACTTCACATGGGCAAGAAACCTGCAACACCACAAACGAGACAAGACAAGTCTATACAATAAAATCTATTCAAGTTAGCGTTAGTGACATCATTTTCAGTCAATTCGAAGTTTTAGCAGTTATTGGCAAGGGCCAGCAACGTTATGCAACTGCTAGTTTTATCAAAACATTGGCGCTTTTCACATACAAAACAGTAAAGAACAAGCATCAAATACTGAATAACATGTTTTATTCATTGGGCCCCTGAATGGGCGGATTTTTGTACACTGGATGTAACCCCTGAAAAGAGGAAGTTACGCACAACAAATATACAAGTATGCACAGGAAGCATAAATACAGTGACAAATCAAATTTGCGCATATGTCGGCAGCGTGATGCAGACAAACATCATGAGCTGATCCTCCTATGACTCGCCTGACTCTGACGCTTTCCGGTATTCAAACTTCTGAAGAGATTGTATCTGATAAACGAACCTCCAAAGTATTCTCCCAACCACCAAGCAATGCAGCATCAAATTCAGACCGCAGTCATTTGCTTTTTAAATCCCTAACTTTTGCCTGAACCGCCCTTTGCGGGTTTTCAGTTCACCGGGATACCCTTTTTTGCCGAAGCCGCCCAGTGTAGGTTTTCGACTTCACGGGTGTACATCTTTTGAATTTTATCCCTAATTTTTGCCCGAACCTTTTATTCTGTTTTTGGTTCGCCAGGATGCCCCATTTTTGCCTAGACTCTCTTTTTTTTGTCCAGCGGGTCAATTTCAAGCAAAGTATTTTTTAACTGCGTCCGAATTCACAGGAGACGTAAAGTCTTCACCGTCCATGGTGGACAGCAACAAAGCTCCTCCTGAAAAGACTTTTCTGACAACGTATGGCCCTTCGTAGTTAGGGGTCCATTTGCCCCTGTGATCTGCCTGTGGCGGGAGAATCCTTTTCAGCACAAGGTCGCTCGTTTGAAAGCTCCGAGGATGTATCTTCTTATCATACGCTTTCTTCATCCAGCTCTGGTACAACCGACCGTATGCTAGAGAAGCTAGCCTCTTCTCATCCATTAAACTCAGCTGGTTCAACCTGTCTTTCACCCATTCTGCCTCGTCAAGTTGGACATCTCGTAATACCCTCAGGGAAGGAATCTCAACTTCCAGTGGTAAAACCGCTTCCATTCCGTATACCAACGAGAACGGGGTTTCCCCGGTTGATGTGCGTACCGTCGTACGATAATCGTGCAAAGCGAAAGGTAGCATCTCGTGCCAGTCCTTATAGGTCACCACCATCTTCTGAACAATCTTCTTTATATTCTTATTGGCCGCTTCCACAATGCCATTCATCTTGGGTCGGTAAGGAGAAGAGTTGTGATGTTCAATCTTAAAATTCTGACACAGCTCCTTCATCATCTTGTTATTTAAGTTCGAACCGTTGTCGGTAATAATCCGCTCAGGGATTCCATATCTGCAAATGATGTCTCGTTTGATAAACCTGGCTACCACCTGCTTGGTCACATTAGCATATGATGCCGCTTCCACCCATTTGGTAAAATAATCAATTGCTACCAAAATGAACCAGTGTCCGTTAGATGCCGTCGGCTCAATTTTTCCAATCATATCAATTCCCCACATCGAGAATGGCCACGGTGATGACATCACGTTCAGAGGACTCGGAGGCACATGGATTTTATCCGCATAAATCTGGCACTTATGACACCTCTTCGCAAACTTGAAACAGTCAGTTTCCATAGTTAGCCAGTAATAACCTGCCCGCAACAGCTTTCTGGTCATAGCATGCCCACCAACATGTGTACCAAATGTACCCTCATGTATCTCTTCCATGAGCAACCTCGCCTCTTTCTCGTCTACACAGCGTAGCAACACCAAGTCATGATTCCTTTTGTATAGGACACCGTCCGGATTCAGATAGAAATTACCAGTCAATCTCCTAGAGTCTTCTGATCGCGACTGGATGCCCCAGCCGGATACTCCTGGTTCTTCAGGAAATTCTGGATGTCAAAATACCAGGGTTTATCATCAGATGCTTCGTCAATGGCAAATATGAATGCGGGCCTGTCAAGCCGAGAGATAACAATCCTGGGAGCCTCGTTCCAGAAGTTAACCTTATACATGGAAGACAATGTAGCCAGGGCGTAAGCCATCTGATTTTCTGCTCGCGGCACATGATGCAATTCAACCTTGTCAAAGAAGGGCAACAATCTCCTTGCATAATTCATGTACGGTATCAAATTGGGCTGACGTGTCTCCCATTCTCCTTTTATTTGATTCACCACCAGAGCTGAGTCTCCGTATACATCCAGGTTTTTGATTCGCAAATCAATGGCTTCCTCAAGCCCCATGATGCAAGCTTCGTATTCGGCTTCATTATTGGTAACCGGAAAGGTCAATCGAGCAGTAAATGGGATGTGCGACCCATGTGGAGTAGTGACGATTGCCCCTATTCCGCTACCATAGGAATTTACAGCTCCGTCAAAGATCAACTGCCACCTGGAATCCGTCTTTGGCCCTTCATCCGGCAACGACTCTTCCCAATCTTTCATCTTCAGGTACATGATATCCTCGTCAGGAAAATCAAACCTCATCGATTGGTAGTCCTCAATAGGCTGCTCAGCAAGATACTCCGATAACACGCTCCCTTTTATAGCCTTCTGTGAAACATACTGGATGTCATATTCGGTCAAAACCATCTGCCAACGGGCAATTCTCCCCGATAGTGCCTGCTTTTCAAATACGTATTTGATAGGATCCATCTTCGAGATGAGCATGGTTGTACGATTTAGCATGTACTGCCTCAAACGCTTGGCGGCCCAGGCTAGCGCACAACAAGTTTTTTCGAGCATTGAGTATCGAGATTCACAGTCAGTAAACTTCTTACTCAGGTAGTATATCGCATGCTCTTTACGCCCTGTCTCGTCATGTTGACCGAGAACACAACCCATACTCCCCTCAAGAACCGTCAAATACATAATCAAGGGTCTCCCTGCCACTGGAGGTATCAAAATAGGAGGCTCCTGCAAATACTGCTTTATTTTATCGAACGCCTTTTGACAATTTTCATTCCATGTTACAGCCTGGTCCTTTTTCAACAGCTTGAATAACGGCTCACACGTGGCTGTTAGGTGAGATATGAACCGAGCGATGTAGTTCAACCTCCCTAAAAACCCGCGTACTTCTTTTTCTGTTTTAGGCGTCGGCATTTCTTGTATCGCTTTTATTTTCGCAGGATCGACCTCTATTCCTTTTTCGCTCACGATAAACCCCAGCAGTTTACCCGATCTCACCCCGAAGGTGCACTTGTTAGGGTTCAGTCTCAGCCTGAACTTCCTAAGCCTCTTGAATAATTTCAGCAGATTCACCAAATGTTCTTCCTCCGTCTGGGATTTGGCAATCATATCATCAACATAAACCTCGATCTCTTTATGCATCATGTCATGAAAGAGAGTCGTCATTGCACGCTGATACGTTGCCCCAGCATTCTTCAATCCGAAGGGCATCACTTTGTAACAAAATGTTCCCCAGGGCGTTATGAAGGTAGTCTTCTCCATGTCTTCTGGCGCCATTTTAATCTGATTATAGCCCGAGAAGCCATCCATGAAGGAGAATACGGAGAATTGAGCTGTGTTATCAACCAGCACATCGATGTGAGGAAGTGGAAAATCATCTTTCGGGCTCGCTCTGTTCAAATCACGGTAATCTACGCACATTCTCACTTTACCGTCTTTCTTTGGCACTGGCACAATATTAGTGACCCATGAGGGATATTTTGTAACAACTAGGAAACCAGCATCCCACTACTTTTGAACCTCCTCCTTAATCTACACAGCCATGTCCGGTCTAGTTCTTCAGAGCTTCTGCTTAACCGGCGGGCACTCTTCTTTTAGCGGCAGACGGTGAACAACCACATCCGTATCCAGCCCAGGCATATCCTCATACGACCAAGCAAAAATATCACTGTACTCTTTGAGCATTTCAACCAATCTTCGCTTGACATCGCTCTGCAGCGCGGCCCCTATACAGACATTCCTTTCGACCCCTTCCGACCCCAGATTGATGATCTCAATGACTTCCTCATGAGGCAGAATGATTCTTTCTTCTTGTTTTACCAACCAAGACAACTCTTCTGGAACATCGCCATCTTCGACAATCTCTTCTTCGGCCTGAAATACCGGGTGCTCAAAGTCGAAGTGAGTCATAGGCGGTTCATAGATGTCATCTGAAATAGTAACCCTGCAAAGGAAATGGTTAAATGCTTCAAAACACATACAAAGCGAATAACCACGTTGCCATTTTATTGTAAAAATAAAAACAGGAAAAACAGAGATCACAATATTTGTACATGAAAAACGCCTTTTATTTAACGATTAAACAATGCAATGTACATAACAGAATGGCCCTAAGCAAAATCACGATGCCCCGGGTAGGACACCGGATTGTTCAACAATTAAGAAAACAAAGCATTAATGTTTAGTTGTCACAGGAACAGTCTCCTAAATAGACCAATTGCAAAGCCCTTGTCCTGGCACGCTCGGCTGAATCCAGACGTCCATGTCGCAGTCGCTGTCTCCTTCTTCGGAATCTGAAACAGCGTTGATGGTCTCGTGATATACCCCGCCCGCCGTAATTGTTATTGGTCCTTTGAAACGGGGTGCCCCTGCAGTAGGCGTTGATGATGAAGGTTGATATCCCAGCCCAAATCTGTCCATTTTCACGGGGATATCCAAAGCCTTGCCCCAGCCCTTGGTCTCACCAGTCTTCACCAGAGCCTGAGCCTCTTTGTATAACGACACTGCCACTTCTGATACTTTACTTGGCCCTGGAACTTTGTCCTTGATGCGCAACCCCTCAAAGGCTTGACAAGGGGTTTCATGGATTTCGCCGTCGACTTCCACGTACTTGAATGACGACAGATGGCTGACCAGTATATCCTCCTCTCCGCAAACTGTGACCACACTGTCCCCCACCATGTACTTCAGCTTTTGGTGTAAGGTAGATGTGACTGCCTCAGCACCGTGGATCCATGGTCGTCCAAGAAGACAGCTGTATGCTGGCTGGATATCCATAATATAGAATTTCGTTTCAAAAACCTTCGGCCCCACCTGCAGAGGCAAAGTTATAGATCCAAAGACTGACCTCCGTGTACCATCAAATGCTCTGACCACCAAGTCACTAGGCGTACAAACGATCCCCCTGATGTCCAATTTCATCATTGCTTTCTTCGGGAGCACATTCAAGGAAGACCCAATATCTACCAGCATATGGGACATGATCGTGCCCCTGCATTCAACTGAGACGTGCAACGCCATATTATGCTCTCTTCCCCTAGGGGTCAAATCGAAATCCGTAAATCCCAAACTATGGCCTGCATTCACGTGCGCCATCACCCCTTCCAACTGATTCACAGAAACATCTTGGGGGTACAAACGCCGTGTCCAGAATTTTCAATAACGCATTCCTATGGGCTTCAGAACACAATAACAGCGACAATATGGATATCTTCGACGGCGTTTGTTGAAGGTGCTCAACAATTTTATAGTCACTCTTACGGATAAGACGCATAAATTCGTCTACATCTTTCAGTGACGTTTCTTTTTCATTCCTCTGCACTGGAACATTCTCATTCACTTTACCTTTACCTTTTGCCAATCGTTCAGCCTCTACCTCAGGCGATATAAAAATTCTCCCGCTCCTTGTCATCCCTCCAGTTCCGATGACATTGTCCACAACCCCAGCTGGTTGTTTACTGATATCAATTTTCTCCCCATCACAATATGCTTCCAGCCCATAAGTCCATGGTATTGTCTTGGTGCTCTCATAAGGGATTGGCCCTGCCTTTGTAATAGTGATCGTCGGCCGCCTGGCTGGCGCCGTTATAGTTATCGTTTTCCGTGAAATTGTCACCGTAGCAACATCACTTTGCTCATCAGCTAACACCTCTGCAGGTTTCTCAACTGCCGTTCTATCAAACTGCAACGTGCCTTCATCTATCAAGGTCTGAATACCCTTCTTCAATTCAGCACAACCCCCAGCTTGGGTCCAACATTCTAGACAAAACTCATCGCAGCCCGGATAGACACCTCCTTTCAATAACCTGCTCTTTACTTCACACAACGGTGTTTTCAGTTCATCAACATTCATGATCAGATTCAAACCCTCCTCAGTCAAAATAGCATTTGCCCCATGGTTGGGCATAGGATGTTGTACTATATTCGGACCTGCTTGTCCAAAATTTATGGCCTTGCTATCCAGTAGGTCCTGAACTTTATGTTTAAACGCATGACAGGCCTCTATGTCATGCCCGGGTGCCCCGGAGTGGAAGTCACAATGCTTGTTAACATCATACCCATAAGGAAGGGTTGGTCCCGTGGGCGGCGCCAAGGTCCTCTTTTCAACTAAAATCAGCCCCAACAGTGTCTGAAAGAGTTCCGCGTACGTGGAAGGAGGCGCTTCAAACACTCTTTTCGGCTTCGCATTCGGGAATCTTCTTTGGCCAGCATTCTGCCCCTACTGCTGCTGTGACTGCTGCTGTTGTTGCGGTGGTTGTTGTTGTCGTCTCTGTTGAGGAATCGGAATCGTGACACTAGCTATCTGATGCGGCTGATTATACTGGTGTCTTCCTCTGCCTCTTCCCCGACCACCAAATACTGCACTAGAATCACCTTGACGACGACCACCAAATGCTTTTCTATTACCTCCCGACAAAGTAGACTCCCCAGCTTGGAATCTTCCCACCTTAATACTATTCTCAATCATTTCACCCATCAAGATCAAATCAGAGAAACTGCCCAACGCAACAGGGAACAACTTCTCGTAGAATATCCCCGTGAATGTTCCAATGAACATATCATTCATTTCCTTCTCCACTAGAGGAGGATGCACTCTGGCCGCCATGTCGCGCCACCTTTGCGCATATTCTTTGAAACTTTCCCCCGTTTTCTGTGACAAGCCTTGCAGCTGGACCCTGTTCGGTGCCAGATCACTGTTATACTTGTAATGAGTCACAAACGCCTCAACCAGTTGCTTCCATGTCTTGATCTGAGTGGGCTCCAGCCCCATATACCACTCAAGTGACGATCCAGATAAGCTGTCTTGGAAGAAATGCATTAGCATTCTTTCATCATTCGAGTAAGCGGACATCCGTCTGTAGTAAGAGCGAACATGCACCTTCGGACAAGTATCTCCTTTATATTTGTCAAAGGTGGGAGCTTTAAACTTCAGCGATACCCTTAGGCCAGACACCAGTCCCATTGTGGTCATATCTAAACCAGAAGTACTCTGATTCACTACACCCTTCATTTGTTCCTCAAGCATCTTGATCCTCAGAACAGGATCCACAGGTCCATCCATACCCCTACCAGAGAAAGCATCTTCTTGTTGGTCTTCCATCCAATTAACATTCTCATTTCCGTACCCATCATACCCATTGTTACGACCAAATTGGTCTTCCATCCAATTAACATTCTCATTTCCGTACCCATCATACCCATTGTTACGACCAAATCTAGTCTGATTCATCACAGGGCCCCGTCCTCTGTTACCATACCCTTGAGCGGCCCCGACAGGTCCAAAAGACATCATTCCAGCACCATTTCCGTTACCGAATCCACCATAGGCCTGATTAGCATTACCAAATCCATCATGTCCGAAACCCTAAGCATTGAAACCAAACTTTCCATCCTGGTTGACATAATCAAACCCCTGGTCGTTATAGCCGAATCCGTTGTTACCAAAGCCATTGCCTCCATTGTTATCACCGCCCAGATTGGCGTCTCTGAATCCAACGTTGTTAATGACAGTCTCATTACCAATTCCTGTATTACCATTCCCGGTGCCAGCGCCATTGTTCACATTCACAGCAGGTATATTCACCACAGGTGAAGCTACAGGTGTAGGAGTACCATCCCCATGAATGGTTTCAACACGTACAGAGTTGTGGTCTTCGTTTCCGTTCC
Source organism: Lathyrus sativus (assembly GCA_963859935.3). Classification (NCBI taxonomy): domain Eukaryota; kingdom Viridiplantae; phylum Streptophyta; class Magnoliopsida; order Fabales; family Fabaceae; genus Lathyrus; species Lathyrus sativus. The sequence goes on along the minus strand of OZ012741.1, from coordinate 626,063,016 downwards.
CGACATTTCTTGCCAGCAAAGGTTGCACCAAAGTTTGCAAGTTTTCCTGCCCCTTCACAATTGTCTCCATCGTCTGCACGAACAACGCCAGCTTTTCACGCATCTCCTGCATCTCACTTTGCATCTGGTCCATGACTCTTTTGCAGTTGGTACGAGTAGAGTATCGATGAGGACGTTGACTTTCAATCCTGGAAAAACCTGGGGAGATGCAGGAAATGAGATACAGTTCAATAATTACCTGGTAATGCAATATGAATGTGTATGCAAATGCAACATGTGTCTGTGTGTTAGGGAATATCACTCCCCAATTATAGTGCCAATGTGCCAGTGCGGTGACAGTGATAGCAATAAGAAGCTCGAAACCCAATCATAGAAAACATCTCATACATTGCAGAAAATCCCATCAAGTCAGGAATACAATACTAATGAGCGTACAATAAGAAGGCATGGCCTCAACCAACAATCCTGGTGATGGCCAGCACAATGCGAATATAGCATACACATCAATACATGAGATAGTCAAGTGCGACCATACGCCTGGTACTCCTCTAATAATCTCTTAGTCTTGGGATGATTTGGTTGAGTAAGAAATCCCTCGACAAGTAGATATCTTCGCTTGAGAACACGTCGTAAATCCCCAATAGATTCCTCCCATGCCCCTTCTCCAAAGCGGTCATCTAACTTCCGTTTCTGAGACGCAACCTCCTTCTTGCACTCGATGGCTTTGTTCAATGAGTTCTGAAGACTATATCTTGTCATAACCTCCTCTTCATACTTTCTCTTTCTAGCCTTCAACTGATCTTCGAGTTCAGAAATTTGCTGTTTCAATTTGTCTTCCCTCTTTTTATTGTTGATTAGCGTAGCGTTCCATGTTCTGTTTCACGAAGCGATTTCCCGGTAGGCGGCATCGAGTGACTTCTTCTTGGACTCTAACATATCATGAGAGCTTCTGAATTCTTTTCCCAGGCGTTCACGTTTCTTTGTCTCTTCTGTCAATTCGGCACCTAGCCTGTTTACCAACTCAGTCTGCTGTTGGAAGTAATACACAACTTTGTTCTTCTCACTCCGGATTTGAGCCAATTCCTTCTCTAACTCTTCATTGATCTTTATCAAGTCTTCTTTTTCTTTCACAACCCGCTCATAGACCTCAATAGCCACAGTAGTCGGTTCCTCAACTGGAATGGGAACAGGACGTGATACTGCTGGAAAAGGCATCTGCACCTGGCTTACCCTCTCTTGAATCCACACCTTGTAAGGCATATAGGCTTGACAATCATTCTTGCCTAGTAATGGTTTCCCTCTTCTGCAGATATGATTCCAAGAGCGCTGAAGCTTGGCCAATAATTCCCCACTCAGGTCACCAGTGAAATACAGAGATTCCTGTACTTCTTCCTCCTCCGGTGGACTCTTCAAAGCATACCTAAACTGTCGGACCAACAAAGATGGGTTGTAATTAATACAACCCTTCCTTCCAATTAGAGGAACGTTGGGAAACCCGACACAATTGAAGATAATCTCTGACCCCAATAAGTCTCTGTCAAACCATACAATGTCTTTTGAAGAAAGTCCCATTAGACGCTCGGACCATTCAGCTGTATCTGCAGACTCAACAAAAGGACCCTTCTTGGGCAGATGGCTCTCAAACCACATATTCAGCAAAGGTACACAACAATGGACATTCTTCCCCCTTCTGTTTTCATTCTTATAATGCAAGGAATGATAGAAATCTCCAATCAAGGTAGGCACCGGGTTGCCTGCAGCAAACAAGTGGAATGCATCCAAATCAACGAACTCAGGCAGATTAGGGAACAGTATAATCCCATAGATGCACAAGGCAAGAACAACGTTAAACACGATCCAGCAGCCACTTTTGGCATATTCTTGAGCTTTGCTAACCAAGAACTTGAGAGAAAACCCAGAAACTCCATGCCAGGAAGTCAACAACAACTCTGCAGGATCCATATGCAAGGGAACAACTAAGTCTTCCAGCTTAGGCTTAGCATCAAAGTGAATGAAGGGCACTTTGTTCTGAACTGGCAACTCTAGAAACTCAGCGTACTCTTCCATGGTCGGAGCCAAAATGAAGTCCTGGAACATAAAACACCTCAAAGAGGGATCATATAACTGCATCAATGTGTATAACCCATTCAGCTTGTATGCAGTTGGCCTGCAAACCAAACTCAGTAGTCTCCCATAGCTCTTTCTAAAGCTTCTCTTCACATCATCGTCAGCTAGGGAAATCAGACCCAACAGAGGAGTCACATCAGGGGTAGGCAACTTATACGCAACAGTCTTCCTCAAAGTACTCATAATAACAGATAGAAGTCCAGAGCACTAGAATCGGGAAGTATGAAAATGCACCTGCAGCACAGACACACGTTAATGATATGCACATGATGATGCAAACAATGCAATATGCATACAATGCAACAAGGGATCAAGTGCCCCTGGCTGAGAAGCCCAATCCACAATACTGGCCTTGAATAGACCCACAAACTGCTCAAGACCATTCACAATGCTCCAACCCGGTCTCTGACAGACCCAATAACACTGTCCTCAAATACCACTGAACCTCAATCAAGAAAACCGGTAATCTGGAGGTCAAGTTACCTGCATGCCCCAACCCCTCTCACAGGTAGGTGTCCTAATAACTGACACAAGGTATGTCATCCTATGCGGTCATTGGCGTCACATACTTTCAAGACTGATGATACGATACCCAGAAGGTGTGGCATCATCATGTCCTGAAGAGGCCTCACTTAGCCAACTTCCAAATGATCGGTCCCCAGAGTCGACAATCCAACTAACCAACAACCCCTTCAACCCAAAGGGTTGAAAAAGAAGCCAACCAGAAGAACCTCGTCTGAGCGTGGATTTTATGAGACACTAGTACATGCAAAGCATGCACGCACCCACTAATTTCCACTCTAATTCTAGGTGCACTCAAGCCCAGGTCCGACTTATCTCTCAATCATAGAACCCCCTCATACCCACAGCAATAATAACAATAATATAATGCTGAATGTAAAATACAGAAACGTAAATCCATACAAAACCCACGACGGGAAAACAAGCGCTAGGGTTGACTCGCGTAGGGAACCGTTGGAATCCCCAGCAGAGTCGCCAGCTGTCGCTATTGCGAAAATCGGCGCCGGATGAACAGAAGAGTCACCACCGTGCGTTATTTATCCCAAAGGAGGGAAAGGAAACGCTCGAAGTAAACCTACCGCAAAGACGGGAAAGGAATGGTCATCGCAACCAAATCCTGGATTCGGGAGTCGGTTACGCAAGGGGAAGGTATTAGCACCCCTAACGTCCGTCGTACTCGACGGGATCCACGCTTGTTTTCTAGTACGGATTGTTATTCTATCTATTCTATAGGTCTGGGGTTAAAAGAAAAGAAAATGACTCGGCAAGGTATCGCACTTTATGCCTACGTATTCCCGTCTGGAACGATAAATCAGAGTCAACGTAGTTCGCCTACCTACTGGAAAGGAGGGGAAGGTTGCTCGCTAGGATATTGCATCCTATGCCTACGTACTTTCATACAGCATGAAAGATCAAAGCAAACGTAGTTCGGGCACGGAAGACACAAATTTGTATGTTTATCTTTTATCCTTATGAAAAAGGTTTTCTCCTGATTACGGGTCCAAGCGGACAAGAATGACTCTTTGATTGGTTTACAGTTTTTTACGCAAGAACTGTTTTTTATTGATGTTTAACCTCTTATTGTATTTTTGATTGTTTTGAGATGAGAAGAGAAAGAACTCTAAAACCTAGGGTTAAAATGGGGAATCAAAATCTACCTTAATTTTGTCATGCATGGATTAACACCTAATGTCTATCATATTTCTCTCTTGCGCAGAGAGAAACAGAGATCCTAAGGGATAGACGGAAAAGAAACAACATATATACAGTAAAGCAGTAAAATGCATGAATGCAGCAGTACAAGCGAGGCAAGGGAGTCCCACTCAACCTCGAACCTGAAAACAATAGGCAAAGTGAAACGGCTTCACTTCAAACCTAAGGGGAAAATTAACAAACAATACAGCAAAGAAAATAAAACCCCAAAAACCCAGCTCTAACAGCACACCAGCTACTACAGCAGCAACTCTGAAAAATACCAAACTCTGACGGTTGATAAACAGCAATCTCCCAATGAACCCCAAAGATCAAACTCCAATGATACCCAAGCTACAACAAGCTTCCATCTCCAAGGAATCACCAAGCTCAAGCAAACACAGAATCTTAACCAGTTGACAGCATCAGACAGCAAATAGCTCAAAACAGCAGTAAACCCTAGCTTTAACAGCTGCACAGTTTTGACATGAATAATCTTCATCTTTGTCAATCTTTGATCTTCATCTCTATCTTCACTGGCTTCTTTCTTCAGGGCAAGCTCTCCTAGATGATAATCACTTAACAAGATGAGTTGAATGTTAAACAGTTCATTGACTACCAAAGGAAGCCTACAAACAGTTTAACATTATAGCAGAGTGGTTCTCTCAAAGTTCTACCTCTAAGGTAAGGCCACTTATCCCTCTAAAGGAGAGAGGTGAATACCATAGAGGGACTTTTATGTCATAGAGAGGAATGGAAGTACAAGAAGCTTACCATGTTTACACAAAGAATTTGTTCTATTCTAAGGCTTTACCTATCTCCTATCTCCTATCTCCTATGTCTTCCATGTTTACACAAAGAATTTGTTCTATTCTTGAGACAATTATTAAAATGAGGGGAAAAATTCCATGTCAAAATGATTATCTTTGGATTAATATGAATTTTCAAAGATGCTAAATGAAATGAAACAAATAAAATGAAAAATGAAAAAAAACATGTGGCAAATAGCAATTAAACACAATGTAAAGATGCAAATGGGCCAGGGGGTGTTGGAAGCATTACGCGCCCTAAGCCCAAATGTAATCAGAAAATAGGAAAAAAAAGACAAACATTCGGTGCAAATAGAAACCAAATCGCGTGCAATCTGGATGGGCCTCTCAAATGGGGGTGGAAATATCATTTTGAACTTAAGCCCATTGTTAGCGTTTAATGAAACGCTTCGTTTCATGTTCAGAATCTCCTTTTCACAAAATGAAACCAAATCACAGCCACACGATCTTGCTCTGGGTCAAAGTCCTAAGGGAGATCCTACGACTAAGGAGTTATCTTCAACCTTGGCAATGTTCAGTGGAGGGAAAGCCATGTTCAAACTTCATCTTCATTCATTCGTAACTTCATCGATTCTCCATCAAAACTTGAAATTAAAAACACTAATCCACCTGAAATCTTACCAGCAATTCAACCATAGCCTCTAAACACATTGAAACTCATCCCATCTCCAAACACGAATCAATCTCCAAGAATTAGTCCATAATCAATATTCACCAAACCTAAAATTAATTAGCTCAACCTCTTCACCATATCTCCCTGAGTTCCCCAAGCCATTTAACTAAGCTTAAATCTCCATAACTATCAAGAACGATCCATCAACAAAAAATTGGTAACCTAAGTTTTTGTCTCTAATCCACACGAATTGTTATCAAAAAGCTTCTAACGATCATTTGCAAACTATCTAACCACCTAAATCCTGAAGAAACTACTTAAATTATGCTGTGGAGTGAGATTTACCAACCTGAGAATTTGAGAAGAACAGATGGATAACACCTTCAAGCCAAGCTCTAGCAAGCTCCAGACACGATCAATGGATGATGAACTTGCTTCTGTATGCAAAATAACCACTTGAAATAGCCTGGATTGCAGAAATCGAATCTGAGTTGCAGGTCTGAAATTCTGAGATCAAGAACACGATTTGGCCACGAATCTACTTGGATCTTGATTGGTAATCACTCAGTAACATCAATGGAAGTAATTGGAATCAAGAAACTAGATGGAAAGTAGTGGAATGAGTGTAACCGATTCCAATTGCAAGCAAGAAGTGTGAAAACTCAATCTCTTTTCTCTCCTTCAATTATCACCAACCCCTTCTTCTGATCAATCCTAATACATATATAGATGATGTTAGAATCCTCTAGAATGTTCTGGATGGCTCCAATGAGATTATGAAATTCTCATGTCATAAATTTCTCACTTGATGATATCAACATATCAGTTCTGGTTTTAGCTCTCAATTCAACTTGGCTTGTGTTCAATTTACCTTCTAAGGAGATATTGGATGTGTGTGGATAGTTAGTTACCTTGCATTTCACTCCTTGGTATGTTTAGCATGTGTTACTTATAATGTAAGTAACAAATGGTCATTCCATGATTATAACTTCAAATGAAAAAAATACCAATACCATTGTATCTAAAATGATATTTCCAAGCAATTTGATATGTCATTTGAGTTGTTTTGGCCATGTAGTGAAAAATCCCAAAATTAGGTCACTTTAATGAACTTAATTCTTTCCTTATTTGGTCATTTATGCCACTTTGGGTTCCAAGCATTTCCAAGTCCTCATGATCTCTTAGCTAGCCTAAAAACCTCATTTTGAGCACATCTCATGTTGAACATTTATTCATTTGAGGAGTGGAAGATGGAGATTTGGATCCATGTTGAAAAATGACTTATAATTCAACTTTCCCAAAATACCTCTGAGTTGCCAAGACCATAACTTGAGTTCTACAACTCCTCTTGAGGACTTCTAGTACTCAAATTAAATCTAAGATCAAGATCTACAACTTTCATGTTGGCCAAGAATCCATTTGAAAACTCCTTCATGGGCAAAAGTTGCTTGGAAGTCAAGTGACTTTCACAGATAAATTTCAATGTCCTCTGATGACCCATAACTTGCAAGAACCATAACTTGAGTTCTATAAATCTCCTTGAAGACTTCTAGTACTCAAATTAAAGGTATTTAGAATATCTACAAATTTCATGTTGTCCAAGAATCCATTTGAAACTTGCATTTTGACTTATCTGGCTTGGAAGTTAAGCCTAAATTAGGGTTTTTTTACACTGAAACCCTAATCTAATAACCCCTTCTCTTCTTGATTCCTCTTGATTTCTCCTTGGCACAACACCAAACATATATCCCCATATCAATTCATGACCTCTACAACCTCCAAGCTGACCTTGATACTCTTCAATCACCCAGTTGACCTAGGGTTGACCCAGATGAAACCCTAGTTGACTGCACCTCAGCTGTAGCTCTTGTAACCAAACCAATGACTTGCTTCATATTCAAAATGACCCTCTAGGCCCTCCATGATACTAGCACACATTCCATACCCTCAGTTCATAGCTCATATCTCATTGGTGATCCTCAAACACATCCCCAGATAGGAGAGAAATCCACTACTTGACCTTCTAACTTCTCAAAGCTTCACCTCCTTTCCCGGTGACTTGAATAGACTTTAGGCTTGAATCAAAACCCCTTTTGATGTGCTTCTTTAGATAGTAATGGCACTTAATCCCTTGTTGGATGACTTGCTTATGCTATGCTATGCAAATGATTGAACTATGTACACTATCTACTATGCAAATGACAATGCAATTGAAACATAAATCAAGTAAAATAAGTTGGTCAAATTTTAGGGTGCAACAATACCGTCGTTGCATCCCAGAGGAAGAAATAGAAGACATCATCACCCAATGCCACTCAGCACCATATGGTGGTCATGCCAGCACCCCAAAGACGTGCGCTAAAATCCTACAGTCTGGCCTATTTTGGCCCAGTCTCTGGAAGGACGTCCATACCGCGATACTAAAATGCGACCGGTGCCAACGCACCGGCAACATCTCACGACGCGATGAAATACCTCAGAGAGGAATCTTGGAAGTAGAAATCTTTGACGTCTGGGGAATCGACTTCATGGGACCATTCCCACCTTCTTTTGGAAATAAATACATACTCGTCGCTGTCGATTATGTATCGAAATGGATAGAGGCCATTGCCGCTCCAACTAATGACACGCGAGTAGTCGTTAAACTCTTTAAAAACGTAATCTTTCCAAGATTCGGTGTGCCTAGGCTCGTCATTAGTGACGGTGGTTCGCATTTCATATCGCGAATCTTTGATAAACTCCTTTCCAAATACGGAGTAAAACACCGTGTAGCCACACCGTATCATCCACAAACTAGTGGACAAGTGGAGGTTTCGAACAGGGAGATAAAACAAATTTTAGAAAAGACTGTCGCAACCTCCAGGAAAGACTGATCATCAAAGCTGAACGAAGCTTTATGGGCATATAGGATCGCCTTTAAGACACCGATAGGCACCACACCATTCAAACTAGTTTACGGAAAATCATGCCACCTGCCGGTAGAATTAGAGCATAAAGCCTTCTGGGCTATTAAAACACTAAACTTCAACTACACTGCGGCAGGCGAAAAGCGTATCTTGAACCTTCATGAGTTGGAAGAGCTAAGATTAGACGCGTACGAGAACGCACGCATCTACAAAGAAAGGACCAAGAAATGGCATGACAAACGTTCAATCCGGAAGCAGTTCAGAGTGGGAGACATTGTGCTCCTGTTTAACTCCAAATTGAAATTATTCCCTGGAAAACTAAAACCTAGGTGGTCTGGACCTTTTGAGGTCACCAAAGTCCTAAAGAGTGGAGCTGTTGAAGTCACAAATCGAATCAACGCACCGTTTATAGTAAACAGACAGCGTTTGAAATATTATAATCAAAGTGAAAACAATGACCACGTGAGCAATATGAAATTGCTCGAGATCCCCGACTAGCTTATCTCCAAGCTATCGTCAGGCTTCTGACGTCAAAGACAGCGCTGATTGGGAGGCAACCCAAAGTTTTCCTATTTTTCCTTCTAAATTTATTAAAACTATTCTCTTTATTAAACTCATAATTTCTATAAATTTCTATTATCTTATTTTCCATTATCTATATTTATTTTATATTTTTCTCTTATATCACTTTTGTTATTTTTCTTAAAATTACGATCTGAGTGAATGTGACTTTTTCCAGGATTTTAAAAGTCATTCTACTTTTCTTCCATTCTATCCGACTAACGAGTATGGCCGACATTGACGTTACGACTGTTGTGTTTAGAGGACGAGCTCAGCAGGCCAGATTCGGGGCACTGACTCAAAGAAACTTTACTTCGACTCTGTACTACGATACACCAACCATGGCCAAGCTAGGAATTCAAGATAGCATTCAGTACCTTTTTAACCAATTAGGCTGGGAGCAAACCGCTCTCAAGACTCGATTCGCTACCTTCCGCGAACTGACACTAGAATTCCTTAGCTCCCTAAGTTACTTACCTGAATATGGCTTTGGATCCACTAAAGAGTTAATAACCTTTAGAATGTTTGGAATAGACCAAACAACAACCTTACCACGTTAGCTACCATCCTAGGCTTCCCTAGCAATCCATTCGTGTTTACTGCCATTGAAGAGGATTTTGATCTCGAATTAGACCAATTCTGGGGTTCCATCACTGGAAACTATCACCCAGAACCGAACGACATGCATAACCATGAGATACACAATCCAGCCTTCCGCTATTTCCATAGGATATTAGCCCATACCCTCTTTGGTAAGGAAGAAAACATCACAACAGTCTCAAAGGACGAGCTGTTCATCCTTTTCCGTGCTTCCCAAGGCCGCCCTGTAAATGTTGTCCCTTTTATGATGAGGGCATTTACACGCATCAATCAGGATCCGCACTCACCCATTTTAATAGGAGGCCTAGTCACCATGATCGCCCACGAGATTGGTCTGAGGTATTACCTGAACAAAGCCGTCCGTTTCGGCAACCTCAGAGCAATGGACATCCAGTTCTGCTTCAACAGACGCATTCTAGGTACCTTAGGACCAGGAGCCTATGAATACCAAATAGCTGATCAACCTGTCCACCTTTTCACATTGCCCAACCATGAGCTAACCAATATCCATAACAAAGATAATTGGCTCTATGAATTGGATGAGCCTATGGGACCTCTATCACCTCACTCCACACCCCAGGCTTATATGTATGACAGTGATCAAGTCTCTGAAGCGCATGACTATTTATACTACCAAGACTATGAGTCCGAAGTAGAGATCGATCTTGAGACCCCTCCTAACTACCATAATTTTCCTGACCCCACGCCTGAACAAAACACAGATAAGCTAGACGCTGTTCTGAAAACTGTAGACAACCTCAAGTTGGAAGTAACCACTGTCAAAGATGAATTAACGCAGCTTCATATGGATTTCGTTTCCTTCATGGACTTGGTTAGCGACCAATTTAATACCGTTGTTCAACAGGTCAACAATTTGAAGAAACCAACAGAGTGATCTTCTAGTTTTTGCTTTAATTTATGTTTACTGCATTTTACATTATTCGCAATTAGTTCATTTTACAACTATTTACTCTTCTTGGATATTGTACTACCGTACGCTCATTTTTCGATTTAATGTTATTTTCATTTCAGTTCTACCATTACTTATGTTTCCTGTTCATTTTTAGATTGTCATTATTCCATTATAACTCATATTTCCATAATTTCCACTGTAAAATCGCTCAACAAGCAAAATTCTGCAATTCTGCAGACTTTGCTGATGTGACGGTCGTCACACTTCCACCACGGTCGTCACGCGTGTTACGGCCGTCACAGACCCCTGACGGTCGTCATGCAGAAAAACCCCCAATTCTGTTTTAAACAGAGTTGCGCCCCTCTCCTTTCCCTCTCCCCTAATTTCCCACTCTCCAATTCTTCAAACCCTATCCAAACCCTCCGAATCCCCCACAAACCACCCACCATTTTCACCCTCCCATTCACCGATCTACAGTACCCACTGCACTCCCCCGCATCACCATTCTCTGAAATACCATAATCTCCATCCTCTGCACTCCTCTCACAACAATGGCCGGTGCTAACCCCGAATTCAGCGACATCACCTTCCGTGAAGGAGAGGCCGGTGAACGGCAGCAGACAAACTTTCTCGCATTCCATCAATGGTCGCTACAACCGACCCGGTATGCTCATCTGAACTCTCTAACGGAACTCGGAATCCTCGACGGCGTCACTTGGATGTTGCAGAGAGCCGGCATCTGGCATCTCTGCACCACTCCCCAGCCCATCTACGAGCAACTCACGCTGGAGTTTCTCAGTTCTTTCGCCTACACAACATCATCCGGCGATGCCAACCAACTCCACGGTGCCGCCTGCTTCCGGATGTTCGGCACTGAATATCAGGTCCCCCAGGACCGCATCGCCGTCATCCTGCAGTTCACCCACAGCGACGATGCTCACCGCCGCATCTCAGACCAGTTCTACCAAGAGGCCTTCCCTCTCTGGAACAGCCTGACCGGAACCACTCCAGATAGCTGGGACACGCTGAACGCCACTCATATCCATAACCCAGCTATCCACTACTTCCACCGCGTGTTGAGCAACACCGTATTAGCTCGTGACAGTAACCATAAGGTCAACTCGAAGGAGCTGTTTTTCCTCTGCTGTGTGTTCGCTACAGAGCCGGTTAACGCCGCCCCGTTTCTCTTGGCTCACATTCAGACCAACTGCAACCGCGACGCCAAACCTTTTTACTTCGGTGGCATCGTTACATCCATCTCCATAGGCCTCGGTCTTGGCGACTGCCTCCAGACACTCCGCTAGATGCCTCCCGTATTCCTAGACACCGACCACTGCCGCGCCTCCCACCTCATCAAGGCCCGCCGTGATGGCCGCTATCATCCTGTAGTGCGCGACCGTACTATCCAGAGCATCATCCTGCCTTCCCGCACTACCCAGATGCATCCTGAAGACAGAGCCAACTGGCTTTTCGACACCGCTGCCCGAACACATGACAACATCCCAGAGCCCAGGGACGAAGTTCAGGAAGAGCTCGACAGAGCCGACCAGCCTGAGCCTTCTCACGCAGCTGCTGCTGCTGGCCCTTCCACACGCCGCCGCCCCCGTCCTGCCACTGATGACACATCCGCGGCCCTCCTTCGCTGCATCGAGCAACAGAACCATATGATGCTCATGATGGAGCAGCAGAACCGCAGGGCTGCGGAATTTGAAGCTTGGCAGAGAGAGCAGACCGGCCAAATCCAGCAGTCTCTGCAGATGATGCACGACATCCATTCCGGCATGGCTGACGAGATGGCGCACCTCACTGTGCGAGTTGACGGTCTCCGGGATTACATCTTCCACACCGGGGCTCTGAACCTCGTCGCCCGTGATCCCCCAGCCAGAGGTCGAGGCAGAGATAGAGGACGAGGACGGGATCAGTAGTATCTTCATTTTTGCCATTTTTGTTGTTTTTTTGTATTTCCTTTGTATCTCCCTTCCGCATTCCTTCAAATCAGTGGGGACACTGATTGAGATAGTGTGGGAGCGGATCGTTATTTCCTTTTCATTTCCCTTTCTCATGTTATTTCCAATGTACTTGTTTTTTCGAATTTAAAGAAATTTTAACTTTCGGTTTCGGCAAATAAGCTCTTATATATATATATATATATATATATATATATATATATATATATATATATATATATATATATATATATATATATATATATATATATATATATATATATTTATCTCCGTTACATGAACTCCCCGCGTTTCATATGACTATACAAAGAAATCTTTAAGCATCACGAGGACACGCCAAAGTTCAATCAAGTATGGAAATCCCGAGAAGAAAATTTTTACAACTCCATTACCGTCCTGACACCTTAGACCTCCAGTTTATGCGAGTCCGTTTCACTACCTACACGTACCGAAGTTTCAAGCTCCTACTCAAACGTAGCCCCCGGTAGTTTATACAAGCAGTCAACACCATCCTAAATGCTTCTAAGCGATGAAACCGATGCAAATAAGTGTGTGTGATCTCTGACTCAAAATGAAAAAAAAATCATGAAGAAGAAAAGCCATATAGCTCGAGTATAGAGACATGTCCCTTCTAAGTTAGGTGCTCCTCACCCGAGCATTTAGCCCAACGGTACAGAAAGTCCTTGGAAATCAATAGCATAAGCTTATGTGCAAAGAAGAATCGAAATAGAAAAGAGATCATACCACTAACAGGTTGACTTGCCATGAAAGTATACGGATAACGGGCTTAATGTGACTGCGCCAGAACAAACCAGGTAAAACTTGTTGCAAGGGACTTTACGCCAAGCTGCAGTAGCATGATTGGAACTGGGCTTGCATAAAAGAGGAGGCCTTCGAAGACTTACAACTCAGTGTCACCACTGTATGTGTGTTGTTTCGATTTTTGTCTTGGACTTCCTAACTTGTAATTTGAGAAAAACCTCTCGGAAGGGAGGAGCGCGCCGCGTGTTTGCCACATTTTTCTAACTTTTACTTGAGGACAAGTAAAGATTCAAGTTTAGGGGAGTTTGATAACACGAAAATATATCTATAAAATGACGTATGTTTTAACTAATGTTTGACCGATTTCACTCCGAATTTGGGGCATTCCATGCTATTTGTCTAAGTATTATGCAGGTATTCGAAGAACATGTCCAAGCAAAGCAATATGAAGAAAAGGAGCAAAAACAAGTGGAAAATGCATGAAAAACCAAGTAAAAACCAGCAGAAACGAGCCTGACTGATGTGACGACCGTCACACAGATGTTACGACCGTCACACAGCCATGACGACCGTCATGCAGCCAGAACGTGGCAGAATGAAGTCACGTGCAATTTCTCCCCTCAAAGACCAAAAGTGTGGCCATTAACTCCTATTTTTTCTGCCTCAAACCCACTTCCTGAGGGAATAACCGTTAGATACTCTCCCTCTATAAAAGGAAGAGGTTGGGACCTGAAAAGGGGGCCGAATTCAAGACAACGAAGTGCTGCCAATTCGTCTTCAGAGCAACCTTTCCATTATTCTATTCTTATTTGTTTCTCTTTCCTTTCTCTGCATTCTTTGAGATTTTGTAATTTCTATTTCCCTTGTACGATCAATTGGCACCAAGACCAGAATCCTGCCAACATTTGTGGAGGATCTGCCCAAAGGCCAATTGGAATATTTTACAGGTTTTAAATTTTAATCGTAATTTCAGTTTTCATTATGATGCATGTTATTAATTACTGTTTTTATTTATGTATTGCCATTTCTATTTCCATGTCTAGCTAAAATACTGTAATCGATATGTAATAATAATTCAGACGAAATTTGATAATAATTGGCGTAGTTTTTCTCTTTTCAAAAACTCAGTTATGGTTTTAGTTTTTAATCAAAATTCTAAATAAATCTTTGTCACGACAGTGAGAAGCTATTTACGGTGGTTTTGCCACGACAGTGGGAAACCATATTAAGGTACAAACCAACAAGCGACAGCTGAGGTAATACCAGATAGTAAAAACTAGGCATTCGATTTAAAAACAGCGAAAGCGCTTTAAAAAGGATTAGAACTTAGAGATTTCCAAAAGGTAACTTTAACCCCGAACGGGATAGCGAAAGCATACGTTCCGCCTTAGAGTTGCGACTAGCGTCAACAACCATCGTGAGACAAAAGTCTTTAAATCACTATTTTCTTCTTAAACTAAGTTTGAAAACATTTAATACGCCAATAAGTTGTCAAATCCCCGAAGAACAAAATTATTGCATATCGATTCATAAATTCATATCTTAAGTAAAACCTTAGTTCCCTTTAGTTTACGCATTTATTCTGCCATTATTCAACTTGAAACCAAACCGACCTAGCTAAACACCGTAACACCCGATAACACTAGATTGATTACGAGTCCCTGTGGGATCGATATCTATTATTACTACGCGATAGACTGTGCACTTGCAGTTAGATTTGTTAGACATAGAAAGTCGCGATCAGTTATCGAAGATGAGTTGACTGATAATGACTATCTGCATAAGTTTTTCTCACTTACACAAAAGCACCCACATGCTGCATTAAAAAAGAACATGATACATAATCACTTCATCGACTCGCACACCCCACATACCATTTTTCATACAATACACCTACCTAATTTTTCAACAGGGACCACTTTCATTTGTTTTATTTTTTCTGATTAATATTCATGTAGCAAGAACAAAAACCTGTCGCTTGTCTTCTTTATGCTTCACTACCGTCCAGACGGGCACTCGCGTGCTCGTCTGTTCGCTTTTTTATTGCATACATATAAATATAAATGATATATTTTTATTTAATATTAATTTTATATGGAAGTTATGTGGGAAGTTATTAGTTGAGAGTTATATGAAAGATGATAGTAGTAGTTCAATGGAAGTTAGTGTGTAAGTTATATATTTTAAAATAAGGGTAAATTTGGTATAAAAAAAAGCTACACCAAAAACCAAGTATTGTCTTTATATATGTTATAGATTATAGATTAATATTAATTTTACATGAAAGTTATGTGGGAAATTATTAGTAGGGAGTTATATGAAAGATGATAATAGTAGTTCAATGGAAGTTATTGTGTAAGTTATATATTTTAAAATAAGGGTAAATTTGGTATATAAAAAAATTACACCAAAAACTAAGTATTGTCTTTATATATGTTATAGATTATAGATTACACCATTATCCTTCATACACCATAACCTCACTTCACCAAACCATCACAAGAAACTCTCCAAACCTCACACACACCTCTAACAAGCCATCGCTATCTTGATGCCACCGAGATAGGTCTGAAAAGAAGAAAGAAAGCGACACAGTGAAAGGGGTGGTTGAGACTCACAAAGGAAAGAGAGTGAAGTAACTTTTTTTATTTGTATCTTTTCTTAGTTTTTTTAGTTTGATTTGAAAAATTCAAAACTTGATTAGTAATTAATACTATATTTTAATTCAATTTTATTTGATGTAAAAAGAAGCGCAACCCTTCCCCTTGTGCTGGATTTTGTTTTTTGTTTTTTTGTTGTTATTTTCATTATTATAATTATTGTTATTTATTATGATTTATAGTTAAGAGGTTAAATTTAGAATATTTTGTGGAATTTTATATAGGTAGCACTTTTTCTTCTACATAATACACTAAGACAAAGATTTTTTTTGTTTATCATATTTCATCATGTTTTATTTCTTTTGCTTTTGTATGATTGTCTATAGAATATGTGTGTCTGTAGTTTACGATTTTGTGTATAATATGTACTATAGATTTACACTATCGTGTTTCTGTTTGTATATAAAATAGAATTTGGTGCGTGAAAAAAAATATTACATGGGTAGCTTTTGATTTTATGGTCATTTCGTATAACTTTTAAAAATAAAAAATTTAGATTTTAGTCTAACTTTAATTGGAATAATACTTATATAAAAAAATGAATTTTTTATTTATTTATAATATTTTCGCATTTTTATTAGCTAATTTGAATTTTATAAAAAATGTAAAAAATAATAATATAAATAATAGTTTTGCCTTTTTATTAGCTAATTTGAATTTTATAAAAAATGTAAAACAAATAATATAAGTGTGATAATTATTAATTGTTTTAAATATATTTATTTAATTTGATTAATTAAATTATTAGTTAATTTTATTAAATATTTATATTTAAATTAATTAATAATTTCTTGTCACTGATTCGATTGTCATGACTTGTCTGTGTCTATGTTTTGAGCTGGATATCTCTGTTAAATTCTTGAAATTTTTGCCGTTGATAAATCTTTTATTTTTATTCACGATGTTTTGCCGGACTGTTAATATTTTTTCACGATATTTTTCCTTGATTGTATTTTCTCTATGTGTCTCACGATACTTTATCATGAATGTCTGTTATTTTATCACGGTGCTTTGTCGTGCACTTTCTGTTTATTTTACACGATATTCTGCCATGTGCTTTTTATCTGTTTTCACTGTGATGTTTTGTCACGTATATCTGTAACTTGTATTCACGATGTTTTGCCGTGTACCTCTGTTTTTATTCGCGATGCTTTGCCGCGTATTTTTTTTCCTGTTTTTACACGATGTTTTTCCGTGACTGTTTATTGCTTTTACGTGATGTTATTCCGCGTATCTGCTATTTGTTACTCGCGATGCTTTACCGCGTATTTTTGTCTATTGATTACATGATGTTTTTCCGTGTATTTCTATTGACTTTTCACTGTCTGATTACCATGATGTTTTTCCATGCGTATCCTGTTCTATTTTGTCTGTCTGACCATGCATGATGTTTTTCTGTGTACTGTGTCTATGTCTTATTTGCTTGCCATTTACATGATATTTTTTCATGTATATGTTGCTCTCTTTCATCCTTGTTGATTTAATCCAAGGGAAGGGACTGTATGTTGACTTATTGTCAATGTGCATGTCCATCATTTATTCTTTACTTGTCTTTGTTGTTCTTGGTTCTTAGAACCTAACAACTCGTAGTTCCACGAACTACGGACGCTCTGATTTCTCAAGTTTCTCTTAATAATACATAGGCACAAGCCCCCGATCATTGGCGAGCAACCTTTTCCTTTTTCACACTTTTCTTCTTTTCACCCTTTCACCTGTAGTTTCTGAACTATGATTGCTCTGACTTCCTGTTAAGAATACGTATGCATAGGATTGCGATGATCCTAGCGAACTACCTTTTTCTTTTTCCACATTTTCTCTTTACTTTACCCATCCTTACCTTAGCAAACAATTTTAGTCAAATCACAAATATTTCAAGAGGTTCCTATAGAGTACTATTTGCTATGCATTTGATCTCTCTTTGATTAGCTTCCCTTAGTACCTTCCCTTAATATAACCAACCCCGTACCTTTGATCTCTCTTACTTAGCTTTAGGCCTTACTGTTTCCTATGCATTTACTTAGGGTTTTTGTTCGATCTTTCCCCTTTTCCGTGGATAAAACAAAAGTTTGGTAGTGACATCATTGTTTTGTGAGCCAAGCTGATCTGATAGCTTTGGTATTCGATTTTAACTGCGACAATATGAGTTGTGATGTAATATGATTTTTTTGTATTTATATGATCAAATTGATGGTCGTTATGAGTAGATCGTAGAAATTGAGATATTTTACAACTCTGTTTTGGTATATGTGATTTTGGCTGATTTTCCTCATTCCTATCAAATTCTGCGATATGTGATTTTCCCCAAATTTTCCCAAAAGTCGAAAAAACTTAATTTTTGAAAAACTGGATGTTTTTAACATAATTTAAAAACCAAAACTTATGGGGGTGCGGTGGAGCCTCCGCGACAGAGGCGGCGACGATCGCGAGACCAAGTAGGTGGTGGCACCGCGACGGTGCCAAAATGTGTCATGCCGGTAATGGAAGATCGTGCCACGATGGTGGAGACCAATTTCTGTGAGGGTCGTTGTAGCGGCGGCGCGAGGGCGCGGTCTGCGCCGAAAGGGTCTTGCGCGACAGCAGTTGCTTTTAGAGTTATTTAATGATAAAATACATTTACACAATTTGAGGTGTAATATAATTATTTAAATAAATTATATCTTTGAGGTGAGTAATCCGGTAGGATTATAGTGAGGCCTGATAATTGGCAAATTTATGGTTCAAAAGTGGAACCTATATTGAGTATGATTTTAAAGATGATTTTGATGATTGTTTGAGTTGCATGCATGTTTGCTATACATGATCATGCATGCATATACTTTAGAGTTAGGTAGGACTTTGGTATAGTGAGATCAGGTTCAGAGAGGAACTCAGACGGTCTCATATCCAAAGAGGGACACTGTTCAGAGAGGAACCAGAGACAAGGACAATCAGTAACATACTTCTGATCTCAAAAACTCATTACCATATACATATTGAAGGAGAAGTTGGTGCATTAGCATTTGCATTATAAATTGGAATTTGATTGTTTTTTTATGATAATAATATACTTGCTATAAGTATATGAGTGCGACTAAGAGAGGGGAGGGGGTGAACCAGGTAGATTGATCGATTTTTGGTTTATTGAAATTATGCTTTTAACTTTCTAGTATGGTGATGATTTAAAAAGCAGTAAAGTGAAGAAAAGTAAAGAACACCAAGAGTTATCCTGGTTCCCCTCATAATTCGAGAGTACTCCAGTCCCTTTACTACATGTAAGAGATTTTAATATTATTAGATCTTATGGACAAGACAATCCTAGTCTTCTTATACAAGATTTTAACCCAATCACCAAGAACAATTCTCTTGTGATTTACAACACACTTATTTCCAACAATTCTGGACAATAAGTAAAGGCATCTTCAAGAAGATACAATCCACCTTCATATAGATCCACCTTAGTACTAAACAATTCTTGAAACTTGTGAATTTGTAACAATTACAATAGATAGACATAAATGAAGTCTGTAGAATGGTTAAGACTTATTCAAAAGAATAAAGTCTTCTTCTCTTTCAAATATGAAGATTCAATAACATATTGTCTCTAAGTGTTCAATGATACTTTGATGAATATGATATGACAATGTGATTCACAAAGTATCTAAGTATGAAAATTTTGTTTTGGAAATATAGAGAGTTTTTACAAAGTTTGAAAGAGATGTAATTTCAAAAATATGAAAAGTATGGTTTATATATAAGTAAGATACCTTTTAGAATCATGGTGATGTTCAAAAAAAATATTATGAACAAATCTAAAGCTTAAATGAAAAGATATCTTGAAGAGTAACCATGAAAAGGTGTTGAAAAAGCTATTGTTTTTAAAAAACGTACATATGCAATTCGATTGCTGCAAGGTGCAAATCGATTGCCTTAGTGCAACATTACAAAATATTTCAAAAAGTTCCAGGGACCAATCTATTGTTGCAAGGTGCAAATCGATTGGTCTATGTATAAAGTTAAAGTTGTTCCAAAGAACCAATAGATTGATCAGGCATGCAAATAGATTGAAATATTGCTCACGCTCAAAAAATTTAGGCGTGTCTCAGGTGCAAATCGATTGCTGCAAAGTGAAAATCGATTTGCATATAGTAAAAATAAGAAATAATGAATGAGGTATGCAAATGGTGTTTGATCATTGAGCATCTAAAATAATGTATATGATATGGACGTTTCATATATCTTAAATGAATAGAAACCTGATTGTTATTGTCTTCAAGCTTTAACTTATTTTTTTATGTGTTTGTCTTCATCAAAACTATAAACAAGGACACAAGAACTCTTCGTCACACTTGTTATTGTTTCGTTTATCATCCTGCTATTAGTTTCCACCATTAACATTTGTAAGGTGTATTCTCACCCCTTTTATTTTTTGTTTTGTGTGGCTTTGTAAAATGTTGTACAAATACTCAGCAGGAGTAATTGCTTGTGCGTTTGAAGATGGCCTTGCAACTTTCTTTTTTATTTATTTTTTTACGCTATTAGATGGACATCGCTCTGATTCTGTAACATCGGGGAATGTGATGTTGGATTTTATTTTCCTTGAGTATTCCCTTTGAATAAATATTCAAGTTATGCCTTTAGTTTAATTCTGTTGCAAGTATGTTGACTTTATTTGAATAAAGTATGTATGTTTTGTTAGAGTAACATCCTAAAATGTGATTTTCTCTTTTATAATTAAGAGCTTGTGTTTATAGGGTTACACAATCAGTATGAAAGCTTCTCTTTATAAGGTTGTTGCCTTATAACTGCCGAAGCTAAATATATTGTCCTTACTGAAGCTGTGAAAGAAGCATTATGGCTTGAAGGGTTTGTTAAGGAACTGAAACTTCAAGGTCAAGTTATCACAGTTAAATGTGATAGTCAAAGTGTCATACATCTATCAAAGAATTCAACCTATCATGAGAGAACCAAATACATTAATGTTAGATTGCATTTCGTCAGAAAAAATGTCGAAAAAGGAGAAGTGAAAATACTTACGGTTTCAATTGAATATAATAATACATGATATATAATGAATAATGCTCATTCAATGTTTTAAAAGCCATGTTGATAAAATAATTAAACCAATCTATTTAAACATATTCTTATAAAGAAAAAATGTGTCAAAAGAAAGTAAAGAAAAATATAAATTTATCAACTTACTCTAATTAATAATAGAGTTTAATGTGATAGTTGTGAAAATAAATAAGTGAAATTTTTGTTTCCTAAAATAAAACCCTAAATTATGATTATAAATAGAAGGTTTAGAGAATGATGGAAGGGTGGAATAATTTCAGTAGAAAAGGAGATTAAAAGAAACATGGCGTCGGCGATTAGGTAAATCACGTAACTCTTTCATTTCTTTCTTATTAGTTATGTTTTTGTCTATGTAGAAAGTTGCAATGCTACTATTATATTTTGTTTGTGGAATTTCATTATTATTTTTATCATGTTGCTTGCTGCAATTCTGCATCTCCTCCATCTCTACAGAGCACCGACACTAATTTTCTCCCTATTTTGGAAAAGTGCAGTCTCTCACTTTCAAACTTTCTGTTTTTTTAGTTGTCTATAATTTATTTAATTGCTATAAATTTGTATATTTTTGTTTTAAAAGTAATGTATGAATTTTGTGAATGGAAATCCTAACTGGTTAGGAACGGAAACCCTAACTGGTTTTTTTAACCCAAAAATTGGTATGCAGAAACCATAATTGGATTTGAAATTGAAACCCTAACCGTTTTTTTAATCACTCTTACCTTATACTAAATAAAAACTATTCTCAATTATTTTTTTGATTTCTGTTCATTTGAAAATAAAAATAAATTTTATATATTAATACATAGTACACATTACATTATTTATTTATTTACTTATTTATTATTATTATTATTATTATTATTATTATTATTATTAGCATTTATTTGTCTATAATTATTTAATTACTATAAATCTGTATATTTTTGTTTTATAATAAGTAAGGTACAAGTTTAGAGAACGAAACCTAATTGTGTTAGGAACGGAAACCCTAACCGTTTTTTAAACCTAAAAACCACAAAATAACATATAAACGGTTTC
Organism: Lathyrus sativus; assembly: GCA_963859935.3. NCBI lineage: Eukaryota > Viridiplantae > Streptophyta > Magnoliopsida > Fabales > Fabaceae > Lathyrus > Lathyrus sativus. Next base: position 626,041,274 of record OZ012741.1, on the reverse strand, counting down.
ATTTTAAACCAAAATATTAGTTATTTAATTTCCTCCTTTATTCTCTAATCACTTACATTAAAAATCAAAATTATTCTCAAGTATTTTTTTATTATTATTATTATTATTATTATTAGCGTACACATTTTGTATATGTGTGTCCGTCTGTCTGCTTTTTTTCATTGAACCTATGCATGAAAATAGGATGTTTTTGTTTTAATTTTGATTTTAATTAAAATTAGTGTGTATTTGAATTTGTGATATGTCTATTTAAATATAATTTTTTGAATTTGTGATATGTCTATTTAAATATAATTTTTTGAATTTGTGATATATTTATTTAAATATAATTTTTAATTGAAAGTTAAAGTCAATTTACTTTTCAAATAATTAATTATTTCAAATAACTAATATTTCAGTTGTTTATAATATTCAAATATAAAATGGAGGGAGTAGTTAATTTTTATTTGTGTAACTTCAAAATAATTTTAAAAGGTAAAAAAGAAAAAAAAATAACTTCTGCCTATTCACCGGTGATGAGGAGGAGGGGGTGTACCTGCAAGGCACTCCGATGTCAAAGTAAGTATATGGGCAGAGTGAGAGCCAAGTACAAAAAAGGGATAAAAAGTGAATTACCTGACCCTCTTAAGGAAGAGGATATTTATAGAGAGACCTGGACCAACGGTCACTTGTGTTGGGCTGGATGGTCAGACTCAACCCAGGTGACTGCTACGGCTTACGTGGCGTAGTGAAGACTAGGAAGTGGTCTTCGTCTTAGTCCAAATGTCCCGTGGTCTCCGAAAAGTGGGTTTAACCTGCTCTTTCGGAGGTGGTCAGTTGGGGGATGACGTTTCTCCGCGGAGGGGAGCACGTGAGAACGTGCGCATGGCTATGTATTTCTCATATTTATGATGGTTGTATGTATTTCTCATATTGCTATGTAACTGAAAGTTTGCAAGTCATGAAAGACAATGGATGGCAATACTCATAAAAAACACTACTTAGTCTCATTCATTCTATTTTGTTCTCTATGAATGTATCCATATATTATGATTATGATTTCATTATTATGATTATGATTTCATTATTTCTTGTAAAGTGTAGTCATAAAGAGAAGCTCTTTTCAAATGGAGATCTCTATATCGGCAGCTTCCAAGGCAACCTTTGTCATGGGTACGGAAAGTACAAATGGTCAAGTGGAATAATATACGAGGGTGATTGGGTTGATGGAGAGATATCTGGAAAAGGAGAGATGACATGGCCATCCGAAAGTAAAGGCACTAATACTTGGAAGGATGGATGTATCTATATTGGAAATTGGGAAAAAGGTAATATAGATGGAAGAGGGATTGTAAAGTGGGCTAGTGGTAGTGTTTTTGACGGTTGTTTGTCAAATGGACATATAAGTTCTGGAGTTTGTAGATTTGTAAATGGAGATGTCTACAAGGGTGAATTCAAAAATGACACTTTCCATGGCATCGGAGAGTATAGATGTTCAAATGGAACAATATATATGGGCTATTGGGAAGATGGAAGAATGATAAAGAAGAGTTCACCTATATGGATATTTTTTAACACTTTCAAATCTAACCTGGAGCTTATTTTGCAACTTTATATTTTATAGTCACAGCCACGTGTTTATATTTTCCTATCCAGCGATCAAGACGATGTGAAAAGAGATTATCTCATTGATGTAGGTAACACACACTACTGAAGAACATGATGATGAGGGGGACCAGTTGGTGCAGTCAGTTGCTTTTGGAGTCTTTTATGTGTTTGATCTCTAGATCTACTTTCCAATTTCAATTTTTATATTTCATTATTCACATTTCACCTGTTAACGGTTAAAGGTCACAGACATCTTATTCAAATTTTCCGTTGAGAATTTTTATAATATTTCAATTACAGTCTAGCACGATATATTACCTCGGTGATAGTTGTGAATGAACACGGTGAAGAAAATTTTTTCCTCCTAAATTGTGTCGTATGCTTCCGCCATGATTAACACAGCAAGTGATGTCCAACCTGTAAATGGATGCGCACCTTTTCCATTTCCTTTATTCTGATCGTACTGCTCCCACAAAAATCCAGTCTGTTGATAGTTTTGCACTATATTTCTGCAGTACCAGCGAAATACATCATTTTAAAAAACTGTAAATATCTTTAACAAAGACTCCGGATGTACAAAACAAAATATAACAATACCGAATTAAATTGTTTCTCAATTCTTTGTACATGGCTTTAGCTCTGTCCTGATATGGCCCATTTTCTGCAAGATTCATGTTTATCCCAGGATTAATTTTGAGATTCAACTAATAAAGTTGAATATATCCAGATATACCTTCAGAGTAATGGTGGAGTGCTGACAGGACCCTGTAATTCATGTTTATCCAAATTGAACCTCTCCAATATGGAGCATCACGCTCATTGTTGTATTTCATGTACAAGGAACTGGACAATATAAAAAACATCATTTTATGTTCACTTTTTAATCCACGCGTGCTGAATAAGGCCACTCAAATTTAATCCATCAAACATGCATTAGAGTGTAGGCTGAGACCTTGTTGTGGCAAGAGAACGAAGTCCGTAGTCACTCCATAATAGGCTGCGATTTGAAATGTGATCAAGCTGCTTTTCGAGGATCCATGATCCCTGAATAAGATAGTAAGATTGAACAATGTCATTTTGTTTATTATTGTTGGAAAATATTGTATTTTCATATTTAATTGTCATTTATTTTCTTTTATTTTATATTAAGAAGAAAATTAAGTATTTTTATTGTATTCTCATTATATAAACCAGTCTTTGCATGAGGAATAAAAATATAACAACTTTTATCTATTTCTTCCAATATAATATCGAGACCTCTGCGCTAGGGTTACCGTAAAGCTTTCCACAACTAGTGGGGTTTGGGGAATAACAACGGCGGTGGCCGCAACATCAGAGGCGGCTGCGGAAACGGCGACGGTCGCGGAGATGGCGAACGAGAGGAACCGTCAGTGGTAACAAACAGTGCCAATAATGAAGACATTAACATTGTTTTTGACAGTAATGACGACAACATTGGAAACAGGAACATTTTCTTTGGTGATAGTTATTCCAACATAGACGGTTCCTTATGCTCTCTCAAGGTCAATATTCCTAAACTGAATGGGAATAACTATAATGAGTGGGCTTAAACCGTTCGGTTGGTGTTGGATAGCAAAGGGAAACTTGGTTTCTTAACAGGAGCAGTGGCTGAACCGGCATCAGGAAATCCTCGTTACAAACACTGGAAATCTGAAAACTCTTTGATTATTGCGTGGCTGGTAAGCTCCATAGAAATTGGAATATGTAAGCCTTACATGTTTTTGCCTTCCGCAAGAGATGTGTGGGAAGCTGTTAAGGAAACATACTCTGATATTCAAAACTCCTCCCAAACATTTGGTTTAAAATCAAAGTTATGGCATGCGAAACAAGGTGACAGGAGTGTAACCGTTTATTACAATAAATTGTTGACACTGTGGCAAGAGTTGGATCTTTGTTATGATGACAATTGGAGGTGTACAGAATGAATCTGAAGGTTCAACTCTGACTACTAGGAACCTTGACGAGGGAAGAAGGTCAGATAAAGTTCCTTGGTGTGATCACTGCAAGCGCGAATGGCATACACGTGAAACCTGTTGGAAGCTCAAAGGCAAACCTCCGAACTGGAAGAAGAAAGGTGGTCGTACATTTCAGGCTAGTAATTCTGATCAAGGGCAGCAATCCCCTACAACTCAGCTTCCATAAGTTTTTTGAGGACATAAGTTTTTTAAAAAATTTATCTTTGCTTGTACCACAAAATTCTGAGACTTTTACATCTGCACCAACAGAAAATGGTCATGATTCTGTATCTAATCCTACTCCTGTTATGAGTAAGGAGCCTTATGAATCCGAGCCTACATTTTCTCTTGTAGAAAACAATGAGAATCCTGATAATGATGATCTAATTGAAATGCCACAAAATAATGAGTCCCTTCAAGAAAATAGATTCGAATTAGGAAACAGGACTTGGAAATGGAAGGTTTTTATGAAAAAGCACCATAAACGAAGGGATGAGTCCACATCTCAACACTACCAGGAATCTGAACTAGGGAATGATCAACCTCCTAACAAAAGGAAAGGTAAGTCTATCTCTGTTTCTGAGAGTCGTATTTTGTATCCTGATATAGATGATCCTGTTGCCATTAGAAAACCTGTCAGATCTTGCACTAAACACCCCATGTCCAATTTTATTTCACATTCAAATTTGTCTTCATATATGTCTGCCTTCACCTTAAAATTGTCTAGTGTAGAAATTCCAAAAGGTGTACAGGTTGCTCTAGAAATTCCAAAGTGGAGGGAAGCTATACTTGAGGAGATGAAAGCTTTTGAAAAGAACAAAACTTGGAGTGTTACGTCGCTATTAGATGGCAAGAAGACAGTTGGGTGCAAATGGGTGTTTACTGTGAAGTATAATTCAGATGGGTCAATTGAAAGGTACAAAGCTCGCTTGGTGGCTAAAGGCTTCTCTCAAACCTATGGTATAGACTACTCAGAGACATTTGCTCCTGTTTCAAAATTGAACACTATAAGAATTCTTTTATCTCTTGCTGCTAACCTGGATTGGCCCATACATCAGTTAGATGTTAAGAATGTCTTTCTTAATGGTGATCTAGAAGAAGAAGTATATATGGACATTCCTCCTGGTTTTGAAAACAAATTTGGATCAAATGTATGCAAACTAAACAAGTCTTTGTATGGATTAAAACAGTCTCCCAGAGCTTGGTTTGAAAAATTCACTCAGTCCATGAAGAATCAAGGGTACATTCAAGGACAGGCTGACCACACCTTGTTCACAAAATTCTCCAACGATGGGAAAGTTGTTGTTCTGATTGTTTATGTTGATGATATTGTCCTTACTGGAGACGATACAGTGGAAATGGCAAGGGTAGAAGAGAAATTGACTGTAGACTTTGAAATCAAGGACTTGGGATTCATGAGGTATTTTCTAGGCATGGAGGTTGCTAGGTCAAAGAATGGTATTTTGGTTTCACAGCAGAAATACATTCTAGACTTATTGAAAAAAACAGGAATGAGTGAACGTCGTCCTGCAGATACCCCTGTGGATCCTAATGCTAAACTTTGGAGAGAAGGTAATGTTTCTGTTGATACTGGAAGATATTAGAGATTGGTTGGAAAACTGATTTATTTGTCAGACACCGACCTGATATTGCTTTCTCAGTCAGTGTAGTGAGTCAGTTTATGCATTCTCCTTTCGAAGAACATCTTGAGGCAGTCTATAGGATACTGAGATATCTGAAGGGAAATCCTGAAAAGGGATTATTTTTTAAGAAGACTAGTGAAAGAAATGTGTCTATCTTCACCGATGTTGATTGGACAGGTTCAGTCACCGATAGAAGATCAACCTCTGGATATTGTACCTATGTTTGGGGTAATCTTGTGACATAGAGGAGCAAGAAACAAGGCGTTGTAGCAAGGAGTAGTGCAGAAGCCGAATTTAGAGCTATGTCTCAAGGTATTTGTGAAGGATTATGGACCCTTAGAGTCCTAAAAGAACTTAAGATGAAAGTTGAGCTTCCATTAAAATTGTACTCTGACAGTAAAGCTGCTATTAGCATAGCTCATAATCCAGTTCAACATGACAGAACCATGCATATTAAGATTGATCGACACTTCATAAAGGAGAAGTTAGATGCTGGAATCATATGTCTATCTTTCGTGACTTCAAGTCAGCAAACTGCGGATATCTTGACCAAAAGTTTGGCAAAATCTACCTTTGAGCATTTGATAGACAAGTGAGGCATGATAGATATCTATGCACCAACTTGAGAGGAGTGTTGGAAAATATTTTATTTCCATATTTAATTGTTTACATTTATTGTCATTTATTTTCTTTTATTCTCTATTGAGGAGAGAATTAAGTATTTTTATTGTATTCTCATTATATAAACCAATCTTTGTCTGAAAAATAAAAATATAAGAACTTTTATCTATTTCTTTCAATAATCATCTAATAATGAAATTACCCTAACATGATCTAAATATAAAAAGACACTATTCAGAATTAAGTGCACTACTTACAGATGGAATGATTTTTCCCATGAGAGGGAAGAAATTGACATAACCAATATGAGGAACCAATCTCAACACGGGGCTCTCTAAAACTTCTCGGACAAGCTGACGAGTCACATGATTGTTTTCTGCTTTCAATTCTTTCCATTCAAGTCGAACCTAGCTTGGTTGAGCATGTAAAGAGAATCTCAATCTCAGACGTGGAACGGTAAGCACACTGATAGTAAAATAAATAACTGGACAACATACCTTTTCAGTATGATTTCCAAAATCAAAGTAAGCACCATACACATCGTCAAAATGCATCTGAAGGGACAAAAAGCACAAATTAGGGATGGACATAACTTCAGTAGCAAGTAACTGACCCTCTAGTGTTACCATTGCCAAGCAAACATTTGATTGAATACCTTGTTCAGTGACTCTTGATCTGATAGCAATTTCACAGTAGAACCATAATTCTGCATCATTTCATTCAACATGTCAACTAAATTTGGTGATTTTTTTCTGCCTACATTTATTTTTTAAACTGTACCTTTTCAGGTTTGGTTTCCTTATTCAACAACTCTTCGATGGAATGCATGCATTGTGCTGCAAGTAACACCCAGCATCTAAGATCCAAATGCCGTTCATCTGAACTTGGGTGAGAAGCTCTCGGATAATCATCCAATCCAGAGGAAAGCGTCTAGAAGTTCCAGAAATAATGTTAGTTGGAAGCACATATCTATGTTCTTGACAACAAAGAATTTGTCGTAATAGAAGCCCGTTTCTACTTATTATTGATCTCAAAGAAACAACATAACCGCAAGGGAGAGTAGGTTTTAGACACATCCAATGTCAATGACATTCTACTTTCTAATAAGCTTAATCTTTCTGGAAAAATAAGAACATTTGTATTAAGTAAGTTCTGTTATGATGTTTAGCATTTATATAAATCTCATCGGCCATTTTCTTAGCCATAGCTTCTGTTTTTAAGCATGTCCATAACTGTTTTGGCCAAGTTGACCTGCCGGAATAGTTGGAATTGAACTTATATATAAGGTCAGATAGTATTGTTCTATTGTTAGATCTGTCATTTTACGAATGCATATTAGAACCTGGGAATTTAAATTTAATTCAAGTGTCGTCCCATTGTCCCGTCCACGCCAATAGTAGCTACTCATTTGCTCCCCTGTATTAAAAAGAGATAATAAATATAAAAGATCAGAAATAAACAATCCGTTTCCAGCATCCCACATTGCAGTATAACGTATACCTGACTGAGTTTTATTGAGCCATTGGAACCATGCTTCTAATCGACTGAAGGCACACTCCAGGAATAGAGAGATCTCACTTCTTTCCTTCGCATTAAACTCATTATTCTTCAAGCCATTGACTATACCTATAAAAACATATTAGGTTCTCTTTGATTAGGAGATAGCTAACAAACTTTTGGTGGTGTGCACAGAACAGATAGAAATAAAAAGATCAAAGTTACTGCATAATTGAGTCGCTGAAATCCAATTGACACATTACTGCTATATGCTTTTATTTTTTATGTGCCATGGTCATATAAACCTTCCTTCATTATTAAGGATATAATTTTAGTTAAACAAATTAGTATTTGTACAGTTTTCAGATATAATCTAAGATTCGCTGGACCACCATCTGCTATTAGATTACCGCTATCAGCCTTTCGAATAATCTTATCTCTATTCATAAGCTTACACGGGATAATAACTGATCAGCAATCTTTTTCATTCTCTGTTTTACTTTTCTGAATCGTGCAATAGGGAAGACGATTGTAGTTGCGAAGAAATATACAGTGCTAAACTATTTGTCTGATGCATGAGCTGATTAAAAGGTGATGCCTTTTGCATTTTGATCTCAGTAAGAATCTCATTTTTCTTCCTCACAAATATGTCTTCAACATAAACATCTTGGTCATGCTCCTTTTTTTTTTGTTAATTAAGTGTATGTTTCAATCCTTATCTTTAAAACAATTTGTTGAATCTTTTACATGTGACATTAGTCTGGTTTCTAAATATTATCGAACTACTTTTCCTTCGAGTCTTATTGAAAGTGTTGAAGCATTTGATCTTATTTATTCTAATTTTGGGGGACTTGTCTCTATTTCTAATATTTTTAGTGCGGGATTACTTGATTCTTTTTTATAAGTAACTTAATTTCATTCAATTTTACAAATATGATTAAAACAGAATTTGGAAAAGTAATTAAAAAGTAATTTCCAGCTTGTAAGGTGATGAATGCCACCACTTTTAAACATATATGTTCAACCATATTTCATCTAATGTAAGACTCTTTAACATGCCTCTTCACGCCAAGCAATATCGGGCTTGGTATGTGGATATAAATGGTGGATGGCAGGTGACCTAACACAACCTTACACAATCAGCTTGTAAGGTGAAGACTGTCTTCAGTTCATTCAACCTTACATATGTCCCCTTTCACGAAAACATATCTTACTTCATTCATCCTCAACCTTGAGAGGAGAACATGAATGACACTGACTCTTAGTTTGAGTTTCCAATCCTTGATCCTAGTTTTTCCAAAACACATGTCTCAGTTTCTACTCCTAGTTCAACTTCTGAATCTATGTCGTTGTCCATTTTAAGTCATATTCCCAGTTCAACTAATAAACATGAATCTATTTCTACCTCGGTTCTTATTCTTGATTCAACTTCTAAACCAGAGTTTGTTCTATTCTAATTCTTCCATTGTACTCTGTTTTGAAGGAATCAACGGCTTCGACACCAATTCTAGTGTATCCGAGAAGAATTAAACCTGATCTGCTCCCAATAGCTTGAAAATGATTCCCCTATTGTTGATTCTTAGATTTCTATTAATCGTTATACTAATCCAAATGATTTATCCAATGCTTTGAGAAAGGATAACTCTTTCTCAATTTGTTTCTTTTAAACATATTTATCTGCAGAATAAGAGTTTTGTTGACTATGAGAGAATTCTATCATTTGTTTAAGAAGCATTGAAAGATAAAAAGTAAGTTCAAGCTATAGATAATGAAAGAAATTGAGAATAACAGCACTTAAGAGATTGTTAAGGGACAAGGAGGCATGAATCAAACTAGATGCAAGTGGATCTATACAGTAAAGCATAAATCAAACTGGCATCATTGATTATTACAAGGCCCAAGAAGTAGCAAAAAAATATACTCACATATCGAAATGATTGAGTAGTCATATTTATTATGTCTTTTTGTAGTATATTTACTTGAATTTAGTAATTAACTTTTTTTCAATTTTATAATAATATGTTATCTTAAACTATTTACTCATCACTTTCAATATCTAAGAATCTTTATATAATGGTATAGATTATAGATGATATACCACTTAATGCTAAAAACAGAGTTGGAGGATTTGCATTTGTTGGATGCTGAGGAACATATTCCTCTGGGATCTTACTGCAAGTACAGAACAATCAATGTCACAGGGATAGCTGAAACATTGCTGCCACCATTTGAAGAATAAAAAAAAGTTTAATACTAAACCTTAGCGCTTCAGCCCCCAGAATTTGTTCTCGTGGTATCCATCCATCAATGTTCATCAAATCTAACCAGTGTCCAATGATATCCAACGAAATATGAATATCCCAGCGCCTGCTTAATGTGCATGAGTGCAAATAAAGCAAAATTTACTGACCAAATATGATTTGTTTGTTAAGTAATGCCAGTATGTCTTGCTTGGTTAAGATAAGACAACACTTATCTTCAGTTTTGGAGAATTTTAAACAAGAACAATAGTAATAGTGTTTGTGATGGTGGTCATGGATTATTATATTACTAGTACTGGAAAACTAACCAGATTACAAGTTGATGAAAACCTTCATCCCATAAAAATCCTCTTGGGAAGATTGGTCGACATGGTACAGCCGTGTAAAGCTCAGCAGGCCAATATGATATATAAGCATCATCTTCTCTATGCTGCAAACAAAATTCATTTCTTGAAGCACTTGAAGAAATTTTCAATTTAGTAAGAGTTCAGTCCTTTATTGGTTAGCAATCTTCTGCCTTGTACTTTTTTTCTCAGTTGTCTCTAAGTATAATACTTTACCAAGACTAAATAAATCACATGAAAGATAACTATGAAATTAATGATAATGCTTTTCAATAAAGACTACTAACAAGTTAGAGTATAAACTTACATTAAGGGTTCTTGACTGAGCAATTTTTGACTGGCCATAGAAGTAGCCGATGCCACCTAATAAGCTTCCAACAGCATACTTACCAACAGAAATGGATTCTGAATCCACCTGGAAATCCACTCATACGATAAATAATTTACTTCTACCAAGCGTATACATCTAAATGAATTTACCCAATCATATGAAACTTGAGAGATGCATAATAATTTTTAAAAATCAAACAGGGATACATCCTTTAATTAGAGAAGGTGAAATAAAAGAATAAGTTAAAGGACAATGAACTCGGTACCTTCTCAGCCAAATTGAAAGTTTTCTCAATCTTTTCATCAAATGCTTGTTCTTTATAATTCAGTTCATTGGACAGTGAGGCTCCTAACATTGAGTAGAGAAACAAACAATTACAAATTGACTTAGAACATTGATGTTAACTAAATATTAGTGAAGAATATCTTAGTTCTCTTTAAAATAAAATGTATTGAAACATTAACGTCTAAAGGGTCAAAAACCAAAAATGAATTCAAACACAAAATAGAGATATCTTCCAAATTTAAGTCATTACATTAATGAACACATATAAGCAATACAATTGTATAAATCCCAATGTTATTTGTAAACTTGAGAAAGCTTTTAAAGAAAAGAACCACCCTTGCAACAAAGTAAATGATGAAATTTGTTCTCCCTTTTCATGAAAGCACATAAATGTACACATCATTTTTTTTTTCATAAAAAAAACACTATGCAGAAGTGATAAAAACCTGTAAGACTATTGACACGCTCTTCTACGCTAGAACTTCCTGAATCAGTTCCAGAGATAAGTGCAATATCTGTAGTGAAAGGAAAGCCACCAACAATCTGCAGCATGAAGTATAAAAGGGAGAATTAAATATGATTTTGGTCCCTATAAAATGAGAAAATTTTGCTTTTGGTCTGTGTCAATTTTTGTTTTGGTTATCAAAATGCACTTAAGTATAAAAATTAGGGGAGTTACATGATAACATGGCACCACTGACCTTAGACATAGACAGTTTAGGGATGTCATACTACAGTCGGTACCAAAAATAGTGATTGCATATTTTAGAGATGAAAACCAAGGAATTTGTTTTGTTAGGACCAACACCAAAACTCACTGACTTTATAAAGACCAAAAAACATATTTAACTTCAAAAGAACAGAGGCACAAGTGAGTGGTGACAGAAAAATCAATTAGGAAAGTGCATATGTTCTGTTACCTGAAAAACTAACACATTCGGAGAATCATCTGATGAGTCAGATAGCTGCATTTGAGCATGGTTTCTTGTCTACCAAGACAAGCACATAAGTAGAGATATCAGCAAAAAGCCTCAAAAGTTTTAAAACCACATACCTTCTGTTATGTAAAAATTGTATCATTAGATTAATTGAATTGAAATTCCGTAACATACTTGTGATGCAAGGTTTTTCTCAACAAGATCAGACAAATTGTGAAAGTGAGGTGTGCGAAATCCAGAGTAATGCAGTTTCAGATCATCCTGGAAAAGAAAACCATAAGAAACTGAATAATGGAATTAGGCATTACATTACATATAATCAAGAATGAAAAATAGGTCTGAATACTTGCATCTAGACAGATAGAAACTAAATAAAAGCACATTATATGTGCTGAGCTATGTAGATATATCCCTTATGTCCTCTATATAACTATTCCCTCATTCCTCGTACATTTTCTCTAATGTAAGTATTAATTGGAAAAGATTATAAGAAGATAAAGGCTGTATATAACTAAGAATTAATTTGTCAAGCAATTCAATATCAATTTTATGGTCCTATTCAAGTTGGTATCAAAGCAACATCGAGGTCGTTCACGGTTAACTAAATGAGAAAGGTAGTCATGAATCTGGAGGTCATCCACAATGCTCGTCATGTAAATGTATGGGACATACCCGACCTGAGGCAAGTGAGCATGGTTTGGAAGATTTACTACAGTTCTTTAGAGGTTTGAAATGATTTGCAATGAAGCCAAAAACTTGGTGTTCGTTAAACATTCCTCCACGAACCAGTACATATTTATCTCTTGTTGCATGGTCTGTCATTCCCGGAGGTAACTGCAATGGTATTTAACGTCTCAAGCAGCATTTGTTTAAGCATGTTAACTGAGATATTTCCTTTGAATTGTAGTAGCTCAATCAAAGGCAAGTGTTTCCATCTCTTTGAGGAAGTATGCCGCTGATATTTTGGAAGAAAGTAGGATGTTGATGATAAGTCGATTGACATGACTTCTGTTTAGGAGGACCCCTTTTCTGACCCTAGTAGATATTGAAGACTGGTTCAGAAGTTTAAAAATTCATACTGTAACTAAACTTGACATAGCCTTTTCTGTAAACATTCAGTCAATTCCTTAATTTTCCTAGCAATAGTCATTGGGATGCAGTGGTTCAAATCTTGATATATCCAAGGATATCCACTACAAGAATTAATTTATAAGAGCATGGTGTTGCACCCTAAAATTTGCCCAACCTTATTTACTTGGTTTATGTTTCAATGTCATTAGCATTTGCATATAGAGTCATGTACATAGACTAACCATCTGCATAGCATAAGCATAGCAAGTCATTCAACAGGGGACCAATCATTATTCTCATCTCTAGAGGCCTATCAAGAGGTTAATATCCCAATTCAATCTCATTCAAGTCATCAGGAAAGAATTTGAAAGCAAAGAGTTCAGCAGATCAAGCCTTGAGTCCATCTCCTAGCTGAGGGGATCTGAGGGTCAGCAAGAGGATTGTGAGCTGTGAAGTGAAGGCATGGAGAGTATCTAGACATTATGAGAGACTTAGAAAGTCATTTGGAGAAGGAGACAAGTCATTGATGAGAGCACAAGAGCTATAACTGAAGGCAGTCAACTAGGGTTTCATCTGGGTCAACCCTAGGTCAACCCTAGGTCAATTGACTGATTTGAGGGGCATTCAAGTCTAGTGGAGAGATGTGGGGTTCATAATGGGACATATAAAGAAGGATATGGAGATATGCCAAGGAGAATTCAAGAGAAATCAAGGAGAAGAGGAGTTTCTAAATTAGGGTTTCTGTGTAAAATCCCCTAGTTTAGGTCAAATTTCCAAGCAAGATAAGTCAAAATGCTAGCTTCAAATGGCTTCTTGGTCAACATGAAACTTGTAGAGGATCTCAAGACCTTTAATTTGAGTGGTGGAAGACATCAAGGAGATTTATAGAACTCAAGTTATGGTCCTTGCAAGTTACAGGTCATCTGAGGTATCTGAAATTTTGTCTGTGAAAGTGACTTGACTTCCAAGCAATTTTTACCCCTCAAGGAGATTTCAAATGAACTCTTGGTCAACATAAGATTTGTTCCTCATTGTCTTAGCTTTCTAGAATGGTATAGCATGACTTCATATGATTTATAGAACTCAACTTATGGTCTTGGCAAGCAAAGGGTATTTTGGGCATTTGTGAATTACAGGTCATTTTAACTCATGTCCAAAACTCATACAAGGAGGCCTCAAATGGAAAAACTTACAACATCAAACTTGCTCCAAATGGGATTTTAAGTCTAGAAAGAAGGTCACAAATTGTTGGAAAAGCTCATAACATGAAGTTGCATGATTGGTCCAAATTTGAACTAAAATGGCTTATGATTTGAATAAAGTCAAGATGAAAAATGGTTTGGGAGATTTATAAGTCCAAATGGAGACTTCCAATATATGATTTTGAATGGAAAAGCAATTCTAAGAACAATGGTTCAAACACTTTTTTGAGTTTAGAAGGAAAAAAGAAAGATATTCATGGTTACTTGCCTTTTAAGAAACATTTCAAAAATGGATCAAAGTTGGAAGGCAAGGGAATGTGCAAGATGGATCTAGAATGTTCATGTGAGCTCTATATATTCATGAAATGAGGATTGATCAAGGGTTGGCTTCATTTTTCATCAAGAATTTCCCAAATTCTCTCATTCTTTCTCATTGTGTTTTCACTTCAATCTCACAAAATCTTCATCAATTTTCATCCACATTGATTCTCCTACATTCAATCATCATCCTGGATCATAATTGAAGCAAAGATTTGGTGGTTAGAATCCATTTTCGAGCACTTCCATCATCAACATCAAAATTGAAGTTTCAAGTTGATAGCACAATTCAAGCCAAGTTTCATTCAAGTGTTGCATACAGAAGCAAGAGCTTCACTCACTGATCAAGATCTGAGCATTGGTGTTGGTGGATTCACAAGTTTCCATAGCTGTTTTCAAGCTTTTGCACCAGGTGCGTTTTCATTCAAATTGCTTGATTCAGTTAGTTTAACATAGATTTGTTGGTTTAGATATGATGTAGGATGTTAGTAGAGCAATTAGGATGAATTTGGAGTAGATTAGTGATGATTGTTAGCAGGTGGTAGAAACTGTTAGGGCTTGAAACTTGTAGTAGAATGCATCATAAGCTTAGCTTGATAGATCAGAATGATAACCATTAGTCATAGATTAGATTAGGTTAAGTTTGATGGAGAATTGTGTTGGTAAGTTGCAGAGTGCCTTCATGGTGACCAGACCTTGATGCCATCGGGTTGAGTGATCTATTGAATTTCAGACTGAATTAAGACCATAGGATTATAGAGGGAGAGATCCTGAGCATTTTTCATGTTCACATCGTGTTGATTCATGGCCTGTAGAGTGAGAACCGATTGAGGGAAGTTTGCTCGTGCATGAGCTTTCATGGAGGAAACCCTAAGTCTCATGATCCATTGGAGAAGACGCAATCTGAGCGGCCCAATTCGTGTTAGACCTTTGACTTGGAGAGTAATCCTAGGGCTGAGATTTGATTCAGAATTTGGAGGGAATGCGTTGGTGCCAAACGCACCGTTTCATTAATTGAAACGGGCGGGCCTAGGTGAGTTGTTGATATTCCCACCCCCCAGTTATGAGCCCAATCAGTTTTACACGTGATTTTGTTTCTTTTTTCACCCCCTGCGCTGTTTCTTATTTTTTATTAATTCTGAACTTGTTCTGGGCCTTAACCAATTCGCTAGTCACACCCCCTGCTGCTTGGCCCATCCAATTATTAACTAGGCGCGCCTGCTATTCCAACCCCCCTCCCTTTATTTCATTATTAATTCTTTTATTTTCTTTAATTCTTTTATGCATTTTCATTAATTCATAATAAATCCATAAAAAATCATTTTTAGTTCATTCTTTTTACACTATTTTCTTTAGGATGTCTAGAAAATTATAGAAAAATAAAATTGCATTTTTATTTTGATTTGATATTTTTTCCATATTTTCTAAATAAATGTCATTTTAAATAGATTCATTTCATGCATGATTTTATTAATTTTTGTTCTATTACATGCTTTCATATTTTTTGTTCATTCTTTTTATATTGTTTAGATGAAATGTTGAACTTGTAAATTCAATTTAGTTCCCATTTTTAAGAATTAATTTTAGGGGCTTAATGTAGGCTTGAACAACATGAACAAATTGGGGTTTTTTAGGTGATGACTTAGGAAGTTTGATTCTTTCCCTTAGGACTTAGGATTCAACTAGATTAGTTATGGGACTATATGGGCTATGGGTAGCTATTAGATCCCTTAGAGAAAAAGTCAGGATTCCCCTACTGCTATTAATGTCCTGTTATATCTGATTGACTGGTGTGGTGTGCCCTCTGGGGATTATTGCTTGCTTGCTTGGGCATTGGGGTTGTCTGGGGACTTGGGGAAGCTGAAGATTTGAGGAGATGAAGACCATTGGAGATCCAAAGATTGAAGATCAACTGCCAGAGTTGAGGAGTAGGTTCTTGCTAGCAGATGCTGAGGAGACTAGGGTTTAGGAGCTAGGCAGAGCTCTAGGTTAGAAAGCTTGTTTCTCAAACATGGATTGCCTTGTCTGCATCCATTCTTCTCTGTGATTCAGAGTCTCTCTAAGACACTCACCCCCTTCCTTTGGAAGGCTTGGTGATAGTGTCTATGAGATAGAACTCTTGAGAGAAAATGTCTCTTGTGTTAGAAGCAGTCTGTTCACCACCCTTGGTAGTCAACTGATTGCTTAACACCCAATTCACTCTTATGACTAATCCCTCATCCTGGAGGTTTGAACTTGAAGAAAAGCCATTGCAGATGGAAGACTGATGATCAAAGCCCTTGCCTGAAGGCCATGAAGATGGAGATTGATGCTTGTTGAAGCCTGTAGCTGATTGGAGATTGCTTGAAGCCAGATGTTGATTCAGAGCTGCTGATGCTGTTTCTTTTGTTGTATTTCATTTGCTGATGTATTGATTGGTTTTCTGAACTGTATTGTTTGCTGTTTACCCTGCTGGGTTGAAAGTGAAGTCTGTTCACTTTTGCCTATTGTTTTCTAGGTTCGAGGTTGAGTGGGACTCCCTTGCCTCGCTTGTACTGTTGCATCCATGCATTTTACTGCTTTACTGTATATATCTGTTATTGTTTCTGTTTCTGCCTATCCCGTAGGATCTCTGTTTCTCTCTGTGCAAGAGAGGAGCATGATAGACACTAGGTCTTAACCCATGCATGATAACATTAGGTTAGTTTGATTCCCTTCGCAACCGTAGGTTAGAGTTCTGTCTCTTTCTTTCTCAAAACAAACAGAAAAACACAATAAAGATTTCAAACACAATAAAAGACACTTCTGTCGTAAAAGAATGTGAACTCATCAAAACGTCATTTTTGTCCGCTTGGACTGTTAATCAGAAAAACCTTTTTCAGAAGGAATAAAATCAATCAAGGACAAGCCTGTGTCTTCCGTAGCCCGAACTACGTTTGCTCTGATCTTTCATGCTGTATGAAAGTACGTAGGCATAGGATGCGATATCCTAGCGAGCAACCTTCCCCTCCTTTCCTGTAGGTAGGCGAACTACGTTGACTCTGATTTCTCGTTCCAGATGGGAATACGTAGGCATAAAGTGCGATACTTTGCCGAGTCATTTTTATTTTCATTCTCTTTTCTTTTTAACCCTTGACCTATAGTTTAGATAGAATAACAACCCATACCCGAAAACAAGCGTGGATCCCGTCGAGTACGACGGACGTGAGGGGTGCTAATACCTTCCCCTTGCGTAACCGACTCCCGAACCCCGGTTTTGGTTGCGATGACCATACCTTTCCTGTGTTGTGCGAGGTTTACTCTGAGCGTTTCCTTTCCCTCCCGTGGGATAAATAACGCACGGTGGCGACTCTTCTGTTCAGCCGGCGCCGATTTTCGCAGTAGCGACAGCTGGCGACTCTGCTGGGGATCCAACGTCCCCTGGCTGCTAAGAACTGCGATGGTTCTTATGCATTTGGGATCCAACGTCCCTTTGAGCGAGTCAATCCTAGCGCTTGTTTTCCCGTCGAGGATTTTGTATGGAGTTATTGTATATTGCTAACCTTGTATTTTCAGCTTTGTATATTGATTATTATTGCTGTATTTGGGGTGTGACGGGTGTTCTGATATTGAGAGATAAGCCGGACCTGGGCTTGAGTGCACTTAGAATTAGAGTAGAAATTAGTGGGCGCCCGCTTGCTTTGCTTGCTTTGGAGTCCCATGAAATCTACACTCAGACGAGGTTCCTCTGGTTGGCCTCCTGCCCCTTCCTTTGGTTGGCGTGGGTTGCTGGTTAGTTGGATTGTCGACTCTGGGGACCGATCATTTGGAAGTTGGCTAAGTGAGGCCTCTTCAGGAATTGATGATGCCACTCCTTCTGGGAATCGTATCATCAACCCTGAAAGTCTGTGACGCCGACGACCGCATAGGATGCCGTACCTTGTGCCAGTTATAGGGCCACCCACCTGTGAGGGGATTTGGGGTTATGCAGGTAACTAGACCTTCAGATACCGGTTATTTCTTGATCAGAGATCCTGGTTATTTATGGAGAGTTATGAGGTCTGCCAGAGACCATTTGGAGATATGTTTTGAGGTCTGTCAGAGACCAGGTGGAGAGTTCTGAGGTCTGTCAGAGACCAAGTAGAGATGTGATTTGAGGTCTATCAGAGACCAGTCGAAGTTATGATTTGAGGTCTGTCAGAGACCAGTGTTGGAGTTTTATTTTAGGTCTATCTGAGACCAGGGTTTGATGACTTCTGGATGGTCTATCTGAGACCTTTCTTGATTGGGTTTAGGCTATTCAGCTGCAGCTTTGGTCCCTGTTGCATGTTACTTGCATTGCATTGCCTGCATATCCATTACCATTTGCATTTCACTAACGTGTGTCTGTGCTGCAGGTGCATTTGCATTTCCCTAGTTCTAGTGCCCAGACTTCTGAGTGTTTGATCATGACTAGCTTAAGGAGAACGGTTGCTTACAAATTGCCTACGCCTGATATTGTTCCTTTACTGGGGTTGATCTCTCTTGCTGATGAGGGTGTTCGTAGGAGTTTCCGGATGAGCTATGGTAGATTATTGAGATTAGTGTGCAAACCTGCAGAGGTAGAGTTAGATGGGCTGTATGCTTTGATGCAATTCTACGACCCTGCCTTGAGGTGCTTTACGTTCTCTGACTTTATTATGGGACCAACCCTGGAAGAATACGCTGAGTATGTTGAGCTGCCCGTGCAGAATCAGGTTCCATTCATTCATTATGACGCCAAGCCCAAGCCGGAGGATTTGGCAAAAGCCTTGCATATTGATGCTTCTGAACTTGTGACTACTGTCTCCCGTGGAATTCCAGGCTTCTCACTCCAGTTCTTAGTTGGTAAAGCCCAAGAGTATGCCAAGAGCGGTTGCTGGGTTGCTTTCAATGCTGTGTTGGCCTTGTGCATTTATGGCATAGTACTGTTCCCCAATATACCGGATTTTGTGGACTTTGATGCTTTCTACTTGTTTGCCGCTGGTAATCCTGTACCTACTTTACTCGGAGATCTCTACCACTCACTGCATTATAAGAATGAGAAGGGAAGAGGGAAGAATGTTCATCTGTGTGTGCCCTTGTTGAGTATGTGGTTTGAGAGTCACCTTCCTAAGAGAGGATCTGTTGCAGAGACTACAGTCCCAGTTGGTTGGCCGGAGCGCCTGATGAGGCTATCGTCGGAAGACATGGAGTGGTTTGATCGAGACCT
This sequence comes from Lathyrus sativus, assembly GCA_963859935.3. NCBI lineage: Eukaryota > Viridiplantae > Streptophyta > Magnoliopsida > Fabales > Fabaceae > Lathyrus > Lathyrus sativus. The sequence continues at coordinate 626,022,012 of OZ012741.1, read as the reverse complement.
GTTGGGGTCTGAGCTCATCTTTAGTTGCTCTGGGTACCCTAATGTGTCGTTGATAGGAAGAAAAGGGTGTATCAATTACAACCCTTCTCTATTCATTCGCCAGTTCGGATATGCACTGAAGAATCCACCTCAGGAGGAAGAAGTACAGGAATCTCTGTACTTCACAGGTGATTTGAAGGGAGAATTACTAGCCAAGCTGCAACATGCCTGGACGCGTATTAACCGCAGAGGGAAGCCACTGTTAGGTAAGAACGATTGCCAGGCCTATGCACCTTATAGAGTTTGGATTCAGGAGAGAGCAAGTCAGTTGAGGATGCCATTTCCAGACGTACCAATTCTTGTTCCCGTTCCGGTAGAAGAGCCAACTACTGTGTCTAGAGAAGTCTACGAACAAGTTGTGAGAGAAAAAGAAGCCTTGATGAAGATTAATGAAGGGTTAGAGCAAGAGCTAGCCCAGACACGCAGTGAGAAAAACAAGGCCGTATATGCTTTCCAACAACAGATCGAGCTGGTAAACAGGTTAGGAGCTGAGTTGACTGAGGAAAAGAAAAAGCGCGAACGTCTGGGGCAAGAGTTCAGAAGCTCCCATGACATGCTGGAAGCCAAAAAGAAGGCACTTGACATCGCCCACCGAGAGATCTCTTCCTGCAATAAGACTTGGAATGCTACACTCACTAACAATAAGAAGAGGGAAGATAAGCTGAAGCAGCAAATTTCCGACCTCGAAGAGAAGCTGAAGTCTAGCATCAAGAAGTGCGAGGAGGAAGTGATGACCCGGTATAGTGTCCAGCATGCACTGAACAAGGCAATCAAATCCAGAGACGAAGCAGTATCTCAGAAGCGAAAGTTAGAAGACTGCTTCGGAGAAGCAACCTGGGAAGAAACTGCTGAAGACGTACGCTGTGTCCTTAAAAGGAGAAACCAGCTTGTTGAAGGGCTGCTTGATCGACCAAGTCATCCGGAGACCAAGAAGTTGATAGAGGAGTACCAGACTTTTGGGAGGATTTGATCATTTCATGTAGTAACTTGTATGCTTTATTTGCATAGTGCTGACCATCACCAGGATTGTTGGTTGAGGTCATGCCTTCTTTGTACTCTCAGCGATATTGTACCCTGGGATTATTGATTCTCTCTGCAATATATGAGGCTTTCTATGATTCAGCTCCGATATCCCTATTGTCAGCACTGTCACTGCACCGGCACCTTCGCACTAGAACTGGGGGAACAAACTTCCCTAATGCACAGACACATTGCATTGCATTCATATTCATATTGCATTACAGGTAATCTTTGAATGGTGTCTTATTTCCTGCTTTGCATCAGGTACTTAACAGGATTCCAGATCAACATCCGCACCGCTATTCTACACGCTCCAACTGTCGGAAAGTCATGGACCAAATACAGAACGAGATGCAAGATGTGCGCGAGAAGCTCGCCCTCTTCATGCAGACCATGGAGGCTATAGCAAAAGGGCAAGAGAATTTGCAGGCCATGGTCCAGCCTCTGTTGGCTCGCAACGCCGGTCATGGTGTTGAAGATCATCAGTCTGTCCGGGTTGATACTGCTCATGGAGACGGCACTCCCACGCGAGTGGCTCCGCCCGTAGTCAATATACCTGCTGCTAATGTCAACAACGCTACCGCTGCTGTGAATGGTAACGTCGGAGTGGGGAATGAAACTGCTGTCCATAATGCTGGGCTGGGTGATGTCAATTTGGGAGATAATCTAGGAGGCAATGGCTTTGTCAATACTGGGTTCGGATTCAATGATCAGGGATTCGACAACACTGGGAAGTATGGCTTTAATGCTCAAGGCTTTGGGCAAGATGGTTATGGTATGGTCAATCAGGGTTACGGAGGCTTTGGAAACAGAAACGGTGCTGGATTTATGGGTTTTGGTCCTGCTGGAGGTGTTCAAGGGTACGGCAACAGAGGCTGAGGTCCGGGAATGAATCAGATCAGAGCTGGACGTAATAATGCATATGATGGGTACGAAGCTGGAAATGGTATGTGGCAAGAGGATCAACAGGACGACGCCTTCTCCGGAGGAGGTTTTGAAGGGCCGATGGATGATTCCCAAAAGATTAGAATGCTGGAAGAGCAGATGAAGGGAGTCTTAAATCAGAGTGTTGTGGGATTGGACATGGCAACCATGGGCTTGGTACCTGGCTTGAGGGTGCCAATTAAATTCAAAGCGCCTGCGTTCGACAAGTACAAAGGAGACACATGCCCGAAAGTGCATGTACGAGCTTATTACAGAAAGATGTCTGCATACTCAACTGATGAAAGAATGCTAATGCATTTCTTTCAGGATAGTCTATCAGGCCCTTCCCTAGAGTGGTACATGGGGTTGGAGCCAACTGATATCAAGACTTGGAAGCAATTAGCAGAGGCATTTGTAGCCCATTACAAATATAACAGCGACCTGGCACCCAATCGGGTCCAGTTGGCCGGGCTTTCGCAGAAGAAGGGGGAGAGTTTTAAAGAGTACGCACAAAGGTGGCGCGATATGGCTGCCAGGGTCCGTCCTCCTGTAGAAGATAAGGAAATGAATGATATGTTTGTCGGCACATTCACAGGGCTGTTTCATGACATGCTGTTTCATACGTCTCTGGCCAGTTTTTCGGACCTGATTCTAATGGGGGAAAAGATTGAACGCAATATTAAGCAAGGAAAGTTCCAAGTCGAGGAATCAACTGCATCTGGCAGTAATAGGAAAGCTTATGGTGGGCGCCGTCAGGGCGAGGCAAGCGCGGTATTTGGAGGCCGAGGCCGAGGCCGAGGCAGGGGAAGAGGTCAATACCGTCAGCCGCAGCAGGTGTCGAGTGTTACTATCCCATATCAGCAACAACCACTCCAGCAACAACAACCGGTTCAGCAGCAACCAATGCCACAGCAGCAGCAGCCTCAGCAGGGGGCACAGCAGGCTCAACGAAGATTCCAGGGTAGTAAACCGAGAAGAGTGTTTGAGAAGCCTCCCTCAACCTATGCCGATTTGTTGCAGACATTGTTGGGATTGAATCTGGTAGAGAAAAGAACTCTGGCGCCGATAACGGGAGCTCCCCCGTTCGGCTACGATGCAAGCAGGCACTGTGAGTTTCATTCTGGGGCCCCGGGCCACGATATAGAAGGTTGTCATGCTTTTAAGCACGTTGTGCAGGATCTCTTAGACAACAAGACTATCAATTTCGGAACGGCAGGTCCGAATATAGTCCAGAAACCCATGCCTAATCATGGGGCAAACGCCGTGCTGACTGAGGAAGGTCTGAATCTGATTATGAATGTTGAAGATTTAAAGACGCCGCTGAGCAAGATAAAGAGCCGACTGTTACAAGGAGGTGTTTACCCAGGATGTAATGAGTACTGCTTAGACTGTTGGACCCTAGCTGGGGGGTGTGAAGATTTGAAGAAAGGCATTCAGGCTTTAATTGATGAAGGTATATTGCAGTTTGATCGAGCGGCAACTGACGAGCCTGCAGGGGCAGTAGTGGATAATCGGAGTGATGTGGCCACGGTAACGATTCCTCGGAAGACGATCACTATTGCAGCGCCAGCTCAGCGACCACCTATCACCATAACTAAGGCCGGGCCAATCCCGTACGAGAACACGAAAGCAGTCCCATGGTCATATGGGCTAGAGGTGTATTGTGACGGGATAAAGATTGATGTTAACAAGCAGTCAGCGGAGATTGTGGATAATGTTGTTGGTTCAGGAGGCATGACAAGGAGTGGCAGGATCTTTATATCTCCTGAAGTGGAGGCTGAAAGACTAGCGAAAGGAAAAGGGAAAGCGGTTGAAAATGTTCCGGTACAAGCAAGTGAAAAAGAAGCAGCATCGAAAGATGTAGAAGAATTCATGCGCTTGATTCGGAAAAGTGATTATAAGATTGTGGAGCATCTGCAGCAGACACCGTCCAAAATATCTATCTTGTCATTGCTGTTGTGTTCGGAAGCCCACAGAAATGCTTTGCTGAAAGTTCTGGACACTTCTTTTGTACCCCAAGACGTCTCCGTGAACCAGTTAGAAGGAGTGTTGGCACATGTGAATGCGGGCCACAGCTTGGGCTTCACCGATTTTGACTTGACTCCGAAAGGGAGAGATCATAATATGGCATTACACGTATCTGTTGAGTGTAGAGGATCGGTAATGTCGCATGTATTGGTTGACACCGGATCATCTTTGAATGTGCTGCCCAAGAAGGCGATGATGAAGCTGGATGTTCGAGGGATTTTGTGTACACCCAGTGATTTGGTAGTCAGAGCGTTTGACGGCACGCGGAGAACAGTCTTCGGATCGATTACCTTGCCTCTGCAAGTGGGGCCGGAAGTGTTTGCAACTGAGTTTTATATCATGGATATACAGCCTGCGTACAGCTGCTTGCTGGGAAGACCCTGGATTCATGGGGCAGGGGCAGTCACGTCTACCCTGCATCAGAAGTTAAAGTATATGGTCGGAGACAGCGTAGTCACCGTGTGCGGAGAAGAAGACATCCTGGTCAGCCATCTATCTTCATTTAAATATGTGGAAGTCGACGGGGAGATCCACGAGACACCATGCCAGGCATTCGAAGGTTTGCGCATCAAGGACAAAGGTCCCGGGCCGAGCAAAGTGCCAGAGATAGCTGTCTCATCGTATAAAGAAGCTCAAGCTCTAGTGGAAGCAGGAGAAGCCAAGGGCTGGGGCAAAGTGCTGGACATTCCTGTGAAAATGGACCGGTTCGGACTGGGGTACCGACCGTCGTCATCAACTCCTTCCGTGGGGGCCCCCCGCTTCAGAAAGTCAATTGTCATCTCTGCCAGTGGAGTATGTCATGAAACTGTCAATGCTGCTTCGGAGTCTGATGAAGGAGACAGCGACTGTGATATGGATGCCTGGATTCAGCCAAGCACGCCAGGACAAGGACTGTGCAACTGGTCTATTCAGGAGCTTGTTCCTGTGACTTTTAAACAGTAATGCTTTGCTTTATTAATTGTTGAATAATCTGATGTCTTGCCCGGGGCATCAGGATTTGCTTAGGGCTGTGTTGTTATAAACATTGCGTGTTAATCATTAAATAAATGGCGTTTTTTCATGTGCAAATACTGTAATCCCTGTCTTTCTTGTTTTATGTTTTTTAATAAAATGGCAATGTGGTTATTCGCTTTATACGCATTTTGAAGCACTTAACCATTCCTTTTGCAGGATAACATTTTCAGATGACATCCTTGAACCACCTATGACTCGTCCCGACTTTGAGCACCCGGTGTTTCAGACTGAAGAAGAGGTTGTCGAAGATAGCGACGTTCCTGAAGAACTGTCTTGGCTAGTGAAGCAAGAGGAAAGAGCCATTCTGCCTCATGATGAGGTCATCGAAATTATCAATTTGGGGTCGGAAGGGGTTGAGAAGAATATTCGTATCGGAGCCGCACTGCAGAGTGATATCAAGCGGAGACTGGTTGAAATGCTCCGAGAATATAGTGATGTATTCGCTTGGTCATATGAAGATATGCCGGGGCTCGATACAGATATGGTTGTGCATCGCCTGTCACTGAAAGAAGATTGCCCACCGGTCAAACAAAAGCTTCGCAGAACTCGACCAGATATGGCAATGAAGATCAAAGAGGAAGTACAGAAACAGTGGGACGCTGGTTTCCTGGCTGTGACGAAGTATCCTTCATGGGTTGCCAACATTGTACCAGTGCCAAAGAAAGATGGCAAGGTTCGAATGTGCGTGGATTATAGAGATTTGAATAAAGCAAGCCCAAAAGACGATTTTCCACTTCCTCATATTGACGTGTTAGTTGATAATACTGCTCAATACTCCGTATTCTCCTTCATGGATGGCTTTTCAGGCTATAATCAGATTAAAATGGCACCAGAGGATATGGAGAAGACTACTTTCATAACGCCGTGGGGAACATTTTGCTACAAAGTGATGCCCTTTGGTTTGAAAAATGCTGGGGCAACATATCAGCGTGCGATGACGACTCTTTTTCATGACATGATGCACAAAGAGATCGAAGTTTATGTTGACGATATGATTGCCAAATCCCAGACGGAGGAAGAGCATCTGGTGAATCTGCTGAAGTTGTTTAAAAGACTTAGGAAGTTCAGGCTGAGGCTGAACCCTAATAAATGCACCTTCGGGGTGAGATCGGGTAAACTGCTGGGGTTTATCGTAAGTGAAAGAGGAATAGAGGTCGATCCTGCTAAAATAAAAGCGATTCAAGAAATGCCGACGCCTAAAACAGAGAAAGAGGTGCGCGGATTTTTAGGGAGGTTGAACTACATCGCTCGGTTCATATCTCACCTAACTGCTACGTGTGAACCATTATTCAAGCTGTTGAAGAAAGATCAAGCTGTGACGTGGAACGAAAATTGTCAAAAGGCGTTCGACAAAATAAAGAAGTATCTGCAGGAGCCTCCTATTTTGATACCCCCAGTGGCAGGGAGACCCTTGATAATGTATCTGACGGTTCTTGAGGGAAGCATGGGTTGTGTTCTCGGTCAACACGACGAGACAGGGAGAAAAGAGCATGCGATCTATTATCTGAGTAAGAAATTTACAGACTGTGAATCTCGATACTCAATGCTGGAGAAAACTTGTTGCGCGCTAGCCTGGGCCGCCAAGCGTTTGAGGCAGTACATGCTGAATCATACAACCATGCTCATCTCGAAGATGGATCCTATCAAATATATATTCGAAAAGCAGGTGTTGTCAGGTAGAATTGCCCGGTGGCAGATGGTCTTGACTGAATATGACATTCAATACGTCTCGCAAAAGGCTATAAAGGGGAGTGTGCTGTCTGAGTATCTGGCGGAGCAGCCTATTGAAGAGTACCAATCGATGAGGTTTGATTTTCCTGACGAGGATATCATGTACTTAAAGATGAAGGATTGCGAAGAACCGTTGCCAGACGAGGGACCAGAGTTGGGGTCCAAATGGAAGATGATATTTGACGGAGCCGTGAATGCTTACGGTAGCGGAATAGGGGCAATTATCACTACGCCGCACGGGTCGCACATCCCGTTTACTGCCCGATTGACCTTTGCCGTTACCAACAATGAGGCCGAATACGAAGCTTGTATAATGGGGCTTGAAGAAGCCATTGATTTGCGAATCAAACATCTAGACGTATACGGAGACTCAGCTCTGGTAGTGAATCAGATAAAAGGGGAATGGGAGACACGGCAGCCTAATTTGATACATTACATGAATTATGCAAGGAGATTGTTGCCTTTCTTCGACAAGGTTGAATTGCATCACGTACCACGGGTAGAAAATCAAATGGCTGACGCCCTTGCCACTTTGTCTTCCATGTACAAAGTCAATTTCTGGAACGAAGCTCCCCAAATCACTATCTCTCGGTTGGACAGGCCAGCTTATGTATTTGCTATTGATGAAGCATCTGACGACAAACCGTGGTATTTCGATATCCTTAATTTCCTGAAGAATAAAGAGTATCCGGCTGGGGCATCCAGTCAAGATCAGAAGACTCTCAGGAGATTAGCGGGTAATTTCTATTTGAACCCGGATGGCGTCTTATACAGAAGAAACCACGATTTGGTGTTGTTGCGTTGTGTAGACGAGAAAGAGGCAAAGCTTCTCATGGAGGAAATTCACGAAGGTGCCTTTGGTACGCATGCTGGTGGGCATGCTATGACGAGAAAGCTGCTGAGGGCAGGTTATTTTTGGCTGACGATGGAAACTGATTGTTTCAAGTTCGCGAGGAAGTGCCACAAGTGCCAAATCTATGCTGACAAGATACACGTGCCTCCGAGTCCTTTAAATGTGATGTCATCTCCATGGCCATTCTCGATGTGGGGAATCGATATGATTGGAAAGATCGAGCCGACGGCTTCTAACGGGCATCGGTTCATCCTAGTAGCAATCGATTATTTCACCAAGTGGGTGGAAGCGGCGTCTTACGCGAATGTAACGAAGCAAGTGGTGGCCAGATTCATCAAGAGAGATATCATTTGCCGATATGGGATTCCCGAGCGGATAATCACGGATAATGGTTCAAATCTGAACAACAAAATGATGAAGGAGCTCTGTCAGAATTTCAAGATCGAACATCACAACTCCTCCCCTTACCGACCCAAGATGAATGGCGCTGTCGAAGCGGCCAATAAGAATATCAAGAAGATCGTTCAGAAAATGGTGGTGACCTATAAGGATTGGCAAGAAATGCTACCTTTCGCTTTGCACGGTTATCGTACGACGGTACGCACATCAACCGGGGCAACTCCGTTCTCGTTGGTATACGGAATGGAAGCGGTACTACCATTGGAAGTTGAGATCCCTTCTCTGAGGGTATTGCGAGACGTTCAGCTGGACGAGGCAGAATGGGTAACGAATAGATTGAACCAACTGAGTTTGATGGATGAGAAGAGGCTAGCTTCTCTGGCATACGGTCGTTTGTACCAAAGACGGATGAAGAAAGCGTACGACAAGAAGATACTTCCGCGAAGCTTTCAGACGGGCGACCTTGTGCTGAAAAGGATTCTCCCGCCGCAAGCAGATCACAGGGGCAAATGGACCCCCAACTATGAAGGGCCATACGTTGTCAAAAAGGTCTTTTCAGGAGGAGCGTTGTTGTTGTCCACCATGGACGGAGAAGACTTTGCATCACCTGTGAATTCGGACGCAGTTAAAAAATACTTTGCTTAAAATAGACCCGCTGGACAGAAAAAGAGAGTCCAGGCAAAAATGGGGCATCCTGGCGAACCAAAAACAGAATGAAAGGTTCGGACAAAAGTTAGGGATAAAATCGAAAAAATGTACACCCGCGAAGTTGAAAACCTACACTGGGCGGCTTCGGCAAAAAGGGGTATCCCGGTGAACTGAAAACCCGTAAAGGGCGGTTCACGCAAAAGTTAGGGATTTGAAAAGCAAATGACTGCGGTCCGAATTTGATATTACAATGAGCATCAATGCGGGAGAATACATTTGAGGAGTCAGTTATCGGATACAATCTCTTCAGAAGTGGGGATACCGGGAAAGCATTAGAGTCGGACGAGTCATAGGAGGATCAGTTCGTGGTGTTCATCTGCATCCCGTTGCCGACATGTGTACAAAATTTAATTTGTCAAAATATTCATGTTTCTTGTGCATACTTATGTATTTGCTTTGCGTAGCTTCCTCATTTCAGGAGTTACATCCCGTGTACAAAAATCCGCCCATTCAGGGGCCCAATCAATGAAAATGTGTTATTCAGTACTTGATGCCTGTTCTTTACTGTTTTGTGCATGATAAGACGCCTAAGTTTGTTGAAGCTAGCATGAGTATAACATCACTGGCCCTTGCCAACAATTGTTAAAGCTTTGAATTAACTGAGCGTAACGTCACTAACCTGAATTGATTTGATTGCACAGGCTTGTCGTGTCTTGTTTGTGTTGTTGCAGATTTCATAACCATACGAAAAAGGTGATTAAAAGATTGCGATAACGAAAGACTTGATCCCCATGCAGGGCATGCATGTTTTTCCTGAAGAAGGATAGAATTTCCCAGCTAGCCGTAGCTTATCCAAAGGACGTGCTCCAGAAAAGTTATTCGTCCTCAACGGAGTTTGGCGATTCTAAGATCGTAAGGCTGTATTCAGACAGGTTCGTCTTTCCCCGCAGGGTCATGCACTCTCCTCCAGTGAAGTCAGTTAATTTTCCCCAAGAGAATCATCCCATCCCCAGCGGAATTCTCTTTGCAAGTGTTTTCATTCCTTCCAGTGGAACTCGAAGATCAAGACTCTCCAAAGCAGAGTTGATGGTGGGTTCCTATCATTTATTTTGTCAGAGATACTGGTGATATCAGTTCACGTTCCAGCAGAAAGTCCGATCGAACTATGCACATCTGCTATTCCCCAGCAAAGTTATGTTCCCCAACAGGGGGTTACCTCAACAAGGCGTTTGGCTTGAGTTCCCAATTTCCCAGCAAGGTTGACTTCACCCTTCCAGCATTTATTTTGCTGGAATAATTCTGTAGCATCTGGCTATCCCCGGCGGAGTCGGCATTATCCTTCCGGCATTTATTTTGATGAAGCAGTTCCTGTATTTTAGCAGTTCAGGTGGAGAGAGCTCTTGCTCAAATGAACTACTAAACAGTCAAGACCTCGGCATGAGATATTCGCTGATAATGTCAGTTTCGGCAGTATTCCCCCACAGAGTTAGTATGATGAGATTCTCTTCGTCTCTAGCAGAGTCATTTCTGCAAATGTCTCTTATTTTCCCCGCCAGAGTTGCCAGGATAAGTTTCTCTTTGTTCCCAGGCAGAGTTAGTTTTCATCACGGATTCCATGAATCAGAATTTCAGAGGCCACCGCCGGTTATCAGAGCAGGCGTCCGATAGTTGGTTTCCAGACATCCCCAGTAGAGTTCATCTCAAAGTCGCTGTCACGTCAGTGTTAAGAAGTTTGTGAGTGAGGATCATGGAGAACTAAGTCCTGACGCGGACAATTTCTTCCTAGGTTGACGGGATTTCTTCAGAAGCGGGCGTCCTAACGTGGACAGGTTTATTTCCCTGGAGTGGTGAGGTGTGTTAGTCCTAAAGTGGGCAGATTCGGTTTCTCGAAATTAGTGGAATGGGAGGTCATGACGTTGACAAAAGTGGTTACTCTTTGTGTTGGTGTCCTGCCGCGGACAGATCAGACAAGCGTGTGAGTCCTTACGTGGACAAGTCTTATTTCCTCAGCGGGTCGAAGACGCCTGAGTCCTAACGTGGACAAATCAAGACGATATCGGTATCCTGACGTGGACAAATCAAAGAAATTATTATTCCTAACGTGGAGAAGTGGGTCCTAACGTGGACGATGTAGTCCTTACGCGGACATATCAGAAGAGGATTCCTTACGTGGAAATGACGGCATTCCTTACGGGGAAAGAGTGGAGTCCTTACGTGGACAGATTAAGAGAGCATTCCTTACGTGGAAAAATGGTTTATTCCTTACGTGGAAAGATCAGAGTCCTTACGTGGACATATCAAGAGCATCCCTTACGTGGAGGAAAATGGTTTCCTTACGTGGAAAGACGAGTTTATTCCTTACGTGGAATGATTGAGTCCTCACGCGGACATATAAAGAGATTGATTCCTGACGTGGAAAGAAATGGATTATTCCTGACGTGGAAGAGTTTAGTCCTGACGCGGACAGATCAAAGAAGTTATTCCTAATGTGGAAGAAGAAGATTTACTCCTTAAGTGGAAAGATGATTCCTAACGTGGACAGGTGTTACTCCTAACGTGGACGATGTTATTCCTAACGTGGACAAGTGTTACTCCTAACGTGGAAGTATTTTATTCCTAACGTGGACGATTCAGTTTATGGAAATGCAGACGAATTATCCCCAGCGGAGTTGCCGAGATTTTTTCTGGGTTAACAGCAAATGGAGTCCTAACGTGGACAGGTTTTAGTTGAGATTTCTTCGTATTGATGACGGACAGAGTCCTAACGTGGACAAGCAAGCAATCTGTTATGACAGAATCCTTTTCAGAACGATGAAGACAATCCCCAGCACAGTCGCACGAGATCAGTGGGTTACTGTAACAGTCAGATTCAGTTGGTGAATGTCGTTCCTCAAGCAGGAGCGCAATTTATTTCTGCGGTTGGCAAATTTCTGGTTTCACTAGTATTCAACCGTCTCGTACCGCGAATGTCTGAAGGCTCCGGGCTCTTCACCCAATCGGGTCCAAGTCGCTTGAATAGGGGCAGCTGTTGCACCCTAAAATTTGCCCAACCTTATTTACTTGGTTTATGTTTCAATGTCATTAGCATTTGCATATAGAGTCATGTACATAGACTAACCATCTGCATAGCATAAGCATAGCAAGTCATTCAACAGGGGACCAATCATTATTCTCATCTCTAGAGGCCTACCAAGAGGTTAATATCCCAATTCAATCTCATTCAAGTCATCAGGAAAGAATTTGAAAGCAAAGAGTTCAGCAGATCAAGCCTTGAGTCCATCTCCTAGCTGAGGGGATCTGAGGGTCAGCAAGAGGATTGTGAGCTGTGAAGTGAAGGCATGGAGAGTATCTAGACATTATGAGAGACTTAGAAAGTCATTTGGAGAAGGAGACAAGTCATTGATGAGAGCACAAGAGCTATAACTGAAGGCAGTCAACTAGGGTTTCATCTGGGTCAACCCTAGGTCAACCCTAGGTCAATTGACTGATTTGAGGGGCATTCAAGTCTAGTGGAGAGATGCGGGGTTCATAATGGGACATATAAAGAAGGATATGGAGATATGCCAAGGAGAATTCAAGAGAAATCAAGGAGAAGAGGAGTTTCTAAATTAGGGTTTCTGTGTAAAATCCCCTAGTTTAGGTCAAATTTCCAAGCAAGATAAGTCAAAATGCTAGCTTCAAATGGCTTCTTGGTCAACATGAAACTTGTAGAGGATCTCAAGACCTTTAATTTGAGTGGTGGAAGACATCAAGGAGATTTATAGAACTCAAGTTATGGTCCTTGCAAGTTACAGGTCATCTGAGGTATCTGAAATTTTGTCTGTGAAAGTGACTTGACTTCCAAGCAATTTTTACCCCTCAAGGAGATTTCAAATGAACTCTTGGTCAACATAAGATTTGTTCCTAATTGTCTTAGCTTTCTAGAATGGTATAGCATGCCTTCATATGATTTATAGAACTCAACTTATGGTCTTGGCAAGCAAAGGGTATTTTGGGCATTTGTGAATTACAGGTCATTTTAACTCATGTCCAAAACTCATACAAGGAGGCCTCAAATGGAAAAACTTACAACATCAAACTTGCTCCAAATGGGATTTTAAGTCTAGAAAGAAGGTCACAAATTGTTGGAAAAGCTCATAACATGAAGTTGCATGATTGGTCCAAATTTGAACTAAAATGGCTTATGATTTGAATAAAGTCAAGATGAAAAATGGTTTGGGAGATTTATAAGTCCAAATGGAGACTTCCAATATATGATTTTGAATGGAAAAGCAATTCTAAGAACAATGGTTCAAACACTTTTTTGAGTTTAGAAGGAAAAAAGAAAGATATTCATGGTTACTTGCCTTTTAAGAAACATTTCAAAAATGGATCAAAGTTGGAAGGCAAGGGAATGTGCAAGATGGATCTAGAATGTTCATGTGAGCTCTATATATTCATGAAATGAGGATTGATCAAGGGTTGGCTTCATTTTTCATCAAGAATTTCCCAAATTCTCTCATTCTTTCTCATTGTGTTTTCACTTCAATCTCACAAAATCTTCATCAATTTTCATCCACATTGATTCTCCTACATTCAATCATCATCCTGGATCATAATTGAAGCAAAGATTTGGTGGTTAGAATCCATTTTCGAGCACTTCCATCATCAACATCAAAATTGAAGTTTCAAGTTGATAGCACAATTCAAGCCAAGTTTCATTCAAGTGTTGCATACAGAAGCAAGAGCTTCACTCACTGATCAAGATCTGAGCATTGGTGTTGGTGGATTCACAAGTTTCCATAGCTGTTTTCAAGCTTTTGCACCAGGTGCGTTTTCATTCAAATTGCTTGATTCAGTTAGTTTAACATAGATTTGTTGGTTTAGATATGATGTAGGATGTTAGTAGAGCAATTAGGATGAATTTGGAGTAGATTAGTGATGATTGTTAGCAGGTGGTAGAAACTGTTAGGGCTTGAAACTTGTAGTAGAATGCATCATAAGCTTAGCTTGATAGATCAGAATGATAACCATTAGTCATAGATTAGATTAGGTTAAGTTTGATGGAGAATTGTGTTGGTAAGTTGCAGAGTGCCTTCATGGTGACCAGACCTTGATGCCATCGGGTTGAGTGATCTATTGAATTTCAGACTGAATTAAGACCATAGGATTATAGAGGGAGAGATCCTGAGCATTTTTCATGTTCACATCGTGTTGATTCATGGCCTGTAGAGTGAGAACCGATTGAGGGAAGTTTGCTCGTGCATGAGCTTTCATGGAGGAAACCCTAAGTCTCATGATCCATTGGAGAAGACGCAATCTGAGCGGCCCAATTCGTGTTAGACCTTTGACTTGGAGAGTAATCCTAGGGCTGAGATTTGATTCAGAATTTGGAGGGAATGCGTTGGTGCCAAACGCACCGTTTCATTAATTGAAACGGGCGGGCCTAGGTGAGTTGTTGATATTCCCACCCCCCAGTTATGAGCCCAATCAGTTTTACACGTGATTTTGTTTCTTTTTTCACCCCCTGCGCTGTTTCTTATTTTTTATTAATTCTGAACTTGTTCTGGGCCTTAACCAATTCGCTAGTCACACCCCCTGCTGCTTGGCCCATCCAATTATTAACTAGGCGCGCCTGCTATTCCAACCCCCCTCCCTTTATTTCATTATTAATTCTTTTATTTTCTTTAATTCTTTTATGCATTTTCATTAATTCATAATAAATCCATAAAAAATCATTTTTAGTTCATTCTTTTTACACTATTTTCTTTAGGATGTCTAGAAAATTATAGAAAAATAAAATTGCATTTTTATTTTGATTTGATATTTTTTCCATATTTTCTAAATAAATGTCATTTTAAATAGATTCATTTCATGCATGATTTTATTAATTTTTGTTCTATTACATGCTTTCATATTTTTTGTTCATTCTTTTTATATTGTTTAGATGAAATGTTGAACTTGTAAATTCAATTTAGTTCCCATTTTTAAGAATTAATTTTAGGGGCTTAATGTAGGCTTGAACAACATGAACAAATTGGGGTTTTTTAGGTGATGACTTAGGAAGTTTGATTCTTTCCCTTAGGACTTAGGATTCAACTAGATTAGTTATGGGACTATATGGGCTATGGGTAGCTATTAGATCCCTTAGAGAAAAAGTCAGGATTCCCCTACTGCTATTAATGTCCTGTTATATCTGATTGACTGGTGTGGTGTGCCCTCTGGGGATTATTGCTTGCTTGCTTGGGCATTGGGGTTGTCTGGGGACTTGGGGAAGCTGAAGATTTGAGGAGATGAAGACCATTGGAGATCCAAAGATTGAAGATCAACTGCCAGAGTTGAGGAGTAGGTTCTTGCTAGCAGATGCTGAGGAGACTAGGGTTTAGGAGCTAGGCAGAGCTCTAGGTTAGAAAGCTTGTTTCTCAAACATGGATTGCCTTGTCTGCATCCATTCTTCTCTGTGATTCAGAGTCTCTCTAAGACACTCACCCCCTTCCTTTGGAAGGCTTGGTGATAGTGTCTATGAGATAGAACTCTTGAGAGAAAATGTCTCTTGTGTTAGAAGCAGTCTGTTCACCACCCTTGGTAGTCAACTGATTGCTTAACACCCAATTCACTCTTACGACTAATCCCTCATCCTGGAGGTTTGAACTTGAAGAAAAGCCATTGCAGATGGAAGACTGATGATCAAAGCCCTTGCCTGAAGGCCATGAAGATGGAGATTGATGCTTGTTGAAGCCTGTAGCTGATTGGAGATTGCTTGAAGCCAGATGTTGATTCAGAGCTGCTGATGCTGTTTCTTTTGTTGTATTTCATTTGCTGATGTATTGATTGGTTTTCTGAACTGTATTGTTTGCTGTTTACCCTGCTGGGTTGAAAGTGAAGTCTGTTCACTTTTGCCTATTGTTTTCTAGGTTCGAGGTTGAGTGGGACTCCCTTGCCTCGCTTGTACTGTTGCATCCATGCATTTTACTGCTTTACTGTATATATCTGTTATTGTTTCTGTTTCTGCCTATCCCGTAGGATCTCTGTTTCTCTCTGTGCAAGAGAGGAGCATGATAGACACTAGGTCTTAACCCATGCATGATAACATTAGGTTAGTTTGATTCCCTTCGCAACCGTAGGTTAGAGTTCTGTCTCTTTCTTTCTCAAAACAAACAGAAAAACACAATAAAGATTTCAAACACAATAAAAGACACTTCTGTCGTAAAAGAATGTGAACTCATCAAAACGTCATTTTTGTCCGCTTGGACTGTTAATCAGAAAAACCTTTTTCAGAAGGAATAAAATCAATCAAGGACAAGCCTGTGTCTTCCGTAGCCCGAACTACGTTTGCTCTGATCTTTCATGCTGTATGAAAGTACGTAGGCATAGGATGCGATATCCTAGCGAGCAACCTTCCCCTCCTTTCCTGTAGGTAGGCGAACTACGTTGACTCTGATTTCTCGTTCCAGATGGGAATACGTAGGCATAAAGTGCGATACTTTGCCGAGTCATTTTTATTTTCATTCTCTTTTCTTTTTAACCCTTGACCTATAGTTTAGATAGAATAACAATCCATACCCGAAAACAAGCGTGGATCCCGTCGAGTACGACGGACGTGAGGGGTGCTAATACCTTCCCCTTGCGTAACCGACTCCCGAACCCCGGTTTTGGTTGCGATGACCATACCTTTCCTGTGTTGTGCGAGGTTTACTCTGAGCGTTTCCTTTCCCTCCCGTGGGATAAATAACGCACGGTGGCGACTCTTCTGTTCAGCCGGCGCCGATTTTCGCAGTAGCGACACATGGGTCATACCAATGTTGCTGCAAATATATATACACACACTAGGCTGGATGCCCCAATTATCGATGATCAACCACTAGTTCTTATGTTCTTCTTAGCGAAGGGAATGTTATTGCTACAGTTCCTCAGAGAGACAGATTAACAAGCTATGACTATTAAACTACATGTGAACTTATTAGGTTTAGATGTTGAAACAACCATTTTGTGAGTTAAAGCTTTGCAAATTAGAGCAATGAGTCTCATTTGTATCATATGGTAGCCTGATATTTTGCACCTAATCAAGTCTTCCTTGAGCAAACTAAATGAGATTGATTGTCAAATTATCTACGTGCAACTAAACATAAACCCAAAAATACGTCTAATGGTAGTACAAACAAGATATACTTGAGTATTCAATCATAATACCATTCCCTAGCATTACCGTTGACTTTAAATGTAGCTGCCAGTCTCCAATGTCAGTTCGAGAGCCAGATGCAAGTAATGAACTCTCGCGAATGCTCAATTTTTCTCTACCTACATTAAGAACATTACCACCTTCATCAGCCAGATAGAAAAAGAGCTGTCCGCCTTTCCCAAATTCCTCATTCCACTTAGACCTGGGGTTTGACCACAAGAACAAAATTGTTTATTTGATAAAAAGCATTTAATATAGCAACACCGAGAGCTGTAGATACTCATTCAGGGGAACAAATCTTTCACTACCTACTTTTCAATAAGGAAAAACCAGAAACAAAGTAGTTCTGCCATAATATTTCTACCTAAGTGATTTGATTTTGAAGTTAATAGCATCACTTACTTATCAATCTGCACATTAATTCGAACTGCCCAGTCGCCTCCATAACCGCTGCCATCCCCATTTGATTTTAAGAACTCAGTAGTCAAGATCAGGCCATGGTCAACTAATACTTGATGCCCATAATCACGTCCATTATGCTTTATCCAACCATAAGCACTTAATTCATCCTCATGTTTGCAGACATGCCTCAAGTGATTACTGCCGTCTTTCACACCAATCCACATTAGTCCAGCCGTCAAAGATTGTGGAGTCCTGCCATAAACATGCAAAAAACACAGAAAAATGTGAGAAAGTCAAATGATGTTGAAAATGGTATCCCACACACACAATCTAAATTAGATATATAGACACAAATTTCTGTGGAATAAACCATTATTTTAGTCCCTAAAGCATCACTGTACTTTCAATTTAGTACGGAGGGAATTTAGTATGTACTCCTCTAGTAACTATTATAAGCAAAAATAACTATTTTCACATTGATTAAAAAATTTAGTTAAGTGTAATTAATTTTCTTATTTTATGTACAATCAAGATAAAACTATTATAATATCCTTAGTTAAATTTGATTAATCAACTACCAACATTAAATGCTTTTGAATTAAATTAAGGATATAATAGAAATACAAACATTAATTATTCTAAAAGTTAATGACTTTTGCTTATTATAGTGATCAAGATTTAAAGTCATTTTTTTGCTTATTATAGTGACGGGAGGGAGTAAATTATATGAAATCTGTCACTTTAGTCCCTACTATTTAGATGTTAGAAATTAACATGACTGGTTTTCATATGATTTGGGGACGAAAATGACACATTTCAGATACTTTAGAGACTATTTATCATTTTTAAATACTTTAGTATGTGATTAGTATTTTAATTGTCATGTTAATATTTTCTCCTTCATCTAGGATCGAACCCTAATCTTTTAACTCATTTACTCCAAGTGTCCCTAAATTCTAAACCTTAACCCCTAAATCTTAAATCTGTTAACTGCTTTACTCCGGGTGTCCTTTCACAACTGCCAATAGACTTAGCATTTTTTCCTTCGCCAGGGATCGAACCCCAAAACTACCAATCGAGTTGGCATTCGAGAGAGTGATGCTCTATTGACTAAATTGATGGTTTATTCAATTTATGTGTGAGCAATATTAGCAAGCATAAATCAATCTTTGTATAAAATAACCAAAATAGTCTCTACTTCCATTTCAGTACAAACAAAACAAAATAATGTATAGACAAATAGCTGTATTATCAATAAATAAATAAACCAAAACACACAACAAAGCATTTAAAAAAAACTGATACCTTGCACGAATTCCAAGATAGAGATGGGGACGGTAAGTCCCCCAATACAAACTCTCCTTGTGCTCTCCTTGAAACTGCAAAAATACCGAACCAATTGATTCACATCACATCAACCAAATTTATCAAAGCAAAAGAAGAAAGTAAGATAAAAAAAAATGATGAAAATGATGAAGTGGAAGTTAACCTGAGGAAGGTCCATGATCTTTGGCGCAGGAAATGGCGTAACAACGCGAGGAAGATGAGGTTCTGCAACGGAATCAACAAAGTGACGAATGAGAAACAAAGTGATGAAGAAGAAGGTGACGGCAATAAGCAGTTTGATTTTGACATTTTTGAACAACGGAATAGAGTTTCCGTGGCTTCTACCTGTACCACGATTAGAACTTTCGTGGAGAGAATCGGCGTCGGGTTCAGGAGAGGAGGATCTGAGTCTGTTACGAGCGGTTGTTCTTTCGGTTCCGATCATTTTTGGTGAATCGTTGACTGACGGAGCAGAGCGGTGTTAGCAGTTTGCAGTGTAACGGTTAACGACTACTTACAGTTTTAGAAGTTTGGAGTAAAAGAAGTTTTATAATGGAAAGAGAAAGGAATAATTCGGTGGAGGAAAAGAAAATTGTTAAAAAAATGAATATAGTTTTATAGTGGAAGGTCCTTGCTTGATCTTTGGCGCGGGAGACACAAAATAAAAAACAATATAAAAAGTGTATTTTTAAATATATGTTAAAATTGATTATTTTTAAAAAGAGTTTAATTGGTATCTACTGTAAAATTATTTTACGTTGTTATTTAATAAGAATTTATTAATTTATAATGTCATACTGTTAATTTTACAATTACCGTCTAATTTAACGAAATACACAAAAGTGATTGATTAACCGTGTAAAATAATTTTACATTATTAATACATATCAATTAAATTTTTTCTAAAAATTAAATATACAAATTTGAAGTATAACCTTTCGTTCTTAATATATGTCTATAACATATTTGTTAATATTTTTAAAATATATTAAAAAGAAATGCTAACGAATTTAAAAGATATAATAGTATATTGAATATAGAAATATATGTCATTACAACAAATAATATATTTTATAATAAATTATTAGTCAACTTATTAATTGAGGTATATGTTCTTATGGTGCAATCATTTATTTTTGTTTAAGCATATACAATTTATACATTTGATTATTATCTAATACAAAGGAATATAATTACGATAGAGTTCGCTTCGAATCTCAAATTATGTGTTTTATGTTTTATTTTTATATTTAATTAATGGGATAAATGTTTTTTATTCTTATAAATATCTTATATTTCAGTTTTAGTCTCTATAAAAAAAAGGACATATTTTGCTTCCTACAAAAATTTTATGCATGCAGTTTTAGTTTTTGTTATTTTCTAAAATTTTAAAAAATATTTAATTACTCCTAAATTTTTAAATTTGTGAATAATTTTTTCATATGTGTTCAGATTACTATAAAATATTTCTCTACCAAATTATATAATTTTTTTTTAAAATGAGAAGAAATAAATATGAAATTTTTAAATTTCAAAAGATATATGATAAAAGTAATGAAAATCTTGTCTTATAAATCAAATTTTGAATTCCTTTTATTTAGAAACTTTTTATAGCGTTCTAAACATATATGCAAAATAATCATTTAAAAATGCACATTGGTTTAACAGTAGAGACTAAAACTACGTGCATAATTATTTTGTAAGGACCAAAACACGCAATTTTTTTATAAGGACCAAAAATAAAATTTAGTATTTTATAGGGACCAATAACATATTTAACCCTCAGTTAATTTAAGATCACGTGGCGTCTTTCGCTTTTATTTTATTTTTATTTTTTTAATTTTTATTACCCTCAGTTATATTAGTCAACTGAGAGGTAAAAATTTTTGCTTCAACATTTTCAAATATATTTTTTTTTATATTATTTTTAAATATTAATTAATCTATTATATCGGTTTTGTCTAAAAATTGACGTGATAGTATTTTAAATGAATTCCCCATAATATATGGGGCTTTTTCTAATATATATATATATATATATATATATATATATATATATATATATATATATATATATATATATATATATATATATATATATATATATATATATATATATATATATATATATATATATATATATATATATATATATATATATATATATATATATATATATATATATATATATATATATATATTAAAGAATAAACTTCAAAGAACTTTACCTAAAGACGTGTTTGTTTTTTTGCATGAATACTTCAAAGAACTAGATTATAAATTTTTATTTACCTATCAACAAACACTCTAACTTCATTGTCATTCTCTTTACAAAAATCTTAGGCAATTTTCATCAAAACTTTTTCAACATTAACTCGAACATCATATCTTTTCAACGTCAACTCTTCCAACATCATTTAAAACATGTTGAAGTTTCGTCATCACGTTTGAGGTATGTAACTCACCACTGAAATGTTTATAGAACTGTTCATAGAAAGGGTAAGACCATTGAAATGTTGTTTGATAATGTGTTAGAAATGTAATATAACTTAAAGAAAAATATTGTGTGATTTGAAGGAAAAGTACATGTCTCATCATAACTTATTAGTAGTTTATGGTATATTGAAAGAAAAATATACTTTATGGACAAGATGAGTAGTTTAACAACTAGTAGAAACTAGAGGACAAGATGTTTTACTTTTAATGGTTTAATGCTTGGGAGAAGAAGAGCTAAGAAAAAGCAAGATATCTCCTTCTTATTTTGGTTGTTCCTTTTTTTGGTCTCTCTTTACTGTATATTTCTATTTAGTATGATTATATGGTCTCTCTCTACTGCATATTTATTCTAGTCGGGATGAAGTGTTGTGTGATGTTGCATTGATGTTCATGTTGGGGTCTCTGCTATATGTTGTTATTTTTCTTAATTTACACAGACATGGGTAATTCCACTAGTAACTCTCATAAACATATGATATAACCTCTGTTAATACAAAAAACTAAAATAAAAATTAGATGTGTACCAAGGTTTAAAAAAGTCCACAAAAATGGTGTTTGCTCACTAGTTGATTTTGATCTGAGAACCAATAAGGCTTATGGTGAAAATCCTTATGATTTTAGAGTTACGTGGCATTGCAAGGTAGAAGCAAAATGACTATTTTGATAGATAATTGGCACGCGATTAATGGTTTTTTAAAAGATAGCATATAGACCGATATTGTGGTATTTATTATGAAATTTTTATTTGTTTTACAAATATATGACCTTTTTTTGTTTAATACTAATATCAACTCTATTATGTAAGTGTAGGAAATTTTTATTGTTCTAAAGGATAGTATACTAAAAAATAATAGCTTGCATATGTTGGTGAGTGTTATAGGGATTTTAAGACACAACTCATAGATGCATATATCAAACATCCAAAAGATAACGTAGAGCTTTCATACATGAAGTATTCATTTATTGATAAGAAAGTTTGGGAGAATTTTTTAAAGTCTTGTACGACTCTTGAATTCTTGGCTAAGAGCAAAAAAGGAAAGGAGAATAGAGCTATAAATATCTATCCACATAGATGATCCCGTGGAGGATATGATAAACTCGAACAGAAAATGATTAATGAAAAAAGAAAACAACGGGAACTAGAGTTGTGAGATCCTTCTATAAGCGTTTATCACATTCCATCTCCACCATCATTCCTCGAGAAATGGAAGAGGGTGCGTCAAAGACCAAATGGCGAGTTCACATCAGAGGCTACACACGAAGTGGCTGAAAAGATTATAAGGAGATACTTTTTCAATATTACTTATTTTAGTAAATTCAACTTGGTAAATATCATTAAACGTTTATATATGTCATAGGAAGCACTAGTTGCACAAGTCAAAGATGGCATCTCTGTTCCACAAGATCATCGTGACATCTTAGTAGAAGCGATTGGAACCGAAAAGCATGTTAGGCGTGTTCGTGGTCTTGGAAGAGGGGTCAACTTGAAGCTATTTTTTAGATCATCACAATCAATTAACAAAGTAAACCGTATAAGAAAAATTGAAGAGATAGTTACTAAAAAGATAGGGAGGTATTAGGACAGGTGTGGGAGAAGTGGACTCGGGAGGTGATGGAGAAGCGGATCCGAGAGGAACATGAGAGTGTGCATCTTGAGGAGCGGAAGAGGATGTTACATCAGGAACGAGAGATGTGGTTGCAAAAGGTGCGGGAGGGGTGAGATAGGATGTTGCAGAAGGAGCGGGAGAAGTTGTTGCAGGAGGTGCAGGAGGAGCGGAAGAGGTTGGCTGAGGTTGAAGAAGAGAAGTGTACCAGCAATATGATTAAGGTATAAGTATAATTTAAAATATTTGTGTTATTTGTTGTTGTTATTGTTTGTGTATTTTAATTTTTGTGTTGTATTTTGGTTATTTTTATGATACAGAAATTAAAATCAATGGGTGTACTAAACCACCCAATTCCAAATCAGTTGGACATATGTGAGAAAGTAGTTGAGAAAGTTGTTATGTATGTTGCAAGTACCAAAGATAGTTGTTCTGCCTCGCATCACAATATTAAGACCACACCACCTCTAGTAGATAATACTCAAACACTATAAAGGATGATAGACAAGATTCTAAAACTCAGTTTAAATTAAAACATGAACCATAACAACCTTGTATACTTCAAAAGAATTGTGTTGAGCCATTTTTTAAGGCAGTTGATTGGCTGGACATGCCTGTAATACAATTGTGGTGCTCATAAGTATAATTTTTACGTGGATCTCAATTTATATACATTGTTCTGATACTTTAACATTAAGATTTTACTTTTTCATTTACTTTTTAATCAATGTAATTCATTTTTTAAGTATGTGATTTCGAGTGAAATTTGTGTTTTTCTCAAATATCAAATTAATATATTTATGTATTTTAATTTCTTCGTTATTGAATCTTAACATTATTTTTAACTTTTACAAACTTTTATAGAGTGTTTTGTTGTGTGTTGAATATGACTCATATTGTTGAGATAAATATGGACTGTTGAGATAAACATGAATTGTTGAGAGTATAACTCATATTGTTGAGATAATTATGGGTTATTGAGACAACTATAGGTTGTTGAGAGAATAGCTCATATTGTTGAGAAAATTATGGGTAGAGATAATTATTTTTTAAGGGAAACTAGGGAATATGATTTTAGATAAAATAAAATCTCGTATTATATATATGGCTTGTAACATTGTAATCTATATGCAATTCACAAGACATAAATAAAAGGAACTATGACTACTTTGTAGTTGCAAACGTAGGCAATTTGGCTGAACTGCGTGAACAAAGCTTTTGTATATTTTTCTTTACTCTGATATGTATTTGCGATTTTGTTCTAACAATTGGTATCAGATAATGCTTAATCTGGGAGGTGCAGAATTTGAAGTGACTCGGTTCGACGCAACGAGCAATTTCAATTTATGGCAAAGGATGGTTAAGGATTTGTTGGCTCAGTAAGGCTTATCCAAGACGCTCATGAACAGATTCTTTGCGAAGCAGCATCGCTATAATCTGAAGATACAAGGAGGCGATTTGCAGGCTCATGTCAATGCTTTCAACAACATCCTCGCTGATTTGACACGGCTTAGTCTGAAGGTTGACGATGAGGATAAAGTATTATTTTTCTGTGTCGTTTACCAAGATATTATGATCATTTAATGACCATTCTCATATAGGGGAAGGAAACAATCACCCGACATTTTATTTCTTCTTCTCTTTTTCAACACGCACAATGTCGCCAAAGTGTAGAGGAATATGGAGGAAGCTCGGGTGAATGTTTGTTTGTGAAGGAAGGCCAAAATTGTGGCAAAGTCAAGGGCAAGGCAGTGAGTTATGGAAAGAAAAAGAGCTTCAAGTCCAAGGACAAAAAATAGTAGAATGTTATGGTTGTAAGCAAATTAGCCATTAGAAGAGGGACTGTCTAAACAAGTTAGGAAACAATAGTTCAGCAAATGAAGTTCAATCTAATGGCTCATGTAGTGAAGAGGATTTGCTTTGTGTTTCATCTGCAAAGTTCACTAATGCATGGATTCTTGATTCTAGATGATCCTACCATATGGTGTTTCACAGGCAATGGTTCAACTCTTTTAAATTAGGTGATTTTGGTTTTGTCTATTTAGATGATGATAAAACTTGTACCGTCACTGGAAATGGGAAAAATTAAAATTTCTTTGGATGATAGTGGCGTGTGCGCGTTAAGTGATGTGCGTTATGTTCATAATTGAGGAAGGATTTAACTTCTCTAGGTACTCTTCAAGAAAATGGTTATTCATTCCGTTCAGATGGAGATATAGACATCATGAGGGTTAGCAAGGGTGCAATGACACTGATGACGACAAAGAGGACTGCAGGAAACATTTATAAGTTATTAGGGGGCACAGTTATGGGTGATGTAGCATCTGTTGAAATTGATAATGATGCAATCAAATTGTGGCACATGCACTTGGGTCATCTCAGTGAACTTGGGATGATGAAACTACATAAGAAGAATTTTCTTAAGGGTGTTCACAGTTGCACAATTGGATTGTGCAAGTATTGTATTCTTGAGAAACAATATAGAGTTCATTTCAAGACCAAAAAACACAAGACCAATGGAATCTTAGACTATGTCCATTTTGATGTCTGTGGGCATACAAAATAGCTCTCCTTTGGAGGTTCCAAGTACTTTGTGATATTCACTAATGATTTTTCTCGTAAGATCTGGGTTTATTACATGAAATATAAATCTAATGTCTTTTCCAAGTTCAAATTATGGGAGGCAGAGGTTGAGAACCAGACAAAGAAAAATAAAGTATTTGCGACCTGATAATGAAACTGAATACACAAACAAGAATTTCATGGATTTTTGTGAGGAGAATGGAATACAGAGGCACTTTTCTATAAGGACGAGACCATAATATAATTGTGTTGCGTAGAGTATGAATTGGACTATGGAGGAGAAGGCAAGGTGCCTTAGATTGAATGATGGTGTTTCAAAAATATTTTTGGGCAGCAACACTCAATATGTGGCATGTTATCTAGTCAAAAGATCACCATAGGCTTCATTGGATGGCAAAGTTGCATTTAAGGTGTGGACAGGTAACCCCGTTGACCTAAGTAATTTGAAGACTTTTGGGTGTCCAGCATATGTGCATATTTCCATTGAGGATCAGTCTAAACATGATCCCAAGTCAAAATAGTACATCTTTATTGGCTACAATACAGGTATAAAGAGGTACAAGTTATGAGATCCAATTAAGAGGAAGGTGGTTGTTAGCAAAGATGTTATATTTGACGAGCAATCAATGCTAAAACACTTAGATGTGACAATTAGGCCAGATACTAATGTAGAAAGTTCCATTCAGGACAAGATTCAGGTGGTCATTTAGGAGCCACCAGTGAGTCCTAGATAGATTGTAGCCAAACAACAGATGAACCAGACTGAGATTCAAGTGGAGTGTAAAATTTATTTGGAGTACAAGACTATACACTTGTGTATGATATGGATCCCCTTATATTACACTTCTAGTCAGATATGGGTTGGAAGACTTAGTAGTTGTTAAGTGCAAAATTTGACTTAAACTGAACCATCATTCTTGGCATTTTTCAACTACATTCTCATCTTTTGATGAATTTATTTA
This sequence comes from Lathyrus sativus, assembly GCA_963859935.3. Taxonomy (NCBI): domain Eukaryota; kingdom Viridiplantae; phylum Streptophyta; class Magnoliopsida; order Fabales; family Fabaceae; genus Lathyrus; species Lathyrus sativus. The sequence continues at coordinate 625,995,825 of OZ012741.1, read as the reverse complement.
TTATTCTTGTTTGATTCTTCAAAATATTGTAAATACCTTTGAATTCTTTGATGTGTATGTTATTGTGCAGAATATAGACATAAAACATCAATGAATAAGACACAAATGATTGGACAAGGAAGCCAAAGAAGACAAAAAGGAGTCAACATTTTCGCTGTGCAAACACCAGCGAGGTGAAAGTGAACGCTTGTTGTGCGAGATCCTGGCGAAGCCCCAATGAACCATCTCAGATTATAGGCAGTATGAAAGGGGGCCAAAAGTTCGTTGGGTGAAGTTGTAGCTAAGCAATTCGCTATGGGAAGAAGTACTCACATTGTGAACTCAGATGTTTTCTAGGGACGGTTTAACTGTTCAGAGAAACTTGAAGTGCCTAAATGTGGACCTCGTTGGGAGAATCAAGTATTCTCTAGGAGAACATGACATATTTTTGTTTTACTATATATGTACTTTTCTTGTTTTTTAGAAAGAGAACTTTTGTAGAACTTTTGTAACTTGTATTTTGGAGATCAGAACTTTATCTCTTTTCATTCCAAGCATATTCTAGAGAGAGAAACACAAACCCTAAGAGGGATAAGGTAATAGCTTCGATTTCTTATTGGGTTTGGATGTAATCTTTTTATACCTTATGTATTTCATCTAATATATGTTTGTAAACTAGTTTTGATTCAATATTGATGTTCTCTTTGATTTCTTATTTGTGGGTCTTGACAAAACTTTTTTCAAATCTTAGATCTTAGATATTCATCTATCAATGAGTAAACTTTTGACACAGTCTTGTAAGTTGATATTCACTTGTATCTTCTATATTATTATGTTGATTAGTAGCATAAGTAGGGTCAATATGATATTGTGAGTATGTGTCATAATAGAGATGAAGAACTATGTTCACTTACATTTGGCAAATTAGTTGAATGCATGTAAAAAGGGTTAACCGTATGTATGTATTCTAATCATGGCATTTTATATGAATCAATCATGAAATTGATATGGATGTCATCTTTGTTTACCTATTTATCTTTGATTTGAACCGTGATAGAAATATACTCTTCATATCTGGATCTAGGATGATTATTTATTAGGTTCTAGACTCTAAACATAGATTTAGGTTTAACATTTGCTTGAGTAACAGTTCTGAATGCTATGTGTTGTTGATCTGCATGAGACATCACCAATGAGACAATACGATTGTTCTCTCGACTTTGCATTAGACATAACCTCGATTGTGGGTGATACCTGAGGATATCAGACGAATGATTGATTTGTTTTTAATTGGTTAGAAGAATGCATATGTTATCAATTGATGAGATCCAATCCCAACAGGTCTCCATTTATATTTAAGTTTTTACTTTATATTTTCTGCCTTTATTTATGGTATCTTTGATCTTTCACCAAATTTATCACAACAAGCTTAAAAATGTAGAGATCGTTGAACGAAGTTCTTTCCCTTGCACCGATCCCTGTGGAGGCGATATAAATTCCGGAGGGAATCCTTCCAAAACTAAATGTTTGCTTCTTGCCACTTTACTGCAGTTCGAACAGTAGCATATGCTCTTCTTACCAGTTCAGGAGACCCTTCTGTATTTCAAGAGGTTATGGCTAGCCAGGAGAAAGATAAGTGGATAGAGGCTATGGTGGAGTAGATGGAATCCTTGAAAAAGAATGAAACATAGGATCTTGTTCACCTACCACTGGGAAAGAGAGCTGTTGGTTGTAAGTGGGTGTACAAGAAAAATCCAGCAATAACAAAGGGGAACAGTTTAACGTTTACCTAGTTACAAAGAGGTATTCACAGTAGAAGGGAATTAATTATGATGGAATTTCTAGTCCAGTTATTAGACACGCTTCTATCATATCAATATTAGCCATGGTAGCTAGCAGGAATATGCCCTTATAGCATATGGATGTGAAAATAGATTTCCTCCACGGTAATCTAGAGGATCAAATCTAGATGAAGCATCTAGAGGAATTTAGTTATACTGGACATGGCAGACTTGTTTGCAAATTGAAGAGGTCTCTGTATGGCTTGAAGCAGTCTCTAAGACAGTGGTACAAGCACTTTGATTCATACATGCTCCGGATTCGCTATAAAATGTATGATTATGATTATTGTGTTTATGTGAGGAGCCTTGATGATGGATCTTTTATTTTCCAATTAATTTATGTTGATGATATGTTAATTGTTGCCAGTCATTTGCATGATGTAAATGAGTTGAAGACCAAGTTGGGTAAGGAGTTTCATATGAAGGATCTGGGTGTTGCAAAGAAGATTCTTGGTATGAAAATTCACAAGGACCGAGGAGCTAATAAATTATGGTTGTCTCAGAAAAAAATATGTTAAAGGTGATTTGAGCAGATTTGACATGAACAAAGCAAAACCTATGAGTACTCCATTGGCGAATCCTTTTAAGATCTATTTTGAACAATGTATGAAGATAGACTCAGAGATTGAAGATATGTCTAAAATTCCTTATTCTAGTGTAGTTGGTTGTTTGGTGTATGCTATGGTTTGCACTATAGCGGATTTGGCACAAACAGTTAGTCAAGTGTTCAATTTATGTCCAAGCCAGGGAAGCAACATTGGGAAGCGCTCAAGTGGATCCTAAGGTACTTGAAGGGTACAACACATCATGGTATCATGTTACACAAGGAGCAATGTGTTCCATCAATTGTGGTGTTGCACCCTAAATTTTGACCCCTTAGATCTTCATCATCATTTTAGGATCATATGCATTTGATTATCTAACCTTAACCTATTTCAAGTTGGTCTTTGTTAAGATACAGGTGAATTAGGGTTCCGTACAGCCGAGAATCGAGGTTTCGACGGTTTAATCAGTCAATGTATTAGATTGGTTCTCCATGAAATAAGTCTCCACATCATAAAATATACTCCATTGGATCAAGTATGAGTCCAATTTGAGGTTGTCACCCAAGGATCAAGAATAGTGTAGTACAAGATACCCAATTAGGGTTTTCGATCAGGAAAAGTCAATTGTAGTTTGACTTTTGATTTAAATGGTGCTCCAATGGTGGGATAATGGTCCATGAAGTTCATATGGCTTAGTGAAGTCTACTCAAGAAGTTTCAATACCTCAGAAGACCCAGAACATCAACAGTCGACTCGGTAGTCATCGATCGATCGTTCGGTTGACCAAAAAGTCAACTCTCCAATCATAAGGAATTTGACCTCAAAGTATGAAGCAAAAATGTTCCTAGAAACATATTACACCTTTCCATGAAGTTTCATGACTATTGGATCAAGGATTGAGTAGTGTTGCACCCCAAAATTTGCCCTCTTTCAAGACCTGGCTTATTTCTTCGTTTCTTTCAAATTCAATGGCATAAGGGAGGCCCATCATTCCAAATTCAAGGTTCATGAATTCAAGGCTAGATTCAAGAGTTTTTTACAAAGAAAAATCTCTTGACATTTTCAAGAGTGTTACATTGGTTACCAAATTTCAAACTCTTGATAATGCTTAGGAAATTAAGCTATTTCTAGTCTTAATTCAAGATTCTAAATAACTTCATGCCATGGTATCCCCCATGCTCCATCAAGTCCACATGACCCTCCTTGTGCTTACAAACATGCAAGGAAAATATTTAAGAGCTAATTCAATGTTGGAATATTTCAAGATCAATACCATGCATGTTCAACCATGAGCAATTTGAATATGATCCAAAACAGCCCCATGCAAGAAGTGGCAATGTGTATCATATTACAAGATCATTTAATGTCACAAAACCAAGGCTATAAGTTTATGTTGATACATCTACACATCAAAAATCAGAATTTGAAAATTCTGTCCAAAAGGTAATGGTGTTAGCCACATGAATATGTCCAAGCATAACCAACCAATGGGTACAAGGTGGGAAGGCAAGGTAGAGTGCTGCAGAAAAAATACAGCAAAAGCAGCATACTAGAAGTGGAAAAAGTGGGGCTGCACCAAGAAAGTGGCCATAATTGTTGCCAAAAATGGAAACTTTGAAGATTGAAAGTTGTGCAAGAGCTATGCTTTTGGTACAGCAGAAATGCAGCAGAAAAAAGTGAGATTAGGAGGCTTGGAGGCTGCACAAAAGGATCATTCACTATCATTCATGATCATTAACACACAAGCAAGCATTTAAGAGAGATATTGAGAGCAAAGAGTAAGAGAGAAAACCAGAAAAAATAGAGAGAGCAAAAAACCAGCAAAAGATTGAGAGAGTGAAAGAAAAATACAAGGGAGCCATTGAGAAGGAGAGTCATCAAAGCATAGAGGGAAGAGAAGTGAACACCTAGCCAAAATCAGTTGAGGCTTTGCAAGGAGGGAAACAACTCTTGGGTATCCATTTCTTCAAACTTTTCTCTTCTTCTATATTGTGCATTTATCATTTGTTCTCTTGGTTTGAGTGTTGTTGTGTTGAGTATAACATGTAAGGTCCTAATAGGGACCAAGAAACCCCTTTGAAAAAACCACAAAAAGAAGCAAAAAACAAGAGAAAGTTTGGTTTTTTTTCATCTGGCAGCCCAACAGGGGCCGTGTCACACGACACGGCCGGCCGTGTTACATCTCTGAGTGGCTTTTCAAAGTGAAAAATGCCCTGGGCTCACAACACGGGCCGTGTCACACAACACGGGCACCCGTGTTGTACCTCTGTTTGAGATTCTAACTTGTTTTTTTTTGGCCCAGACCTTGTGACACGGGCCGTGTCACACAACACGGCCGTGTCACACCACTTTTTGACCCAAAACTCATTTTTTTTCCTGGAACTGTGACACAGGCCGTGTCATACAACACGACAACCTGTGTTACCCCACTTCGTGCCATTTTTATTGCATGTCTCGATTTTTTTTAGCCGACTAATCCCATACGTTGTATGATTTTAGTAGGAATGTTGTTATTGCCCTTGGTGACTTTTGATTCCAAAAACCATTTTCAAAAGCAAACTCTCGATTTTATCGAGCCATTTTTAACCCTTGTAAGTCGGCCGCCTTGTGCGTCCGCCATCGACCTTGCTCGCTTCACCTCAAACTTTTTTAAACAATTAAATCCTTGACCCAACGTCAAGCGAATTTTCTCAAATAATGGTTAAGCCAACTTACCATATTTAACAAAACGATAAAGTTCACTTTGTATTGAACTAAAGAGAGGGGATTGAGTGTAGACTTCTTCCTCTCCGAGTGTTGAGATGCTCACTGTAGTGTGGGTGGTTTTGACACTCGTCTTTCAATACGAAGATGTTTTCTTTCCGTACCCTTTTTCTCCTAAAAAACCTCGGCCCCGTACCGAGTGCATTTTCAAAACACTTACAATAAATAAACCGATTCTCTTTGTATTGAACTAAAGAGAGAGGATTGAGTGTAGACTTCTTCCTCTCGAGTGTTTGGATACTCACTGTAGTGTGGGTGGTCTTGATACTCGTCTTTCAATATGAAGACGTGACTTTATCCGCCACCTATCTCCCTCTACAACTTCTTTCCGTAACCTTTGTCACCTAAAACCCTCGGTCCCGTACCGAGCGCATTTTTAAACTCTTTTCATAACAAAAATTTGAATGGTCGTGGAGTGGGTAGGCGTAGGCCTTCTCCTATCCCGAGTGCTGACGTTTACCGTAGGGTTCTCTGTCGCAAAGCACTTACCATTCAAAACCAAAAACACTTTAATAAGAGAATGAAGTTCTCTTTGTATTGAACTAAAAAGAGAGGATTAAGTGTAGACTTCTTCCTCTCCGAGTGTCGAGATGCTCACTGTAGTGTGGGTGGTTTTGATACTCGTCTTTCAATACGAAGACGCTATGTTCGCTGCACCCTTTTATAACAAAAACTTTGAGATAAAGAATTGGGTACTACTCGTAGGGGTTACTATCCGAGGATCTATCTTGCCCCTAAAAAAACCATTCAACAAATCAAACGTGACATCTTGCCTCGCATGGCGAAAACTTATCTTTCGAAAAGGATGTGATACGTCCGTTCTACCGCAAACAGGTAATGCCTAAGTCTCCAGCGAGCGAGCAGCAATACACCTAACTGCTAGAATGCGTACGATAGCATCATCCATAAAAAACATCAACAAATCATAGGCCGAACTACGACTGCTCTGATTCTTCACTTTTTCAAGTAAAGATACGTAGGCACAAGGGCCGCAATCCTTGTCGAGCACAATCCCTCATATCTGTAGTTCCCCGAACTACGTCGACTCTGATTTTCTCATGTCTATCGAGAATACGTAGGCCTAGGACCGCGAAGTCCTACCGAGTCCGTTTTTTCTTTTCCTTCCCCTGTTATCTCTCTTTTCCCAATTTCTAACCTTTCCCTCTATCCTTTGGAACACTCTTTTATAGCTTTTTTTTAAGCAAATAAATCACACACGACAAACAAATGGTTCCCATCGAGTACGATGGATGCGAGGGGTGCTAATACCTTCCCCTCGCATAACCGGCTTCCGAACCCGTTCTTGGTCGCGAGACCATCTTATCCGTTCGTTTCTTAAGGTTTTCTCGATATTTTCCTTTCCCCTCATGGGATAAATAAAGTTCGGTGGCGACTCTTCTGTCTATCTTTTTTCGCCTCCCCGTCGTTGCGCGATGCATTTTTCGAGTAGAGACAAGTAGTAATCGAAAAATCGGGAAATTAGGGTTTTGAAAGGGGCAAGACCATAACTCCCTAATTACATATCCAATTAGGTTGGTTCAAAGCTCATTGGAAAGGTCTTGACAAGTCCTACAAAATTCCCACAGTGGTCCATGAGCAGAAAATGCATAGATTTGGAGTTATGGCCAAAGTCACTACAAAAGGGAAAAATAACTTAGAAAAATTCAAAGTTATTGGCCTTTTTAGGCATGTTTTTAGCAACTTTGAGTGAATTTTTGACCTAGTTTCACTTGGAATCTGAAGATTATGAAAACGTGAAAGTTGTAGAGCTTCATGAGGGCTTTCCAAGAAGTACTAGAACTCCTCCATAACCCTTATAAATTGAGAGTTATGAATTCAGCAAGTTGAGGTTTCAACACTTGAGTTCACTATTTCACTTTTTCACAAACTCACTCTTTAACCACTTGGGCTATTCTCAGCCATTTGATCATGTTTCTATCTGATATTTAGAGAGTATGATGAGTTGATATGCATAAAATTGAGAGATTTAATGGACTTGGCAAGTTGTATGCAAGTGGCATTATTTTAATCAAAGAAATCAAAATGAAGAAAGAGAAACTTTATGGAAATCTTGCAGCAACAGTCCTCCTACTCCCTAGCCACACTTCAGTCACTTCTATGTCATCCTTACCACTTGATTTATGCCTCATCTTGGGCCAAGAACTTGGATTTGCAGCTGTCCACAATCTTGAATAAGATTTCATCACAAATCTCCCTCCAAAATGCCAAAATACCAATCTGCCCCAAACCTTGCATTAACCTATAAATAGAGGTTTCCTCTATGTTGAAAGACACACCAGAGCACTCTAAAACCCAAGAGAAAACCATAGCTCTCATCTTGCTTTGCATTTTCTTACAAGTGAAGAAAACCATTCCAAAAATTCTCAAAAATCTGCCTTGAGCATTTAGCCTTCCAAAACCATTTTCACCCACTCAAAATCATCATCATAAACCATCCACACAATCCATAAATGATGTGTGGGAGGTGTTCAAGCTTTTAAACCATCCAAAAACTTCATTTCCTCAAAAGTCAACTTTCAACCAAGCAAAGTTTAACTTCACATACAAAATCTGCCAAATCACTGCTCATACCTGTTTTGATCATTACAAACCTCCAAACACTTTAGGTTTATGATGTACCAACTATCCATAACCTAAAATACCATCATCATCACTTATTTCAAGTTCTGCTCCAAGATTCACTTGTTCACCTCAAGTGCAAGAAAGGCTGCATTTTCACCAAGGCATTGGTTGGAGCACATTTGGGGAGTCTTCAAGGTTTTCCCTTCTATATTAGCTTGCTTGGAAGTCTACAAGAGGTTGGTAGTCACTATCCTCATCTTAAATTATCATGAGTATGCTTAATGTGCATTGGTTGGTTTAAGATTAAAGGCAATGTGTAGTCATGTTTGAATCTGCCATATTTTGCTTGTTTTGCTCATTAATGTATATTACTTTTTCAATGATCATACAATGTTGTGCTGCCGTGTATTAAGCCTCGAGATTCACTTAGATGCTACTCTATGTCATGTATGAACATATGAAGGATTGTTTGCAACTTCATGAAGTTTTGATGTTGTCTTGTTTTTTGGTTCTGTTTGTGAGGGATATTGATTTGCTTCTGTTGCAGCATCATTTTATATCATGAATATGTTTGTTAGCATTTTGATTTAGAAATCCCTCTATGTTGGATTCATGTGAGGTTTGTATCATTTGAAACTGGTTTGGTTTTGGAACTGCTACCATTCTGTTCTTGTCTTTTCAAACTCATGTGTATTTTTTAACTCACCAGGTCATTTTTAATTCTAGCATATTTTTGGATAGCATGTTTTGAGTATGCTTGTAAGCTATACAGTTCTGTTGGACTTGGTAAAAGTCATTGGGATTACTCATGTGATGTTGATGACCAATACCTTATTTTGTTGTCATATGTTTGTGACTGTCATGAGATATTTTGCATTATAGTTTGTTGCTTACCATTATTATGCTAAGTGAATACCTGTGATAACTTGAACTATGGCTTAGTGATTGGTTTATGTTTGTCAACATGAGATTGTGGTATCATTGGATCTTGTTTTTGTTGGATAGTTGGCATTGTCATGTTTGCATCAAGGACTTTCATTTTGAGGCATGGTAATAGGTTTGTTTTGACATGATCATATATTATTTGCATTAAAACTTGATCCTTACCATTGTCATGTTAAGTATGCCTTTATGATACTTTGAACTATTACTTTGTGTTTGGCCTATGTTTGTTAACATGAGAGTCTTGTACCATTGAATCTTGTTGTTATTGGATAATTGGCACTGTCATGTGTGCATCTGTTGTTATCATCCTTAGGCATTATGGTAGGACTGTTTTCAAGCTTGACATGATCATATCTTATTTGCATTGAAGTTGTTGTCTATTGTTGTATGTTGGTTAACATGAAAACATGATATTCTTTGAATCATGTGTTATTGGATAATTGGTATTGTCATTATTGCATTAGTTGTTGTCATCAAATAGGCATGGTAATATGGTTGTTTTCAATCTTAGCATATGCATATTTGGTCTGTATTTGTCCATTGTGATAAGCTTACGTGTATGTCTTGGTGCTTTGTAAAAAATGTGTGCATTCTGTCTTAAATGTGCTTGTGAGCATCATTGGTCAATAAGTTGGTATGTGCATGTAGAAGTGGACGTAATTGGTGATTGCTGGCATAGTCATACTTGCTGCCATAACTGCCTAAATTCTTGAACCATTGCCATGTAATCCTTTGATTCAAAACCATTGCCAAATCTTTCTCTTTTGCTGTTTGTAAACCAAGAGCATGTTTTGTTTGGTGTTAATTGTTATCTTGTACCAGTTGTTACTAAAAGTGTGATTTCTTTTTAGAATATGTTTATGTTTACCACAATGGAGTTGTGACTTTCATTTTTAAGGCATGTTATCATTTGATATGTTGGTTTGGTATTGTAATAACCAAGGACTTGATGTCATGCTGTTTGATCTGTGCTCAACCTTTTAATCATGTCTGGTAGAATTTGTGTTGAGATCAACTTGTCATGGTACGAATTGTATGTGTGTGTGTAGGATTTATCATGTGTGTTTGGTTTTGACCAAAAGGAAGGCTCACTGCCAGTTTCTGTTTTGGAGGTTTTCACCCCTTAGGCTGTTATTTTGTTAAGTTTCTTGCAAGCTGTTTGGAATTCATGATTTGATGCATATGAGAATCATTTATGTATGTTGATTGAGTTGAATATGCATGTTGCATCATAAACTGTTCTTATTTTCCAAGATAGCATTTCAGGCACTTTTGTTCACATAGTTGCAACTTGCATGACAGATTCTGTTTGGAGTTGTTTTTGATTGATCTTTGCATCTAGAATCCATAGGTTATGTATTTGAAACTTGTGCATACCTTCACTTGGTCATAATTATTTCTGTTTTGAGCTGTAGCTTTCAAAATGCATATCCAAGATTTCCTTTGCAATTGCCATCGAATTTTAATTTATGCACCTTATCTGGAAAAACTAATAATGCCATTGTGTTCCTTATTAAATTTCACACAAGATAGACCTAAATTTTGTGAAAATTGGTTGAGTTTTGAAAGAGTTGTGATGTAACCATTTTCATGCTATGCCTTGTTTTCTTGCTCATCTTGCCTTGCCCAGAAATGCTCACTTTTTCAAGTATATGTATTAATTGGGGTGGCATAATACACGAATGTATCGCCACCCCAGTGGTTATGCCTTGCTCTCATATTTGCCTTGCCATTGCCTTGACCTGGGTTCGATCAGTGTGGAGATCAACCCTTTTGTTTTTTTTTCATATTTTTCCATGTTTTCCATTTTACTCTTTTTCTCCTTCAGCTTGCACACGCGCGCCCTTAGTTGGTTTGGCCAGGTTTTGAGCTGGTATTCATAAGGTGGTGGGTTCAACACCCACCAAGCGCACATCCTTATTTTTATCACTAAAATGTTTGTTTCTTTCTTTAAATTTCAAAATAACATAACTTCACCATTTTTTATCATTTGTGAATGATTCTTTTTGCATTGGTCTTGTATTTTTACATAGTTTCACATGGTATTTTAAAATCCTAGAATTTTCATTTTATAAAACACTTTGCATTGAAAATTGTCATGTTTCTTTGTTAGGGTTTTTACCCTCCTTTACATTTCAAAATTGTTATTTCTTTTAAGTTTAATTTTGCACTTGATGTGAGCATTTGTTTGTCAACCCTTTTGTGTATGAGATTGTAATTACGTTTGCTTGTAAGCATCATAATTGTTTCATTTGATTTCCATTTAGAATCCCCATGAAGTTTTTGAACTTCTCCCTTACAATTGTTGTGACATTGTTTGTTTAGGCATGATGCCTGTAAGTATACATGTCATCTTGTAAGCCCTATTGAAGCCTCATCTTTGTTAAGATCCTCTTCCATCTTTATTAAGATGTACCCCATTCTTTGTTAAGATATGCTTTGGTTTTCACCTTTCATTAAGTTTTGTAAGAACTTCCCCCTTTCTTGATATTGTAATATCTTGATACTTGCTTTGGTTGTGACCATCTATCTTGATTGAAATCATTAATATTGTAATACTTGGTTTGGTCGTGACCATTTATCGTGATTGAAATCATTGCTTGATATCGTAATATCTTAATGCTTGTTTTAGTTGTAACCATTTATCTTGATTGAAATCCCTGCTTATTGTAATATGCTTGTTTATTATTGGTTGTAACCATATCTCTTTATCTTCATCATGTGTGAATGCTTATGCTTTGTTAAGTTTACTTCTCCCAAGTGATGGAACTCTTTAGTTCTCATCCAAGTTGCCTCATCTTTTTCCTTCCAAAGGAAAGTCTCTCTGTTGACCCTTGGGTCATAGATAGCTCATTAAATCATAGGTATGGATAGAACCTCTCCCTCCTTTTGGTTTGGATAGAACCAATAGGATTTAAATCATAGGTCTGGATAGTACCTTCCCCCATTTGATCTGGATAGAACCAATAGGAGTTAAACTCATAGGTCTGGATAGAACCTTCTTCCCTCATTTGGTATGGAAAGAACCTATTGATCCTTATTCTGTAGTTCGTGCCCAAACTACGACCGCTCTGATTTCTCATTGGATAATGAGAATACGTAGGCACAAGATGCGATATCTTGACGAGAAACCTTCCCCCTTCTTCCACCTTTTGGTCTGGATTGAACCAATTGGTCTTACAACATAGAGATAGGTAGAGTTTGTTAACTCTATGCAAGAATCATGGAGATCTAGAGAGTTTGGATAAGCTCTACACAAACAGGGATATGTTTGTTCCCCTTGGAACCTTGATCATAATCAAGTGTTCTTTAACCCTAGTGAGGTGAACTACGATTGCTCTGATTCTATCCTAGTAAGGATACGTAGGCAGAGGACGCGATGTCTTTGCGAGCAAACTTAGAAACTATCCTTAGGTCTTAACCTACACATTTTACCCAATCCCAATCCATATCAAACATTTATCAAGCTTAGCATGCAAACAAACAAAAGGTTCCTGTAGAGTACTACAGATGTTTAGGATGTGAAATACCTACCCTAGGCATAACCAACCCCGATCCCCGAATCTCTTAGCGTTGTTGTTACATCCCGCAAAAGGTTCTTTCTTTCTTTAGACCTTTCCTTTGGATAAATTAAAGTTCGGTTGTGAATTTAAGAATTAAAGATTCAAGTTAATCAATAGCTTGGTATCACGATTCTCACTGTAACATGTAGGATATATGGATTCTGACTATGCAAGTGATCAGGATGATATGAGGTCTACAATGGGGTATGTCTTTACTCTTGTGGGGGCCTATATGCTAGAAATTGTTAGGTCTTTGATTTTATGATTGACAACAACTTTGGTAAAAATATGTTTAATTTGGAAAAACATGTATCACAGCCAGATGTTGAGCAAGATGTCATGACATCTTGACCAACTGGTGAAGCAGAGTCTATTCTTACTTTTCTTGACAAATGTTGTGACATGTTATACCAGAACATCAAAATAGTTCTACATTTTAAATCCTTGAAGATTTGATTTTAAAGTATGATATTCTGGATGATTTTAGTTCTCATACAGACGCATCTAAGCAAGGGTATTTTATGAACATTGCAAATTTGATTTGGTTTCATAAAAAGGACCTTAGAGACTTTTTAGTAAACTTTATATTTTGTTCGTATTATTATGTAGGAAATTATGATAATGATTGAAAGTTAATTCATGATGATTTGCGCTTTAAGAAGCCTAAGCCCACAAGGTCTGAAGGTTATTTAAAGAAATGAGTTAAACCTATTGCAACTTGGACATTGGAAAATTAGGGAGAATTAGGATTAGTCGTGTCTTAGTGGTGTTTTAGGGTTTAATGTGTTTTATTTGTATGTCACTCTTGTATCAGGTTTGATGCATTGAGTTGACTGATTGTTCATTATTAATTGTTCATTCTAAAGCTTTTAAGCAAGAGTGTATTGTTCTTAGTTGAAGCTTTTAAGCAAAACTATGTATTGTCTTGGAAGTGTGTCACTTCTATTTTGGTGTTGTTGAATTGTCACTGGTTTATGATGGGTAGGAAGTGAGAGGGATTTCTCATATCTAGGGGTTCCTAGGTAGAAGTTAGCACGGGTAGTGATTAGGTGATAAGTTGTAAACAGGGGAGTTTAGCTTTGAACCAATACTATTATAGTAAATTTCCTTCCTGGCTTAGTAGCCCCCAGATGTAGGTGAGTTGCACCGAACTGGGTTAACAACTACTGGTGTTATTTATTCTTCTGCAATTTACCTTCTGCATTTAATTGTTTTCTGTCAGTAAATGATGTCTTAACATCTATCTTGAAATTGTGTTTTGGTGTTGGGACATCAGTCTTGACATGTGTCTTAAAATGCCAGAACTTCAATTGGCATCAGAGCAGGTCACCCTGTTCTGTTTTTGGGTGAGCTCCAGGGAGTGTGTATTCTGGTACTATGGACAAGGAAGGAGGAGGAAATGTTAATAGGCCCTCAGTCTTAGATGGCACTAACTATGACTATTGGAAGGAATGTACAGTGGATTTCTTAAAATCTATGGATAAAAAAACTTAAAAGGCTATCATCAAGGGTTGGGAGCACCCTATGGTTAAAGATAAAGATGCGAAGGAGACTTTGAAGCCAAAAGAGGACTGGACCAAGGAAGAAGATGAGACTGCTCTTTGAAACTCTAAAGCCCTGAATGCTCTATTCAATGGAGTTGACAAAAACATGTTTAGGTTGATCAACACCTGCGTTGTGGCTAAGGATGCTTGGGAAATTCTCAAGACAACTCATGAAGGCACATCTAAGGTGAAAATGTCTAGACTTCAGCTGCTTACACCAAATTTGGAAATCTAAAGATGATGGAGGATGAGAGTATTCATGACTTCCACATGAATGTTCTTGAAATAGCTAATGCCTTTAGTGCCTTGGGTGAAAAGATATCAGAAGAAAAGCTGGTTAGTAAGATTCTTAGGTCTCTCCCTAAGAAATTTTACATGAAGGACATAGCCATTGAAGAAGCCCAAAACATAAGCAGTATGAGAGTTGATGAGCTTGTGGGGTCACTTTAAACCTTTGAATTGGCTATTAGTGACAAGTTTAAGAAAAAGAACAAGAGCATAACTTTTGTATCTATTGCTGAAGATGAAGAGGGTCAGGCTGATGTGGATATTGAGGAAGGACTATCAAATACCATTGTATCACTTGGGAAACAATTTAATAGAATTCTGAAGAGAATGGATAGAAGGGGAGGACCAAATGTCAAGAACATCTCATCTAGCATGAATAATAACTATGATTCTCAAAAGAATAGCAGAAATGAAGAGAAGTCCAATCCAAGTAAAGGAATTTAATGTTATAATTGTGAAAGTTTTGGTAACATTAGGCTAGAATATCCCATCTGTCTCAAGAAACAAAAAAAGGCTTATCTGTATCTTGGCTGATGATGATGAGTTAGAAGATGAATCTAACATTGATATTGTCAAACTTGTAACTACTCTCTCTGGAGATGAGCAGATGAAGTAGAATCTTGTGATGGAAATTTCCTCTATGAAGATTTGGATGTGTCGTACAAGGACACTTGTGAAAAATGTGAAGAAAGTCTTAAGACAGAGAAAATCAGAGAAAGATCATAGCTGAATTGGAGAATGAGAAGAAGAAACTTCTATGAACTGTTTCTCATCTACAAAATGAGGTAACTCTCTTGAATTCTAAGCTTAATAACATGACAAACTCTTTAAGAAGGATGAAAAATGAACTTGATATTATGAAAGAGGATGGAGATATAAGAGGTAATTATCCATTTGATAATTAACAAAAGAAAAAGTCTATAGAAAATTTATTTCCTTCTGAAAAGAAGAAAATGATCACCATGTCCAACCACATGTTACAACATCCTGGCAGACATGATGTAACTTTAACAAAATTCGATTCCTCAACTTGGAGGTGTCATTATTATGGTGAGTATGGTCATATAGATCCTTTTTGATATAAATTGTATGGAGATCAAAAATCTTTAGATCATTCCAAGACTAATCTAGTGAGCAAAAATAGAAGTGTTAAAGATAAGGAGGTTAACCTTATAGCTCATACTTCCTTGAGAGCTTCAATTAGAGAAGACTTGTACTTTGACAGTGGATGCTCTAGACATATGACAGGGGTTCAAAAATGGTTTATAGATATCAAATCTCATCATACGGGTTCTGTCAAGTTTGGTGATGGATTTAAAATAGAAATTAAAGGAGTGAGAAAATTGGTGTGTGCTGGTTCTCCTAATTTAGAAGATGTTCTTCTTGTGAAAGGATTAACTGCTAATATCTAATCTTATTAACATTAGTTAGATGTGTGATCAAGGTTTGTTGGTCGTTTTCTCATAATCATAATGTTTGGTCAAAGATGAGAAAGATGATATTCTGATGAAGGGTATAAGGTCTAAAGACAATTGTTATCTGTGGGAACCTCAAATAACTGTTTATTCTTCCACATGTTTAAACACCAAGGAGGATGAAGTTAAGTTATGGCACCATAAATTTAGATACCTTCACCTCAAAAGAATGAAGGAAATCATATCTGAAGGAGTCATCAGAGGAATTCCAGAACTCAAGATTAAAAAAGGGAAGGTCTGTGGTGAGTGTGAAATTAGGAAGAAAACCATGATGTCACACACAATGTTGTAACATCAGACAACTTCTAGAGTGCTGGAACTTCTCTTTATGGAGTCAATGAAACCAATGCAGACAAAAAACCTGGGTGGAAAGAGGTATGTCTATGTGGTTATAGATGATTTTTTAGGGTTTACATAAGTAAACTTTCTTAAGGAAAAATCAGACACCTTTGGAGTCTTTAAAGAATTATGTCAAAATGTTCAAAAGGAGCAAAAAGGTAAGATTGTCAAGAGTATAAGCTATCATGACAAGGAGTTTGAGGATGCTAAATTCTCTAAAATTTATGCCTTTGAAGATATCAGTTATGGATTTTCTTCTCAATAAGATGGAATTATTTAGCAAAATACTAGGGATATACAAGAGTCAGCTAGAGTCATGCTTCATGATAAGCAATTTCCATATCACTTTTGGGACGAGGCTATGAACACTGCATGTTATATTCATAATAGGGTCACTTTGCGAGAGGGCACTTCAATCACTTTCTATGAGCTATGGAAAGGAATGAAGCCTACAGTGAAATACTTCCATATTTTTAAAAGCAAATGCTATGTTCTGACTGACAAAGACCAAAAGGGTAAGATGGATCCCAGAAGAGATGAAGGGATATTTATGGGTTACCCTTCAAGCAGCAGAGCTTATAGAATCTTTAACTCCAAAATTAGAATGACAATAGAATCTATCAGTGTGGTGATTGATGATTCAGTTACAGAAAAAAGGATGGATGTTGAGGAGAATGTTGGACCATCCTCTGTGCAAACTAGTGAGGCAGGAAAAGAGGAAAGTTGTAACTTCACTGGCATTGTGTCAAATAACTCTCAAATTACTACATGTCTCTCTATTAGATTTTATATAGAACAATCCAAGGAAATCATTGGAAGACACCCTAATGAAAGGGACATCACTAAATCTACAAAGGTAATATCAAACTCATGTCTTGTCTTCAAACTTGAATCAAGGATGAGTTCTATTGTTCAAAAGAAGAAGATCTTGAATTGCATAATTGGAATAAGGGATTGTGGTATGCATTACTCATACAACACAAATGACATGCTGAAAGAACTATGTAAGGTAGAATGGGTTAGTGATATGTATGGTTGTTTATCTCCAACAAACAGTCAGATTACCTGCATCAATAAGAAGAAAGTATGTGATTCTTGGTGGACCGTTGTAGCTAAAAGAGGTGAGACCAGAAGAGGTTGCTCTCAACTAGTGTGGATGAAACAGATGTTGAAGAAATATAATGTCAAGCAGGATGTCATGACATTACATTGTGAAGATTTGAATGTTATCAGATATCTTATTCAACATGGCTGGAACAAGAACCTTGATAGTCATAATCAACTAATCAGGAATCTTGTTGAAGGCAAGGTTGTTATTTTAGAGCATATGGACACTAAGGAACAACATACTATTATGTTTACTAAAGCCTTATATGAAAATCAATTTGAGAACATAAGCAGTAGGCTATGCACTTGCTCTATTAAGGATTTATAGTAATTACAGGTGTGGAGGAATGTAACAGATACTGTATCTTTCCCCTATTCTCTGAGGAATGATAAGCCTAAGCAAGTTGCCATTGTTAAGGGATGGAACAAAAGATCTCTGCAAGATATAAGGGATGGTTTGAAGAAGACATATTATAAGGCTGTGGCAAGGGTGTTCAGTGTCAACACTCCTAAAATATGTGACATCTACAAGAAGTGCAAAAGGATCTTTTACAGGGGCAAGAGGTGGAAGATCACCTGAAGATGATCAAGAATGACTTTGCTTCTGCTAAGGAGAGACTAATCTATTATTGATGCTTGCTATATGCAACTATTTAGGGTGAACATGATTGTCTGTCATGCTTGTTTGTGCTTGAGGGATTTTTTTTGGTGCTGCTACTACTAATGTGGTATGTGTGGCATGATGTCATACCAGATGTTCTGACATTTTTCCTGATATGTTTATTTGTGAGGCTTATGTTTTCTTCTAATGCACGTGTCTCTGATGTGTGAACTTGGATAGTTTATGGTTTGGATTTTATGGTGATTTGAATTTTCTCTTGATGGGGGAGTATTAGTTATGTGTGACAAGGGAAGTAATGAACCTGTATGAGGTGATGTGTTGAAGTTGTGTTGATGTGATGTCAGACCACATGTCTTGACATTTGATCTCTAAAGATTTCTAGAGTTTGAAAGAGTTGTAATCTCTGATGACTTGTAGCTGTATTTCATCTCTGATATCTTTCTGCTTGCAATTTGTATAAAGTTTACATGTTTTTCATGTAGGTTGTGTTTTGTGTTTGTGGTTTTATTCCTCTTCTCCATATTTATTGTGCAAATGTTCTTTTAGCCAAAATTTACCAAAGTGGGAGATTGTTATGTTTGTGATTTTATGATTGGCAACAATTTTGGTAAAACATGTTTAATTTGAAAAAACATGTATCACAACCAAATGTTGAGCAAGATGTCATGACATCGTGACCAACTGGTACAACAGAGTCTACTGTTACTTTTCTTGATAGATGTTGTGACATGTTATACCAGAACATCAGAACAGTTCTGTATTTTCAATCCTTGAAGATTTGATTTTAAAATATAAGATTCTGGATGATTTTAGTTCTCATACAGGCGCAACTAAGCAAGGATATTTTAGGAACATTGTAAATTTGATTTGGTTTCATAAAAATAATCTTTGAGACTTTTTAGGAAACTTTGTATTTTGTTCTTATTAATGTGCAGAAAATTATGCTAATGATTGAAAGTTGATTCTTGTTGATTTGCGCTTCAAGAAGCCCAAGCCCACGAGGTCTAAAGGTTATTTAAAGAAAGGAGCTAAACATGTTGCAACTTGGACATTGGAAAATATGGGAGAATTAGGATTAGTCGTGTCTTGGTGGTGTTTTAGGGTTTAATGTGTTTTTTTTTATGTCTCTCTTGTATCAAGTTTTGATGCATTGAGTTGACTGATTGTTCATTGTTAATTGTTCACTCTAAAGCTTTTAAGTAAAAGTGTATTGTTCTTAGTTGAAGTTTTTATGTAAAACTAAGAATTGTCTTGGAAGTGTGTAACTTCTATTTTGGTGTTGTTGAATTGTCACTAGTTTGTGACTGGTAGGAAGTGAGAGGGGTTTCTCATATCTAAATCCCAATGTTATTTGTAAACTTGAGAAAGCTTTTAAAGAAAAGAACCACCCTTGCAACAAAGTAAATGATGAAATTTGTTCTCCCTTTTCATGAAAGCACATAAATGTACACATCATTTTTTTTTTCATAAAAAAAAACACTATGCAGAAGTGATAAAAACCTGTAAGACTATTGACACGCTCTTCTACGCTAGAACTTCCTGAATCAGTTCCAGAGATAAGTGCAATATCTGTAGTGAAAGGAAAGCCACCAACAATCTGCAGCATGAAGTATAAAAGGGAGAATTAAATATGATTTTGGTCCCTATAAAATGAGAAAATTTTGCTTTTGGTATGTGTCAATTTTTGTTTTGGTTATCAAAATGCACTTAAGTATAAAAATTAGGGGAGTTACATGATAACATGGCACCACTGACCTTAGACATAGAGAGTTTAGGGATGTCATACTACAGTCGGTACCAAAAATAGTGATTGCATATTTTAGGGATGAAAACCAAGGAATTTGTTTTGTTACGACCAACACCAAAACTCACTGACTTTATAAAGACCAAAAAACATATTTTACTTCAAAAGAACAGAGGCACAAGTGAGTGGTGACAGAAAAATCAATTAGGAAAGATGCTTTCCACAGACAATTAGATTGAGTTTACGCACACAGACACTCACAAATGTGTGCACAAGTTTTGTTAAAATGGTTCTCAAAAAGTGCAATGAAGCCAAAAACTTGGTGTTCGTTAAACATTCCTCCACGAACTAGTACATATTTATCTCTTGTTGCATGGTCTGTCATTCCCGGAGATAACTGCAATGATATTTAACGTCTCAAGCAGCATTTGTTTAAGCATGTTAACTGAGATATTTCCTTTGAATCGTAGTAGCTCAATCAAAGGCAAGTGTTTCCATCTCTTTGAGGAAGTATGCCGCTGATATTTTGGAAGAAAGTACGATGTTGATGATAAGTCGATTGACATGAGTTCTGTTTAGGAGGACCCCTTTTCTGACCCTAGTAGATATTGAAGACTGGTTAAGAAGTTTAAAAATTCATACTGTAACTAAACTTGACATAGCCTTTTCTGTAAACTTTCAGTCAATTCCTTAATTTTCCTAGCAATAGTCATTGGGATGCAGTGGTTCAAATCTTGATATATCCAAGGATATCCACTACAAGAATTAATTTATAAGAGCATGGGTCATACCAATGTTGCTGCAAATATATATACACACACTAGGCTGGACGCCCCAATTATCGATGATCAACCACTAGTTCTTATGTTCTTCTTAGCGAAGGGAATGTTATTGCTACAGTTCCTCAGAGAGACAGATTAACAAGCTATGACTATTAAACTACATGTGAACTTATTAGGTTAAGATGTTGAAACAACCATTTTGTGAGTTAAAGCTTTGCAAATTAGAGCAATGAGTCTCATTTGTATCATATGGTAGCCTGATATTTTGCACCTAATCAAGTCTTCCTTGAGCAAACTAACTGAGATTGATTGTCAAATTATCTACGCGCAACTAAACATAAACCCCAAAAATACGTCTAGTACAAACAAGATATACTTGAATATTCAATCATAATACCATTCCCTAGTGTTGCACCCCAAATTTGTCCTACCTTTACATAGTTTCTAGTGCCACTTTATTTTGAATGAATAAAATGGCACAATTGGCAAGAGACCGTGTGTAAGGAGTTGTTAGTGTGAGAGATCGAGAGTTCGAATCCCACCTTCTTCACTTTTTGTTTTTCTTTTATTTTTATTCTAACTTTTCTATTTTTATAAAAAAAATAACAAAATAGTTTTTTTTTATTTTTAATTATTATTTTCGTATTTTATTTAAATTATTTTTTAAAAAATATTATTTTTTCACTTTTTTTCCATATTATTCATAAAAACATCAAAAAATCATAAAATTAAAAATATTTGAAAAGATTTTATTCTTATAAGTTTGTTTTAGTTTGTTTTTTTAGTTTTGACTAATTATTTAAGTTGGGCTTTAAAATAGACATTAGGTTAGAGTTAACCATAATTTGTTACCTATATAAACATGAGTTGCATTTGATAAAAGGGAAAGGAGACAAAAGAAAAAACGGCGGCCGTTCTCACGATTTATCAGAAGAGGGAAGATTTTTGAAAAAACCTTCAAAGCTTCATCACCGGCGGAATCACCAACAAACCGTAACTCGTAAGATTTCATCAATATCACATTTGGTTTCTGTTATTCTTTTTTTTTTATAGGAAAAAGAGAAGATTATGGCGAAGCGAGGAAGAAGAAGATGCAAGAATAGCCGTGCAAAAGAAAGAAAAAGCTTCAAAACTTCATCAATGAGGGAGCCGCCACCGCTACAAATCCCCCTTTTATTTCCAATTTTCTTCCTCCTATTCTTTTTATTTATTTTTTTATTATTATATTGTTATTAGTATTTTATTATTGCTGTGGTATATAATTTTCATAATGCAGGTTAATGAAAACTGTTAAAATAAAAATATTTCTAATTGTTAATCTCATTAACTTAGTTTACTTAAGTTAATTAAAATATAAAAAAAAAATTTAACCATTTTTTAAGCTAAAATCATAAAATTAAAATTAAACCTTGTTTTTAAAATTAAGACTCATATTTAAAACTTAAAATTAAAAATAATTCTTAAAAATAAATTTTAAAAAAATATTTTTTAACTTTAAAAAATAAAAAAAAAATTTTGCTTTAAAATTTAAAACATTGTTTAAACATTAAAAATAAAACATTTTACAAAAATTAAAACTAACTTTTTTTCATCAAAAACCTTAAAATTAAATCATTTTTTTAATCAAATTAAAACTAATTTTTAAATAAAAACATTAAAATCAAATTAAGTTCTCCTTTTAAATGTAAAAATTAGTTCTTCCCTTTAAATAAAATTCAAAAAAATAAAGTTTTTGATTTAGCCGCTTCATTTTCGTCTAACCCTCATTAGTTTGTTCGTTGCAGCTCCTCAATATTTCATTTGTTCGTACTATTTTTTTGTTTCATGGATGTAATTTATGCGAGGCCATGATCGCAATTATTTTTATTTTTGCATTTGTTTTTGAGATTTGTAATTTACGCGAGTGATCGTCGCGATGCTTCTTTTACCGCTTTCTTTATTTTTCCGCCTTTTAATTCGGTCGTACGATATTTTGTCTGTTTGCATGTTTTTACCGTTAGGATTCCTTCCGAAGAATTAGGTCTAGCCGTTTGACCGCCGAGTCAATAACCCTAACGTTTGACCATTTCAAAACCCTAATCGCCTAGGTGTCCCGCTGTGGACGAAAATACCCTTTACCCTAGCATTAGGTCAAAGAATCGTCGTACTCTGTTTTAGGGTTTCCCGCCGTGGAATATTTAATTTAACCCTAATTTCAATTAACAATTTCAACGTAGAAATAGGAGTTTCAAGACTCCACGTAGGCGCTTCCCTATGAACGCTTACTTCCCAATGAAACCTTGACCACAGTCAAGACGTTTCTAACCTCCCTTTCGAGGGGAACTACGATTACTCTGATTCCATTCCCTATCCAGGATACGTAGGCACAAGATGCGACGACTTGCCGAGTAAACTTATGACTAACCCTTAGGTCTTTAGATCACTCTATCCCTTAGCAATATATTTCAAACAGATAATAAAATAAAAAAGCATACAATAAACAAAAGGTTCCTGTAGAGTACTACAGAAGTTTAGGGTGATAGTACCTTCCCTAAGCTTAACCAACCCCTTACCTAGATCTCTCCCTGCATTGTATTTACGATGCAAAATTAGGTTTTCCTCTTTTGACCTTTTCCTTCGGATAAATCAAAGAGCGGTTGTGAACTAAAGATGCGATTCAAATTAATTAATAATTTGATATCATATTCTAACCGCAACACCTAGCATTACCGTTGACTTTAAATGTAGCTGCCAGTCTCCAATGTCAGTTCGAGAGCCAGATGCAAGTAATGAACTCTCGCGAATGCTCAATTTTTCTCTACCTACATTAAGAACATTACCACCTTCATCAGCCAGATAGAAAAAGAGCTGTCCGCCTTTCCCAAATTCCTCATTCCACTTAGACCTGGGGCTTGACCACAAGAACAAAATTGTTTATTTGATAAAAAGCATTTAATATAGCAACACCGAGAGCTGTAGATACTCATTCAGGGGAACAAATCTTTCACTACCTACTTTTCAATAAGGAAAAACCAGAAACAAAGTAGTTCTGCCATAATATTTCTACCTAAGTGATTTGATTTTGAAGTTAATAGCATCACTTACTTATCAATCTGCACATTAACTCGAACTGCCCAGTCGCCTCCATAACCGCTGCCATCCCCATTTGATTTTAAGAACTCAGTAGTCAAGATCAGGCCATGGTCAACTAATACTTGATGCCCATAATCACGTCCATTATGCTTTATCCAACCATAAGCACTTAATTCATCCTCGTGTTTGCAGACATGCCTCAAGTGATTACTGTCGTCTTTCACACCAATCCACATTAGTCCAGCCATCAAAGATTGTGGAGTCCTGCCATAAACATGCAAAAAACACAGAAAAATGTGAGAAAGTCAAATGACGTTGAAAATGGCATCCCACACACACAATCTAAATTAGATATATAGACACAAATTTATGTGGAATAAACCATTATTTTAGTCCCTAAAGCACCACTGTACTTTCAATTTAGTATGGAGGGGATTTAGTATGTACTCCCTCCAATAACTATTATAAGCAAAAATAACTATTTTCACATTGATTAAAAAAGTTAGTTAAGTGTGGTTAATTTTCTTAATTTATGTACAATCAAGATAAAACTTACTATAATATCTTTAATTATATTTTATATTTGATTAATCAACTACCAACATTAAATGCTTTTGAATTAAATTAAGGATATAATAGAAATACAAGCATTAATTATTCTAAAAGTTAATGACTTTTGTTTATAATAGTGATCAAGATTTAAAGTCATTTTTTTCTTATAATAGTGACCGGAGGGAGTAAATTATATGAAATCTGTCACTTTAGTCCCTACTATTTAGATGTTAGAAATTAACATGACTGGTTTTCATATGATTTGGGGACGAAAATGACAAATTTCAGATACTTTAGAGACTATTTATCTTTTTTTAAATACTTTAGTATGTGATTAGTATGTTAATTGTCATGTTAATATTTTCTCCTTCATCTGAAATCGAACCCTAATCTTTTAACTCCTAAATCTTATATCTGTTAACTCATTTACTTCTTCTGGTGTCCTTTCACAGCTACCAATAGACTTAGTATTTTCTAATTCGCCAGGGATCGAGCCCCAAAACTACCGATTGAGGTGGCATTCAAGAGAGTGATGCTCTATTGACTAAATTGATGGTTTATTCAATTTATGTGTTAGCAATATTAGAGCATCTTTAATAGGAGTAAACTAAATGGGTAAACTAAAATATTTTTTGTGGGCCCAAAGTGCTTTGTAGGATTTAAAAAATTTATAGTTTATTTGAGTAGTTTTTACTTTAATGATGATTGTCTATAAGAAACCAAAAGTTGACCCCACATTTTATATTTTTTATTCAAGTTATCATTAATTTAATTATTTTAATTAAAATGCATACAATTTTTTTAACAAAATTTACCTTAAAAACTTAAAAATAATATTAAATATATTTTATTATAAAATTAAAAATGATACAAAATTCACAACAATAATACATAAAAAAAATCAATAATACATAAAAAAAAATTATATTTTCATAGAGAGTACCATATGACCCTCATGATTTAACTTTAATCCTCATGTTTTTTCTTCAATACACACAAAGTAGAATATGATTTAACTATAAGTCTCATGATTTCTCCACCATACACACAAAGTATTTTTTCCAGATCGTCTGTGTCCAGAGGATTCTCCAGATCTTCTGTATCCAGAGGGTTCTCCAGATCTTCTGTGTCCAGAAGATTCTTTGTGTTGATCTGGTTTCCTGAAGTTCTTGAACTTCTTTTGCTTATTCTTCTAGAGTTTGTTGATTCTTCTGGACAGCAAGGATAGTTCTTCTTCATCTTCAGAAGAAGACTCTTCAGAGCTTTCTTCTATTACCTGCAATGCTTTAACAGATTTATTAGATTTTAAAGCAATTGACTTACCTTTCTTTAGAGGCTCATCTTCCTCTAGTTCAATCTCATGACTCCTCAGAGAACTGATTAGTTTCTCCAACGTAATCTTGTTCAAATCCTTTGTCAGCTTCAGAGCAGTGGCCATGGGTCTTCATCTGATTGGCAAGCTTCGAATTATTTTCTTGACATGATCTGCTGTAGAGTAGCCCTTGTCCAGAACCTTTAAGTCAGCAGTGAGAATCTGGAATCTGGAAAACATGGATTCAATAGATTCAGATTCTTCCATTTTGAAAGCTTCATACTTCTGGATCAGCGCCAGAGCCTTGGTTTCTTTAACTTGATAGCTCCCTTCATGATTCATCTTCAGGGATTCAAATATATTAAAGGCAGTTCCTCTGTTGGTTATTTTCTCATACTCAATATGAGATATAGCATTTAGCAAGATAGTTCTAGCCTTGTGGTGATTTCTGAATTCCTTCTTTTGCGCCTCAGTCATTGATTTTCTGTCAATTTTCTTGCCATCTCCATCAGTGGGATGAACATATCCATCAATAAATAAGTCCCAAAGATCAGCATCAAATCCTAGAAAGAAACTTTATAGTCTATCTTTCCAATATTCAAATTTCTCTCCATCAAACATTGGAGGTTTTGTGCTGACTCTTTCTTCATATTTGTTGTTGTTGGATTTTGAAGCTTCAGTAGCCATAATGAATATCAACCAAAAATATCAAGAGTTTTTTCCACTGGATCTTTTCTGGTCACAGTTAAGTGATAGCACAAACAGAAACGGAGCTCTGATGCCAACTGAAGATGAGAAAAACACTTAGAAGGGGGGTTGAATAAGAGTTTTTAAAAAATATGGCAATAAAAATAACACAAGATTTTTATCCTGGTTCGTTGAACTCAACTACTCCAGTCCACCTTATCAAAGATGATTTTCCTTTCTCCACAAGGACTTAATCCACTATTAATCAACTGATTACAATAGCAAGCACTAAGAACAACTGTCTTAGTCTTCTCAAGAACTACTGACCACACTTTGGTCTTCTCAAGGAACTTCTTACAAATAAATGTAAACTAAACAAGTGTTTTAATGCTTCTAGTAAGCTGTATCACAACTGTGATATTTACACTTAAGATTAAGTACAAATAAAACTATACAGTTTTATGAAAGAACAAATGTATATGAGCTGAGAGATTTTCACTGATGCTTCAAGCGTGTGTATCAATGTTTCTTTTGAGATTAAGTAACCTCTAAATGTTATAGAAGTTCTCCTTTTATAGCTTTTTCAAAATGCTTTGAGTAATGTGCAGTTGAGTATTATATTAAGATATAAGACTTTTCATCACCAAAAGGTATGGGCAGAGACATGCTTCTTGTCAGGAAAAGTATGGTTGTAGATGAAGGTGAGAAAATACTTAGAAGGGGGGTTGAATAAGTATGACAGAAAATAATCAAAGATAAAAACTCAAGTATTTTTATCCTGGTTCGTTGAACTCAACTACTCCAGTCCACCCTTTTCAAGAGTGATTTGCCTTTCTCAACAAGGACTTAATCCACTATTCAAATCAACTGATTACAAATAGCAACACCTAAGAATAATTGTTCTTAGTCTTCTCAAGAGCTACTGATCTAACCTAGATCCTCTTAAGGAAAACTTCCTTTACAAATTAATGTAATACAATGTAAGAGTAATAAATTGCTTCTATGAAAGCTATAAACACAACTGTGTTATTTCTCGAAGTTTAGAACAAAGTATGAACTATAAAGAATATGAGAGCTTGAGAGTTTCTTCGCTTGAGAGTAAGTTTTTCAAAATTCTTTCTCTTACTGAAGAAAGTGCTATGATATCCTTTATATAGCCACTTGAATATTGGAGAGAATATAATACCGTTGGAGAAGATATTTCCAATATCAAATAGTACTGTCCTTTGTACTATTGCAGCAGAGAGACGGCGCACAAAATGTGGGTGTAGCAATTGTCTGCTGAGTTGTGAATTTACCATATATGGAATGTATCAGAGGAATAATCTTCTTGCAGAGATTTATGTCTATCCCAATTAAGGAAAGATTTGCTGGCATATTCCAACGGATATATTAAAATAATCTTCTTCAAATAATTCTTCAGATAGTTCAGATCAACAATCAATATCAGAGTCTTCAGTCTTCAGAATCTTCTGGAAACTTCAGAGCCTAAGATGTTCTTCAGATGTTGCTGAATCAGAGTCTGGTGCAGCTGTGTGCTTGAAGCGTAACATGCTCTTAGATCAGAGTCTTCACTCAGATCAGAGTCTTCTCTCATTCAGAGTCTCTTCACTCAGAGTCTTCTTTCATTCATATTCTTGATAATATATGCAGCGTGTTGTATCTTCAGAATCTTGATGACTAAGCTCTTATACTTCAGATTCTTCTAATCTTCAGATGCTCTTGAGCCATTCAGAATTTATTGTTCACATCAAATTTGCTCTTTAAGATTAAAATCTTTTGTGCCTGTAGAAAACAGTTTAGAACAAATTTAAAGAGTATAATTCTTGTATACAAATTATCATTAATGTTATCATCAAAACATAGAGATATTACTAAGACACAATCTGTGCTCTTACAATCTCCCCCTTTTTGATGATGACAAAACATGAGAAATTTGTTCAATAAAAATATGAATTAAAATTACTCCCCCTGAGATTTACAATCTCCCCCTGAAATGAATACTCTAATGGAATTAGATACTTCCCTTTCTGGTTGAGTACATTTCAGATTCAGAGCCTGATTGAAGCCTGGTTGACATATGTTTGACTTCTAGAGTCAAAGCTTGATGCCATATTAAAGCTTGATGCCAGATGAACAACTTCAGAACACCTGGTTGTTTATCTTGCCATTTCCTGTCTTGAGTTATCTTTTAGATCATAGTACTCAAGGTTAGATATCAGAGTCTGGTCTACTCAGATTTAGCTTTTTTTGATCAGGTTCTGAAAAGATAGATCTCAGGAAAAAACTTCAATGAAATTTGTCAGATTTTTTAATAATATCTGGGACACTTAAATTCAAAGAATGTTAGTAACATGTCTGACTTAGTTCAGATAATTGCTTATAGATTTGAACAATCAGATTCTATTTTGTTTCTCCCCCTTTTTGTCATAATCAAAAAGAATTTTAAAAGACAGTAAAAATGCAGAAGAAACACATATCCAGATAAGCAAAAAGATCATTGTCATTAAGTCAAGAGAACATCCAGATTCAGATAAAAGCATACAAAACATATCAGAAGAAAATCAAAACAAAGCAAAACATGAAAAACTTGTGCAAAACATCAAGTAGGTTTAGCAGATGAGGCTTGTTGAGAAGCAATGAGTTGCAGCAGTGCTGTAATCCTTTCTGAATTTTCATCTTGCTTAGCCATCCAAGTTTTCATTTCTTCATTTGTTTTCTTTTGATCAACCATAAAATCCTTAAGTTCTTTGACATCCTTCTGAAGATCTGTAGATTCTGAAACAGTAGATTCTAAAACAGTCTGAGTAACATCAGGTGCAGGAATTTCTGGAGGTGGAGGAGCTTCTAGAAGAAGAATAGGAGGAGTGTTTCTCTTAATCCGTTTTTGATAAGCAGCAAACCTTACTTTTGACAATCTAAGACATTGAGTCCTGATTTTCAAAGCCTCCCTATTCAGTCTGTAAAGATATTTCTTCCAAACAGCGTCAGCAGCCTCTTTGTCCATAGTAGTCATGCAAACATCCATAATGTCAGCAAAGTCTGAGACATTATCCTTATCAAAATCTCTTAACAGAGTATAAACACGTGATCCCAATTCTGCTTCATCAGGGATTCTGGGTTTTCTTGGTTGGGTTAGTTGTGTTTGTGGTGTTTGTTCAGAAGGTTGAGGTTGTGAAGATGGATGTTCAGATGTTTGTGGTTCAGAAGGTTGAGGATTGATTTGTGGTTCAGATGTTGGTTGGTTGGTTTGTGGTTCAGATGTTTGTTGGTCAGAATGTTGTGGTTGAGGTATTGAGGGAATTGGTTGGGTTTCTGTTGGTTGTGGAGTGTTTTGGATTTCAAGAGGTTGTGGAGTGAGAGTTTGAGTTGGGGAATTTTGTGGAGAAGGTGGATGTTCAGAAGTTGGAGATTTAAACAGCTGTTTCCAAACACTCTCAGAACGAGGTTGTTTGAGATCATTCAAGCATTCATTAATGTAGCCAGATGATTCATCATCAGATGATGCATCAGAGTGGTTAGATTTTTCAGAAGTTGAAGATAAATTGACAGACTGGTTTAAAGGTGTGACATCTAATATCTCATCAGGATCAATGATATATTCAGGTTGGTCAGAGTGTTCAGGGTGAACATCCTCTGGAATGGTATATTCTGGGATAGTGTTTTGTGGTTGTGGTGTTGTTTGTTGAGTTTGTTGTGGAATTTCTGTATGTATGTTTGTTGGTTGCTTGGATTGTGGTGTATGAGGGGGGACAGAAGATGGTTTAGAGATAATAGTTTTAGAAGGTCTGGATCTTCTAAATCTAAGTGGGGAGTCAGAGGGTGTGGGGGTATCAGAATGATGAACAGGATTAGAATCAGTGTTAAATACCTGTTTCAGAGTATCTCTAATTTCTTCCAAAGTTGCTGCAGGAGGATTTGGTTGAACCTTCTTCAGCTTCTTCCTTTTCTTCTTCTTTTCAGCATCTGAATGCTTCCTTTTCTTCTGATGACCTTCACTATCAACTTTTCTCTTACGTCTTCTTTCCCTTGTCAAATCAGGAAGAACTTGGCCTTCCTTCTGCAAAAGATTGGCAGGAATCTCATCACCATCTCTTAGGCAGCGAGCAACATACTCAGCAATAACTTCTCTAAGTTCATCTGAGGTGAATAAAGGAAAATCCTTAACAGGAATCCTTCTTCCCCTAACTTCTTCAGAGTTAGTTTTCCTTGGTTTCTCAGATAAATCATCAACCAGTTTCATCCTTCTCAAAGTTAAACCGTTTATTTCAGAGCCAATGATATAAGTCAGATCTTCTGTCAACCCAGCCTCTTGCAGATGCGCCACAAGTTGGTTTTCTATCAGAATATCTGAAATCAGCCTTCCCATAGGGATCCATGTTCTGACTTTTCCAGATTTATCTCTGGCTGTTTCCCTTGTTTCCTTGACGTGAGACACCAGATGATTAAACAACAAATATGGAAGATCAATCTGAATGTTTTGGTGTAAACAATACATGAAGTAAAGTTGTTCAGCATTAACATAATCAGAAGAGTTTGAAGAGGGTCTGTGAAAGATGGTGCTCAAGAAAATCTTAGCCCATATCTTGTAAGTGGGTTTCAAGAGCTTAACCTTCTTACAAGGTTCACCAGTAGTACAGATTTCTTGACATACATCTTTCAGGTCTTCACGCGCAGAAGACAGAGAGGTTACTCCATCAGTTGCCTTAAAACCTATGAGTTTCCTTATCAGGTTTTCAGTGATAACTATCTTTTTTCCCAGCACAGAGGAGTGAATGAACTTTGGAGTAGCATATGCATGGATCCAGAACTCCTTCACTAACGTTGGATACACAGGACCCATAAGCCTGTCAAAGTAACCGTCCCAGCCTTGTGCTTTGATTGAAGAAATCAGATCAAACCCATTTTCAGCAAGATCTTCTAAGTCCACGAAACTTTCACACAGAACTTCTAGTGAATCAACAGCAGTTAGGAGAGTGCGTACTGGTTCTTTGATAGTGGTAGCATTTTTGGTAGTAACAGCGTTTGAAGTAGATGCCATTGTTGACGATGATGAAGAAGATGAAGGTTTCTGAGTTCTTTTAGGGTTTGCAAAGAGAGAGAACAACAAACAAAAGCGCATATGTGTTTGAGAATGTGAAAAGTGTGAATGTGTTATGAGAATGGTTTATATAGACAAATAAAGCAAGCATGGGAAACACAACAGACACACATAGGACACATACGCACGTTTGCATTAAATGAAAAGTAATCATTTTTAATTATGATATGACATTTGGGGGAAAATCAAGACAGATTGAGATTTTCAAAGCAATACCTTAAACGTCATAATCAGTAGATGTACTCCATCTTTTCAGATTCTGAGTGACACGTGTTTGCTTGCATGTGATTCTATAACTCTTAAGAAATGAAACGTTTTCAACTTTCAGATCCTCTGAGATGGTCAGTTCAGAGTTTCACACAAAAAAAAAATTCACAGATAAATTAAACAAGCAAGACAGATGAAATACTTCAGAGTGTTAAACACTTAGCATCTGAGAAGTTGACTCTGAGAAATATTACTCTGGACAAAAATCCATACAAATATTTTTCAGAATAAACTTAAACCTATCTTCAGCAAGGGGTTTTGTGAAAATATCTGCCCATTGATGATCTGTATCAACAAAGGCTAAATTTATTACACCCTTCTGAACATAGTCTCTGATGAAATGATGTTTAATCTCTATATGTTTGGCCTTAGAGTGTAAAATTGGATTTTTGGATAAACATATAGCAGAAGTATTATCACAGAAGATAGAAAGATTACTCTCATAGATTTGATAATCTTCTAGTTGACTCTTCATCCAGAGCATCTGAGTGGAACATCCAGCAGCAGCAATGTATTCTGCCTCTGTGGTTGATAGTGCAATTGTTGGTTGCTTCTTGCTGTACCACGAGATCAGATGACTTCCAAGAAACTGACAGCTTCCAGAAGTACTTTTGCGCTCAACTCTATCTCCAGCATAGTCAGCATCACAGAATCCAACTAGTGAATATTCGTCAGATCTTCTGTAACACAAACCAACATTAGCAGTACCTTTCAGATACCTTAGAATCCTCTTAACAGCAGTTAAGTGTGATTCTCTAGGATCTGATTGGAATCTAGCACATAAACAAACACTAAACAGAATGTCTGGTCTAGAAGCAGTCAAATAAAGAAGAGATCCTATCATACCTCTGTAGAGTTTCTGATCTACCTTCTTACTTACCTCTTCCTTACCTAGAGTGCTTGTAGGATGCATTGGAGTCTTTGCCATTTTGCTATCCAGCATGTTAAACTTCTTCAGAAGCTCTTTAACATACTTGGTCTGATGTATGTAGGTGCACTCTGGAGTCTGATTTACTTGGATTCCCAGAAAGAATCTCAATTCTCCCATCATGCTCATCTCAAATTCTGCCTGCATACATTTAGCAAACTCCTTTCCAAGCATAATATTTGTTGATCCAAAAATAATATCATCTACATAAATTTGACAAATCAACAAATCTTTCTTAATGGTTTTACAAAATAGTGTGGTATCCACTTTTCCTCTGATGAAATTTTTCT
The DNA here is from genome assembly GCA_963859935.3 of Lathyrus sativus. Classification (NCBI taxonomy): domain Eukaryota; kingdom Viridiplantae; phylum Streptophyta; class Magnoliopsida; order Fabales; family Fabaceae; genus Lathyrus; species Lathyrus sativus. The sequence goes on along the minus strand of OZ012741.1, from coordinate 625,963,496 downwards.
TCAGAAGAAAATTACTCAACCTCTCATACCAAGCTCTGGGAGCTTGTTTTAGTCCATAAAGAGATTTTTTCAGTTTGTAAACATGATCTGGAAAATTTTCATTTTCAAAACCAGGAGGTTGGTGGACATACACTTCCTCTTCTATAATTCCATTAAGAAAAGCACTTTTAACATCCATCTGATAAAGAGTGATGTTATGTTGTGCAGCAAATGAAATAAGCAAGCGTATAGACTCTAACCTTGCAACAGGAGCATATGTTTCTGTGTAGTCTATGCCTTCTTGTTGACTGTAGCCTTGAGCAACCAGTCTTGCTTTGTTCCTTTCAACTTCTCCTTTCTCATTAAGTTTATTTCTGAAAACCCATTTTGTTCCAATGACATTGAAACCTTTAGGTCTTGGAACCAGATCCCAGACTTCATTCCTTGTGAATTGATTCAGCTCCTCTTGCATAGCTAAAATCCATTCATTATCTTCCAGAGCCTCATCAACAGATGTTGGTTCTATAATTGACACTAAGCCACAGAAGGAAGATTCAGAAGTTCTGAGAAATGCTCTTGTCCTTATTGGATCATCTTTCTTTCCAATTATCACATCCTCTGGATGAGAAGCTTTCATTCTGGAAGAAGATCCTCTGACTGTTGGTCTTTCAGAAATATGCAGATTGTCAAGTTGGGAAGTTAGAGGCGTAGCATCTGGGTTTGCTTCAGAGTCTTTGTCTTCAGTCTTGTCTGCCTCTGAGCCTTCAGAGTCTGTGAGAATAACTTCTCTATCTGCAGAACTTTCAACTTGCTTTGGCTTTTCAGAGCCAAGCTTATCATCAAATCTAACATGAATAGATTCTTCCACAATCTGTGTTTCAGTATTGAATACTCTGTAGCCTTTAGAGCGTTCAGAATAACCAAGCATGAAACACTTCTGTGCTTTGGAATCAAACTTGTTCAGATGATCTTTAGTGTTAAGCATATAACAAATACATCCAAATGGATGAAAATAAGCAATGTTGGGCTTTCTGTTTCTCCACAATTCATAGGGAGTCTTTTCCAGAAGAGGTCTTACAGACACTCTGTTCTGAATATAACATGCTGTATTTATTGCTTCTGCCCAAAAGTATTTTGCCAGATTTGTCTCGTTGATCATGGTTCTGGCCATTTCTTGCAATGTTCTATTTTTCCTCTCTACAACTCCATTTTGTTGTGGAGTTCTAGGACAGGAGAAATCATGTGCAATTCCTTTTTCAGAAAAATATTTTTCAAAATATTTGTTTTTAAATTCACCACCATGATCACTTCTGACTTTAATAATTTTGCATTCTTTTTCAGTCTGGACTTGATTGCAGAAGTCAATGAACACAGAATGAGACTCATCCTTGTGTTTTAGAAACTTTACCCATGTCCATCTGCTGTAGTCATCTACAATGACTAACCCATACTTCTTGCCTCTGATGGATGCAGTTTTCACTGGTCCAAACAGATCAATATGAAGTAATTCCAATAGTCTAGAAGTGGAAACAACATTTTTTGGTTTAAAATGAGATTTTGAAAATTTACCCTTTTGACATGCGCCACACAGAGCATCTGAATTGAACTTCAGATTAGGGAGTCCTCTGACCAGATTGAGTTTATTAATCTGAGATATACGTCTCATATTAATATGTCCCAATCTTCTATGCCAGACCCATTGCTCATCATTCACAGATAAAAGGCATTTTACATTTTGAACTTTAAGTTCTGAAAGGTTAATTTTGTAAATGTTGTTTTTCCTCTTTCCACTGAATAGGATTGAACCATTCTTTTGACATACAGCTTTGCAACATTTTTGATTAAAGATGATATCATAACCACTGTCACTTAATTGACTTATGGACAATAGATTATGTTTCAATCCTTCAACTAACAGAACATTAGAAATAGAGGGTAGGTTACCATTACCTATTGTACCAGAGCCAATGATCTTGCCCTTCTGGTTCCCTCCAAATTTCACGTCCCCTCCAGATCTAAGTTCCAGGCTTTGGAACATAGACCTTTCGCCCGTCATATGTCGTGAGCATCCAGAGTCCAGGTACCATGATTGGTGTCTGGATTTTGCTGCTAAGAACATCTGCAACAGGTATTATTTTACTTTTAGGTACCCAGATCTTCTTGGGTCCTTTGGGGTTAGATGTTCTGTGGTTTTGCCTAAACTTCTGTTTTTCAACATAGTGTTTATTCTGGCTAGCCCTTGGCTTAAACACATAAGTACTCTTTTCAGAGCTTGTATGTTTAATATCATTCAGATGACCAAACTTAAAATGAGAATACAGAGGAGTCTTCTTGATGAAGAGTTTATCAACAGATTTTGGATTGCTTCTAGAGGAAGATTCACATCCAATGCCTCTTCTGTTGTTCCCACTAACACCATAGATCATAGAAGCCATTTTGCTTCTGTCTATGCTTTTAGTGAGGAATCTTTTAAAACTGGAGTCATATTTTTCTAAAATATTTTCACTTGACTCTGTTTCAGTATCAGATTCTTGTTGAGTTGTTTCTAAATCATTTTTGAGTTTTAAATTTATTTCTTTCTGCTCAACAAGTTCTGTTCTCAGAAGATCAATCTCAGATTCAAGATTGCTTTTCAGCTTCTTGTATTTGAGTTTAATCTTGCTGTAGCTTTCCAACATGTCAGATAAACTTTCAACAAGTTCAGCTCTGGAGAGTTCAGAAAATACCTCTTCAGAGTCAGAGTCTGATTCTGACTCAGATTCAGATGATGACGTTCCTTCATCTTGATCATTTGTGTTGGCCATCAGCGCAACATTTGCACATTCTTCCTCAGATTCAGAAGATGATTCAGATTCATCTGAGTCATCCCATGTAGCCATCAGAACCTTTTTCTTTTTATCAAACTTCCTTTTGGGTTTTTCCTTTTGAAGTTTGGGACATTCACTCTTGTAGTGTCCAGGTTCTTTACATTCATAGCAAGTGACCTCTTTCTTGCCAGATCTTCTGTGTCCAGAAGATTCTCTCTTTTGATCAGATCTTCTGAAGTTGTTGAACTTCTTCCCTTTGTGCTTCCAGAGTTTGTTGATCCTTCTGGACAGCATGGATAGTTCATCTTCTTCTTCAGAAGAAGATTCCTCAGAGCTTTCTTCATTTACCTGCAAAGCTTTAACAAATTTGTTAGATTTAAAAGCTAAGGATTTACCTTTATCTTTCTTCTGGGGTTCATCTTCCTCCAGCTCAATCTCATGACTTCTCAAAGAACTGATGAGTTCTTCTAATGAGATTTTGTTCAGATCCTTGGCCAGCTTCAATGCAGTCACCATAGGTCTCCATCTGGTAGGAAGACTTCTGATGATCTTCTTGACATGATCAGATGTTGAGTAGCCCTTGTCCAGAACTTTCAACCCAGCTGTTAGAATCTGAAATCTGGAAAACATAGTCTCAATGTTCTCAGATTCTTCCATCTTGAACGCTTCATACTTCTGTATCAGCGCCAGAGCCTTTGTTTCTTTCACCTGAGAGTTTCCCTCATGAGTCATTTTGAGAGACTCAAACATATCATGAGCAGTGTCTCTGTTGGTAATCTTCTCATACTCTGTATGAGAGATTGCATTAAGAAGTATGGTTCTGGCTTTGTGATGATTCTTGAATTCTTTCTTCTGCTCCTCAGTCATTGATTTTCTATCAATCTTTTTGCCATCCTTAGTAGGATGTTCATATCCATCAATGACTAAATCCCAGAGATCAGCATCATACCCCAAGAAAAAACTTTCAAGTCTATCTTTCCAATAATCAAATTTTTCTCCATCAAACATTGGAGGTTTGGTGCTGATTCTGTCTCCTTCATATTTGTTGCTTGATGTAGGAATATCACCCATATTAGCAACCAAATAAATAACAGAGTATTCTTCTCACTGGATCTTTATCTGTCATGGTTAAGTGAATGCACACGCAGAACCGGAGCTCTGATGCCAACTGAAGGTGAGAAAATACTTAGAAGGGGGGTTGAATAAGTATGACAGAAAATAATCAAAGATAAAAACTCAAGTATTTTTATCCTGGTTCGTTGAACTCAACTACTCCAGTCCACCCTTTTCAAGAGTGATTTGCCTTTCTCAACAAGGACTTAATCCACTATTCAAATCAACTGATTACAAATAGCAACACCTAAGAACAACTGTTCTTAGTCTTCTCAAGAGCTACTGATCTAACCTAGATCCTCTTAAGGAAAACTTCCTTTACAAATTAATGTAATACAATGTAAGAGTAATAAATTGCTTCTATGAAAGCTATAAACACAACTGTGTTATTTCTCGAAGTTTAGAACAAAGTATGAACTATAAAGAATATGAGAGCTTGAGAGTTTCTTCGCTTGAGAGTAAGTTTTTCAAAATTCTTTCTCTTACTGAAGAAAGTGCTATGATATCCTTTATATAGCCACTTGAATATTGGAGAGAATATAATACCGTTGGAGAAGATATTTCCAATATCAAATAGTACTGTCCTTTGTACTATTGCAGCAGAGAGACGGCGCACAAAATGTGGGTGTAGCAATTGTCTGCTGAGCTGTGAATTTACCATATATGGAATGTATCAGAGGAATAATCTTCTTGCAGAGATTTATGTCTATCCCAATTAAGGAAAGATTTGCTGGCATATTCCAACGGATATATTAAAATAATCTTCTTCAAATAATTCTTCAGATAGTTCAGATCAACAATCAATATCAGAGTCTTCAGTCTTCAGAATCTTCTGGAAACTTCAGAGCCTAAGATGTTCTTCAGATGTTGCTGAATCAGAGTCTGGTGCAGCTGTGTGCTTGAAGCGTAACATGCTCTTAGATCAGAGTCTTCACTCAGATCAGAGTCTTCTCTCATTCAGAGTCTCTTCACTCAGAGTCTTCTTTCATTCAGATTCTTGATAATATATGCAGCGTGTTGTATCTTCAGAATCTTGATGACTAAGCTCTTATACTTCAGATTCTTCTAATCTTCAGATGCTCTTGAGCCATTCAGAATTTATTGTTCACATCAAATTTGCTCTTTAAGATTAAAATCTTTTGTGCCTGTAGAAAACAGTTTAGAACAAATTTAGAGAGTATAATTCTTGTATACAAATTATCATTAATGTTATCATCAAAACATAGAGATATTACTAAGACACAATCTGTGCTCTTACAGTAGAAGCCTTGGGATTTGCACCACGCCTCTTCATTGGACAAAATAGTCGTTGGTTACTTTGGAAGTAGCACCACGTCCAATCAAGTTTACATCTTCTTCAACAAGCTTCCTTCAGGATGAAGTCTTCTTAATCTGCACTACAGAACTTGTAACAAGCTTAAAAGGAATCAAATGATTAGAGCTAAAATGTTTGAGATGATCAGAGTTTAGATAAATGATCAGAACTTGATATATCAGAGTCTCAATCTTGATCAGAGTCTTCATCAGAGTATGCAGCAGTAAGTGCTTGAGCGTGTATATTAATGTGATTAGAGTCTGATTATCAGAGCCTCTGTTCTTGCAGCGCAATGAACTTCAGAGTCTGATTTGATCAAGGCTTTCAACTTTTTATACAATTCTTTCAGAAACGCTTCAGATCATTCTGCAGCTTCTGCTTCAGATTCTTCTGGCAGAGCTTCAGAGTCTTCTGATAGTCTTGCATCAGATGCTTCATAGCCTTGCGTAGTTGCTTGTACTTATGTATTCTGCTTCTTTAAGAGTATTCAATTTAATACCTGAAACAATAATACTTGAACAAATTTAGAGTATATATTTTCTTAATACAAAATTCCATAAGAGTTATCATCAAAACATAGAGATATAAGAAACACCAATCTGTGTTCTAACAGTATTCAATCGAACAATCCTTGAAAGGGTTATATGCATGTTGGTTAGTGCTGGATTGAAGAAGATGTTTTGGGCGGAAGCTGTTTCGATAGCAGCTTACCTGATAAATAGATGTCCCTCGAATGGCTTGGGAATGAAGACACCTGAAGAAGTTTGTTCGAGACATCCACCTAGTCTCGACAGACTGAGAGCATTTGGCTGTGTGGCATATGCTCATATTATGCAAGACAAGTTCGAACCTAGAGCTCTGAAATGCATGTTCACGGGATACCCTGAAGGAGTCAAAGCTTATAGCCTATGGTGCCTAAAGCCAGGTCACGGAAGGTGTGTCACCAGTCGAGATGTAGTTTTCAATGAAGCAGATATGCCTTTCAAGAAAACTAATGATGCCGGTGAATAGCTGGAATAAGGAGAGATTCATGTTGAGGTGGAGCATGTTGATGCTGAATTGCGTACCTCGGAAGAAGTCGAAGGAGACGCATAAGATGTTATCGAAGATGAGTTGACTGATAATGACTATCTGCATAAGTTTTTCTCACTTACACAAAAGCACCCACATGCTGCATTAAAAAAGAACATGATACATAATCACTTCATCGACTCGCACACCCCACATACCATTTTTCATACAATACACCTACCTAATTTTTCAACAGGGACCACTTTCATTTGTTTTATTTTTTCTGATTAATATTCATGTAGCAAGAACAAAAACCTGTCGCTTGTCTTCTTTATGCTTCACTACCGTCCAGATGGGCACTCGTGTGCTCGTCTGTTCGCTTTTTTATTGCATACATATAAATATAAATGATATATTTTTATTTAATATTAATTTTATATGGAAGTTATGTGGGAAGTTATTAGTTGAGAGTTATATGAAAGATGATAGTAGTAGTTCAATGGAAGTTAGTGTGTAAGTTATATATTTTAAAATAAGGGTAAATTTGGTATAAAAAAAAGCTACACCAAAAACCAAGTATTGTCTTTATATATGTTATAGATTATAAATTAATATTAATTTTACATGAAAGTTATGTGGGAAATTATTAGTAGGGAGTTATATGAAAGATGATAATAGTAGTTCAATGGAAGTTATTGTGTAAGTTATATATTTTAAAATAAGGGTAAATTTGGTATATAAAAAAATTACACCAAAAACTAAGTATTGCCTTTATATATGTTATAGATTATAGATTACATATTATCCTTCATACACCATAACTTCACTTCACCAAACCATCACAAGAAACTCTCCAAACCTCACACACACCTCTAACAAGCCACCGCTATCTTGATGCCACCGAGATAGGTCTGAGAAGAAGAAAGAAAGCGACAAAGTGAAAGGGGTGGTTGAGACTCACGAAGGAAAGAGAGTGAAGTAACTTTTTTTATTTGTATCTTTTCTTAGTTTTTTTAGTTTGATTTGAAAAAGTCAAAACTTGATTAGTAATTAATAGTATATTTTAATTCAATTTTATTTGATGTAAAAAGAAGCGCAACCCTTCCCCTTGTGCTGGATTTTGTTTTTTGTTTTTTTGTTGTTATTTTCATTATTATAATTATTGTTATTTATTATGATTTATAGTTAAGAGGTTAAATTTAGAATATTTTGTGGAATTTTATATAGGTAGCACTTTTTCTTCTACATAATACACTAAGAGAAAGATTTTTTTTGTTTGTATATAAAATAGAATTTGGTGCGTGAAAAAAATATTACATGGGTAGCTTTTGATTTTATGGTCATTTCGTATAACTTTTAAAAATAAAAAATTTAGATTTTAGTCTAACTTTAATTGGAATAATACTTATATAAAAAAATGAATTTTTTATTTATTTATAATATTTTCGCCTTTTTATTAGCTAATTTGAATTTTATAAAAAATGTAAAAAATAATAATATAAATAATATTTTCGCCTTTTTATTAGCTAATTTGAATTTTATAAAAAATGTAAAACAAATAATATAAGTGTGATAATTATTAATTGTTTTAAATATATTTATTTAATTTGATTAATTAAATTATTAGTTAATTTTATTAAATATTTATATTTAAATTAATTAATAATTTCTTGTCACTGATTCGATTGTCATGACTTGTCTGTGTCTATGTTTTGAGCTGGATATCTCTGTTAAATTCTTGAAATTTTTGTCTTGATTAATTGTTGATAAATCTTTTATTTTTATTCACGATGTTTTGCCGTGACTGTTAATATTTTTTCACGATATTTTTCCTTGATTGTATTTTCTCTATGTGTCTCATGATACTTTATCATGAATGTCTGTTATTTTATCACGATGCTTTGTCGTGCACTTTCTGTTTATTTTACACGATATTCTGCCATGTGCTTTTTATCTGTTTTCACTGTGATGTTTTGCCACGTATATCTGTAACTTGTATTCACGATGTTTTGCCGTGTACCTCTGTTTTTATTCACGATGCTTTGCCGCGTATTTTTTTTCCTGTTTTTACACGATGTTTTTCCGTGACTGTTTATTGCTTTTACATGATGTTATTCCGCGTATCTGCTATTTGTTACTCGCGATGCTTTACCGCGTATTTTTGTCTATTGATTACATGATGTTTTTCCGTGTATTTCTGTTGACTTTTCACTGTCTGATTACCATGATGTTTTTCCATGCGTATCCTGTTCTATTTTGTCTGTCTGACCATGCATGATGTTTTTCCGTGTACTGTGTCTATGTCTTATTTGCTTGCCATTTACATGATATTTTTTCATGTATATGTTGCTCTCTTTCATCCTTGTTGATTTAATCCAAGGGAAGGGACTGTATGTTGACCTATTGTCAATGTGCATGTCCATCATTTATTCTTTACTTGTCTTTGTTGTTCTTGGTTCTTAGAACCTAACAACTCGTAGTTCCAAGAACTACGGACGCTCTGATTTCTCAAGTTTCTCTTAATAATACATAGGCACAAGCCCCCGATCATTGGCGAGCAACCTTTTCTTTTTTCACACTTTTCTTCTTTTCACCCTTTCACCTGTAGTTTCTGAACTATGATTGCTCTGACTTCCTGTTAAGAATACGTATGCATAGGATTGCGATGATCCTAGCGAACTACCTTTTTCTTTTTCCACATTTTCTCTTTACTTTACCCATCCTTACCTTAGCAAACAATTTTAGTCAAATCACAAATATTTCAAGAGGTTCCTATAGAGTACTATTGGCTATGCATTTGATCTCTCTTTGCTTAGCTTCCCTTAGTACCTTCCCTTAATATAACCAACCCCGTACCTTTGATCTCTCTTACTTAGCTTTAGGCCTTACTGTTTCCTATGCATTTACTTAGGGTTTTTGTTCGATCTTTCTCCTTTTCCATGGATAAAACAAAAGTTTGGTGGTGACATCATTGTTTTGTGAGGCAAGCTGATCTGATAGCTTTGGTATTCGATTTTAACCGCGACAATATGAGTTGTGATGTAATATGATTTTTTTGTATTTATGTGATCAAATTGATGGTCGTTATGAGTAGATCGTAGAAATTGAGATATTTTACAACTCTGTTTTGGTATATGTGATTTTGGCCAATTTTCCTCATTCCTATCAAATTCTGCGATATGTGATTTTTCCCAAATTTTCCCAAAAGTCGAAAAAACTTAATTTTTGAAAAACTGGATGTTTTTAACATAATTTAAAAACCAAAACTTATGGGGGTGTGGTGGAGCCTCCGCGACAGAGGCGGCGACGATCGCGAGACCAAGTAGGTGGTGGCACCGCGACGGTGCCAAAATGTGTCATACCGGTAGTGGAAGATCGTGCCACGATGGTGGAGACCAATTTCTGTGAGGGCCGTTGTAGCGGCGACGCGAGGGCGCGGTCTGCGCCGAAAGGGTCTTGCGCGACAGCAGTTGCTTTTAGAGTTATTTAATGATAAAATACATTTACACAATTTGAGGTGTAATATAATTATTTAAATAAATTATATCTTTGAGGTGAGTAATCCGGTGGGATTATAGTGAGGCCTGATAATTGGCAAATTTATGGTTCAAAAGTGGAACCTATATTGAGTATGATTTTAAAGATGATTTTGATGATTGTTTGAGTTGCATGCATGTTTGCTATACATGATCATGCATGCATATACTTTAGAGTTAGGTAGGACTTTGGTATAGTGAGATCAGGTTCAGAGAGGAACTCAGACGGTCTCATGTCCAAAGAGGGACACTGTTCAGAGAGGAACCGGAGACAAGGACAATCAGTAACATACTTGTGATCTCAAAAACTCATTACCATATACATATTGAAGGAGAAGTTGGTGCATTAGCATTTGCATTATAAATTGGAATTTGATTGTTTTTTATGATAATAATATACTTGCTATAAGTATATGAGTGCGACTAAGAGAGGGGAGGGGGTGAACCAGGTAGATTGATCGATTTTTGGTTTATTGAAATTATACTTTTAACTTTCTAGTATGGTGATGATTTAAAAAGTAGTAAAGTGAAGAAAAGTAAAGAACACCAAGAGTTATCCTGGTTCCCCTCATAATTCGAGAGTACTCCAGTCCCTTTACTACATGTAAGAGATTTTAATATTATTAGATCTTATGGACAAGACAATCCTAGTCTTCTTATACAAGATTTTAACCCAATCACCAAGAACAATTCTCTTGTGATTTACAACACACTTATTTCCAACAATTCTGGACAATAAGTAAAGGCATCTTCAAGAAGATACAATCCACCTTCATATAGATCCACCTTAGTACTAAACAATTCTTGAAACTTGTGAATTTGTAACAATTACAATAGATAGACATAAATGAAGTCTGTAGAATGGTTAAGACTTATTCAAAAGAATAAAGTCTTCTTCTCTTTCAAATATGAAGATTCAATAACATATTGTCTCTAAGTGTTCAATGATACTTTGATGAATATGATATGACAATGTGATTCACAAAGTATCTAAGTATGAAAATTTTGTTTCAGAAATATATAGAGTTTTTACAAAGTTTGAAAGAGAGGTAATTTCAAAAATATGAAAAGTATAGTTTATATATAAGTAAGATACCTTTTAGAATCATGGTGATGTTCAAAAAAATATTATGAACAAATCTAAAGCTTAAATGAAAAGATATCTTGAAGAGTAACCATGAAAAGGTGTTGAAAAAGCTATTGTTTTTAAAAAACGTACAGATGCAATTCGATTGCTGCAAGGTGCAAATCGATTGCCTTAGTGCAACATTACAAAATATTTCAAAAAGTTCCAAGGACCAATCTATTGTTGCAAGGTGCAAATCGATTGGTCTATGTATAAAGTTAAAGTTGTTCCAAAGAACCAATAGATTGACCAGGCATGCAAATAGATTGACATATTGCTCACGCTCAAAAAATTTAGGCGTGTCTCAGGTGCAAATCGATTGCTGCAAAGTGAAAATCGATTTGCATATAGTAAAAATAAGAAATAATGAATGAGGTATGCAAAGGGTGTTTGATCATTGAGCATCTAAAATAATGTATATGATATGGACGTTTCATATATCTTAAATGAATAGAAACCTGATTGTTATTGTCTTCAAGCTTTAACTTATTTTTTTATGTGTTTGTCTTCATCAAAACTATAAACAAGGACACAAGAACTCTTCGTCACACTTGTTATTGTTTCGTTTACCATCCTGCTATTAGTTTCCACCATTAACATTTGTAAGGTGTATTCTCACCCCTTTTATTTTTTGTTTTGTGTGGCTTTGTAAAATGTTGTACAAATACTCAGCAGGAGTAATTGCTTGTGCGTTTGAAGATGGCCTTGCAACTTTCTTTTTTATTTATTTTTTTACGCTATTAGATGGACATCGTTCTGATTCTGTAACATCGGGGAATGTGATGTTGGATTTTATTTTCCTTGAGTATTCCCTTTGAATAAATATTCAAGTTATGCCTTTAGTTGAATTCTGTTGCAAGTATGTTGACTTTATCTGAATAAAGTATGTCTGTTTTGTTAGAGTAACATCCTAAAATGTGATTTTCTCTTTTATAATTAAGAGCTTGTGTTTATAGGGTTACACAATCAGTATGAAAGCTTCTCTTTATAAGGTTGTTGCCTTATAACTGCCGAAGCTAAATATATTGTCCTTACTGAAGCTGTGAAAGAAGCATTATGGCTTGAAGGGTTTGTTAAGGAACTGAAACTTCAAGGTCAAGTTATCACAGTTAAATGTGATAGTCAAAGTGTCATACATCTATCAAAGAATTCAACCTATCATGAGAGAACCAAATACATTAATGTTAGATTGCATTTCGTCAAAAAAAATGTCGAGAAAGGAGAAGTGAAAATACTTAAGGTTTCGATTGAATATAATAATACATGATATATAATCGTATAAAGAAGGCATTCTCATATGATATACCTCATATAAAGAGTATTAAACCATCAAAATATCGGCTAAATATTAAGATTTCAAAATTCAGATATTTTTTACTTTTTTACTTTGCTTTTTCTGAGGGTGGGTTTGATGTTAAGTGTTGAGAAGTGTTTGAATTTCAATTTTCAAAAATTAATAATTCAGATTTTGAAATTCGAACATATTTTGGACTTTGATTTAATTTAATTTAATTATAAAGAAATTTGTTGTGTCCAAATTTCAAAATTTCAAAATTTTAATTTTAAGAATATTTTTGGAGTTTCATCATAAAACGTGTAAGTAAGACATGAGATGTAATGAATAATGCTCATTCAATGTTTTAAAAGCCATGTTGATAAAATAATTAAACCAATCTATTTAAACATATTCTTATAAAGAAAAAATGTGTCAAAAGAAAGTAAAGAAAAATATAAATTTATCAACTTACTCTAATTAATAATAGAGTTTAATGTGATAGTTGTGAAAATAAATAAGTGAAATTTTTGTTTCCTAAAATAAAACCCTAAATTATGATTATAAATAGAAGGTTTAGAGAATGATGGAAGGGTGGAATAATTTCAGCAGAAAAGGAGATTAAAAAAAACATGGCGTCGGCGATTAGGTAAATCACGTAACTTTTTCGTTTCTTTCTTATTAGTTATGTTTTTGTCTATCTGGAAAGTTGCAATGCTACTATTATATTTTGTTTGTGGAATTTCATTATTATTTTTATCATGTTGCTTGCTGCAATTCTGCATCTCCTCCATCTCTACAGAGCACCGACACTAATCTTCTCCCTATTTTGGAAAAGTGCAGTCTCTCACTTTCAAACTTTCTGTTTTTTTAGTTGTCTATAATTTATTTAATTGCTATAAATTTGTATATTTTTGTTTTAAAAGTAATGTATGAATTTTGTGAATGGAAATCCTAACTGGTTAGGAACGGAAACCCTAACTGGTTTTTTTAACCCAAAAATTGGTATGCAGAAACCATAATTGGATTTGAAATTGAAACCCTAACCGTTTTTTTAATCACTCTTACCTTATACTAAATAAAAACTATTCTCAATTATTTTTTTGATTTCTGTTCATTTGAAAATAAAAATAAATTTTATATATTAATACATAGTACACATTACATTATTTATTTATTTACTTATTTTTTTTTATTATTATTATTATTATTATTATTATTATTATTATTATTATTATTATTATTATTATTATTATTATTATTATTAGCATTTATTTGTCTATAATTATTTAATTACTATAAATCTGTATATTTTTGTTTTATAATAAGTAAGGTACAAGTTTAGAGAACGAAACCTAATTGTGTTAGGAACGGAAACCCTAACCGTTTTTTAAACCTAAAAACCACAAAATAACATATAAACGGTTTCATTTTAAACCAAAATATTAGTTATTTAATTTCCTCCTTTATTCTCTAATCACTTACATTAAAAATCAAAATTATTCTCAAGTATTTTTTTATTATTATTATTATTATTATTATTAGCGTACACATTTTGTATATGTGTGTCCGTCTGTCTGCTTTTTTTCATTGAACCTATGCATGAAAATAGGATGTTTTTGTTTTAATTTTGATTTTAATTAAAATTAGTGTGTATTTGAATTTGTGATATGTCTATTTAAATATAATTTTTTGAATTTGTGATATGTCTATTTAAATATAATTTTTTGAATTTGTGATATATTTATTTAAATATAATTTTTAATTGAAAGTTAAAGTCAATTTACTTTTCAAATAATTAATTATTTCAAATAACTAATATTTCAGTTGTTTATAATATTCAAATATAAAATGGAGGGAGTAGTTAATTTTTATTTGTGTAACTTCAAAATAATTTTAAAAGGTAAAAAAGAAAAAAAAATAACTTCTGCCTATTCACCGGTGATGAGGAGGAGGGGGTGTACCTGCAAGGCACTCCGATGTCAAAGTAAGTATATGGGCAGAGTGAGAGCCAAGTACAAAAAAGGGATAAAAAGTGAATTACCTGACCCTCTTAAGGAAGAGGATATTTATAGAGAGACCTGGACCAACGGTCACTTGTGTTGGGCTGGATGGTCAGACTCAACCCAGGTGACTGCTACGGCTTACGTGGCGTAGTGAAGACTAGGAAGTGGTCTTCGTCTTAGTCCAAATGTCCCGTGGTCTCCGAAAAGTGGGTTTAACCTGCTCTTTCGGAGGTGGTCAGTTGGGGGATGACGTTTCTCCGCGGAGGGGAGCACGTGAGAACGTGCGCATGGCTATGTATTTCTCATATTTATGATGGTTGTATGTATTTCTCATATTGCTATGTAACTGAAAGTTTGCAAGTCATGAAAGACAATGGATGGCAATACTCATAAAAAACACTACTTAGTCTCATTCATTCTATTTTGTTCTCTATGAATGTATCCATATATTATGATTATGATTTCATTATTATGATTATGATTTCATTATTTCTTGTAAAGTGTAGTCATAAAGAGAAGCTCTTTTCAAATGGAGATCTCTATATCGGCAGCTTCCAAGGCAACCTTTGTCATGGGTACGGAAAGTACAAATGGTCAAGTGGAATAATATACGAGGGTGATTGGGTTGATGGAGAGATATCTGGAAAAGGAGAGATGACATGGCCATCCGAAAGTAAAGGCACTAATACTTGGAAGGATGGATGTATCTATATTGGAAATTGGGAAAAAGGTAATATAGATGGAAGAGGGATTGTAAAGTGGGCTAGTGGTAGTGTTTTTGACGGTTGTTTGTCAAATGGACATATAAGTTCTGGAGTTTGTAGATTTGTAAATGGAGATGTCTACAAGGGTGAATTCAAAAATGACACTTTCCATGGCATCGGAGAGTATAGATGTTCAAATGGAACAATATATATGGGCTATTGGGAAGATGGAAGAATGATAAAGAAGAGTTCACCTATATGGATATTTTTTAACACTTTCAAATCTAACCTGGAGCTTATTTTGCAACTTTATATTTTATAGTCACAGCCACGTGTTTATATTTTCCTATCCAGCGATCAAGACGATGTGAAAAGAGATTATCTCATTGATGTAGGTAACACACACTACTGAAGAACATGATGATGAGGGGGACCAGTTGGTGCAGTCAGTTGCTTTTGGAGTCTTTTATGTGTTTGATCTCTAGATCTACTTTCCAATTTCAATTTTTATATTTCATTATTCACATTTCACCTGTTAACGGTTAAAGGTCACAGACATCTTATTCAAATTTTCCGTTGAGAATTTTTATAATATTTCAATTACAGTCTAGCACGATATATTACCTCGGTGATAGTTGTGAATGAACACGGTGAAGAAAATTTTTTCCTCCTAAATTGTGTCGTATGCTTCCGCCATGATTAACACAGCAAGTGATGTCCAACCTGTAAATGGATGCGCACCTTTTCCATTTCCTTTATTCTGATCGTACTGCTCCCACAAAAATCCAGTCTGTTGATAGTTTTGCACTATATTTCTGCAGTACCAGCGAAATACATCATTTTAAAAAACTGTAAATATCTTTAACAAAGACTCCGGATGTACAAAACAAAATATAACAATACCGAATTAAATTGTTTCTCAATTCTTTGTACATGGCTTTAGCTCTGTCCTGATATGGCCCATTTTCTGCAAGATTCATGTTTATCCCAGGATTAATTTTGAGATTCAACTAATAAAGTTGAATATATCCAGATATACCTTCAGAGTAATGGTGGAGTGCTGACAGGACCCTGTAATTCATGTTTATCCAAATTGAACCTCTCCAATATGGAGCATCACGCTCATTGTTGTATTTCATGTACAAGGAACTGGACAATATAAAAAACATCATTTTATGTTCACTTTTTAATCCACGCGTGCTGAATAAGGCCACTCAAATTTAATCCATCAAACATGCATTAGAGTGTAGGCTGAGACCTTGTTGTGGCAAGAGAACGAAGTCCGTAGTCACTCCATAATAGGCTGCGATTTGAAATGTGATCAAGCTGCTTTTCGAGGATCCATGATCCCTGAATAAGATAGTAAGATTGAACAATGTCATTTTGTTTATTATTGTTGGAAAATATTGTATTTTCATATTTAATTGTCATTTATTTTCTTTTATTTTATATTAAGAAGAAAATTAAGTATTTTTATTGTATTCTCATTATATAAACCAGTCTTTGCATGAGGAATAAAAATATAACAACTTTTATCTATTTCTTCCAATATAATATCGAGACCTCTGCGCTAGGGTTACCGTAAAGCTTTCCACAACTAGTGGGGTTTGGGGAATAACAACGGCGGTGGCCGCAACATCAGAGGCGGCTGCGGAAACGGCGACGGTCGCGGAGATGGCGAACGAGAGGAACCGTCAGTGGTAACAAACAGTGCCAATAATGAAGACATTAACATTGTTTTTGACAGTAATGACGACAACATTGGAAACAGGAACATTTTCTTTGGTGATAGTTATTCCAACATAGACGGTTCCTTATGCTCTCTCAAGGTCAATATTCCTAAACTGAATGGGAATAACTATAATGAGTGGGCTTAAACCGTTCGGTTGGTGTTGGATAGCAAAGGGAAACTTGGTTTCTTAACAGGAGCAGTGGCTGAACCGGCATCAGGAAATCCTCGTTACAAACACTGGAAATCTGAAAACTCTTTGATTATTGCGTGGCTGGTAAGCTCCATAGAAATTGGAATATGTAAGCCTTACATGTTTTTGCCTTCCGCAAGAGATGTGTGGGAAGCTGTTAAGGAAACATACTCTGATATTCAAAACTCCTCCCAAACATTTGGTTTAAAATCAAAGTTATGGCATGCGAAACAAGGTGACAGGAGTGTAACCGTTTATTACAATAAATTGTTGACACTGTGGCAAGAGTTGGATCTTTGTTATGATGACAATTGGAGGTGTACAGAATGAATCTGAAGGTTCAACTCTGACTACTAGGAACCTTGACGAGGGAAGAAGGTCAGATAAAGTTCCTTGGTGTGATCACTGCAAGCGCGAATGGCATACACGTGAAACCTGTTGGAAGCTCAAAGGCAAACCTCCGAACTGGAAGAAGAAAGGTGGTCGTGCATTTCAGGCTAGTAATTCTGATCAAGGGCAGCAATCCCCTACAACTCAGCTTCCATAAGTTTTTTGAGGACATAAGTTTTTTGAAAAATTTATCTTTGCTTGTACCACAAAATTCTGAGACTTTTACATCTGCACCAACAGAAAATGGTCATGATTCTGTATCTAATCCTACTCCTGTTATGAGTAAGGAGCCTTATGAATCCGAGCCTACATTTTCTCTTGTAGAAAACAATGAGAATCCTGATAATGATGATCTAATTGAAATGCCACAAAATAATGAGTCACTTCAAGAAAACAGATTCGAATTAGGAAACAGGACTTGGAAAGGGAAGATTTTTATGAAAAAACACCATAAACGAAGGGACGAGACCACTTCTCAACACTGCTAGGAATCTGAACCGAGAAATGATCAACCTCCTAACAAAAGGAAAGGTAAGTCTATCTCTGTTTCTGAGAGTCGTATTTTGTATCCTGATATAGATGATCCTGTTGCCATTAGAAAACCTGTCAGATCTTGCACTAAACACCCCATGTCCAATTTTATTTCATATTCAAATTTGTCTTCATCTATGTCTGCCTTCACCTCAAAATTGTCTAGTGTAGAAATTCTAAAAGGTGTACAGGTTGCTCTAGAAATTCCAAAGTGGAGGAAAGTTGTACTTGAGGAGATGAAAGGTCTTGAAAAGAACAAAACTTGGAGTGTTATGTCGCTACCAGATGGCAAGAAGACAGTTGGATGCAAATGGTTGTTTACTGTGAAGTATAATTCAGATGGGTCAATTGAAAGGTACAGGGCTCGCTTGGTGGCTAAAGGCTTCACTCAAACCTATGGTATAGACTACTCAGTGACATTTTCTCCTGTTGCAAAATTGAACACTATAAGAATTCTTCTATCTCTTGCTGCTAACCTGGATTGACCCTACATCAGTTAGATGTTAAGAATGTCTTTCTTAATGGTGATCTAGAAGAAGAAGTATATATGGACATTCCTCCTGGTTTTGAAAACAAATTTGGATCAAATGTATGCAAACTAAACAAGTCTTTGTATGGATTAAAGCAGTCTCCTAGAGCTTGGTTTGAAAAATTCACTCAGTCCATGAAGAATCAAGGGTACATTCAAGGACAGGCTGACCACACCTTGTTCACGAAATTCTCCAACGATGGGAAAGTTGCTGTTCTGATTGTTTATATTGATGATATTGTCCTTACTGGAGATGATACAGTGGAAATGGCAAGGGTAAAAGAGAAATTGACAGTAGACTTTGAAATTAAGGACTTGGGATTCATGAGATATTTTCTAGGCATGGAGGTTGCTAGGTCAAAGAATGGTATTTTGATTACACAGCAGAAATACATTCTAGACTTATTGAAAGAAATAGGAATGAGTGGATGTTGTCCTGCAGATACCCCTATGGATCCTAATGCTAAACTTTAGAGAGAAGGTAATGTTTCTGTTGATACTGGAAGATATCAAAGATTGGTTGGAAAACTGATTTATTTGTCACACACCCGACCTGATATTGCTTTCTCAGTCAGCGTAGTGAGTTAGTTTATGCATTCTCCTTCCGAAGAACATCTTGAGGCAGTCTATAGGATACTGAGATATCTAAAGGAAAATCCTGGAAAGGGATTATTTTTTAAGAAGACTAGTGAAAGGAACGTGTCTATCTTCATCGATGCTGATTGGGCAGGTTCAGTCATCGATAGAAGATCAACCTCTGGATATTGTACCTATGTTTAGGGTAATGTTGTGACATGGAGGAGTAAGAAACAAGGCGTTGTAGCAAGGAGTAGTGCAGAAGCCGAATTTAGAGCTATGTCTCAAGGTATTTGTGAAGGACTATGGATCCTTAGAGTCCTAAAAGAACTTAAGATGAAAGTTGAACTTCCATTAAAATTGTACTCTGACAGTAAAGCTGCTATTAACATAGCTCATAATCTAGTTCAACATGACAAAATCAAGCATATTGAGATTGATCGACACTTCATAAAGGAGAAGTTAGATGCTGGAATTATATGTCTACCTTTCGCGACTTCAAGTCAGCAAACTGCAGATATCTTGACCAAAAGTTTGGCAAAACCTACCTTTTAGCATTTGATAGACAAGTTGAGCATGATAGATATCTATGCACCAACTTGAGGGGGTGGAAAAATATTTTATTTCCATATTTAATTGTTTACATTTATTATCATTTATTTTCTTTTATTCTCCATTAAGGAGAGAATTAAGAATTTTTATTATATTCTCATTATATAAACCAGCCTTTGGCTGAGGAATAAAAATATAACTTTTATCTATTTCTTTCAATAATCATCTAATAATGAAATTACCCTAACATGATCTAAATATAAAAAGACACTATTCAGAATTAAGTGCACTACTTACAGATGGAATGATTTTTCCCATGAGAGGGAAGAAATTGACATAACCAATATGAGGAACCAATCTCAACACGGGGCTCTCTAAAACTTCTCGGACAAGCTGACGAGTCACATGATTGTTTTCTGCTTTCAATTCTTTCCATTCAAGTCGAACCTAGCTTGGTTGAGCATGTAAAGAGAATCTCAATCTCAGACATGAACAGGGGACCCACGTATTATTAATCGTGGAACGGTAAGCACACTGATAGTAAACATAAATAACTGGACAACATACCTTTTCAGTATGATTTCCAAAATCAAAGTAAGCACCATACGCATAGTCAAAATGCATCTGAAGGGACAAAAAGCACAAATTAGGGATGGACATAACTTCAGTAGCAAGTAACTGACCCTCTAGTGTTACCATTGCCAAGCAAACATTTGATTGAATACCTTGTTCAGTGACTCTTGATCTGATAGCAATTTCACAGTAGAACCATAATTCTGCATCATTTCATTCAACATGTCAACTAAATTTGGTGATTTTTTTCTGCCTACATTTATTTTTTAAACTGTACCTTTTCAGGTTTGGTTTCCTTATTCAACAACTCTTCGATGGAATGCATGCATTGTGCTGCAAGTAACACCCAGCATCTAAGATCCAAATGCCGTTCATCTGAACTTGGGTGAGAAGCTCTCGGATAATCATCCAATCCAGAGGAAAGCGTCTAGAAGTTCCAGAAATAATGTTAGTTGGAAGCACATATCTATGTTCTTGACAACAAAGAATTTGTCGTAAGAAGCCCGTTTCTACTTATTATTGATCTCAAAGAAACAACATAACCGCAAGGGAGAGTAGGTTTTAGACACATCCAATGTCAATGACATTCTACTTTCTAATAAGCTTAATCTTTCTGGAAAAATAAGAACATTTGTATTGTAAAATATTTCACTGATAGAATTAAAAGTTCTATTTACAATGTTGCAACTACATGCTTTAAATAAGAGAGAATAGAAACCCTAATGGGTTTTGACTAATGGGCCTCATTACTAATACTACTAATTACTATTTACAGTCTAATATTTACAACACTCCCCCTCAAGCTGGTGAATGGATATCTATCATTCCCAGCTTGCAAGTAAGTTGTTTGAATCTTTCTGTTGGTAAGCCTTTTGTTAACACATCTGCGAGCTGATGCCCAGAAGGAACGTAAGATGTAGTTATCAGCCCACTATCCAACTTCTCTTTGATAAAATGTCGGTCAATCTCAATGTGTTTAGTTCTGTCATGTTGAACAGGATTATGAGCAATACTAATAGCCGATTTATTGTCACAAAACAATTTCATAGGGCCTTCACACTGTATCTTCAAGTCTTCTAGAACTTGTTTCATCCACAATAGTTCACAAATTCCTAGTGCCATAGCTCTAAATTCTGCCTCGGCGCTTGATCGAGCAACTACACTTTGCTTCTTACTCTTCCAAGCTACAAGGTTACCACACAGAAAAGTACAATAGCCTGACGTAGATCTTCTATCACTCACTGAGCCGGCATAATCCGCATCAGTGTAAGTCTTCATAGCTAAATTCTCACCTCTTTTAAACAAAAGTCCTCTCCCTGGAGTTGCTTTAAGATATTGTAGGACGCGGTCTACAGCCTGCAAATGTCTCACCCTCGGATCATGCATGAATTGGCTCACCACACTGACTGCATATGCTAAATCTGGTCTAGTGTGTGCCAAGTAAATCAATTTTCCCACTAATCTTTGATATTGACCCTTGTCAACTTTGTCACTTTCCTCCTCAAAGCTTATCCTGTGATTTTGTTCAATGGGAACACTTGCAGGTTTGCATCCAAGTTTGCCAGTTTCCTGCAAAAGATCAAGAACATACTTCCTTTGAGAGATAAAGATGCCTTGCTTTGAGTAGGCTACCTCAATTCCCAAGAAATACTTGAGTTGTCCAAGGTCTTTCATCTCAAACTCTGCCGATAATTTCTCTTTAAGCAAATGTCTCTCAGTCAAATCATCTCCTGTAACAATAATATCATCAACATAAACAAGAAGTACAGTCAATTTTCCTTCCTGTGAATGTTTAAAAAATAAAGTGTGGTCTCCTTGACTTTGCTTATAGCCCAAACACACCATTGCCTTTGTGAATCTTCCAAACCATGCCCGAGGGGACTGCTTTAGTCCATATAAGGCTTTCTTCAATTTACACACCTTGTTAGCTTCATTTGTTATGCCAACACCCGGTGGAATCTCCATATACACTTCTTCCTCTAAGTTTCCATGCAAGAATGCATTTTTAACATCAAACTGTTGCAATTCCCATCCACATGAAGCAGCAAGAGATAGTAAAATTCGAACAGTGTTCATTTTTGCCACTGGGGCAAATGTCTCCTCATAATCAATACCATATGTCTGAGTATAACCTTTTGCCACTAGTCTTGCCTTGTACCGATCAAGTGTGCCATCAGATTTATACTTTACGGTATAGATCCATCTGCATCCAACTGGCTTTTTGTCTCTTTGCCTTTCAATAATCTCCCAAGTACCATTTTTTTCAAGTGCTCTCATTTCCTCATCCATAGCTTGGACCCAATTTCTATTTTGCAATGCTTCTTCAACTGATAATGGGATTTTCACAGAATCAACAGCTGCAATAAAACTTTGATATTGTGTGGAAAGATGTTTAGTGGAGACATATTGAGAGATAGGGTGTCGATATAAGGAGGGACAAGATCTTTTATCCTTCCTCAAAGCAATGGGTAAATCAACTGGATTAGTGTCACAAGTATCAGAAATAGAACAATCATCATTTGAGGAATCATTTTCAGTACTTACCTCCGGTTCAGACGATTGAATTTGTTTCTGGAGAAGGTCAGATTTACTTCTTCTCTGATATACTAGAGTTGGTGCTGAAGGTGCTGATTCCTGTGGAACATAAGGCATTGAAGGACCAGGAACAATTACTGACTCAGATTCAGGTGTTGAACTAGGACTCAAACTCAAACTAGGTGACAACTCGGGTTCAAGAGAGGGAACACTGACAGGTGTTCTCGGGAGGCTAGGACCAAGGATCAGAAACTCGGACTCAGACTCTAAGTCACTCATGTTCTCCCCCTGAGACTGAGAATGAGTGAAGTATGACACATTTTCATGAAAGGTGACATCTTTGGAGACAAAGAATTTCCGACTCGGAGGATGATAACATTTGTACCCTCTTTTATTGGGTGCATAACCCAGAAAGATACATCTGACAGCACGGGGATCCAACTTGTTGCGATATTGTTTGTGAACATGAACAAAAGCAACACAACCAAACACGCGAGACTCAAGATTATGTAAGATAGGAACAGAGGGAAAACGTGAGAGCATAAATTGAGCAGGACTAATATTACCTAACACTCGAGATGGGACCCGATTAATCAGATAGGCAGCAGTAAGAACTGCCTCCCCCCAATAAGAGGTGGGAACAGACATTTGAAACAGGAGAGATCGAGCAACTTCAAGTAAATGACGGTTTTTTCTTTCTGCGACACCGTTTTGTTGTGGGGTGTCAACACATGTGAATTCATGAAGAATGCCATGTTTACTAGTGAAGTTGGAGAAGGTATGATTGACATATTCTTTACCATTGTCAGAACGAACTCTTTTTATACATTTCCCAAATTGTGTTTGTACCATATTATAAAATTGGATAAATATTTGTGGTACTTCGGATTTAGTATTCATCAAGAAAATCCAAGTTACCCGAGTACAATCATCAATAAATGAAACAAACCATTTTGCACCAAAAATATTAGAGGTAGGGGCAGGTCCCCAAACATCAGAATGAATCACATCAAAAGGTTCAGCACTTTTATTAAAACTGGAAGGAAAAGTTACACGATTGTGTTTTGCCAACTGACAAACATCACACTTAAAAGACTCAACAGAATGGTTTAAAAACAATGACGGAAACATAGACTTAATGATATAAAATGGAGGGTGACCGAGACGCTTGTGCTGAAGCCAAATGTGTGAGGCTGAAGAGGAAGACTGAGACTGGAGACAGGAGGACAACACCTTTGGATGGTCATCAGAGAAGTAGTATAACCCTTCCTTTTCCTTAGCAATTCCAATCGTCTTCCCCGTGGTAAGGTCCTGAAAAATACAATGGGACATAAAAAACGTTACTTTACAATTTAGATCACGGGTAAGCTTATGGATGGAAATCAAATTGTGGGAAAGTGTGGGAACATGAAGCACGGATTGCAATTGAAATGGAGGTTGCAAGTCAATATTTCCAGTGCCAACAACACAAGCCTGAGAGCCATCAGCAACAGTGATATAAGGAATACTCGAAGGTGTGGTATAAGAGCATAATAATGTGGAATCAAATGTCATATGATTAGTAGCACCAGAGTCAAGAATCCACGCATTCTTAGGGATATTACCACAAACAGTAAAAGATCGGGAACACAAACTCTTACCGGTAACTGCTAGAGACCCAGAACCAGAAGGCTTACTCATGGAGTCAAGCATAGACTTCAACCGTTCCACGTCATTCTGGCTGAAGGAGGAAAGATCAGTTCCCTCTTTTTCAAATCTGTCAGTATCATGGGCATGTGTGACAACATGTGCCTGATGCTGGTGCATGTTGCGAGAACTACCTCCTCGGCTAAGAACCTGTTCCCTTCCATGTAGTTTGAAACACCTATCCTTTGTATGCCCTGATCGGTTGCAATGCTCACAATAGAATTTGTCACGACCATTCTTAGATGATGACGATGGTGGTCCTTGTCTTGTTGTTTTTCTAGCTACTAGTGCTGACACATCCGGGGGCTGTGCATGAAGCATAGTTTGACGACGGGTCTCCTCACTACGAACAGTGTAAAAAACTTCATTAAGATCAGGAAATTTTTCCTTACCCAAAATCTGCACCCGAATGGGGTCAAATTCAGCATTAAGGCCGGCTAAGAAATCAAAGATCCTATCCCGCTCAACAACAGTATTCAAGGTGGCAGTATCCTTGCTGCACTCCATCTTCAAATTCTGATATTGATCCAACTCAATCCAAAAACCATTGAGAACTCCAAAGTAATCGTTGACCGAAAGACTTCCCTGCTTAGTGTTGAATATTTTCCTCTTTAAATCATAACAAGCAGACATATCTTGTTTCATGGAATAACTTCGACGTAGATAATCCCAAACTTCCTTTGCACTTGAGAGATACATGCAATTTCTACTAATTTCTGGAGATATGGAGTTCCAAAGCCAAGTAATAATAGCAGAATCATCTTTATCCCAGGAAGAGAAATTAGGAGCAGTAACCAGAGGAGGATTGCCTTCAATATGATCTAGCATGTCACAACATTTGAGAGTGTGTCTGATGAACTGAGACCATTGAAAATAATTTTTTCCGGTAAGCCAGTAACCTTTTTGAACGACAAAATCCTTAGCATTAAATGGGACTGGTGGATTTGTGGGAGGTGGAGGCGGTGGATTTGTGGGAGGTGGAGGCGGAGGCGGAGGTGGTTGTTGGTTAATAATCTCGGCCATTGAAGGGACAATCGAGAGGAACAAACAGCAGATATGTATTGAATCACAAAGAATACAAAGAAACCAAAAAACAAGCAGTAGGGTTGCAATAGAACTGCAATAGAATGAAAAAACAGCAATGATCCAAACACCCAAAAAAACTGCAAGGATGACCGGCAGTGAAACAAAAAAACACCGTTACAACGGCGGCTAGGGTTTATGCGGAAGCGAGACCCCCAAAAAACAGGAGCTGAGATACCATATTGTAAAATATTTCACTGATAGAATTAAAAGTTCTATTTACAATGTTGCAACTACATGCTTTAAATAAGAGAGAATAGAAACCCTAATGGGTTTTGACTAATGGGCCTCATTACTAATACTACTAATTACTATTTACAGTCTAATATTTACAACAATTTGTATTAAGTAAGTTCTGTTATGATGTTTAGCATTTTATATAAATCTCATCGGCCACTTTCTTAGCAATAGCTTCTGTTTTTAAGCATGTTTATAACTGTTTTGGTCAAGTTGACCTGCCGGAATAGTTGGAATTGAACTTATATATAAGGTCAGATAGTATTGTTCTATTGTTAGATCTGTCATTTTACGAATGCATATTAGAACCTGGGAATTTAAATTTAATTCAAGTGTCGTCCCATTGTCCCGTCCACGCCAATAGTAGCTACTCATTTGCTCCCCTGTATTAAAAAGAGATAATAAATATAAAAGATCAGAAATAAACAATCCGTTTCCAGCATCCCACATTGCAGTATAACGTATACCTGACTGAGTTTTATTGAGCCATTGGAACCATGCTTCTAATCGACTGAAGGCACACTCCAGGAATAGAGAGATCTCACTTCTTTCCTTCGCATTAAACTCATTATTCTTCAAGCCATTGACTATACCTATAAAAACATATTAGGTTCTCTTTGATTAGGAGATAGCTAACAAACTTTTGGTGGTGTGCACAGAACAGATAGAAATAAAAAGATCAAAGTTACTGCATAATTGAGTCGCTGAAATCCAATTGACGCATTACTGCTATATGCTTTTATTTTTTATGTGCCATGGTCATATAAACCTTCCTTCATTATTAAGGATATAATTTTAGTTAAACAAATTAGTATTTGTACAGTTTTCAGATATAATCTAAGATTCGCTGGACCACCATCTGCTATTAGATTACCGCTATCAGCCTTTCGAATAATCTTATCTCTATTCATAAGCTTACACGGGATAATAACTGATCAGCAATCTTTTTCATTCTCTGTTTTACTTTTCTGAATCGTGCAATAGGGAAGACGATTGTAGTTGAGAAGAAATATACAGTGCTAAACTATTTGTCTGATGCATGAGCTGATTAAAAGGTGATGCCTTTTGCATTTTGATCTCAGTAAGAATCTCATTTTTCTTCCTCACAAATATGTCTTCAACATAAACATCTTGGTCATGCTCCTTTTTTTTTTGTTAATTAAGTGTATGTTTCAATCCTTATCTTTAAAACAATTTGTTGAATCTTTTACATGTGACATTAGTCTAGTTTCTAAATATTATCGAACTACTTTTCCTTCGGGTCTTATTGAAAGTGTTGAAGCATTTGATCTTATTTATTCTAATTTTGGGGGACTTGTCTCTATTTCTAATATTTTTAGTGCGGGATTACTTGATTCTTTTTTATAAGTAACTTAATTTCATTCAATTTTACAAATATGATTAAAACAGAATTTGGAAAAGTAATTAAAAAGTAATTTCCAGCTTGTAAGGTGATGAATGCCACCACTTTTAAACATATATGTTCAACCATATTTCATCTAATGTAAGACTCTTTAACATGCCTCTTCACGCCAAGCAATATCGGGCTTGGTATGTGGATATAAATGGTGGATGGCAGGTGACCTAACACAACCTTACACAATCAGCTTGTAAGGTGAAGATTGTCTTCAGTTCATTCAACCTTACATATGTCCCCTTTCACGAAAACATATCTTACTTCATTCATCCTCAACCTTGAGAGGAGAACATGAATGACACTGACTCTTAGTTTGAGTTTCCAATCCTTGATCCTAGTTTTTCCAAAACACATGTCTCAGTTTCTGCTCCTAGTTCAACTTCTGAATCTATGTCGTTGTCCATTTTAAGTCATATTCCCAGTTCAACTAATAAACATGAATCTATTTCTACCTCGGTTCTTATTCTTGATTCAACTTCTAAACTAGAGTTTGTTCTATTCTAATTCTTCCATTGTACTCTGTTTTAAAGGAATCTATTAGAATATTAATAGTAATTCATATTTATTTAGTTGTACTATTTTCCTTAGCCACTAAGTTTGTTAGAGGGTATTTTAGTATTTTATCTTATTCTAGTAACCCTAGTTTTAGCTTATAAATAGGGTGACAATCATTGTAACTTTAATCATGTTTTGTAGCCGTCATTCTTAATAGAATATTTTCTAAAAGCTCCGGTTCAGATTCATTGGGAAACACGGGAAACACGAGTGAACGTGAGTGAACGTGAGGTCTTGTGTGTTTGATTTTGATTCTTAGATTCGTGTTGAATCTTGAACAAAATCTGATCAGAATTTTATTCTGTGGGTTGGGAAACACTGTGTGAGAAATCTGAGTGTATTGTGCAAGGTGAAGATGAACGGAAACGGCAACATGAACACCAAGCTTCCAGTATTTGACGGTAAAAACTGGAATCGTTGGATGATCCAAATGCGTGTACTGTTTGGTGCTCAAGATGTTTTAGATCTTGTCACTGATGGTTATGTTCCGGTAGCAGCAGATGCAACAGATGAACAGAAAAACGCGCAGAAGGAAGTAAGGAAGAAGGATCAGAAAGCATTATTCTTTATTCATCAATGTGTTGATGTAAATGTGTTTGAGAAGATTGCAGATTCAACGACAGCAAAGGCTGCGTGGGACACACTGGTCAGATGTTATGGTGGTGACGCATCAGTGAAGAAGGTGAAGCTTCAGTCCTTGAGAAAGCAATATGAGAATCTCAACATGAAGAATAATGAGAAAGTCTCTAAATACATCTCCAGAATGATTCTGATCACTAATGAGATGAAGACGTGTGGAGAAACTCTTTCAGAAGAAACAATCATGGAGAAAGTATTGAGATCCCTTACTCCTCAATTTGATTACATTGTGATAGCAATAGAACATTCCAAAGAGCTGAGCACCATGAGAATTGAAGAGCTGCAGAGCAGTCTAGAAGCGCAAGAGTTGCGTTTGACTGAGAGAACTTCTGAAAAGGAAGTAGAGCAGCAGGCTCTGAAAGCAACTTCTGATAGGAGGTATCAGAAGCAGTCAGAAGCCAGGAGAAGATCTGATGGTGGTCAGAAGTCAGAAAGCTCAACCTCTGATAGACAAAAGAATGCTCAGAAGGGAAAAGAGAAGTATGACAAGAAGAAGATCCAATGTTACTGTTGTAAGAAGTTTGGTCACTTTGCTAGAGATTGTTGGTCAAACAAGGAGAGAAAATCAGAAGAAGCAAATATAGCCAGAAGTTCTGATGACGAATCTGTGCTATTGATGGCTTCTGAATCTGATAATATGGATCTGATAGACTGGTGGTATATGGACACTGGCTGTTCAAATCATCTTACTGGAAACAAGAAATGGCTGGTTGACTTTGACTCTGAAAAGAGAACAAAGATCAGATGTGCTGATGACAAATATCTTAATGCAGAAGGTATGGGAAATGTCAGAGTGATTCTGAACAATGGGAAAACAGCATTGATTCAGAACGTGTGGTATGTACCTGGCATCAGAAGCAATCTGATGAGTGTGGGACAATTAATTGAGAAAGGTTTTTCAGTTACCATGAAGGATAATCTTCTGAAGCTGTATGACTGCAATCAGAAGTTGATTATGGAGTCAGAACAGGGAAGGAATAGAACATTCAAGGTGAATGTCAGAACTGCACACTCAGAAGGAGAGTGAGCTGTGGCACAGAAGATTTGGTCATTTGAATTTCAGAAGCTTAAAACATCTGAATTCAAAGAAGTTGGTACATGGAATTCCTGCAATTAAGAAGCCTGAAAAATCATGCAAAGTTTGCATGGAAGGAAAACAACCACGATTGTCATTTGCGTCAGAAGCTGCTCCAAGAGCAAAACATGCCTTGGGAGTTGTACATTCTGATGTGTGTGGTCCATTTCCAGTAGCATCAATTGGAGGGAATAAGTATTTTGTGTTATTTGTTGATGAACTCACAAGAATGACATGGGTATCCCTTATTAAGTTCAAACACGAGGTGTTTGATGAATTCAAGAAATTCAGAATGAATGCTGAGAATCAGAGTGGTCAGAAGTTGAAGATTCTTAGAACTGATGGTGGAGGTGAGTATAACTCCAAAGAGTTCCAGAAGTTCTGTGAGAAGAATGGAATTGAGCATGAGGTTACTGCTCCTTATACCCCTCAACACAATGGTATTGCTGAAAGAAGAAACCGTACTTTGCTTGATATGGTGAGAAGCATGCTAAAGGAGAAGAAGCTTCCTCAGAAGCTCTGGGGAGAAGTTGTTGCCACTGCAACGTATGTACTCAACAGATGTCCTACGAAGAAGTTGAAGGAAATAGTTCCAATACAGAAGTGGACTGGAGATAAGCAAAGTGTTAGTCATCTGAAGGTGTTTGGTTCTGTTTGCTATAAACATGTTCCAGAAGCCAGAAGACAGAAGCTGGATGATAGAAGCAAAGTGATGATTCTGATAGGGTACCACAGTACAGGTGCATACAAGCTCTATTGTCCAGAAACCAATAAAATTGAATTCAGCAGAGATGTGATTGTGAAGGAATCAGAAGTTTGGAATTGGGACAAGTCTCAATCTGATTCTGATGTTAGAACTTCTGAAGAAAGGTCAGAGTTAAGAATTTCTGAAGTTGAAGTAAACTCTGACGTTGATTCTGACTCTGATAGTGATTCTGACTCTGGAGAAGACTCAAAAGATGAAGGTGACTTTGATGATCTAGACTCTGATGGTAATCCAGATTCTGGTGGCAATTCAGACTCTGAAGATGGCCAAGACTCTGAAAATATGCCATATCTTGAGGATGGTCAAAGCTCTAGAGGAAGTCAACCATCTGAAGCTGAAAACTCTGAAGCTCAAGACTCTGAACAAATTCAGAGACCACAAAGAATCAGAAGCGTTCCCAGAAGATTTGCAGAATTTGACATGCTGCAAGACACTGAAGTAGACTCTGAAGGAGAAGTTATTCAGTGTGCCATGTTAGTAGACTCTGAACCCATAAGTACAGAAGAGGCTCTTAAGCAGAAGCTCTGGCTGAAGGCCATGAAAGAAGAACTTGATGCTATAGAGAGAAACAAGACTTGGAAGCTGACAGAACTTCCAAAAGACAAGAAAGCCATCAGCGTCAGATGGGTTTTCAAGCAGAAGTTAAAGCCAGATGGCTCAATTGGCAAACATAAAGCAAGGTTAGTAGCCAGAGGATTTCTACAAAAACCTGGGTTGGATTACTCTGAAGTGTTTGCACCTGTAGCAAGACATGAAACAATCAGAATGGTGATTGCAATAGCTGCTAACAGGAATTGGCCTCTGATGCATTTAGATGTAAAATCTGCATTTCTGAACGGTCTATTAGAAGAAGAAGTTTACGTGTCACAACCTCCTGGATTTGTGAAAAAGAATCAGGAAGGGATGGTGTACAGATTATACAAAGCTCTATATGGATTGAAACAAGCGCCCAGAGTTTAGAATCAGAAGATTGATTCATTTTTCAAGAAGCAAGGCTTTCAGAAATGTGAGATGGAGTACGGTGTCTATGTTCAGCATACTTCTGAAGGCAATATGACTCTGGTATGTTTATATGTTGATGATATACTATTGACTGGAAGTTCTGAACAGGAGATAGCCAAGTTCAAGAAAGTTCTGATGAATGAATTTGAAATGACTGATTTAGGCAAAATGACATACTTTCTAGGGATGGAGTTCAGATATTCTGAGAAAGGTATCATTTTGCATCAGCTCAAGTATGAATTAGAACTTCTGAAGAGATTTGATCTGAAGAATTGTAAGATGGCTGTCACACCTTCTGATACAAATCAGAAACTGGATTCAGACTCTGAAGGAAAGGATGTGGACGCTACAACCTTCAAACAGTTGGTTGGTTCTCTGAGGTATTTGTGCAATACCAGACCTGATATTTGCTACTCAATTGGGATGGTTAGTAGGTTCATGAGTAAACCTAAGTGGTTCCATTACCAAGCTGCTGTCAGGATTCTGAGGTATATCAAAGGAACTCTGAAGTATGGAGTGTTATTTCCCTCTGGAGGAAATAATGAGTCAGAACTTCTGAGTTATTCAGACTCTGATTGGTGTGGAGACAGAGTTGACAGAAGAAGTACATCTGGGTACTTGTTCAAATTTCTTGGAGGTTCCATTTCTTGGTGTTCCAAGAAGCAACCTGTTGTGGCGTTGTCAACCTGTGGAGCTGAATACATTGCAGGTGCTGTTACTGCATGCCAAGCTTTGTGGATTCTGAATCTGTTGCAGGATCTGAAGATTAAAGTAGACAAACCTCTGAAGTTGATGATTGACAACAAGTCTGCAATCAATCTTGCCAGAAACCCAGTGTTGCATGGGAGAAGCAAGCATATTGAGACCAAGTATCATTTTCTGAGACATCAAGTTCAGAGTGGAGTGTTAGAAGTTGTACACTGCAGCACTCAGAAGCAGTTGGCAGATGTTCTGACGAAAGCTATCAAGACTGATCAATTTCTTAGACTAAGGGATGGAATTGGTGTTACAAGTTTTGATGGAATATGAATTAAGGGATGGTATTAGAATATTAATAGTAATTCATATTTATTTAGTTGTACTATTTTCCTTAGTCCCTAAGTTTGTTAGAGGGTATTTTAGTATTTTATCTTATTCTAGTAACCCTAGTTTTAGCTTATAAATAGGGTGACAATCATTGTAACTTTAATCATGTTTTGTAGCCGTCATTCTTAATAGAATATTTTCTCTGTTCATCATTTATTCACCTTTGCACCAACAGAATCAACGGCTTCGACACCAATTCTAGTGTATCCGAGAAGAATTACACCTGATCTGCTCCCAATAGCTTGAAAATGATTCCTCTATTGTTGATTCTTAGATTTCTATTAATCGTTATACTAATCCAAATGATTTATCCAATGCTTTGAGAAAGGATAACTCTTTCTCAATTTGTTTCTTTTAAACATATTTCTCTGCAGAATAAGAGTTTTGTTGACTATGAGAGAATTCTATCATTTGTTTAAGAAGCATTGAAAGATAAAAAGTAAGTTCAAGCTATAGATAATGAAAGAAATTGAGAATAACAGCTTAAGAGATTGTTAAGGGACAAGGAGGCATGAATCAAACTAGATGCAAGTGGATCTATACAGTAAAGCATAAATCAAACTGGCATCATTGATTATTACAAGGCCCAAGAAGTAGCAAAAAAATATACTCACATATCGAAATGATTGAGTAGTCATATTTATTATGTCTTTTTGTAGTATATTTACTTGAATTTAGTAATTAACTTTTTTTCAATTTTATAATAATATGTTATCTTAAACTATTTACTTATCACTTTCAATATTTAAGAATCTTTATATAATGGTATAGATTATAGATGATATACCACTTAATGCTAAAAACAGAGTTGGAGGATTTGCATTTGTTGGATGCTGAGGAACATATTCCTCTGGGATCTTACTGCAAGTACAGAACAATCAATGTCACAGGGATAGCTAAAAAGATTACTGCCACTATTTGAAGAAAAAAAAAGTTTAATACTAAACCTTAGCGCTTCAGTCCCCAGAATTTGTTCTCGTGGTATCCATCCATCAATGTTCATCAAATCTAACCAGTGTCCAATGAT
This sequence comes from Lathyrus sativus, assembly GCA_963859935.3. Classification (NCBI taxonomy): domain Eukaryota; kingdom Viridiplantae; phylum Streptophyta; class Magnoliopsida; order Fabales; family Fabaceae; genus Lathyrus; species Lathyrus sativus. The sequence continues at coordinate 625,930,445 of OZ012741.1, read as the reverse complement.
ATCCAACGAAATATGAATATCCCAGCGCCTGCTTAATGTGCATGAGTGCAAATAAAGCAAAATTTACTGACCAAATATGATTTGTTTGTTAAGTAATGCCAGTATGTCTTGCTTGGTCAAGATAAGACAACACTTATCTTCAGTTTTGGAGAATTTTAAACAAGAACAATAGTAATAGTGTTTGTGATGGTGGTCATGGATTATTATATTACTAGTACTGGAAAACTAACCAGATTACAAGTTGATGAAAACCTTCATCCCATAAAAATCCTCTTGGGAAGATTGGTCGACATGGTACAGCCGTGTAAAGCTCAGCAGGCCAATATGATATATAAGCATCATCTTCTCTATGCTGCAAACAAAATTCATTTCTTGAAGCACTTGAAGAAATTTTCAATTTAGTAAGAGTTCAGTCCTTTATTGGTTAGCAATCTTCTGCCTTGTACTTTTTTTCTCAGTTGTCTCTAAGTATAATACTTTACCAAGACTAAATAAATCACATGAAAGATAACTATGAAATTAATGATAATCATATCACTTATATGATATTAAAGGGTAGCATGCTTTTCAATAAAGACTACTAACAAGTTAGAGTATAAACTTACATTAAGGGTTCTTGACTGAGCAATTTTTGACTGGCCATAGAAGTAGCCGATGCCACCTAATAAGCTTCCAACAGCATACTTACCAACAGAAATGGATTCTGAATCCACCTGGAAATCCACTCATACGATAAATAATTTACTTCTACCAAGTGTATACATCTAAATGAACTCGGTACCTTCTCAGCCAAATTGAAAGTTTTCTCAATCTTTTCATCAAATGCTTGTTCTTTATAATTCAGTTCATTGGACAGTGAGGCTCCTAACATTGAGTAGAGAAACAAACAATTACAAATTGACTTAGTGAAGAATATCTTAGTTCTCTTTAAAATAAAATGTATTGAAACATTAACGTCTAAAGGGTCAAAAACCAAAAATGAATTCAAACACAAAATAGAGATATCTTCCAAATTTAAGTCATTACATTAATGAACACATATAAGCAATACAATTGTATAAATCCCAATGTTATTTGTAAACTTGAGAAAGCTTTTAAAGAAAAGAACCACCCTTGCAACAAAGTAAATGATGAAATTTGTTCTCCCTTTTCATGAAAGCACATAAATGTACACATCATTTTTTTTTCATAAAAAAAACACTATACAGAAGTGATAAAAACCTGTAAGACTATTGACACGCTCTTCTACGCTAGAACTTCCTGAATCAGTTCCAGAGATAAGTGCAATATCTGTAGTGAAAGGAAAGCCACCAACAATCTGCAGCATGAAGTATAAAAGGGAGAAATAAATATGATTTTGGTCCCTAAAATATGAGAAAATTTTGCTTTTGGTCTGTGTCAATTTTTGTTTTGGTTATCAAAAGTGCATTTAAGTATAAAAATTAGGGGAGTTACATGATAACATGGCCCCACTGACCTTAGACATAGACAGTTTAGGGAAGTCATACTACAGTCGGTACCAAAAATACTGATTGCATATTTTAGGGATGAAAACCAAGGAATTTGTTTTGTTAGGACCAACACCAAAACTCACTGACTTTATAAAGACCAAAAAACATATTTAACTTCAAAAAAACAGAGGCACAAGTGAGTGGTGACAGAAAAATCAATTAGGAAAGATGCTTTCCACAGACAATTAGATTGTGTTTACACACACAGACACTCACAAATGTGTGCACAAGTTTTGTTAAAATGGTTCTCAAAAAGTGCATATGTTCTGTTACCTGAAAAACTAACACATTCGGTGAATCATCTGATGAGTCAGATAGCTGCATTTGAGCATGGTTTCTTGTCTACCAAGACAAGCACATAAGTAGAGATATCAGCAAAAAGCCTCAAAAGTTTTAAAACCACATACCTTCTGTTACGTAAAAATTCTATCATTAGATTAATTGAATTGAAATTCCGTAACATACTTGTGATGCAAGGTTTTTCTCAACAAGATCAGACAAATTGTGAAAGTGAGGTGTGTGAAATCCAGAGTAATGCAGTTTCAGATCATCCTGGAAAAGAAAACCATAAGAAACTGAATAATGGAATTAGGCATTACATTACAGATAATCAAGAATGAAAAATAGGTCTGAAGAATACTTGCATCTAGACAGATAGAAACTAAATAAAAGCACATTATATGTGCTGAGCTATGTAGATATATCCCTTATGTCCTCTATATAACTATTCCCTCATTCCTCGTACATTTTCTCTAATGTAAGTATTAATTGGAAAAGATTATAAGAAGATATAGGCTGTATATAACTAAGAATTAATTTGTCAAGCAATTCAATATCAATTTTATGGTCCTATTCAAGTTGGTATCAAAGCAACATCGAGGTCGTTCACGGTTAACTAAATGAGAAAGGTAGTCATGAATCTGGAGGTCATCCACAATGCTCGTCATGTAAATGTATGGGACATACCCGACCCGAGGCAAGTGAGCATGGTTTGGAAGATTTACTACAGTTCTTTAGACGTTTGAAATGATTTGCAATGAAGCCAAAAACTTGGTGTTTGTTAAACATTCCTCCACGAACCAGTACATATTTATCTCTTGTTGCATGGTCTGTCATTCCCGGAGATAACTGCAATGGTATTTAACGTCTCAAGCAGCATTTGTTTAAGCATGTTAACTGAGATATTTCCTTTGAATCGTAGTAGCTCAATCAAAGGCAAGTGTTTCCATCTCTTTGAGGAAGTATGCCGCTGATATTTTGGAAGAAAGTACGATGTTGATGATAAGTCGATTGACATGAGTTCTGTTTAGGAGGACCCCTTTTCTGACCCTAGTAGATATTGAAGACTGGTTAAGAAGTTTAAAAATTCATACTGTAACTAAACTTGACATAGCCTTTTCTGTAAACATTCAGTCAATTCCTTAATTTTCCTGGCAATAGTCATTGGGATGCAGTGGTTCAAATCTTGATATATCCAAGGATATCCACTACAAGAATTAATTTATAAGAGCATGGGTCATACCAATGTTGCTGCAAATATACACACACACTAGGCTGGATGCCCCAATTATCGATGATCAACCACTAGTTCTTATGTTCTTCTTAGCGAAGGGAATGTTATTGCTACAACTCCTCAGAGAGACAGATTAACAAGCTATGACTATTAAACTACATGTGAACTTATTAGGTTAAGATGTTGAAACAACCATTTTGTGAGTTAAAGCTTTGCAAATTAGAGCAATGAGTCTCATTTGTATCATATGGTAGCCTGATATTTTGCACCTAATCAAGTCTTCCTTGAGCAAACTAAATGAGATTGATTGTCAAATTATCTACGTGCAACTAAACATAAACCCCAAAAATACGTCTAATGGTAGTACAAACAAGATATACTTGAATATTCAATCATAATACCATTCCCTAGCATTACCGTTGACTTCAAATGTAGCTGCCAGTCTCCAATGTCAGTTCGAGAGCCAGATGCAAGTAATGAACTCTCGCGAATGCTCAATTTTTCTCTACCTACATTAAGAACATTACCACCTTCATCAGCCAGATAGAAAAAGAGCTGTCCGCCTTTCTCAAATTCCTCATTCCACTTAGACCTGGGGTTTGACCACAAGAACAAAATTGTTTATTTGATAAAAAGCATTTAATATAGCAACACCGAGAGCTGTAGATACTCATTCAGGGGAACAAATCTTTCACTACCTACTTTTGAATAAGGAAAAACCAGAAACAAAGTAGTTCTGCCATAATATTTCTACCAAAGTGATTTGATTTTGAAGTTAATAGCATCACTTACTTATCAATCTGCACATTAATTCGAACTGCCCAGTCGCCTCCATAACCGCTGCCATCCCCATTTGATTTTAAGAACTCAGTAGTCAAGATCAGGCCATGGTCAACTAATACTTGATGCCCATAATCACGTCCATTATGCTTTATCCAACCATAAGCACTTAATTCATCCTCATGTTTGCAGACATGCCTCAAGTGATTACTGCCGTCTTTCACACCAATCCACATTAGTCCAGCCATCAAAGATTGTGGAGTCCTGCCATAAACATGCAAAAAACACAGAAAAATGTGAGAAAGTCAAATGATGTTGAAAATGGTATCCCACACACACAATCTAAATTAGATATATAGACACAAATTTCTGTGGAATAAACCATTATTTTAGTCCCTAAAGCATCACTGTACTTTCAATTTAGTATGGAGGGAATTTAGTATGTACTCCTCTAGTAACTGTTATAAGCAAAAATAACTATTTTCACATTGATTAAAAAAGTTAGTTAAGTGTAATTAATTTTCTTAATTTATTTACAATCAAGATAAAACTACTATAATATCCTTAGTTAAATTTGATTAATCAACTACCAACATTAAATGCTTTTGAATTAAATTAAGGATATAATAGAAATACAAACATTAATTATTCTAAAAGTTAATGACTTTTGCTTATTATAGTGATCAAGATTTAAAGTCATTTTTTTTCTTATAATAGTGACGGGAGGGAGTAAATTATATGAAATCTGTCACTTTAGTCCCTACTATTTAGATGTTAGAAATTAACATGACTGGTTTTTATATGATTTGGGGACGAAAATGACACATTTCAGATACTTTAGAGACTATTTATCATTTTTAAATACTTTAGTATGTGATTAGTATTTTAATTGTCATGTTAATATTTTCTCCTTCATCTAGGATCGAACCCTAATCTTTTAACTCATTTACTCCAAGTGTCCCTAAATTCTAAACCTTAACCCCTAAATCTTAAATCTGTTAACTGCTTTACTCCTGGTGTCCTTTCACAACTACCAATAGACTTAGTATTTTTTCCTTCGCCAGGGATCGAACCCCAAAACTACCAATCGAGTTGGCATTCGAGAGAGTGATGCTCTATTGACTAAATTGATGGTTTATTCAATTTATGTGTGAGCAATATTAGCAAGCATAAATCAATCTTTGTATAAAATAACCAAAATAGTCTCTACTTCCATTTCAGTACAAACAAAACAAAATAATGTATAGACAAATAGCTGTATTATCAATAAATAAATAAACCAAAACACACAACAAAGCATTTAAAAAAAACTGATACCTTGCACGAATTCCAAGATAGAGATGGGGACGGTAAGTCCCCCAATACAAACTCTCCTTGTGCTCTCCTTGAAACTGCAAAAATACCGAACCAATTGATTCACATCACATCAACCAAATTTATCAAAGCAAAAGAAGAAAGTAAGATAAAAAAAATGATGAAAACGATGAAGTGGAAGTTAACCTGAGGAAGGTCCATGATCTTTGGCGCGGGAAATGGCGTAACAACGCGAGGAAGATGAGGTTCTGCAACGGAATCAACAAAGTGACGAATGAGAAACAAAGTGATGAAGAAGAAGGTGACGGCAATAAGCAGTTTGATTTTGACATTTTTGAACAACGGAATAGAGTTTCCGTGGCTTCTACCTGTACCACGATTAGAACTTTCGTGGAGAGAATCGGCGTCGGCTTCAGGAGAGAAGGATCTGAGTCTGTTACGAGCGGTTGTTCTTTCGGTTCCGATCATTTTTGGTGAATCGTTGACTGACGGAGCAGAGCGGTGTTAGCAGTTTGCAGTGTAACGGTTAACGACTACTTCCAGTTGTAGAAGTTTGGAGTAAAAGAAGTTTTATAATGGAAAGAGAAAGGAATAATTCGGTGGAGGAAAAGAAAATTGTTAAAAAAATGAATATAGTTTTATAGTGGAAGGTCCTTGCTTGATCTTTGGCGCGGGAGACACAAAATAAAAAACAATATAAAAATTGTATTTTTAAATATATGTTAAAATTGATTATTTTTAAAAAGAGTTTAATTGGTATCTACTGTAAAATTATCCGCTGTTATTCAATAATTATTAATTTATAATGTCATAATGTTAATTTTACAATTACAGTCTAATTTAATGAAATGTCCAAAAATGATTGATTAACCGTGTAAAATAATTTTACACTATTAATACATATCAATTAAATTTTTTCTAAAAATTAAATATACAAATTTGAAGTATAACCTTTCGTTTTTAATATATGTCTATAACATATTTGTTAATATTTTTAAAATATATTAAAAAGAAATGCTAACGAATTTAAAAAATATAATAGTATATTGAATATAAAAATATATGTCATTACAACAAATAATATATTTTACAATAAATTATTAGTCAACTTATTAATTGAGGTATATGTTCTTATGGTGCAATCATTTATTTTTGTTTAAGTATATACAATTTATACATTTGATTATTATCTAATACAAAGGAATATAATTACGATAGAGTTCACTTCGAATCTCAAATTATGTGTTTTATGTTTTATTTTTATATTTAATTAATGGGATAAATATGTTTTTTATTTCTATAAATATCTTATATTTCAGTTTTAGTCTCTATAAAAAAAAAGACATATTTTGCTTCCAACAAAAATTTTATGCATGCAGTTTTAGTTTTTGTTATTTTCTAAAATTTTAAAAACTATTTAATTACTCCTAAATTTTTAAATTTGTGAATAATTTTTTCATATGTGTTCAGATTATTATAAAATATTTCTCTACCAAATTATATAATTTTTTTTTTTAAATGAGAAGAAATAAATATGAAATTTTTAAATTTCAAAAGATATATGATAAAAGTAATGAAAATCTTGTCTTATAAATCAAATTTTGAATTCCTTTTATTTAGAAACTTTTTATAGCGTTCTAAACATATATGCAAAATAATCATTTAAAAATACACATTGGTTTAACAGTAGAGACTAAAACTACGTGCATAATTATTTTGTAAGGACCAAAACACGCAATTTTTTTATAAGGACCAAAAATAAAATTTAGTATTTTATAGGGACCAATAACATATTTAACCCTCAGTTAATTTAAGATCACGTGGCGTCTTTCGCTTTTATTTTATTTTTATTTTTTTAATTTTTATTACCCTCACTTATATTAGTCAACTGAGAGGTAAAAAATTTTGCTTCAACATTTTCAAATATATTTTTTTTATTATTTTTTATATTATTTTTAAATATTAATTAATCTATTATATCGGTTTTGTCTAAAAATTGACGTGATAGTATTTTAAATGAATTCCCCATAATATATGGGGCTTTTTCTAATATATATATATATATATATATATATATATATATATATATATATATATATATATATATATATATATATATATATATATATATATATATATATATATATATATATATATATATATATATATATATATATATATATATATATATATATATATATTAAAGAATAAACTTCAAAGAACTTTACCTAAAAATCGACGTGTTTGTTTTTTTGCATGAATACTTCAAAGAACTGGATTATAAATTTTTATTTACCTATTAACAAACACTCTAACTTCATTGTCATTCTCTTCACAAAAACCTTAGGCAATTTTCATCAAAACTTTTTCAACATCAACTCGAACATCATATCTTTTCAACGTCAACTCTTCCAACATTATTTAAAACATGTTGAAGTTTCGTCATCACGTTTGAGGTATGTAACTCACCACTAAAATGTTTATAGAACTGTTCATAGAAAGGGTAAGACCATTGAAATGTTGTTTGATAATGTGTTAGAAATGTAATATAACTTAAAGAAAAATATTGCGTGATTTGAAGGAAAAGTACATGTCTCATCATAACTTATTAGTAGTTTATGGTATATTGAAAGAAAAATATACTTTATGGACAAGATGAGTAGTTTAACAACTAGTAGAAACTAGAGGACAAGATGTTTTACTTTTAATGGTTTAATGCTTGGGAGAAGAAGAGCTAAGAAAAAGCAAGATATCTCCTTCTTATTTTGGTTGTTCCTTTTTTTGGTCTCTCTTTACTGTATATTTCTATTTAGTATGATTATATGGTCTCTCTCTACTGCATATTTATTCTAGTCGGGATGAAGTGTTGTGTGATGTTGCATTGATGTTCATGTTGGGGTCTCTGCTATATGTTGTTATTTTTCTTAATTTACACAAACATGGATAATTCCACTAGTAACTCTCATAAACATATGATATAACCTCTGTTAATACAAAAAACTAAAATAAAAATTAGATGTGTACCAAGGTTTAAAAAAGTCCACAAAAATGGTGTTTGCTCACTAGTTGATTTTGATCTGAGAACCAATAAGGCTTATGGTGAAAATCCTTATGATTTTAAGAGTTACGTGGCATTGCAAGGTAGAAGCAAAATGACTATTTTGATAGATAATTGGCACGCGATTAATGGTTTTTTAAAAGATAGCATATAGACCGATATTGTGGTATTTATTATGAAATTTTTATTTGTTTTACAAATATATGACCCTTTTTTTTTGTTTAATACTAATATCAACTCTATTATGTAAGTGTAGGAAATGTTTATTGTTCTAAAGGATAGTATACTAAAAAATAATAGCTTGCATATGTTGGTGAGTGTTATAGGGATTTTAAGACACAACTCATAGATGAATATATCAAACATCCAAAAGATAACGTAGAGCTTTCATACATGAAGTATTCATTTATTGATAAGAAAGTTTGGGAGAATTTTTTAAAGTCTTGTACGACTCTTGAATTCTTGGCTAAGAGCAAAAAAGGAAAGGAGAATAGAGCTATAAATATCTATCCACATAGATGATCCCGTGGAGGATATGATAAACTCGAACAGAAAATAATTAATGAAAAAAGAAAACAATGGGAACTAGAGTTGTGAGATCCTTCTATAAGCGTTTATCACATTCCATCTCCACCATCATTCCTCGAGAAATGGAAGAGGGTGCGTCAAAGACCAAATGGCGAGTTCACATCAGAGGCTACACACGAAGTGGCTGAAAAGATTATAAGGAGATACTTTTTCAATATTACTTATTTTACTAAATTCAACTTGGTAAATATCATTAAACGTTTATATATGTTATAGGAAGCACTAGTTGCACAAGTCAAAGATGGCATCTCTGTTCCACAAGATCATCGTGACATCTTAGTAGAAGCGATTGGAACTGAAAAGCATGTTAGGCGTGTTCGTGGTCTTGGAAGAGGGGTCAACTTGAAGCTATTTTTTAGATCATCACAATCAATTAACAAAGTAAACCGTATAAGAAAAATTGAAGAGATAGTTACTAAAAAGATAGGGAGGTATTAGGACAGGTGTGGGAGAAGTGGACTCGGGAGGTGATGGAGAAGCGGATCCGAGAGGAACATGAGAGTGTGCATCTTGAGGAGCGGAAGAGGATGTTACATCAGGAACGAGAGATGTGGTTGCAAAAGGTGCGGGAGGGGTGAGATAGGATGTTGCAGAAGGAGCGGGAGAAGTTGTTGCAGGAGGTGCAGGAGGAGCGGAAGAGGTTGGCTGAGGTTGAAGAAGAGAAGTGTACCAGCAATATGATTAAGGTATAAGTATAATTTAAAATATTTGTGTTATTTGTTGTTGTTATTGTTTGTATATTTTAATTTTTGTGTTGTATTTTGGTTATTTTTATGATACAGAAATTAAAATCAATGGGTGTACTAAACCATCCAATTCCAAATCAGTTGGACATATGTGAGAAAGTAGTTGAGAAAGTTGTTATGTATGTTGCAAGTACCAAAGATAGTTGTTCTGCCTCGCATCATAATATTAAGACCACACCACCTCTAGTAGATAATACTCAAACACTATAAAGGATGATAGACAAGATTCTAAAACTCAGTTTAAATTAAAACATGAACCATAACAACCTTGTATACTTCAAAAGAATTGTGTTGAGCCATTTTTTAAGGCAGTTGATTGGCTGGAAATGCCTGTATTACAATTGTGGTGCTCATAAGTATAATTTTTACGTGGATCTCAATTTATATACATTGTTCTGATACTTTAACATTAAGATTTTACTTTTTCATTTACTTTTTAATCAATGTAATTCATTTTTTAAGTATGTGATTTCGAGTGAAATTTGTGTTTTTCTCAAATATCAAATTAATATATTTATGTATTTTAATTTCTTCGTTATTGAATCTTAACATTATTTTTAACTTTTACAAACTTTTATAGAGTGTTTTGTTGTGTGTTGAATATGACTCATATTGTTGAGATAAATATGGACTGTTGAGATAAACATGAATTGTTGAGAGTATAACTCATATTGTTGAGATAATTATGGGTTATTGAGACAACTATAGGTTGTTGAGAGAATAGCTCATATTGTTGAGAAAATTATGGGTAGAGATAATTATTTGTTAAGGGAAACTAGGGAATATGATTTTAGATAAAATAAAATCTCGTATTATATATATGGCTTGTAACATTGTAATCTATATGCAATTCACAAGACATAAATAAAAGGAACTATGACTACTTTGTAGTTGCAAACGTAGGCAATTTGGCTGAACTGCGTGAACAAAGCTTTTGTGTATTTTTCTTTACTCTGATATGTATTTGCGATTTTGTTCTAACAATTGGTATCAGATAATGCTTAATCTGGGAGGTGCAGAATTTGAAGTGACTCGGTTCGACGCAACGAGCAATTTCAATTTATGGCAAAGGATGGTTAAGGATTTGTTGGCTCAGTAAGGCTTATCCAAGACGCTCATGAACAGATTCTTTGCGAAGCAGCATCGCTATAATCTGAAGATACAAGGAGGTGATTTGCAGGCTCATGTCAATGCTTTCAACAACATCCTTGCTGATTTGACACGGCTTAGTCTGAAGGTTGACGATGAGGATAAAGTATTATTTTTCTGTGTCGTTTACCAAGATATTATGATCATTTAATGACCATTCTCACATAGGGGAAGGAAACAATCACCCGACATTTTATTTCTTCTTCTCTTTTTCAACACGCACAATGTCGCCAAAGTGTAGAGGAATATGGAGGAAGCTCGGGTGAATGTTTGTTTGTGAAGGAAGGCCAAAATTGTGGCAAAGTCAAGGGCAAGGCAGTGAGTTATGGAAAGAAAAAGAGCTTCAAGTCCAAGGACAAAAAATAGTAGAATGTTATGGTTGTAAGCAAATTAGCCATTAGAAGAGGGACTGTCTAAACAAGTTAGGAAACAATAGTTCAGCAAATGAAGTTCAATCTAATGGCTCATGTAGTGAAGAGGATTTGCTTTGTGTTTCATCTGCAAAGTTCACTAATGCATGGATTCTTGATTCTAGATGATCCTACCATATGGTGTTTCACAGGCAATGGTTCAACTCTTTTAAATTAGGTGATTTTGGTTTTGTCTATTTAGATGATGATAAAACTTGTACCATCACTGGAAATGGGAAAAATTAAAATTTCTTTAGATGATAGTGGCGTGTGCACGTTAAGTGATGTGCGTTATGTTCATAATTGAGGAAGAATTTAACTTCTCTAGGTACTCTTCAAGAAAATGGTTATTCATTCCGTTCAGATGGAGATATAGACATCATGAGGGTTAGCAAGGGTGCAATGACACTAATGACGACAAAGAGGACTGCAGGAAACATTTATAAGTTGTTAGGGGGCACAGTTATGGGTGATGTAGCATCTGTTGAAATTGATAATGATGCAATCAAATTGTGGCACATGCACTTGGGTCATCTCAGTGAACTTGGGATGATGAAACTACATAAGAAGAATTTGCTTAAGGGTGTTCACAGTTGCACAATTGGATTGTGCAAGTATTGTATTCTTGAGAAACAATATAGAGTTCATTTCAAGACCAAAAAACACAAGACCAATGGAATCTTAGACTATGTCCATTCTGATGTCTGTGGGCATACAAAATAGCTCTCCTTTGGAGGTTCCAAGTACTTTGTGATATTCACTAATGATTTTTCTCGTAAGATCTGGGTTTATTACATGAAATATAAATCTAATGTCTTTTCCAAGTTCAAATTATGGGAGGCAGAGGTTGAGAACCAGACAAAGAAAAATAAAGTATTTGCGACCTGATAATGAAACTGAATACACAAACAAGAATTTCATGGATTTTTGTGAGGAGAATGGAATACAGAGGCACTTTTCTATAAGGACGAGACCATAATATAATTGTGTTGCGTAGAGTATGAATTGGACTATGGAGGAGAAGGCAAGGTGCCTTAGATTGAATGATGGTGTTTCAAAAATATTTTTGGGCAGCAACACTCAATATGTGGCATGTTATCTAGTCAAAAGATCACCATAGGCTTCATTGGATGGCAAATTTGCATTTAAGGTGTGGACAGGTAACCCCGTTGACCTAAGTAATTTGAAGACTTTTGGGTGTCCAGCATATGTGCATATTTCCATTGAGGATCGGTCTAAACATGATCCCAAGTCAAAATAGTACATCTTTATTGGCTACAATACAGGTATAAAGAGGTACAAGTTATAAGATCCAATTAAGAGGAAGGTGGTTGTTAGCAAAGATGTTATATTTGACGAGCAATCAATGCTAAAACACTTAGATGTGACAGTTAGGCCAGATACTAATGTAGAAAGTTCCAGTCAGGACAAGATTCAGGTGGTCATTTAGGAGCCACCAGTGAGTCCTAGATAGATTGTAGCCAAACAACAGATGAACCAGACTGAGATTCAAGTGGAGTGTAAGATTTATTTGGAGTACAAGACTATACACTTGTGTATGATATGGATCCCCTTATATTACACCTCTAGTCAGATATGGGTTGGAAGACTTAGTAGTTGTTAAGTGCAAAATTTGACTTAAACTGAACCATCATTCTTGGCATTTTTCAACTACATTCTCATGTTTTGATGAATTTATTTATTGTTCTTGTTTGATTCTTCAAAATATTGTAAATACCTTTGAATTCTTTGATGTGTATGTTATTGTGCAGAATATAGACATAAAACATCAATGAATAAGACACAAATGATTGGACAAGGAAGCCAAAGAAGACAAAAAGGAGTCAACATTTTCGCTGTGCAAACACCAGCGAGGTGAAAGTGAACGCTTGTTGTGCAAGATCCTGGCGAAGCCCCAATGAACCATCTCAGATTATAGGCAGTATGAAAGGGGGCCAAAAGTTCGTTGGGTGAAGTTGTAGCCAAGCAATTCGTTATGGGAAGAAGTACTCACATTGTGAACTCAGATGTTTTCTAGGGACGGTTTAACTGTTCAGAGAAACTTGAAGTGCCTAAATGTGGACCTCGCTGGGCGAATCAAGTATTCTCTAGGAGAACATGACATATTTTTGTTTTACTATATATGTACTTTTCTTGCTTTTTAGAAAGAGAACTTTTGTAGAACTTTTGTAACTTGTATTTTGGAGATCAGAACTTTATCTCTTTTCATTCCAAGCATATTCTAGAGAGAAAAACACAAACCCTAAGAGGGAGAAGGTAATAGCTTCGATTTCTTATTGGATTTGGATGTAATCTTTTTATACCTTATGTATTTCATCTAATATATGTTTGTAAACTAGTTTTGATTCAATATTGATGTTCTCTTTGATTTCTTATTTGTGGGTCTTGACAAAACTTTTTTCAAATCTTAGATCTTAGATATTCATCTATTAATGAGTAAACTTTTGACACAGTCTTGTAAGTTGATATTCACTTGTATCTTCTATATTATTATGTTGATTAGTAGCATGAGTAGGGTCAATATGATATTGTGAGTATGTGTCATAATAGAGATGAAGAACTATGTTCACTTACATTTGGCAAATTAGTTGAATGCATGTAAAAAGGGTTAACCGTATGTATGTATTCTAATCATGGCATTTTATATGAATCAATCATGAAATTGATATGGATGTCATCTTTGTTTACCTATTTATCTTTGATTTGAACCGTGATAGAAATATACTCTTCATATCTGGATCTAGGATGATTATTTATTAGGTTCTAGACTCTAAACATAGATTTAGGTTTAACATTTGCTTGAGTAACAGTTCTGAATGCTATGTGTTGTTGATCTGCATGAGACATCACCAATGAGACAATACAATTGTTCTCTCGACTTTGCATTAGACATAACCTCGATTGTGGGTGATACCTAAGGATATCAGACGAATGATTGATTTGTTTTTAATTGGTTAGAAGAATGCATATGTTATCAATTGATGAGATCCAATCCCAACAGGTCTCCATTTATATTTAAGTTTTTACTTTATATTTTCTGCCTTTATTTATGGTATCTTTGATCTTTCACCAAATTTATCACAACAAGCTTAGAAATGTAGAGATCATTGAACGAAGTTCTTTCCCTTGCACCGATCCCTGTGGAGGCGATATAAATTCCGGAGGGAATTCTTCCAAAACTAAATGTTTGCTTCTTGCCACTTTACTGCAGTTCGAACAGTAGCATATGCTCTTCTTACCAGTTCAGGAGACCCTTCTGTATTTCAAGAGGTTATGGCTAGCCAGGAGAAAGATAAGTGGATAGAGGCTATGGTGGAGTAGATGGAATCCTTGAAAAAGAATGAAACATAGGATCTTGTTCACCTACCACTGGGAAAGAGAGTTGTTGGTTGTAAGTGGGTGTACAAGAAAAATCCAGCAATAACAAAGGGGAACAGTTTAACGCTTGCCTAGTTACAAAGGGGTATTCACAGTAGAAGGGAATTAATTATGATGGAATTTCTAGTCCAGTTATTAGACACGCTTCTATCATATCAATATTAGCCATGGTAGCTAGCAGGAATATGCACTTATAGCATATGGATGTGAAAATAGATTTCCTCCATGGTAATCTAGAGGATCAAATCTAGATGAAGCATCCAGAGGAATTTAGTTATACTGGACATGGCAGACTTGTTTGCAAATTGAAGAGGTCTCTGTATGGCTTGAAGCAGTCTCTAAGACAGTGGTACAAGCACTTTGATTCATACATGCTCCAGATTCGCTATAAATTATATGATTATGATTATTGTGTTTATGTGAGGAGCCTTGATGATGGATCTTTTATTTTCCAATTAATTTATGTTGATGATATGTTAATTGTTGCCAGTCATTTGCATGATGTAAATGAGTTGAAGACCAAGTTGGGTAAGGAGTTTCATATGAAGGATCTGGGTGTTGCAAAGAAGATTCTTGGTATGAAAATTCACAAGGACCGAGGAGCTAATAAATTATGGTTGTCTCAGAAAAAATATGTTAAAGGTGATTTGAGCAGATTTGACATGAGCAAAGCAAAACCTATGAGTACTCCATTGGCGAATCCTTTTAAGATCTATTTTGAACAATGTATGAAGATAGACTCAGAGATTGAAGATATGTCTAAAATTCCTTATTCTAGTGTAGTTGGTTGTTTGGTGTATGCTATGGTTTGCACTATAGCGGATTTGGCACAAACAGTTAGTCAAGTGTGCAAGTTATGTCCAAGCCAGGGAAGCAACATTGGGAAGCACTCAAGTGGATCCTAAGGTACTTGAAGGGTACAACACATCATGGTATCATGTTCCACAAGGAGCAATGTGTTTCATCAATTGTGGTGTTGCACCCTAAATTTTGATCCCTTAGATCTTCATCATCATTTTAGGATCATATGCATTTGATTATCTAACCTTAACCTATTTCAAGTTGGTCTTTATTAAGATACAGGTGAATTAGGGTTCCGTACAACCGAGAATCGAGGTTTCGACGGTTTAATCAATCAATGTATTGGATTGGTTCTCCATGAAATAAGTCTCCACATCATAAAATATACTCCATTGGATCAAGTATGAGTCCAATTTGAGGTTGTCACCCAAGGATCAAGAATAGTGTAGTACAGGATACCCAATTAGGGTTTTCGATCAGGAAAAGTCAACTGTAGTTTGACTTTTGATTTAAATGGTGCTCCAATGGTGGGATAATGGTCCATGAAGTTCATATGGCTTAGTGAAGTCTACTCAAGAAGTTTCAATACCTCAGAAGACCCAGAACATCAACAGTCGACTCGGTAGTCATCGATCGATCGTTCGGTTGACCAAAAAGTCAACTCTCCAATCATAAGGAATTTGACCTCAAAGTATGAAGCAAAAATGTTCCTAGAAACATATTACACCTTTCCATGAAGTTTCATGACCATTGGATCAAGGATTGAGTAGTAATCGAAAAATCGGGAAATTAGGGTTTTGAAATGGGCAAGAACATAACTCCCTAATCACATATCCAATTGAGTTGGTTCAAAGCTCATTGGAAAGGTCTTGACAAGTCCTACAAAATTCCCACAGTGGTCCATGAGCAAAAAATGCATAGATTTGGAGTTATGGCCAAAGTCACTACAAGAGGGAAAAATAACTTAGAAAAATTCTAAGTTATTGGCCTTTTTAGGCATGTTTTTAGCAACTTTGAGTGAATTTTTGACCTAGTTTCACTTGGAATCTGAAGATTATGAAAACGTGAAAGTTGTAGAGCTTCATGAGGGCTTTCCAAGAAGTACTAGAACTCCTCCATAGCCCTTATGAATTGAGAGTTATGAATTCAGCAAGTTGAGGTTTCAACACTTGAGTTCACTATTTCACTTTTTCACAAACTCACTCTTTAACCACTTGGGCTATTCTCAGCCATTTGATCATGTTTCTATCTGATATTTAGAGAGTATGATGAGTTGATATGCATAAAATTGAGAGATTTAATGGACTTGGCAAGTTGTATGCAAGTGGCATTATTTTAATCAAAGAAATCAAAATGAAGAAAGAGAAACTTTATGGAAATCTTGCAGCAACAGTCCTCCTACTCCCTAGCCACACTTCAGTCACTTCTATGTCATCCTTACCACTTGATTTATGCCTCATATTGGGCCAAGAACTTGGATTTGCAGCTGTCCACAATCTTGAATAAGATTTCATCACAAATCTCCCTCCAAAATGCCAAAATACCAATCTGCCCCAAACCTTGCATTAACCTATAAATAGAGGTTTCCTCTATGTTGAAAGACACACCAGAGCACTCTAAAACCCAAGAGAAAACCATAGCTCTCATCTTGCTTTGCATTTTCTTACAAGTGAAGAAAACCATTCCAAAAATTCTCAAAAATCTGCCTTGAGCATTTAGCCTTCCAAAACCATTTTCACCCACTCAAAATCATCATCATAAACCATCCACACAATTCACAAATGATGTGTGGGAGGTGTTCAAGCTTTTAAACCAGCCAAAAACTTCATTTCCTCAAAAGTCAACTTTCAACCAAGCAAAGTTTGACTTCACATACAAAATCTGCCAAATCACTGCTCATACCTGTTTTGATCATTACAAACCTCCAAACACTTTAGGTTTATGATGTACCAACTATCCATAACCTAAAATACCATCATCATCACTTATTTCAAGTTCTGCTCCAAGATTCACTTGTTCACCTCAAGTGCAAGAAAGGCTGCATTTTCACCAAGGCATTGGTTGGAGCACATTTGGGGAGTCTTCAAGGTTTTCCCTTCTATATTAGCTTGCTCGAAAGTCTACAAGAGGTTGGTAGTCACTATCCTCATCTTAAATTATCATGAGTATGCTTAATGTGCATTGGTTGGTTTAAGATTAAAGCCAATGTGTAGTCATGTTTGAATCTGCCATATTTTGCTTGTTTTGCTCATTAATGTATATTACTTTTTCAATGATCATACAATGTTGTGCTGCTGTGTATTAAGCCTTGAGATTCACTTAGATGCTACTCTATGTCATGTATGAACATATGAAGGATTGTTTGCAACTTCATGAAGTTTTGATGCTGTCTTGTTTTTTGGTTCTGTTTGTGAGGGATATTGATTTGCTTCTGTTGCAGCATCATTTTATATCATGAATATGTTTGTTAGCATTTTGATTTAGAAATCCCTCTATGTTGGATTCATGTGAGGTTTGTATCATTTGAAACTGGTTTGGTTTTGGAACTGCTACCATTCTGTTCTTGTCTTTTCAAACTCATGTGTATTTTTCAACTCACCAGGTCATTTTTAATTCTAGCATATTTTTGGATAACATGTTTTGAGTATGCTTGTAAGCTATACAATTCTGTTGGACTTGGTAAAAGTCATTGGGATTACTCATGTGATGTTGATGACCAATACCTTATTTTGTTGTCATATGTTTGTGACTGTCATGAGATATTTTGCATTATAGTTTGTTGCTTACCATTATTATGCTAAGTGAATACCTGTGATAACTTGAACTATGGCTTAGTGATTGGTTTATGTTTGTCAACATGAGATTGTGGTATCATTGGATCTTGTTTTTGTTGGATAGTTGACATTGTCATGTTTGCATCAAGGACTGTCATTTTGAGGCATGGTAATAGGTTTGTTTTGACATGATCATATATTATTTGCATTAAAACTTGATCCTTACCATTGTCATGTTAAGTATGCCTTTATGATACTTTGAACTATTACTGTGTTTGGCCTATGTTTGTTAACATGAGAGTCTTGTACCATCGAATCTTGTTGTTATTGGATAATTGGCACTGTCATGTGTACATCTGTTGTTATCATCCTTAGGCATTATGGTAGGACTGTTTTCAAGCTTGACATGATCATATCTTATTTGCATTGAAGTTGTTGTCTATTGTTGTATGTTGGTTAACATGAAAACATGATATTCTTTGAATCATGTGTTATTGGATAATTGGTATTGTCATTATTGCATTAGTTGTTGTCATCAAATAGGCATGGTAATAGGGTTGTTTTCAATCTTAGCATATGCATATTTGGTCTGTATTTGTCCATTGTGATAAGCTTACGTGTATGTTTTGGTGCTTTGTAAATCATGTGTGCATTCTGTCTTAAATGTGCTTGTGAGCATCATTGGTCAATAAGTTGGTATGTGCATGTAGAAGTGGACGTAATTGGTGATTGCTGGCATAGTCATACTTGCTGCCATAACTGCCTAAATTCTTGAACCATTGCCATGTAATCCTTTGATTCAAAACCATTGCCAAATCTTGCTCTTTTGCTGTTTGTAAACCAAG
Organism: Lathyrus sativus; assembly: GCA_963859935.3. Classification (NCBI taxonomy): domain Eukaryota; kingdom Viridiplantae; phylum Streptophyta; class Magnoliopsida; order Fabales; family Fabaceae; genus Lathyrus; species Lathyrus sativus. Next base: position 625,911,557 of record OZ012741.1, on the reverse strand, counting down.
AGCATGTTTTGTTTGGTGCTAATTGTTATCTTGTACCAGTTGTTACTAAAAGTGTGATTTCTTGTTAGAATCTGTCTATGTTTACCACAATGGAGTTGTGACTTTCATTTTTAAGGCATGTTATCATTTGATATGTTGGTTTGGTATTGTAATAACCAAGGACTTGATGTCATGCTGTTTGATCTGTGCTCAACCTTTTAATCATGTCTGGTAGAATTTGTGTTGAGATCAACTTGTCATGGTACGAATTGTATGTGTGTGTGTAGGATTTATCATGTGTGTTTGGTTTTGACCAAAAGGAAGGCTCACTGCCAGTTTCTGTTTTGGACGTTTTCACCCCTTATGCTGTTATTTTGTTAAGTTTCTTGCAAGCTGTTTGGAATTCATGATTTGATGCATATGAGAATCATTTATGTATGTTGATTGAGTTGAATATGCATGCTGCATCATAAACTGTTCTTATTTTCCAAGATAGCATTTCAGGCACTTTTGTTCACATAGTTGCAACTTGCATGACAGATTCTGTTTGGAGTTGTTTTTGATTGATCTTTGCATCTAGAATCTATAGGTTATGTATTTGAAACTTGTGCATACCTTCACTTGGTCATAATTATTTCTGTTTTGAGTTGTAGCTTTCAAAATGCATATCCAAGATTTCCTTTGCAATTGCTATCGAATTTTAATTTATGCACCTTATCTGGAAAAACTAATAATGCCATTGTGTTCCTTATTAAATTTCACACAAGATAGACCTAAATTTTGTGAAAATTGGTTGAGTTTTGAAAGAGTTGTGATGTAACCGTTTTCATGCTATGCCTTGTTTTCTTGCTCATCTTGCCTTGCCCAGAAATGCTCACTTTTTCAAGTATATGTATTAATTGGGGTGGCATAATACACGGATGTATCGCCACCCCAGTGGTTATGCCTTGCTCTCATATTTGCCTTGCCATTGCCTTGACCTGGGTTCGATCAGTGTGGAGATCAACCCTTTTGTTTTTTTTCCATATTTTTCCATGTTTTCCATTTTACTCTTTTTCTCCTTCAGCTTGCACACGCGCGCCCTTAGTTGGTTTGGCCAGGTTTTGAGCTGGTATTCTTAAGGTGGTGGGTTCAACACCCACCAAGCGCACATCCTTATTTTTATCACTAAAATGTTTGTTTCTTTCTTTAAATTTCAAAATAACATAACTTCACCATTTTTTATCATTTGTGAATGATTCTTTTTGCATTGGTCTTTTATTTTTACATAGTTTCACATGGTATTTTAAAATCCTAGAATTTTCATTTTAGAAAACACTTTGCATTGAAAATTGTCATGTTTCTTTGTTAGGGTTTTTACCCTCCTTTACATTTCAAAATTGTTGTTTCTTTTAAGTTTAATTTTGCACTTGATGTGAGCATTTGTTTGTCAACCCTTTTGTGTATGAGATTGTAATTACGTTTGCTTGTAAGCATCATAATTGTTTCATTTGATTTCCATTTAGAATCCCAATGAAGTTTTTGAACTTCTCCCTTACAATTGTTGTGACATTGTTCGTTTAGGCATGATGCCTGTAAGTATACATGTCATCTTGTAAGCCCTATTGAAGCCTCATCTTTGTTAAGATCCCCTTCCATCTTTATTAAGATGTACCCCATTCTTTGTTAAGATATGCTTTGGTTTTCACCTTTCATTAAGTTTTGTAAGAACTTCCCCCTTTCTTGATATTGTAATATCTTGATACTTGCTTTGGTTGTGACCATCTATCTTGATTGAAATCATTAATATTGTAATACTTGCTTTGGTCGTGACCATTTATCGTGATTGAAATCATTGCTTGATATCGTAATATCTTAATGCTTGTTTTAGTTGTAACCATTTATCTTGATTGAAATCCTTGCTTATTGTAATATGCTTGTTTATTATTGGTTGTAACCATATCTCTTTATCTTCATCATGTGTGAATGCTTATGCTTTGTTAAGTTTACTTCTCCCAAGTGATGGAACTCTTTAGTTCTCATCCAAGTTGCCTCATCTTTTTCCTTCCAAAGGAAAGTCTCTCTGTTGACCCTTGGGTCATAGATAGCTCATTAAATCATAGGTCTGGATAGAACCTCTCCCTCCTTTTGGTTTGGATAGAACCAATAGGATTTAAATCATAGGTCTGGATAGTACCTTCCCCCTTTTGATCTGGATAGAACCAATAGGAGTTAAACTCATAGGTCTGGATAGAACCTTCTTCCCTCATTTGGTCTGGAAAGAACCAATTGATCCTTATTCTGTAGTTCGTGCCCAAACTACGACCGCTCTGATTTCTCATTTGATAATGAGAATACGTAGGCACAAGATGCGATATCTTGACGAGAAACCTTCCCCCTTCTTCCACCTTTTGGTCTGGATAGAACCAATTGGTCTTACAACATAGAGATAGGTAGAGTTTGTTAACTCTATGCAAGAATCATGGAGATGATTACTTACTCCCCTTCCTTGAGTGTTCAACATAGATCTAGAGAGTTTGGATAAGCTCTACACAAGCAGGGATATGTTTGTTCCCCTTGGAACCTTGATCATAATCAAGTGTTCTTTAACCCTAGTGAGGTGAACTACGATTGCTCTGATTCTATCCTAGTAAGGATACGTAGGCAGAGGACGCGATGTCTTTGCGAGCAAACTTAGAAATTATCCTTAGGTCTTAACCTACACATTTTACCCAATCCCAATTCATATCAAACATTTATCAAGCTTAGCATGCAAACAAACAAAAGGTTCCTGTAGAGTACTACATATGTTTAGGATGTGAAATACCTACCCTAGGCATAACCAACCCCGATCCCCGAATCTCTTAGCGTTGTTGTTACATCGCGCAAAAGGTTCTTTCTTTCTTTAGACCTTTCCTTTGGATAAATTAAAGTTCGGTTGTGAATTTAAGAATTAAAGATTCAAGTTAATCAATAGCTTGGTATCACGATTCTCACTGTAACATGTAGGATATATGGATTCTGACTATGCAGGTGATCAAGATGATATGAGGTCTACAATGGGGTATGTCTTTACTCTTGTGGGGGCCTATATGCTAGAAATTGTTAGGTCTTTGATTTTATGATTGACAACAACTTTGGTAAAAACATGTTTAATTTGGAAAAACATGTATCACAGCCAGATGTTGAGCAAGATGTCATGACATCTTGACCAACTGGTGAAGCAGAGTCTGTTCTTACTTTTCTTGACAAATGTTGTGACATGTTATACCAGAACATCAAAATAGTTCTACATTTTAAATCCTTGAAGATTTGATTTTAAAGTATGATATTCTGGATGATTTTAGTTCTCATACAGGCGCATCTAAGCAAGGATATTTTATGAACATTGCAAATTTGATTTGGTTTCATAAAAAGGACCTTAGAGACTTTTTAGTAAACTTTATATTTTGTTCGTATTATTATGCAGGAAATTAAGATAATGATTGAAAGTTAATTCATGATGATTTGCGCTTTAAGAAGCCTAAGCCTACAAGGTCTGAAGGTTATTTAAAGAAATGAGTTAAACCTATTGCAACTTGGACATTGGAAAATTAGGGAGAATTAGGATTAGTCGTGTCTTAGTGGTGTTTTAGGGTTTAATGTGTTTTATTTGTATGTCACTCTTGTATCAGGTTTGATGCATTGAGTTGACTGATTGTTCATTATTAATTGTTCATTCTAAAGCTTTTAAGCAAAAGTGTATTGTTCTTAGTTGAAGCTTTTAAGCAAAACTATGTATTGTCTTGGAAGTGTGTCACTTCTATTTTGGTGTTGTTGAATTGTCACTGGTTTATGATGGGTAGGAAGTGAGAGGGATTTCTCATATCTAGGGGTTCCTAGGTAGAAGTTAGCACGGGTAGTGATTAGGTGATAAGTTGTAAACAGGGGAGTTTAGCTTTGAACCAATACTATTATAGTAAATTTCCTTCCTGGCTTAGTAGCCCCCAGATGTAGGTGAGTTGCACCGAACTGGGTTAACAACTACTGGTGTTATTTATTCTTCTGCAATTTACCTTCTGCATTTAATTGTTTTCTGTCAGTAAATGATGTCTTAACATCTATCTTGAAATTGTGTTTTGGTGTTGGGACATCAGTCTTGACATGTGTCTTAAAATGCCAAAACTTCAATTGGCATCAGAGCAGGTCACCCTGTTCTGTTTTTGGGTGAGCTCCAGGGAGTGTGTATTCTGGTACTATGGACAAGGAAGGAGGAGGAAATGTTAATAGGCCCTCAGTCTTAGATGGCACTAACTATGACTATTGGAAGGAATGTACAGTGGATTTCTTAAAATCTATGGATAAAAAAACTTAAAAGGCTATCATCAAGGGTTGGGAGCACCCTATGGTTAAAGATAAAGATGCGAAGGAGACTTTGAAGCCAAAAGAGGACTGGACCAAGGAAGAAGATGAGACTGCTCTTTGAAACTCTAAAGCCCTGAATGCTCTATTCAATGGAGTTGACAAAAACATGTTTAGGTTGATCAACACCTGCGTTGTGGCTAAGGATGCTTGGGAAATTCTCAAGACAACTCATGAAGGCACATCTAAGGTGAAAATGTCTAGACTTCAGCTGCTTACACCAAATTTGGAAATCTAAAGATGATGGAGGATGAGAGTATTCATGACTTCCACATGAATGTTCTTGAAATAGCTAATGCCTTTAGTGCCTTGGGTGAAAAGATATCAGAAGAAAAGCTGGTTAGTAAGATTCTTAGGTCTCTCCCTAAGAAATTTAACATGAAGGACATAGCCATTGAAGAAGCCCAAAACATAAGCAGTATGAGAGTTGATGAGCTTGTGGGGTCACTTTAAACCTTTGAATTGGCTATTAGTGACAAGTTTAAGAAAAAGAACAAGAGCATAACTTTTGTATCTATTGCTGAAGATGAAGAGGGTCAGGCTGATGTGGATATTGAGGAAGGACTATCAAATACCATTGTATCACTTGGGAAACAATTTAATAGAATTCTGAAGAGAATGGATAGAAGGGGAGGACCAAATGTCAAGAACATCTCATCTGGCATGAATAATAACTATGATTCTCAAAAGAATAGCAGAAATGAAGAGAAGTCCAATCCAAGTAAAGGAATTTAATGTTATAATTGTGAAAGTTTTGGTAACATTAGGCTAGAGTATCCCATCTGTCTCAAGAAACAAAAAAAGGCTTATATGTATCTTGGCTGATGATGATGAGTTAGAAGATGAATCTAACATTGATATTGTCAAACTTGTAACTACTCTCTCTGGAGATGAGCAGATGAAGTAGAATCTTGTGATGGAAATGTCCTCTATGAAGATTTGGATGTGTCGTACAAGGACACTTGTGAAAAATGTGAAGAAAGTCTTAAGACAGAGAAAATCAGAGAAAGATCATAGCTGAATTGGAGAATGAGAAGAAGAAACTTCTATGTACTGTTTCTCATCTACAAAATGAGGTAACTCTCTTGAATTCTAAGCTTAATAACATGACAGACTCTTTAAGAAGGATGAAAAATGGACTTGATATTATGAAAGAGGATGGAGATACAAGAGGTAATTATCCATTTGATAATTAACAAAAGAAAAGGTCTATAGAAAAGTTATTTCCTTCTGAAAAGAAGAAAATGATCACCATGTCCAACCACATGTTACAACATCCTGGCAGACATGATGTAACTTCAACAAAATTCGATTCCTCAACTTGGAGGTGTCATTATTATGGTGAGTATGGTCATATAGATCCTTTTTGATATAAATTGTATGGAGATCAAAAATCTTTAGATCATTCCAAGACTAATCTAGTGAGCAAAAATAGAAGTGTTAAAGATAAGGAGGTTAACCTTATAGCTCATACTTCCTTGAGAGCTTCAATTAGAGAAGACTTGTACTTTGACAGTGGATGCTCTAGACATATGACAGGGGTTCAAAAATGGTTTATAGATATCAAATCTCATCATACGGGTTCTGTCAAGTTTGGTGATGGATTTAAAATAGAAATTAAAGGAGTGAGAAAATTGGTGTGTGCTGGTTCTCCTAATTTAGAAGATGTTCTTCTTGTGAAAGGATTAACTGCTAATATCTAATCTTATTAACATTAGTTAGATGTGTGATCAAGGTTTATTGGTCGTTTTCTCATAATCATAATGTTTGGTCAAAGATGAGAAAGATGATATTCTGATGAAGGGTATAAGGTCTAAAGACAATTGTTATCTGTGGGAACCTCAAATAACTGTTTATTCTTCCACATGTTTAAACAGCAAGGAGGATGAAGTTAAGTTATGGCACCATAAACTTAGATACCTTCACCTCAAAAGAATGAAGGAAATCATATCTGAAGGAGTCATCAGAGGAATTCCAGAACTCAAGATTAAAAAAGGGAAAGTCTGTGGTGAGTGTGAAATTAGGAAGAAAACCATGATGTCACACACAATGCTGTAACATCAGACAACTTCTAGAGTGCTGGAACTTCTCTTTATGGAGTCAATGAAACCAATGCAGACAAAAAACCTGGGTGGAAAGAGGTATGTCTATGTGGTTATAGATGATTTTTTAGGGTTTACATAAGTAAACTTTCTTAAGGAAAAATCAGACACCTTTGGAGTCTTTAAAGAATTATGTCAAAATGTTCAAAAGGAGCAAAAAGGTAAGATTGTCAAGAGTATAAGCTATCATGACAAGGAGTTTGAGGATGCTAAATTCTCTAAAATTTATGCCTTTGAAGATATCAGTTATGGATTTTCTTCTCAATAAGATGGAATTATTTAGCAAAATACTAGGGATATACAAGAGTCAGCTAGAGTCATGCTTCATGATAAGCAATTTCCATATCACTTTTGGGACGAGGCTATGAACACTGCATGTTATATTCATAATAGGGTCACTTTGCGAGAGGGCACTTCAATCACTTTCTATGAGCTATGGAAAGGAATGAAGCCTACAGTGAAATACTTCCATATTTTTAAAAGCAAATGCTATGTTCTGACTGACAAAGACCAAAAGGGTAAGATGGATCCCAGAAGAGATGAAGGGATATTTATGGGTTACCCTTCAAGCAGCAGAGCTTATAGAATCTTTAACTCCAAAATTAGAATGACAATAGAATCTATCAGTGTGGTGATTGATGATTCAGTTACAGAAAAAAGGATGGATGTTGAGGACAATGTTGGACCATCCTCTGTGCAAACTAGTGAGGCAGGAAAAGAGGAAAGTTGTAACTTCACTGGCATTGTGTCAAATAACTCTCAAATTACTACATGTCTCTCTATTAGATTTTATATAGAACAATCCAAGGAAATCATTGGAAGACACCCTAATGAAAGGGACATCACTAAATCTACAAAGGTAATATCAAACTCATGTCTTGTCTTCAAACTTGAATCAAGGATGAGTTCTATTGTTCAAAAGAAGAAGATCTTGAATTGCATAATTGGAATAAGGGATTGTGGTATGCATTACTCATACAACACAAATGACATGCTGAAAGAACTATGTAAGGTAGAATGGGTTAGTGATATGTATGGTTGTTTATCTCCAACAAACAGTCAGATTACCTGCATCAATAAGAAGAAAGTATGTGATTCTTGGTGGACCGTTGTAGCTAAAAGAGGTGAGACCAGAAGAGGTTGCTCTCAACTAGTGTGGATGAAACAGATGTTGAAGAAATATAATGTCAAGCAGGATGTCATGACATTACATTGTGAAGATTTGAATGTTATCAGATATCTTATTCAACATGGCTGGAACAAGAACCTTGATAGTCATAATCAACTAATCAGGAATCTTGTTGAAGGCAAGGTTGTTATTTTAGAGCATATGGACACTAAGGAACAACATACTATTATGTTTACTAAAGCCTTATATGAAAATCAATTTGAGAACATAAGCAGTAGGCTATGCACTTGCTCTATTAAGGATTTATAGTAATTACAGGTGTGGAGGAATGTAACAGATACTGTATCTTTCCCCTATTCTCTGAGGAATGATAAGCCTAAGCAAGTTGCCATTGTTAAGGGATGGAACAAAATATCTTTGCAAGATATAAGGGCTGGTTTGAAGAAGACATATTATAAGGCTGTGGCAAGGGTGTTCAGTGTCAACACTCCTAAAATATGTGACATCTACAAGAAGTGCAAAAGGATCTTTTACAGGGGCAAGAGGTGGAAGATCACCTGAAGATGATCAAGAATGACTTTGCTTCTGCTAAGGAGAGACTAATCTATTATTGATGCTTGCTATATGCAACTATTTAGGGTGAACATGATTGTCTGTCATGCTTGTTTGTGCTTGAGGGATTTTTTTTTGGTGCTGCTACTACTGATGTGGTATGTGTGGCATGATGTCATACCAGATGTTCTGACATTTTTCCTGATATGTTTATTTGTGAGGCTTATGTTTTCTTCTAATGCACGTGCCTCTGATGTGTGAACTTGGATAGTTTATGGTTTGGATTTTATGGTGATTTGAATTTTCTCTTGATGGGGGAGTATTAGTTATGTGTGACAGGGGAAGTAATGGACCTGTATGAGGTGATGTGTTGAAGTTGTGTTGATGTGATGTCAGACCACATGTCTTGACATTTGATCTCTAAAGATTTCTAGAGTTTGAAAGAGTTGTAATCTCTGATGACTTGTAGCTGCATTTCATCTCTGATATCTTTCTGCTTGCAATTTGTATAAAGTTTACATGTTTTTCATGTAGGTTGTGTTTTGTGTTTGTGGTTTTATTCCTCTTCTCCATATTTATTGTGCAAATGTTCTTTTAGCCAAAATTTACCAAAGTGGGAGATTGTTATGTTTGTGATTTTATGATTGGCAACAATTTTGGTAAAACATGTTTAATTTGAAAAAACATGTATCACAACCAAATGTTGAGCAAGATGTCATGACATCGTGACCAACTGGTACAACAGAGTCTACTGTTACTTTTCTTGATAGATGTTGTGACATGTTATACCAGAACATCAGAACAGTTCTGTATTTTCAATCCTTGAAGATTTGATTTTAAAATATAAGATTCTGGATGATTTTAGTTCTCATACAGGCGCAGCTAAGCAAGGATATTTTAGGAACATTGTAAATTTGATTTGGTTTCATAAAAATAATCTTTGATACTTTTTAGGAAACTTTGTATTTTGTTCTTATTATTGTGCATAAAATTATGCTAATGATTGAAAGTTGATTCCTGTTGATTTGCGCTTCAAGAAGCCCAAGCCCACGAGGTCTAAAGGTTATTTAAAGAAAGGAGCTAAACATGTTGCAACTTGGACATTGGAAAATATGGGAGAATTAGGATTAGTCATGTCTTGGTGGTGGTTTAGGGTTTAATGTGTTTTTTTATGTCTCTCTTGTATCAAGTTTTGATGCATTGAGTTGACTGATTGTTCATTGTTAATTGTTCACTCTAAAGCTTTTAAGTAAAAGTGTATTGTTCTTAGTTGAAGTTTTTATATAAAACTAAGAATTGTCTTGGAAGTGTGTAACTTCTATTTTGGTGTTGTTGAATTGTCACTAGTTTGTGACTGGTAGGAAGTGAGAGGGGTTTCTCATATCTAAGAGTTACTAGGTAGAAGTTAGCACGGGTAGTGATTAGGTAATAATTTTTAAACGAGGGAGTTTAGCTTTGAACTAATACTACTATAGTAGATTTCCTTCTTGGCTTGGTAGCCTCCAGATGTAGGTGAGTTGCACCGAACTGGGTTAACAACTACTGGTGTTATTTATTCTTCTTCAATTTACCTTCTACATTTAATTGTTTTCTGTCAGCAGATGATATCTTAACATCTGTCTTGAAATTGTGTTTTGGTGTTGGGACATCAGTCTTGACATCTGCCTTAAAGTGCCCGAATTTCAGAAATCATCATCTCAATTCATAGTAGCAATGTCTACAACTGAGGCAAAACACATGGTTGTGAAGGAAGCATTATAGTTTACAGGTTTAGTGAAAGAGTTGGATGTTGAGCAAGGTGGAGTTCAGTTGCATTGTGATAATTAAAGTGTTATTTATTTTGAAAACAATCAGGTGTATCATGCTAGGACTAAGTATATTGATGTGAGGTTACACAAAATCAGAGAGTTGTTGGCACCCAGATAGATATTACTTCAAAAGGTTCACACCTCAGAGAATGCAGCTGATATATTGACCAAGTTCAAACAATGTTTGGACTTATTACATATTTCTCTAGGACGAATCGTTAAGCAAGAAGTCTTCATATGGGTTTGATATTCGTCAAAGTGGATATTGTTGAATATGACTCATATTGTTGACATAATTATGGGTTGTTGAGATAACTATGGATTGTTGAGAGTATAACTCATATTGTTGATACATTTATGAGTTGTTGAGATAACTATAGGTTATTGAGAATATAGCTCATATTGTTGTTGAGATAATTATTGGTAGAGATAATTGTTTGTTGAGGGAAACTAGGAATTAGGGTTTTAGATAATCTAAAACCTCATATTATACATATGGCTTGCAACTTTGTAATCTGTATATATTTTATAAGACACATAAAAAGAGCTATAACTACTCTATAGTCGCAGACGTAAGTAATTTACCGAGTTGCGTGAACAAAACTTTGGTGTGTTTCTATTTACTCTAATTTATATTCGCATTTCTGTTCTAACATTGTAAAACTAACAATCTAGTTCTTTACTCATACACTTTATAAAAAAACTATTATTTTTTATTAACGTACTCGTACTTTAATTATTTGTAAATGTCGTATTTCGTACCAATACCGATATCCTCCATACCCATACATATGGGTCATAACATATTTAGATTTATAGGAAATTCAAACTCATTTTTTCTTTTGAAATTTTTACAATCTCTTTAGACACTATTATATATACACTTTCTTTAAATCAATAAAAATTAAACATAAGTCTTGTGGATTCATCTGATACTACTGTATTAAATAGATTGATCGTTTTTATATTTAACCTCCCACACTTAATACCAAATTAATTATCTGAAACTTAAATCTCCTTTCCTAGTTGGTGTTTAATCACTTTTATCCTAAAAAAATGAATTGACAGTTAGACTTATCCACTTGCTCTGCATGTGATCTACAAGTGTCTTTAATAATTAAATAACACTGTAGGTGGCAAGGTTCACTGTCTTTTTCAATGTTAGTGACATATATTGAGGACAGACATGAAGTGATCAATATTTAATTTTGTTTCTCCCTATCGCAAGGCCCCTATGTGCTCCACATAGTGGTAGACATAGTACATTATGATGTCACATAGAATGCATGAATCTGTTTTGCCATTTTATATTTCCTTGCACTTGTCGATATTTAATTATTCATCATAAATTTTAATTTATTTTCATATTCATTAACACAAACTTGATTGATCAGTAGTAACAACAGCTACATGGTACTGCACTTATCAAAGTGTTGAACCATATAGTTCTCCATGAATTCATTTGTGAACGAAGTTTTTTTAGCCATGACATAATAGAACCTTAAAACATAGCCAAAAAAAAAAGTTTTAGATAAATGTATTTCTGAAAACCAATCGACTTGTGCATTACATAGATCTATTCTTAATAATATTACGACTGCTATTGAAGTGGTTCATCATATAAATTATAAAATGAGTGGCATAGTTGGAGAGGTGGCTCTTAAACTCGATATTAACAAAACTTATGACTGACTGAAATTATCTCAAGGAAGTTCTTACACCGATGGGTTAAAAGTCTGAAATGGATAGGATAGATTATGCTTTGTGTGAAAATTATGGATTATACTATAATTGTGAATGATTGATGTATGACATATTGTTCTAGAACATGGTTTAAGGCAAGGTGATTCTTTACTTCTGTATATTTTTATTCTGCATTCTGAATTTTTCTCGGCACTCATTAAACACGCTGAAGATATGGAGGATTATACACGTCATTAAAATTTGTAAGAATGCTTCAATCATATCTCATCTTTTGTTTGTTGATGATGGTTTCTATTTCTTTCGAGCGGGTGTGAATGAAGCAAATGTGTTGAAAAATATTTTTGCCACATATGAAGAAATCTCAGGACAAACCATTAATCTTCAAAAATTAAAAATATTTTGTAGCAGAAATGTCACTAATAATGTAAATGGCGAGGTAGCTAATATTATAAGGGTTCAAGAAGTTTTAGAAACTAGCAATTATATCGGCCTATCGTCCATAATTTAAAGAACTAGAAAAACCACTTTCTAGTTTATTAAGCAAGTAGTTTGGAAAAAGATAATTTTTTTTAGTAGTAAATGTCTTTCTCAGATTGGGAAGGAGATTCTTATTAAATTTTTTCTTCAACCAATTTCTTCTTTTAGCTGCCATCATTCTTAAGTGACGAAATTGAGTAAATGATAAACTCCTTTTGGTGGGGGTATTATAGGGTTCAGGCTTAGGGTATTTATTGATTGTCTTGAGATCGTTTGTCTATGCATAAGAATGATAGAGGTATGTGTTAGAACACAAATTGGTTCTTAATATATCTCAATGTTTTAATGATAACATTAATGAAATTTTGTATAGAGAAAATATATACTCTAATTTTGTTCAAGTGTTTTTGTTTCAGATATCAAATAAATATTCATCTCAAGACAAAAAGAATTCCTTTGAACATTATATAACACAAAGCTCTGAGCGTAGAAAGCGCAACACAGAAGACTCTGAACAAAGCTACAGAAGACTCTGAAGCGCTACCTATAGAAGACTCTAAGCGCAGAGTATAAAGAGTCAGTATATTCAGAAGACTCTGTGAGAACTCAACGCTGCAACCTACAGAGGCTCTGAGAATCAAGTCAACTCTGATCATTCCTTCACGCTAAGTGTAACGCCCCGATACTGATTTCCTTTATTTTGAGTCCTTTTAATTTAATTGATTGAATTATTATTTTAAATATAGGATTTATGTGTTTAATATGTTATGTGTACATATTATGCTATTTTCTCTTTTTAACGATTTTGAGTGTTTCGGGTAAAATAGGCCGAAGGGTATTTTGGGCCTTAGTAATTATGTTAAGTGGATAATTTTATGAGAATTGATTGAGTAGTGAGTGGAAAGAATTTGAGAGGAAGGAAATAGAATTATGAGATAAGAGAGGAAAAGAGAAAATATAGTAAGATAGAAAGAGAAAAGAAGAGAAAGAAAGAGGAAATGAAGAGAAAAGGAGAGGAAAACCTAGAACTTCAAGAAATCATCACCAAAGCTTTCGATTGATCGGGTAAGGGTGTGAAACTTTATTATTCTATCAATGTGTATAATCATGTATGATTTTGTTGGATTGTTTTGGATTGTTGGTAGTTTTTCTACACTTTCCATTTTAGGTTGAATTTGGTTTAATCGAAAGGAATCGTTGTTTAACGGTTAGAATCGTGATTAGATGATGTAGGTTAGACGATATATGTTAAACTAAGGCTTCTGGAACAACTTTGGATTTAATCGGGTAATTTTGGTGAGTTTGGAGGTGCTGGAGCAGAACTGAATGTTGTTGTTCGCAGGCGACTCACTAGCAGCTCGCTAGGCGAGCACGCAGCGAACGCTCGCTAGCAGCTCGCTAGGCGAGCGTGCAGCGAACGGTCCCAGACTTGGGACAGTGAGATCCTGATGTCCCTCGCTGGCAGCGAAGGGAGTAGCGAGGAGCTCGCTGGAGGTTCGTTGTGGCGAACGAGGTCTGTAGCCTCTATTCTTGCTCGCTAGCAGTTCGCTAGGCGAGGAGGTAGCGAACGCTCGCTAGCAGCTCGCTAGGCGAGCGTGTAGCGAACGTAGCAGGATGAATTTTCCCTGTTGCGTGGTGCTGTCGTGGCTTGGGGTTCGGTTGCGATTGACCCTTCTTTGATTTAATAGCTTATATGCTGGTTTGTGATGTGTTGTGGGTAGCCGTATGGCGTGAATCCTAGATTATGAATTGTGGTCGTTTGGGCAATTATGTGCATCGTTTAGCTTGATTAAAAATCTATGATGTTTGCATGAATATATGCGATGAATGTGTAGAATGCATGAGTATGTTTGTAAACATGTGTCCGTTTCAAGAGTGTCATGAGTCATGTTGCATGTGAAGCATCATGGTATGCATTCTTGTGTCGATTGATTCCTCGGTGAATCTACAGAACCTCGTGTGCCCTTGTGGGGTGTGAGCGATGGTTAATTATTGATCCCTCGGTGGATCTGCAGAACCTCGTATGTTGTGATGGTTATTTTGATTCCGCGTAGAATCTGCAGAACCTCGTGTGCCCATGTGGGGTGTGAGCGATGGTTATTTGGTTCTTCAATTGAACCTGTTGAAATGAGTCGGTACCGTATTTGCATCTGCATAGAGTCGTGTGTCGGTCTCTATGAGTTGCATGTTGACATCTTGCATGGTGTATGGTGAATAAACATAATTGTAAATGTTTATATGAATTGTTGATGATTGGCATGATTGGTATGCTTGAAGACACATGTATGTGTGAATATATGTATATGTATGTTTTGTGTGTTTATGAACTGATATAAACATTGTTGACGCATATTGTATATGCATGGTGTTCTATTTGTAAATAGATAATGTGAATACATTGCGATATACGGTATGACGAGGTGAGTTGCGGTGAGAATGCGAAAGACGTATATTGGATATTATGTATATATATGTTTATATGCATTGTTATTATGATATCGTTTCTCACCCTTCTGTTGTTTCTTTTAATGCTCTATGAGGCATTGTAGATTAGATTGCTGGAGGTATTTTTGTGAAGCGCGGCTTCTTCCCTTTTTGGTCGGTCGGCTCTGATATGTAGCACCGGGTAGATAGGAATTATTTTGATTTTTTTTGTGATACATCTGTGTATGTATCTGCTGACGATATGTTTGTAAGCATGATGAATGATAACTGTATATGTGAACATACGTTTTGGAGAATTATGGAATATTTGGATATTTCCGCCTTGTTCTAAATATTTCTTGTGGGTGCTACCCTGTTGTTGCATATCCGTTTGAGCAGGTGTTGTATGTGTTGGAATTTTTATGATAATATGATATTTCCCTTTTATGCCACGTTGCAAATGTACTCTAATGAAATTTTGAATTTGTGCCTAAATGATTTAATTGTTTATTTTGGGGGTATAGAAAGGGGGTGTTACATTAAGTGGTATCAGAGCCAGTGTTGAGTCAGTTGTATCTGTCTCGCTGTTTTGTTGGTTGAACAGTTGTTTGACCTTGTTGTTATTTTTGGGAATAATCGGAATATGGCTGGTCGTAATGACAACGTTATGGTTGCGGCATTTGAGGCTATGGCTCGAGCGGTGCAGGGTGCGTCGAATGTGAATGCTAACGATGAGTTTAGAAAGAATCAGCCGCCGGTTTTCAAAGGAAGGTTTGATCCGGACGGTGCTCAGATTTGGCTGAAGGAGATCGAGAGGATCTTCAGAGTTATGAATTGCGCTGAGGGGAACAAGGTGAGACTTGGATCTCACATGCTGAGAGAAGAAGCCGATGACTGGTGGGTCGACATAAGACAAATTCTTGAAGTTGATGATGAGGAAATAACTTGGGATTTGTTCCGCACTGAATTTTTGAGGAAGTATTATCCGGAGAGTGTGAAGGGAAAGAAGGAAATGGAGTTTCTAGAATTGAAACAAGGGAACATGTCCGTGGTTGACTACACGGCTAAGTTCACGGAGTTGGTGAAGTTCCATCCTCACTATGATGCGGTGACGGCGGAATTTTCCAAGTGCACTAAGTATGAGAATGGCTTGTGTCCTGAGATCAAGCAAGCGGTGGATTATCAGAGGATTCGAAGATTTTCGGACTTGACCGAATGCTGCAGGATCTTTGAAGAAGATGGTAGAGCTCGTTCTACTCACTATAAGAGTTTAAATGAGAAGAAAGGAAAGCAACCGGTAAGGAGTGGACCTTATGTGACGCCTGCTGATAGAGGCAAGCATAGGGAACACTTTGTTAAGAGACCCGGTGGTGGAAGTTCTGGTCCCATTAAGTGCTATAGGTGCGGCGAAGTGGGGCACAAATCTTTTGAGTGTAAGTAGGCTGGGGAAAAGTGTGCTAACTGTGGTGGTCTCCGTCATGCTACAACTAAATGTAGAAGGAATGTGATTAAGTGTTTTAACTGTGGGGAGGTTGGTCATATTAGTACAAAGTGTACTAAGGCAAAGCAAGCTCCGTCAAGCGGGAAGGCATTTGCATTAGCAGGTGCAGACACTACTAATGCGGATCGGTTGATTAAAGGTACATGCTTTATTAATAATATGCCTTTAGTTGCTATTATTGATACCGGAGCGACTCATTAAAATACTTCTCCAGAAAAGTTTCTCTAAACAAATCCCACGAAATCACAATATCATCTTCCTCAAATCTTTGGCGAGTATTACCCCACCAATCTTCAGCTTCTCCTTCGAGCATATGAGTCCCAAACTGCACCTTCTGTGCATCCGAGCAATTCATAACTCGAAAAATCTTTTCCACAGCTTTCAACCAAATTTGTGCCTTGTCCGGTTCATGAGTTCCCTTGAAGACCGGAGGGTTATTCTTTTGGAATTTCCCCAAAGCACGGAATCCATCATCAGCATGATTCCTCACATTCACATTGGTCGGAGGATTCTGCCCAATTGCCCCCGCCAATCTCGTCAATGCCTCCGCAATCGCTTCGTCGTTCCTTCCTGCAACCATCTTACTAATTCCAACCACAGAACCACGTAAGAACAACCAATATTGATAATGCAACACACGCATATCAATAACACACAGGAAAAACACTCTAACAACTTGGCCGGACGGACCAACCAGGCTCTGATACCACTATTGTAACACCCCATTCTATACCCCAAATAAATGCATATAAAACAATTAAGCACATACAAATTCATCAGAGTAAAAATTTTAGGATAAGGTATAAAGGAAGAATGTCACAACTTTACCAATAAAACATTTTCACATTTTTGCTCCATAAAAATATGTAACATTTTCGTAGTTTTAGAAATCACATTTCAACATTTAATTTAAGCGGAAGATAACATCATTTAATCAGTTCCAAAATATTAATTTAAATGCACATAAGTCATCCAGATTAGTACATCATATCAGTTAGATTACAAAACCCCATCAGCTGATACATCGCAATGTATCACAAAAGAATGACTATACTAGTCTAACTACCCGGTGTTACATATCAGAGCAACAGACTCAAAAGAATGAAGACTAATCTTCACAAAAGGACTCCAACAGCCTAATCTGCAATGCCTCATAGAGCATTATAAAACAGCAGAAGGGTGAGAAATATAACCATAATAATCAAGGCATGAGATTATATATATACAGGTAATCAATACAAGTTCCACTCCGTATTTCTCACCACAATTCATTCTCTTAGTCATATATATTTACCACACATATATAGACAAACACGGATATTCACAAAGCATTCCCACATCATGCATACTCTCACAATTTCACAATCTCATCATTCATACATAAGCATCACTTCATGCATATGTCATATATTAATGTGACTCAACAACTCAATGCAACTCATGCAATGCGGTACCGACTCTCGTTATCTTTTTTCGGTTTTTACATTAAACCGGGTCCACACTTCTAGACCGATAACCACAAAGGCCTGTCCTCTAAGCCTTCAAACCCACACTTCTAGGTTTGGGACAAGCCACTAGTTTCCACGAAACTAACAGACATTGCCTCTTGACTAAATGATGCATGTACAATCAACCACAACAAATGCACTTAAGACCGACATCTTAATCTCATGCATTCGAATAATTCACCCCTTCGAGAATTTCATCATGATTGCACATACAACATATATCAAACATTTATCAATGTATTCATTTCACACATCATCATATTCAACAACAATGCACACATATCACATATGTTCCCATGCATTCACACCACAATCGCATACATATATGCACTCACAATTCATTAGACGATACACATACATTTCTCATTGTATTCCCATGTATCTCTAATTATCACAATCAATCAAGGTATTCTCATTACAATACCAATCATACCATTATAAGTTATGCACACATATTCAAAATGTTCTCATGCATACTCATTACATAATTGTACTCAACAATCAAACATCCACAACTCATCAATTAATACACACATAATCATCATTATGTTCTCATGTATTTTAACCGATTACAATTAATCATTTATATCACAACTCTAGGATTCACGCCCGGAGGCTACCCACAGCACATGTTATCATAATAGTTCACATACTCATTCATAACATAGAAGTATTAACATATGCGAATCAACCAAACAATCACCATTTGGATAACACAGCAAAGAAAATATACTGTCACATTCGCCTTCATTCGCCTGGCGAACCCCCGCAGTGAACCTTCTCCTGGCCTTCGCCTGGCGAACTCCCTCAGCGAACACTCGCTAGGCTTCGCCTGGCGAGACTTCCCAGCGAGCCCAAGTCAGTAGCTACTGACTTCATTCGCCACCATTCGTCAGCACCTTCGCTGGGCGAACCTTCGCTATCCACCTTCGCCTGGCGAACCCACCAGCGAAGTCCACTGGGACTTAAATATAATTACTCGCCAACATTCGCTAGGCTTCGCCTGGCGAAGCTTCGCCTTCGCTCGCTTGGCGAGAGCCAGCGAACCTGCGCAGAACAGAACCCTATTCTGTTCCACCTCCACCATCCACCATCATCCAACTTCTCACACAACAAAATCAGTACAAACAGCATCAACACATGTTACCCGACTATTCTACGGCATTATTGCTCAGTTTCAACCGATTAAATCATCAATCTACCGATTATCCAACATTTGCCCTAATTGGAAAGTGATGAAAACTCTACCAAAACCTCAACCCAACATACATAACATCATACAATGATCAAATAGAAACATTTCTCACCCTTACCTCGATTTAATCGGAGCTTTGATGTTGGTTCTTGATGATTTCCACTTTTCCTCTTCTTCTCTTCTCTTTCTCTCCTTTCTTCTTCTTTCCTCTTTCTTTCCAAAATGTTTTCTAACTTTCTTTTCTTTTCTTTCCCTCTTATATAATTCCTTTATTTTCCTTCCTTCCAATTTCCTTCTCAATTCTCTATTAATCCCAATAAAATTAATTTCCAACATTAATAAAATCCCACTAAATAAATTAATTACTACAATTAATTATTTAATGAAATTTGGGCTGTTACAACTCTCCCCCACTTTAGGAATTTTCGTCCTCGAAAATGTTACCTGATTCAAACAGTTCTGGATAAGACTCCTTCATCCGACTCTCAAGCTCCCAAGTAACATTTCCACCAGCCGGTCCTCCCCAAGCGACCTTCACCAAAGCAATCTCTTTACCTCGAAGCTGCTTCAATTTCCGATCCTCAATCCGCATAGGTGAACAGTCAGGTTATCTCTCACCTGCACATCATCTACTTGGACTACATGAGACGGATCCGCAATGTATTTCCTCAACTGAGATACATGGAATACGTCGTGAAGATTAGCAAGCGACGGTGGTAAAGCCACACGATAGGCCACTTCTCCTATCCTTTGCAAAATCTGATAAGGACCAATGAAACGCGGCGACAACTTGCGCGACTTCAGTGCCCTACCAACACCTGTCATCGGAGTGACTCGAAGAAACATATGATCTCCCTCTTGAAATTCAAGTGCCTTCCTCCTCTTGTCATAATAACTCTTCTGACGACTCTGAGTAATTCTCATCTTCTCTTGAATCATCTTGATCTTTTCAGTAGTCTGTTGAACTAACTCGGGTCCAACAACAGAACTTTCTCCGGACTCGAACCAACACAATGGTGTCCTACACCGCCTACCATACAACGCCTCAAATGGTGCCATACCAATACTCGAATGAAAACTGTTGTTGTAGGTAAACTCAATCAAAGGCAAGTAGCTGTCCCAAGCTCCTCCTTTTTCCAATACACAAGCTCTCAAAAGGTCTTCAAGCGACTGAATCGTCCTCTCCGTCTGACCATCAGTCTGCGGATGATAAGCTGAACTCAAACGCAACTTAGTACCCAAAGCACTCTGCAGGCTTTCCCAAAATCTCGAAGTAAACCGCGGATCTCTATCCGAAACAATACTTAGCGGAATACCATGCAGACACACAACCTTCTGAATATACAACTTAGCCAACTTCTCCAAAGGGTAATCCATACACATAGGAATAAAGTGAGCAGATTTAGTCAACCTATCCACGATAACCCAAATGGCCTCAAAATTACTCGGCGTCCTCGGCAAACCCGATACAAAATCCATGGAGATACTATCCCATTTCCACTCAGGAATAAACAACGGCTTCATCAACCCCGATGGCTTCTGATGCTCAATCTTTGACTTCTGGCAAGTCAAACAAGAATACACAAATTCCGCGATATCCTTCTTCATACTAGGCCACCAAAATACTTTCCTCAAATCCTGATACATCTTAGTAGCACCCGGATGAATACTCAATCCGCTACGATGTCCTTCCTCAAGGATGCTCTTTTTCATCTCAACAACATTCGGAACACAAACTCGATCCCGACATCTCATAATACCATTCTCATCAATCCGAAAATCACCACCTTGGCCTTGGTTGATTAAAGTCAACCGATCAACTAAGCTCAAATCCGATTTCTGTCCTTCTCGAATTTCGTCCAAAATACCACTCGTAAGCTTTAACATACCCAACTTAAATCCAAAAGAAGTTCTCTCACATACCAAACTCAAATCTCGAAATTGCTCGACCAATTCTAACTCTTTCACCATCAATGCCGACATATGCAATGATTTCCGACTTAATGCATCCGCTACTACATTCGCTTTACCCGGATGGTAGTTCAAGCCAAAATCAAAATCCTTCAAAAGTTCAAGCCATCTTCTTTGTCTTGCATTCAATTCCTTTTGATCAAAAAGATACCTCAAACTCTTGTGGTCACTAAACACTTCAAACCTCGCACCAAACAAATAATGCCTCCAAAGTTTCAACACGAACACAACGGCGGCCAACTCTAAGTCATGCGTCGGATAATTCTTCTCATGCACTTTGAGTTGTCTCGAAGCATAAGCCACAACTTGATTATTCTGCATCAACACACCTCCTAAACCCATCAAGGAAGCATCACAATACACAACGAATGGTTCTTCTGGATTTGGCAGAATCAAAACAGGAGCTGTCGTCAACCTTCGCTTTAGTTCTTGAAAACTCGCTTCACACTTGGCGTCCCAAACATAGGCTTGACCTTTCCTAGTCAACTGCGTCAACGGCAACGATAACTTAGCGAATCCTTCAATAAACTTCCGATAATAACCGGCTAAACCAAGAAAACTTTTGATCTCAAAAACTGACTTCGGAGTCTCCCATTGCGACACCGCTTCAACCTTCGACGGATCAACCGCAACACCACTACTAGAAATCACATGACCAAGGAAACTAACTTCCTTCAACCAAAATTCACACTTAGAAAGCTTCGCGAACAACTGCTTCTCTCTCAACACAGTTAACACAATCTTCAGATGCTCGGCATGCTCTTCTTCGCTCTTCGAATAAACCAAGATGTCGTCAATAAACACAACCACAAACGTATCCAAATACGGATGGAAAATCCTATTCATGTACTCCATAAATACACCTGGTGCATTAGTCACACCAAATGGCATCACGGAATACTCATAGTGTCCATACCTTGTCCGAAAGGCTGTCTTCTGAATATCCTCAGCTTTCACACGGATCTGATGATACCCAGATCTCAAATCAATCTTGCTGAACACGCTTGCACCAACCAACTGATCCATCAGATCATCAATCCTTGGAAGTGGATACTTATTCTTAATAGTCACCATGTTCAACTGTCTGTAATCCACACAGAGCCTTATAGAACCCTCTTTCTTCTTAACCAACAACACCGGTGCACCCCACGGTGACACGCTCGGACGAATAAACCTCTTTTCAAGCAAATCCTCAAGTTGACTCTTCAACTCTCTTAACTCCGAGGCCGACATACGATATGGAGCCATCGATATCGGACTAGTTCCAGGAATCAAATCCATCGAAAACTCCACTTCTCGCTCCGGCGGTAAATCCTTTATCTTTTCAGGGAATACTTCCGGAAAATCTCTAACAATGGGCACAACATCAATCTCTTCACTTTCACTAGTCCTCAAAGTTTCCATAAGCATAAATACCTTAGCCCCATCTTGTACCGATTCCTTCACTTGTCTCCTCGTCATAAACAAATCCCTTTCAACTTCCGAATCGGGAAAAATAACCGTTTTGTCAAAACAGTTAATATACACACGATTGAATTTTAACCAATTCATTCCAAGAATGACATCAAGTTGATCCAAATGAAGACACACTAAATCAATCCCAAAATCTCTACCAAAAATACTCAACGGGCAATTCAAGCAAACATACGGTGTAGTTACCGAACCCATAGCAGGAGTATCAGCCACCAATCACAGACAACTCAAGATTCAACCTTCTAACACAATCCAAAGAAATAAAATAATGCGTAGCTCCGGTATCAATTATAGCGATCAAAGGTATACCATTAATAAAACACGTACCTCGGATCAATCGATCGTCGCTAGCAGTCTCAGATCCAGATAGAGCAAACACTTTCCCGCTCCCTTGATTCTTCTTCGGCTTATCGCACTTGGTACTGATGTGCCCTCGCTCACCACAGTTATAGCAAGTAACACCCGCACCACTTCTACACTCTAGAGCCTTGTGGCCTGGCTTGCCACACTTAAAACACCTCGGTTCAACACTTTTGCACTCCGGAGCACGATGCCCCGCTTCACCACAAGTGTAACACCTAACCGGGGTAGAAACTCCCCCACTTGGCTTCTTGCCAAAACCAACCTTTTGTTTCCCCTTATCCGCAGGAGTTACGTAAGGTTTTCCCCTGAACTGTCCTTTTCCTTTCTTATCACTTAGACTCTTGTAGTGGCTGGACCTAGCCCTACTGTCTTCGTCATAAATTCTACTCTTGTTAACCAACTCAGAAAACCGTCTGATTTCCTGGTACCCAATAGCTTGTCTAATCTCGGGTCTCAAACCATTCACAAACTTGAGGCACTTAGACCTCTCAGCATTACCAGTATTATAGTGAGGACAAAATTTGATCAACTCCTCAAATTTCGCCGCATACTCAGCAACCGTCGAATTACCTTGCTTTAACTCAAGAAATTCGATCTCTTTCTTCCCCCACACATCCTCTGGAAAATACTTCTCCAGAAAAGTTTCTCTAAACAAATCCCACGAAATCACAATATCATCTTCCTCAAATCTTTGGCGAGTATTACCCCACCAATCTCCAGCTTCTCCTTCGAGCATATGAGTCCCAAACTGCACCTTCTGTGCATCCGAGCAATTCATAACTCGAAAAATCTTTTCCACAGCTTTCAACCAAATTTGTGCCTTGTCCGGTTCATGAGTTCCCTTGAAGAACGGAGGGTTATTCTTTTGGAATTTCCCCAAAGCACGGAATTCATCATCAGCATGATTCCTCACATTCACATTGGCCGGAGGATTCTGCCCAATTGCCCCCGCCAATCTCGTCAATGCCTCCGCAATCACTTCGTCGTTCCTTCCTGCAACCATCTTACTAATTCCAACCACAGAACCACGTAAGAACAACCAATATTGATAATGCAACACACGCATATCAATAACTCACAGGAAAAACACTCTAACAACTTGGCCGGACGGACCAACCAGGCTCTGATACCACTATTGTAACACCTCCTTCTATACCCCAAATAAATGCATATAAAACAATTAAGCACATACAAATTCATCAGAGTAAAAATTTTAGGATAAGGTATAAAGGAAGAATGTCACAACTTTACCAATAAAACATTTTCACATTTTTGCTCCATAAAAATATGTAACATTTTCGTAGTTTTAGAAATCACATTTCATCATTTAATTTAAGCGGAAGATAACATCATTTAATCAGTTCCAAAATATTAATTTAAATGCACATAAGTCATCCAGATTAGTACATCATATCAGTTAGATTACAAAACCCCATCAGCTGATACATCGCAATGTATCACAAAAGAATGACTATACTAGTCTAACTACCCGGTGTTACATATCAGAGCAGCAGACTCAAAAGAATGAAGACTAATCTTCACAAAAGGACTCCAGCAGCCTAATCTGCAATGCCTCATAGAGCATTATAAAACAGCAGAAGGGTGAGAAATATAACCATAATAATCAAGGCATGAGATTATATATATACAGGTAATCAATACAAGTTCCACTCCGTATTTCTCACCACAATTCATTCTCTTAGTCATATATATTTACCACACATATATAGACAAACACGGATATTCACAAAGCATTCCCACATCATGCATACTCTCACAATTTCACAATCTCATCATTCATACATAAGCATCACTTCATGCATATGTCATATATTAATGTGACTCAACAACTCAATGCAACTCATGCAATGTGGTACCGACTCTCGTTATCTTTTTTCGGTTTTTACATTAAACCGCGTCCACACTTCTAGACCGATAACCACAAAGGCCCGTCCTCTAAGCCTTCAAACCCACACTTCTAGGTTTGGGACAAGCCACTAGTTTCCACGAAACTAACAGACATTGCCTCTTGACTAAATGATGCATGTACAATCAACCACAACAAATGCACTTAAGACCGACATCTTAATCTCATGCATTCGAATAATTCACCCCTTCGAGAATTTCATCATGATTGCACATACAACATATATCAAACATTTATCAATGTATTCATTTCACACATCATCATATTCAACAACAATGCACACATATCACATATGTTCCCATGCATTCACACCACAATCGCATACATATATGCACTCACAATTCATTAGACGATACACATACATTTCTCATTGTATTCCCATGTATCTCTAATTATCACAATCAATCAAGGTATTCTCATTACAATACCAATCATACCATTATAAGTTATGCACACATATTCAAAATGTTCTCATGCATACTCATTACATAATTGTACTCAACAATCAAACATCCACAACTCATCAATTAATACACACATAATCATCATTATGTTCTCATGTATTTTAACCGATTACAATTAATCATTTATATCACAACTCTAGGATTCACGCCCGGAGGCTACCCACAGCACATGTTATCATAATAGTTCACATACTCATTCATAACATAGAAGTATTAACATATGCGAATCAACCAAACAATCACCATTTGGATAACACAGCAAAGAAAATATACTGTCACATTCGCCTTCATTCGCCTGGCGAACCCCCGCAGCGAACCTTCGCCTGGCGAACTCCCTCAGCGAACACTCGCTAGGCTTCGCCTGGCGAGACTTCCCAGCGAGCCCAAGTCAGTAGCTACTGACTTCATTCGCCACCATTCGCCAGCACCTTCGCTGGGCGAACCTTCGCTATCCACCTTCGCCTGGCGAACCCACCAGCGAAGTCCACTGGGACTTAAATATAATTACTCGCCAACATTCGCTAGGCTTCGCCTGGCGAAGCTTCGCCTTCGCTCGCCTGGCGAGAGCCAGCGAACCTGCGCAGAACAGAACCCTATTCTGTTCCACCTCCACCATCCACCATCATCCAACTTCTCACACAACAAAATCAGTACAAACAGCATCAACACATGTTACCCGACTATTCTACGGCATTATTGCTCAGTTTCAACCGATTAAATCATCAATCTACCGATTATCCAACATTTGCCCTAATTGGAAAGTGATGAAAACTCTACCAAAACCCCAACCCAACATACATAACATCATACAATGATCAAATAGAAACATTTCTCACCCTTACCTCGATTTAATCGGAGCTTTGATGTTGGTTCTTGATGATTTCCACTTTTCCTCTTCTTCTCTTCTCTTTCTCTCCTTTCTTCTTTTTTCCTCTTTCTTTCCAAAATGTTTTCTAACTTTCTTTTCTTTTCTTTCCCTCTTATATAATTCCTTTATTTTCCTTCCTTCCAATTTCCTTCTCAATTCTCTATTAATCCCAATAAAATTAATTTCCAACATTAATAAAATCCCACTAAATAAATTAATTACTACAATTAATTATTTAATGAAATTTGGGCTGTTACATAATGCAATGGGAGGCTCCTAAGTCGGTTACGGAGATCCGGAGCTTTTTGGGCTTGGCCGGTTATTATCGGAGGTTTATTGAGGGATTTTCGAAGTTGGCACTTCCGTTGACTCAGTTGACTTGTAAGGGAAAGACTTTTGTTTGGGACATTAATTGTGAGAAGAGTTTTGTTGAACTTAAGAGACGGTTGACAACGGCGCCGGTTTTGATTTTGCCAAATCTGACAGAATCGTTTGTGGTTTATTGTGATGCTTGTTTGTCCGGTTTGGGTGGTGTTTTGATGCAAGACAGTAAAGTTGTGGCTTATGCTTCAAGGCAATTGAGAGTGCATGAGAAGAATTATCCTACGCATGATTTGGAATTGGCGGTCGTGGTCTTTGTTTTGAAAATTTGGAGGCATTATCTCTATGGTGCGAGATTTGAAGTTTTTAGAGACCACAAGAGTTTGAAGTATTTATTTGAACAAAAGGAATTGAATATGAGGCAAAGGAGGTGGTTAGAGTTTTTGAAGGATTATGACTTTGGTTTGAATTACCATCCGGGTAAGGCAAATGTTGTAGCCGATGCTTTGAGCTGGAAGTTAGTGCATATGTCTACATTGATGGTAAGAGAATGAGAACTTTTGGAGAATTTTAGAGATTTAAGTTTGGTTTGTGAAATGACGCCGAGAAGTGTGAAACTTGGTATGTTGCATGTTACGAATGATTTTCTTGCTACCGTTCGTGAAAAGCAAAAGTTGGATTTGAAATTTGTGGATTTGATGATGAATGAGAATGAGGACTTTAAAGTTGATAATTTTGGAGTTTTGAGATTCCGTGGTCGTATTTGTATTCCCGACGATGTGGATTTGAGAAAGATGATATTGGAGGAAGGACACCGGAGTAATTTGAGTATTCATCCGGGTGCGAATAAGATGTATCAAGATTTGAAGAAAATCTTTTGGTGGTCCGGATTGAAGAGGGATGTAGCTCGGTTTGTGTATTCGTGTTTGACTTGCCAGAAGTCTAAGGTGGAACATCAGAAGCCTAGCGGTTTGATGCAACCGTTGGATATTCCGGAATGGAAATGGGATAGTATATCAATGGATTTTGTTACGGGTTTACCAAATACGCAAATAGGTCACAATGCTATTTGGGTGATTGTTGATAGGCTTACTAAATCTGCTCACTTTATTCCGATTGATATTAGTTATCCTTTGGAAAAGTTAGCCGAGATTTATGTTCGGGTAATTGTGAAGTTGCATGGAGTTCCCAAGAGTATCGTGTCGGATAGAGATCCTAGATTTACTTCGAGATTTTGGGAAGGTTTGCATAAGGATTTAGGTTCTAAGTTGAGATTGAGTTCGGCGTATCATCCGTAGACGGATGGCCAAACTGAGAGGACGATTCAATCGTTAGAGGACTTGTTGCGTGCTTGTGTGCTCGAGCAAGGTGGTGTTTGGGATAGCTTTTTGGCATTGATTGAGTTCACTTACAACAACAGTTTTCATGCAAGTATTGGTATGGCACCATTTGAGGCTTTGTATGGTCGGAGATGTCGAACACCTTTGTGTTGGCATGAAACCGGAGAGAGATCGGTAGTTGGACCGGAGATGGTACAACAAACGACGGAGAAGGTGAAGTTTATTCGGGAGAAGATGAAAGCTTCTCAGAATAGGCAAAAGAGTTATCAAGACAAGAGAAGGAAGGATCTTGAACTTCAAGAAGGTGACCATGTATTTTTGTGAGTTACACCGGTTACGGGTGTGGGTCGTGCTTTGAAGTCGAAGAAGTTGACTTCTCGTTTTATCGGTCCGTATCAAATTATTGCACGAGTTGGTGCGGTGGCTTATCGTGTGGCGTTGCCTCCGAATCTTTCGAATTTGCATGATGTGTTCCATGTTTCGCAACTTCGGAAGTATGTTCCAGATCCGTCACATGTGATTCCTATGGATGAGGTGGAGGTAAGAGATAACCTTAGGGTTGAGGTTTTACCGATTATGATTTTGGACCGCGAAGTTAAGAATCTAAGAGGCAAGGATATTTCGCTTGTAAAAGTAGCATGGGGAGGTGCTGCGGAAGGCAATATGACTTGGGAATTGGAGAGTAAGATGCGTGAGTCGCATCCTGAGCTGTTCGAATCAGGTAATATTTTCAAGGACGAAAATTCCTAAGTGGGGGAGAGTTGTAACGCCCCGATACCGATTTCCTTTATTTTGAGTCCTTTTAATTTAATTGATTGAATTATTATTTTAAATATAGGATTTATGTGTTTAATATGTTATGTGTACATATTATGCTATTTTCTCTTTTTACCGATTTTGAGTGTTTTGGGTAAAATAGGCCGGAGGGTATTTTGGGCATTAGTAATTATGTTAAGTGGATAATTTTATGAGAATTGATTGAGTAGTGAGTGGAAAGAATTTGAGAGGAAGGAAATAGAATTATGAGATAAGAGAGGAAAAGAGAAAATATAGTAAGATAGAAAGAGAAAAGAAGAGAAAGAAAGAGGAAGTGAAGAGAAAAGGAGAGGAAAACCTAGAACTTCAAGAAATCATCACCAAAGCTTTTGATTGATCGGGTAAGGGTGTGAAACTTTATTATTCTATCAATGTGTATAATCATGTATGATTTTATTGGATTGTTTTGGATTGTTGGTAGTTTTTCTACACTTTCCATTTTAGGTTGAATTTGGTTTAATCGAAAGGAAGCGTTGTTTAACGGTTAGAATCGTGATTAGATGATGTAGGTTAGACGATATATGTTAGACTAAGGCTTCTGGAACAACTTTGGATTTAATCGGGTGATTTTGGTGAGTTTGGAGGTGCTGGAGCAGAACTGAATGTTGCTGTTCGCAGGCGACTCGCTAGGCGAGCACGCAGCGAACGCTCGCTAGCAGCTCGCTAGGCGAGCGTGCAGTGAACGGTCCCAGACTTGGGACAGTGAGATCATGATGTCCCTCGCTGGCAGCGAAGGGAGTAGCGAGGAGCTCGCTGGAGGTTCGCTGTGGCGAACGGGGCAGCGAACGAGGTCTGTAGCCTCTGTTCTTGCTCGCTAGAAGTTCGCTAGGCGAGGAGGTAGCGAACGCTCGCTAGCAGCTCGCTAGGCGAGCGTGTAGCGAACGTAGCGGGATGAATTTTCCCTGTTGCGTGGTGC
Organism: Lathyrus sativus; assembly: GCA_963859935.3. Lineage (NCBI taxonomy): Eukaryota > Viridiplantae > Streptophyta > Magnoliopsida > Fabales > Fabaceae > Lathyrus > Lathyrus sativus. The sequence goes on along the minus strand of OZ012741.1, from coordinate 625,882,339 downwards.
TGTCGTGGCTTGGGGTTCGGTTGCGATTGACCCTTCTTTGATTTAATAGCTTATATGCTGGTTTGTGATGTGCTGTGGGTAGCCGTATGGCGTGAATCCTAGATTATGAATTGTGGCCGTTTGGGCAATTATGTGCATCGTTTAGCTTGATTAAAAATCTATGATGTTTGCATGAATATATGTGATGAATGTGTAGAATGCATGAGTATGTTTGTAAACATATGTGCGTTTCAAGAGTGTCATGAGTCATGTTGCATGTGAAGCATTATGGTATGCATTCTTGTGTCGATTGATTCCTCGGTGAATCTGTAGAACCTCGTGTGCCCTTGTGGGGTGTGTGAGCGATGGTTAATTATTGATCCCTCGGTGGATCTGCAGAACCTCGTATGTTGCGATGGTTATTTTGATTCCATGTAGAATTTGCAGAACCTCGTGTGCCCATGTGGGGTGTGAGCGATGGTTATTTGGTTCTTCAATTGAACCTGCTGAAATGAGTCGGTATCACATTTGCATCTGCATAGAGTCGTGTGTCGGTCTCTATGAGTTGCATGTTGACATCTTGCATGGTGTATGGTGAATAAACATAATTGTAAATGTTTATATGAATTGTTGATGATTGGCATGATTGGTATGCTTGAAGACACATGTATGTGTGAATATATGTATATGTATGTTTTGTGTGTTTATGAACTGATATAAACATTGTTGACGCATATTGTATATGCATGGTATTCTATTTGTAAATAGATAATGTGAATACATTGTGATATACAGTATGACGAGGTGAGTTGCGGTGAGAATGCGAAAGACGTATATTGGATATTATGTATATATATGTTTATATGCATTGTTATTATGATATCGTTTCTCACCCTTCTGTTGTTTCTTTTAATGCTCTATGAGGCATTGCAGATTAGATTGCTGGAGGTATTTTTGTGAAGCATGACTTCTTCCCTTTTTGGTCGGTCGGCTCTGATATGTAGCACCGGGTAGATAGGAATTATTTTGATTTTTTTGTGTGATACATCTGTGTATGTATCTGCTGACGATATGTTTGTAAGCATGATGAATGATAACTGTATATGTGAACATACGTTTTGGAGAATTATGGAATATTTGGATATTTCCGCCTTGTTCTAAATATTTCTTGTGGGTGCTACCCTGTTGTTGCATATCCGTTTGAGCAGGTGTTGTATGTGTTGGAATTTTTATGATAATATGATATTTCCCTTTTATGCCACGATGCAAATGTACTCTGATGAAATTTTGAATTTGTGCCTAAATGATTTAATTGTTTATTTTGGGGGTATAGAAAGGGGGTGTTACACTAAGAACTTTGGTGCATAACTCTGGATAGAGTGACTCTGATAAAGAAGAACATGGAACATCATTAGAGGATCTTGTCGCTACTGCGAAAATCGGCGCTGGCTGAGCTGAAGAGTCGCCACCGTGCGTTATTTATCCCAACGGAGGGAAAGGAAACGCTTGAAGTAAACCTACCGCAAAGACGGGAAAGGAATGGTCATCGCAACCAAATCCTGGATTCGGGAGTCGGTTAAGCAAGGGGAAGGTATTAGCACCCCTCACGTCCGTCGTACTCGACGGGATCCACGCTTGCTTGGTTTGTCTAAAGGATGCAAAAACAATCTATCTACGGCTGCTAAATCTAAACGGGAGGGAATTGACTCGATAGAGCGTCGCACTCTATGCCTACGTATTCTCAAGAGAGAAAGTCAGAGTCAACGTAGTTCGGGAAACTACATGGAATTGGCTCGCCAAGACTTCGCGTCTTGTGCCTACGTACTTCCACACATCATGGAAGATCAGAGCTTTCGTAGTTCAGGCTAACTACGGCTAAGCAGGGTGTTCTCGATCACACAGGAAGTGAGAGATTAAGCTGATTTTGAAGGTAAGGAGACCTATGGGAACTAAAACTACGGTCTGGTCTCAAATGCACTCGGGCAAGAGAAAGGGAAAACAATCAGTCGTCAGCGGGAAAGTCTCGATCGCACAGCAGCGAGAGAACAGGAGAGTTAGTTGTTAGTGTGCTCGCTAGGATATCACATCCTATGCCTACATATTCTCGCTCGGTACGAGAAATCAGAGCAGCTGTAGTTCGGCTACTACGGGTAGAACGGAGACCACAACATCAATCTCGTTTTATTAATATTATGAAAATGGGTTACAATGATCGAATACGGGAAAATAAACTTCTAAAAAATCCTATCCATCTATCATGGAAAATCTAATGGAAAATAGTCCCCTAACAAATGGACTTTTAAAACTACCTCTAAAAAGGTGAAATAAACTCTATGAAAAACATATCTATTCTAAAGAAGATATTGAATCTACAAAATAATATTTTTATATTCCTTTTTTACTATTTTTTCTTTTATTATTTTCAAATCTTTTTTCTATATTCTTTTCTCAAATCTTTTTTCAATATTCTTTTCTCAAACCTTTTTTTTCAATATTCTTTTCTCAAATCTTTTTTCAATATTCTTTTCTCAAATCTTTTTTTCAATATTCTTTTCTCAAATCTTTTTTTCAATATTCTTTTCTCAAATCTTTTTTCATATAAAATCTCTAAACAAAAGAAAATAAGAGAAAAATAAAGAAAAACACAAGGGGGTACACTGCAGACCCAGGGGTGAGGCAGCAAAAACCCAAAACAGAAATGTTAAGGGCCCAGCCCAATAGGAATACAAACAAAAAAATCTGCTGGGAGGGGGGTGCTGGAAGAAAACGCAGGGTGGTCCATCCAGAAAAACGTTGGGCTCAGGCCCAAAATCCTTCAACAAAGAAAAAAAACGGAGGGGGTGTAGCCAGGGATTGGGGTGTGTGCATGGATCTGAAAGGCTAATGGGCCCGGCCCATACTCCACAAAAATATACACAGGAGGGAGAGTGAGGGAAAAAACGGGGGGTGCCAACAAACAACAATTGGGCCTTTGAGCCCAGTCCCCAACCACGTAGCCCAACCTTCAGAAAACCCTAATTCTCAATTTCCTCTTCACTGTTCACTCTCTCCCAAACGGCGCCCTCACTCTCTTCTCTCAGCCTCTCCCGTCTCCTTCATTCGACCTTCACCAAACCCTCACAACAATCTCAGATTTTTTTCTCTCACTCAAACAAATCACTAATCTTGCTTCCTCTGATTCAACCCCGTTCCACTCTATCCCTATCTCTCGGTCTCAATCTCATCAAATTTGTTCATATGGAAACGATGGTGGTGCGCTTGGAAGAGATTCGTGAAGATTTCTGAAGAACATTATTCTTGACGAAGAAAGCTCCTGACGAAGAACTATTGAAGATGATATTTGCAAAAAGGAGAAAACGAAGGATCCATGTTCGTAGACGAAGGCATGATGAAAACACGGCCGATCTGGAAATCTCAGGAAGCTTCTGGAGAAATCTTGAACGCGATGGAGTTCTTTGACATAGATCGGTGATGAACTGAAGAAGAACTTCTGATGATCCTTGGAGTTTGATCGGGGTTGAAGATTGAATCTGGAGATGATAGTGAAGGACGAGGACACGAACTCTTGATGAGTCTGGTGATAATCTGAGGATTCCTTGATGAAGATGCATGAGGATCTCCTGGGAAACGATGAACTTCAAGGACTTCGATGAAGATTCTTGATGTTCTTTCTGGAAAAATGTGTTGCGCATTGATGAGGATCTGGAACCTGATCGAAGAACGTTTGAAGGTTCTTATGATGATGATGAACGCTTCTGGATCTGAGCAATCACTATGATCTTGGTGAAGTTGGACCGGAGGAGGGAAGATTGATGATTTTGGTGTTTGTTGCTTATTGATGATGAATATTGATCACTGAAGTTGATTACCGATGATGATTCCGGCGACAATCTGATGAAGATTCGTATGAATCTCGATGAAGATCAGATGAGAGGAGAAAGATGAAGATTAGAAGGAAAGGATGAGTTCTGGGAATTTTTTCCAGTTTCCGGCGAGGTGGTTAAGGCGGTCGGAGCAGTTAGGGGTTGGTTAGGGTTGCCGGAAGAGGTTGGTGACGGTGGTTGCATGGCCGGCGGCCATGCAACCGGTGAAGGTGAGTGATTGCCAAGTGGCGGTGTTGGTGGCAGAGGGAGAAGGTGCATGCGTGCCAAGTGTGCTGGTGAGGTGGAGGGATGGAGGACGCGTGTGAGGCTATGAGAGTGGGTGGAAATGTGATGTGGCTCCTTCAGAAGTATACGCGTGGCGTGTTTTTATAGCTGACACATGGCAATTCTGGACTGATCTGGGGATTGGGCCTCCAAGGACTGGGCCCAACGAAAATGATATAAAAAACCAAAAACTCTGCAAAAAGGATCCAACTGATTAAAAAAAAGATGAATGAAGTAAAACCAATTAGTGACCTAATTAAATGGCTAATGGGAATTAAAAGAACCACTAATTAGATCTAAATAAAGCTTAAACGAAACTTAACTGCAACCTACACTAAACCCACTTTTTAAAATCTGAATTAAACTAATATCTATCTAAACAACTCTAATCTATTCTAAACAAATCAAAATCTATATTTAATTAACCTCTTAATTTCTAAAACAAATCTATATTAATATCTATTAATATCTAATTATCTAATATTCTAAAAAAGACTAACATCTTAAAAAACTATTAATTTCTAAAAACTTTCTATTAAATTCTACAAGTATTAAAATCTATTATCTATTAATATCTATTAAAAAAATCTATTAAAAGATCTATATCTAGATTAAAATCTATATCTACAAATTTACTATATTAAAAAAATCTATTTTAACCCATTTAATAAACCAATTAAAATTCTAGAAAAGATTATCTATTAAAAATCTATTATCTAAAAGATCTATTAAATTCTATATTAATCTAAAACCCTATTAAAAAAGAAGAAATCTATTTAAATTCTAGAAAATCTATAAAGCCTATTTAAAATCTACAAAAGGCTATTAAATTCTAAAAAATGCAAACAAAGGCAAATAACCAACATAAAGAAGAGCGCGAGACCAAATCGAAGCAAACAGTAAACCCGGACACCAAGAATCTCAAAAATCACTGTGTAAGCTGAAAACACCCAGGAAGCGCGCGACTTCCCAAAACAACCTCCGATTGTCCGAACCGGTCTGAAACACCTGAAATGCGACAGCAGGGCTGTAATCCAGATAAAATCACCATGATTGATAAAATGCACTATATGCAGTATGTGAATGCGAAATGCGAAATGCGTCGAGACATCGAGCCAGATACGGGACCCGGTTGGTCAAATTTTAGGGTGCAACAGCTGCCCCTATCCAAGCGGCTTGGACCTGAATGGTTGAAGAGCGCCCAGCCTTTAATCATTCAAAGGTAGAAGATGGTTGAATATAAATGAAAACCTGGAATTTGCCAACCGCAAAATAAACTGCAAAACTGCTTGAGAAATAGCGTTTAATAAACTGAAATCTGGTTGTCACGGCAACAACTGGTCAATTATCTGATAAATTTTCTGCTGTTTTTTCAACATCAATCACCTGCGTGACGCCACAGATTCTTGAATCTTCGGAATAATGCTTCGAAAAAGAAAACACCTTCCCATCTACTATGGGATCTTTTCTGTCGACTCATGGTTCACGGCGAACCTGAGGAAACTCTCTTGGGGAATTCTGAATTGAACTGCCTGGCACCTATTTTGACGAAGGCGGCAGCTTCAGAAGTTTGATATATGTCAGTCTTTCTTTCTTTTTTTCGGTGCCGACGTAACAACCAAATATGAAGGAAATACTCCACTGGGGGGAGTAGAGAAGCTTAACCAAATAACTCTGCAGGGGAACAGATTCGAAATCCAATAGGTAGCCACCTTGGTCTATGTTTCGACATGCGATGCTTGAAATGATGCAATGCCCTATATGACATGTAAATATTATGCGTTTGTGACTGCGGTACCCTATACGGCATGAATATGCTATGTATTTGTGAATGCAAATGCCCCATACGGCATGAACATGCTATGCGTTTTGGTAGATGCACATATGACGATATCTGCAAATGCTAATGTAAGCTCGAGCTACCAGAGAACACCGGGTCTAAAACCACTTGGCAAAATAAATGCCGAAGGCAAAGTCAATTCCACTAAAGGTAATCGTTTATCACATAATCATCTCGACGATATTCTTTCCAACCACTGTCAAACTGTATTCTGTGGGGATTAACCCAATAGGGGTTGATTGTGAACGGCTCACTGCTGGAGACTGCCCCTTCTATCAAGGATATCAATCTTAATCGGCTGGGGATACTCCTGATCCTACTCTGATGCGGGGTAAAATACAATCTCAATTCTTCCGGGAATGATACACAACTTTCATCTGCTGAAGAGGAGTACATCTGATTTAACAACGTCCACACGGTATTCAACGTTAATCGGGGAACTGGCATCCATTAAGCTTCGTATCGGGAAACGTGACAATATTATTGTATCGGGTATTTACACATTTTTTTGGTTTTTCTAGTTTAAAAGATAAAAACGGGTTATTAACAAGATGGAAAATATTAGACGAGAACTAGCATTCAAAGGTAGACTACTAGGCGAGAACTGATAGCCAAAATAGATTAGGAAAATTGAATGAAAATTGGTTTTTTATGTTTTGAACGTCAGACGGGGTTGACTGGATAGTAGGTAAAGAAAAAAGACAACCAGGCGAGAACTGGCTGAAAGCTGACATGTACCAGACGAGAACTGATACAACAATAGGTTAAAGAAACGGTGACCAGACGAGAACTGGTACCAATAACATACACCAGACAAGAACTGATGTAACAAACAGGTTAGAGAATTGATGACCAGACAGGGACTGGTTAAAAGGTAACATGCACCAGACGAGAACTGATGCCACAATAAACCACACCAGACGAGAACTGATGTTTACGGAAAAAGATCGACGATACGGTAACTGGTTAAACGAAGACGGGTACCAGGCGAGAACTGGTATTTACGGAAATGCGGGCCAGACGAGAACTGGTTACTGGTTTGCCAGGCGAGACCTGGGCTTTGGAAGCGACTTGGTTACGAAGTTCTGACACGTAACAAATTTAGACTGTAGGATAACAATCCACCGACAACACAACTCTTCTTATTTAGAAGGTTCAGGTTTTTGATAAAGGGTATTGACACGATTCCCTGATACTCAACTCTTGCTGGGATAAACAGGCTCGCTTGAACAACTTGCCCCAGTACAATTCAACATGCCCCAATCCAACTTTTTGGGAATATTGCTCTGAACAGCTTTCTACAAGACAACCTCGAGATTACTTGCCCCGGTATCGGTACCACAAAAGGATTCAACTTCAATTAAACAACTATCAACCCAGTTGGTCTTCACCATCTTTGAAGTGACTTTGCCCCTGAATGAGCGCATAAGCGACTTAACCTGATCTGATTACCCACTGGAAGGTTCTGCTTTCAAATCACAACATTCTAAATGATTGCCCCTGATTGGGTTTCGAGAAGATTTATTCTGATCAACTGCTTCTCAAATAACTGCCCCTGATCAACTGTTGTTTCGGGACTTGTCCTCAGACTAACTGATTCTGAACTTATTGCAAATTAATGCCCCAGATCCACAGGGTTTCACAACATACGATTCTAATCCAAACTGCTGTATTTATTCAATCATGTTCGATTATTCCCTGTTGGAATTTCCTTCGTGTCAACTACTATCCTGCAAGTAAAAATTGTCTATTCACGAATGGTAATCTTAATGCAACGTTTATGCAGATTTTGAAAATTTTTGTGCTGTCACTCATTTGTATGTCATGATTGTGAGTGACGAATGAAACTAAGTTCAAACGTAATGCTGATGTAATCAGTGAAAAATACAACAAGGATATGATTAGCAAATCAAGAAGGAGTCAGGTTACTCAACCTTATCATAATGCGCTTTCAGAATAAACCCTACCTCAATTAGGTCTTTTAGGGGTTGTATCGTGGTCGGGTTCACGGTTCGTGAAACAAGGGATATTTGGCTCAAATTATGATTTATACCCGCCCCTTCTACGTGATGATCTCCGATCCTAAAGTTCAGTTAACTTGGCTCGAGCGCTCGCCTCTTCGAGAGGTATGTTGAATGGTAAAGACCATGGCTAAGGAACTCACAAGGTTTCGGAGTGACAGTTACTCCTTCTTCGTTTTCGGCGTCCGTATACACGACTTTGTCTTTCACTGGGGATCTATTTTTTTCTATCCCTTCTTTTTTCATTCTTTTTGATTCCCTAACTTTTGCCTGGACTGACTCCTTTTGAGTTCTTTTCGATTTTTTTTCGATTTTTGAAGTCCAGCGGGATGCCCTGATTTTTGCCTAAGTGTTAGCTTCCCAGCTTTTTCGTCTCTTTTTACTTAGCGGGCTTTCTTATTTCTTTTTTTTTTCTTTTGGAACAAAGTCGTGTAACACTGGTTGTCTTGATTGCTCCGAAAGGATTGTAACTGTCTCACTCTTGGTTGGTGAGGTTTAACCATTGTGGTTGACGAGGTACGACCTCTTGAGAGGCATAACTGTTAGTGGTCCCCGAATGGAAACATTCCTCTGTAGGATTGGAATGCTCGGTCAAGCTAACTGACAACTACCCTGCCCCGGGTTAAGATGTGAGGGTTTAAAAAAGTCCGAAAAAACTTCTACTTCCTGGCTCGAAGTGGTTAACAAGGGACTAACTCCTTATATCTCCAGTGTTTAGGTGATTTGAAACAATGCCTTGTACGTCATCGGTAAGGTCTTATCTGAAAGCATACGATCATCGGTCATGAGTTTATTTCGTCATCCTCCCTCCAATCTTTGCTAATCATGTGACAAAGTGGAGTGAATAAAATGCAAGTGTCAGTGCAATGCAATAAATGAGCGACAGCGACATGATTAATTCAGAACAATGCATAGTCACCTTATTAATATCACCATTCGAAACATACAATGTTTACAGCAAGTAGTAACTGACAGAAAGAAAACTACAAATGCAAATGATATAAAAGTCTGAGGACTGCCAATGCTGAGGTGCCCGCCTGTCTGAATTACTGGCTCCTTTGAAAACAACCTTCTGAATCTACGAGCTTAGACAGCTGAGCGGTTGGTATGAACAAACAGAAATCCTTCTCGAAAGGAAATGCGATCTTGGTCGATCAATTGTTGTACTTTCGCCTGAAATGCTTTACAATCTTCCGTCGAATGCCCTGGAGAGCCACCATGGTAACCATACTGAACGTGGGGATTGTACCCAGGAGGGTAAGGTTCTGGAACTGGCTTAAGAGCTTTAGGTTCCACCAAAGAACTCTGGATCAGAGATGGTAGCAGCTGGCTATACGGCATAGGCACTGGGTGAGAAGGAGCATTCCTTCGTTCCAAATTGTTGCGAGGTCGATTCTGATTCTGACGCTGATTCTGATAACCTCGACCACGAGTTCGCTGATTTGCAAGGGAAGCGACATAAGATTCCTGATAGGGTGCCCCAAGCACGGCTGTCTGTTCAGCATAACAAGCCACAGGAGGTACTGATCGATGATAAGATGAAGAACCAATAACATTCATTGATTCGTCTCGAGGATATTCAACATTTGGCATGGCTGCATTGATTACACCTTCTTCTTCGTTCTGATAGTCACAAGGATATTCAGTTTCACCAGCTTGATCGTTCGAAATAATCTGGATTTTCCCGATTCTTATGGCATACTCAAGGCGTTCTCCCAATATTACCACGTCAGAGAAACTTAACGGAAGTCCAAGCAATCTTTCGAAGTACGGATCTTGTAGGGAATCTACAAACATGCTCGTTAACTCTCGGTCCAAAAGTGGTGGGTGCACTCTAGCAGCAAATTCTCTCCATCTCTGAGCATACTTCCTGATAGGTTCAGCATTCTTTTGAGACAATTCTTGCAACTGCATGCGATGGGGAGCTATGTCTAAATTATAATCGTACTGCTTCAGAAAAGCTCTGGCTAAATCCACCCATGATCGAATCTGATTTTTCTCTAACTGCATATACCACCTCAAAGATGCCCCAGTCGGACTATCTTGAAAGCAATGGATCATCAATTCGTCATCTCGCACAAACGAAGTCATTCTTCAACAGAACATCATTAAATGTTGCTTCGGACAGCTATCTCCTGTGTACTTCTCAAATTTCGGCACTTTGAACTTATAAGGCAACACCAAGTCAGGAACCAAACACATGTCTGCAGCATTCAGGTTAACAACATCTTTCATTTTCAAAGCTTTAACTCCTTCTTCCAATGCTCGGAGTTTTCTATTCGTCTCAAGAGCTCTTGGATCTACGGTCCTGGTTATCGGGATATCTCTTCGGTAGTTCATCACAGGGAAAACAACACCTTGATTGTTAACAGGCGGAGGACGTTCATTTCGGGCAACAAACTGCTCATGTCGATCTCGGTTCTCAACAGAAGGTTGTACAACTTGGTCTGCAGTAACGTTGTTCGCTTGCGGGAAGTCTTCCATAGAATCATACAGAGGGTTGGACGTCATAGTGAACCCTGCCAAGGTGTTAGGAGACTGGAAATTGCCTTCAGACATAGCTACCAATAATCTTCAGCTGACTTCAATGCTTGATTCTGCTTAGATCTACTCAACCCCTAGGTCGTCTTCTGACAATCAAGAGTTGCTCAGTCCAAACTCCGGGTAATCACCTTCAGGAAACAAAGGCTGGATCAGAACTCTGGCTAGCTGGAGTATGATATGCAATATGATGCAACACGTTTATGCAAATGATATGCAAGATGCAGCAAACAACGGGATCACAGCCCCCCACACAATCTGAACACTGATGCGCTGCTGACGGAGTACGTCTGCTCTGAAGACAAGACCAAAATAACGGGTAGGTTGGAAGTCAAGGTTCCTGCAAAAAACCCGCCCACTCACGGGTAATGGACCTATATCTGTCAAGGTACGGTATCCTATGCGGTCGTCAGCGTCACAAACTTTCAAAACTGACGATACGATTCCCAGAAGGAGTGGCATCATCAAGTCTTGAAGAGGCCTCACTTAGCTAACTTCCAAATGATCGATTCCCGGAGTCGACAATCCAACTAACCAACAACCCCTTCGACCCAAAGGGTAGAAAAAGAAGTCAACCAGAAGAACCTCGTCCGAGTGTGGATTTCGCGGGACACTAGTACAAGCAAAGTCGGTACGCGCCCACTAATTTCCACTCTAAGTCTAAGGTGCACTCAAGCCTGGGTCTGGCTTCTCACTCAAAGGAACATCCCCACCCAACAGCACAACAGCAACAAATAATATCAATAAATAAACCCCAATAGACAAGCAAACAAGCGCTAGGATTGACTCTCTTAGGGGACGTTGGATCCCACATGCATAAGGAACTATCGCAGTCCTTAGCAGCCAGGGGACGTTGGATCCCCAGCAGAGTCGCCAGCTGCTGGGGATGACCCAGACACCTAGGAGAAAAAACCTAAGGCGAGACTCGCATAGGGAACCATCGCAGTCCCCATCAGAGTCGCCAGCTGTCGCTACTGCGAAAATCGGTGTCGGCAAGACAGAAGAGTCGCCACCGTGCGTTATTTATCCCAACGGAGGGAAAGGAAACGCTCGAAGTAAACCTACCGCAAAGACGGGAAAGGAATGGTCATCGCAACAAAATCCTGGATTCGGGAGTCGGTTACGCAAGGGGAAGGTATTAGCACCCCTCACGTCCGTCGTACTCGACGGGATCCACGCTTGCTTGGTTTGTCTAAAGGATGCAAAAACAATCTATCTACGGCTGCTAAATCTAAACGGGAGGGAATTGACTCGATAGAGCGTCGCACTCTATGCCTACGTATTCTCAAGAGAGAAAGTCAGAGTCAACGTAGTTCGGGAAACTACAGGGAATTGGCTCGCCAAGACTTCGCGTCTTGTGCCTACGTACTTCCACACATCATGGAAGATCAGAGCTTTCGTAGTTCAGGCTAACTACGGCTAAGCAGGGTGTTCTCGATCACACAGGAAGTGAGAGATTAAGCTGATTTTGAAGGTACGGGGACCTATGGAAACTAAAACTACGGTCTGGTCTCAAATGCACTCGGGCAAGAGAAAGGGAAAACAATCAGTCGTCAGCGGGAAAGTCTTGATCGCACAGCAGCGAGAGAACAGAAGAGTTAGTTGTTAGTGTGCTCGCTAGGATATTGCATCCTATGCCTACATATTCTTGCTCGGTATGAGAAATCAGAGCAGCTGTAGTTCGGCTACTACGGGTAGAACGGAGACCACAGCATCAATCTCGTTTTATTAATATTATGAAAATGGGTTACAATGATCGAATACGGGAAAATAAACTTCTAAAAAATCCTATCCATCTATCATGGAAAATCTAATGGAAAATAGTCCCCTAACAAATGGACTTTTAAAACTACCTCTAAAAAGGTGAAATAAACTCTATGAAAAACATATCTATTCTAAAAAAGATATTGAATCTACAAAATAATATTTTTATATTCCTTTTTTACTATTTTTTCTTTTATTATTTTCAAATCTTTTTTCTATATTCTTTTCTCAAATCTTTTTTCAATATTCTTTTCTCAAACCTTTTTTTTCAATATTCTTTTCTCAAATCTTTTTTCAATATTCTTTTCTCAAATCTTTTTTTCAATATTCTTTTCTCAAATCTTTTTTTCAATATTCTTTTCTCAAATCTTTTTTCATATAAAATCTCTAAACAAAAGAAAATAAGAGAAAAATAAAGAAAAACACAAGGGGGTACACTGCAGACCCAGGGGTGAGGCAGCAAAAACCCAAAACAGAAATGTTAAGGGCCCAGCCCAATAGGAATACAAACAAAAAAATCTGCTGGGAGGGGGGTGCTGGAAGAAAACGCAGGGTGGTCCATCCAGAAAAACGTTGGGCTCAGGCCCAAAATCCTTCAACAAAGGAAAAAAACGGAGGGGGTGTAGCCATGGATTGGGGTGTGTGCATGGATCTCAAAGGCTAATGGGCCCGACCCATACTCCACAAAAATATACACAGGAGGGAGAGTGAGGAAAAAAACGGGGGGTGCCAACAAACAACAATTGGGCCTTTGAGCCCAGTCCCCAGCCACGTAGCCCAACCTTCAGAAAACCCAAATTCTCAATTTCCTCTTCACTGTTCACTCTCTCCCAAACGGCGCCCTCCCTCTCTTCTCTCAGCCTCTCCCGTCTCCTTCACTCGACCTTCACCAAACCCTCACAATCTCAGATTTTTTTCTCTCACTCAAACAAATCACTAATCTTGCTTCCTCTGATTCAACCCCGTTCCACTCTATCCCTATCTCTCGGTCTCAATCTCATCAGATTTGTTCATATGGAAACGATGGTGGTGCGCTTGGAAGAGATTCGTGAAGATTTCTGAAGAACACTATTCTTGACGAAGAAAGCTCCTGACGAAGAACTATTGAAGATGATATTTGCAAAAAGGAGAAAACGAAGGATCCATGTTCGTAGACGAAGGCATGATGAAAACACGGTCGATCTGGAAATCTCAGGAAGCTTCTGGAGAAATCTTGAACGCGATGGAGTTCTTTGACATAGATCGGTGATGAACTGAAGAAGAACTTCTGATGATCCTTGGAGTTTGATCGGGGTTGAAGATTGAATCTGGAGATGATAGTGAAGGACGAGGACACAAACTCTTGATGAGTCTGGTGATAATCTGAGGATTCCTTGATGAAGATGCATGAGGATCTCCTGGGAAACGATGAACTTCAAGGACTTCGATGAAGATTCTTGATGTTCTTTCTGGAAAAATGTGTTGCGCATTGATGAGGATCTGGAACCTGATCGAAGAACGTTTGATGGTTCTTATGATGATGATGAACGCTTCTGGATCTGAGCAATCACTATGATCTTGGTGAAGTTGGACCGGAGGAGGGAAGATTGATGATTTTGGTGTTTGTTGCTTATTGATGATGAAAATTGATCACTGAAGTTGATTACCGATGATGATTCCGGCGACGATCTGGTGAAGATTCGTATGAATCTCGATGAAGATCAGATGAGAGGAGAAAGATGAAGATTAGAAGGAAAGGATGAGTTCTGGGAATTTTTTCCAGTTTCCGGCGAGGTGGTTAAGGCGGTCGGAGCAGTTAGGGGTTGGTTAGGGTTGCCGGAAGAGGTTGGTGATGGTGGTTGCATGGTCGGCGGCCATGCAACCGGTGAAGGTGAGTGATTGCCAAGTGGCGGTGTTGGTGGCAGAGGGAGAAGATGCATGCGTGCCAAGTGTGCTGGTGAGGTGGAGGGATGGAGGACGCGTGTGAGGCTATGGGAGTGGGTGGAAATGTGATGTGGCTCCTTCAGAAGTATACGCGTGGCGTGTTTTTATAGCTGACACATGGCAATTCTGGACTGATCTGGGGATTGGGCCTCCAAGGACTGGGCCCAACGAAAATGATATAAAAAACCAAAAACTCTTTTCAAAAAGGATCCAACTGATTAAAAAAAAGATGAATGAAGTAAAACCAATTAGTGACCTAATTAAATGGCTAATGGGAATTAAAAGAACCACTAATTAGATCTAAATAAAGCTTAAACGAAACTTAACTGCAACCTACACTAAACCCACTTTTTAAAATCTGAATTAAACTAATATCTATCTAAACAACTCTAATCTATTCTAAACAAATCAAAATCTATATTTAATTAACCTCTTAATTTCTAAAACAAATCTATATTAATATCTATTAATATCTAATTATCTAATATTCTAAAAAAGACTAACATCTTAAAAAACTATTAATTTCTAAAAACTTTCTATTAAATTCTACAAGTATTAAAATCTATTATCTATTAATATCTATTAAAAAAATCTATTAAAAGATCTATATCTAGATTAAAATCTATATCTACAAATTTACTATATTAAAAAAATTTATTTTAACCCATTTAATAAACCAATTAAAATTCTAGAAAAGATTATCTATTAAAAATCTATTATCTAAAAGATCTATTAAATTCTATATTAATCTAAAACCCTATTAAAAAAGAAGAAATCTATTTAAATTCTAGAAAATCTATAAAGCCTATTTAAAATCTACAAAAGACTATTAAATTCTAAAAAATGCAAACAAAGGCAAATAACCAACATAAAGAAGAGCGCGAGACCAGATCGAAGCAAACAGTAAACCCGGACACCAAGAATCTCAAAAATCACTGCGTAAGCTGAAAACACCCAGGAAGCGCGCGACTTCCCAAAACAACCTCCGATTGTCCGAACCGGTCTGAAACACCTGAAATGCGACAGCAGGGCTGTAATCCCGATAAAATCACCATGATTGATAAAATGCATTATATGCAGTATGTGAATGTGAAATGCGAAATGCGTCGAAACATCGAGCCAGATACGGGACCCGGTTGGTCAAATTTTAGGGTGCAACAGATCTGATGCAAGATCATTTTTCATATCTGTTCATTTGAAAAGATATTGTTCAAGAAAGATTTGTTGCTAAACCCAATGTCTACCAACGATACTATTCCTTATTCGTGTATGGCACAGGAAGTTAGACAAAAAGGATATGTCTGAACATTCCTCTTCTGTGAAGGAAAAGTCAAAGAAGACAAAAGGCAACAGCTGCACGTTCTTTAGGAAAGGGATGTGAAGTCTATTTAAGCAAGTCTTCAACATCATTTCAAGATTGATGGAAAACAAAACAATCAAAGAACATATTCAAACAACTTTCTTCAACAAACATACTTGTTTTATTTGTTCTTCATTTTGTGTAAAAATCACAGTTGTGATAATAGCGTTTTAGAAGCACTTAAACACATTGTATTTCATCCTTGTAAAAGTTCCTTGAGAGACCAAGTTGTGGTAAAGATTCTTGAGAAGACTAAGACAGTTTGCCTTAGTGATATCACTGTAATCAGGTTTTGATTTAGTGGATTAAGTCCTTGTTTGAGAAAGGCAAAATCACCTTGGCCGGGTGGACTGGAGTAGTTTGAGTTCAAACGAACCAGGATAAAATAACTTGTCATTTTCTATTATCATTGTTGTTTTTGAAACCCTTATTCAACCCCCTCCCCCCTTTAAGTGTTTTTCCTACCTTCAGTTGGTATCAGAGCTCCGGCTCTGAAGTGCTATCACTTAACAGTGATAGAGAAAGATCCAGTTGG
Organism: Lathyrus sativus; assembly: GCA_963859935.3. Taxonomy (NCBI): domain Eukaryota; kingdom Viridiplantae; phylum Streptophyta; class Magnoliopsida; order Fabales; family Fabaceae; genus Lathyrus; species Lathyrus sativus. The sequence continues at coordinate 625,866,228 of OZ012741.1, read as the reverse complement.
GAAAACTCTTGATTTATTATCCTTGACATATTATGGTTGAACAGTCAAACAACAAATATGATGATAAAGATAGAATCAGCACCAAGCCTCCCATGTTTGATGGAGAGAAATTTTATCATTGGAAGGATAGAATAGAAAGTTTCTTTCTAGGATATGATGCTGATCTATGGGATTTGGTCATTGATGGATACATTCACCCCACTGATGGTGAGGGCAAAAAGATTGACAGAAAGTCAATGACTGACCAACAGAAGAGAGATTTCAGAAATTATCACAAAGCTATAATTATTCTGTTAAACGCTATATCTCATACTGAGTATGAGAAAATCACAAATAAAGAAACAGCGTTTGACATGTTTGAGTCATTAAAGATGACACATGAAGGAAACTCTCAGGTGAAGGAGACAAAGGCTCTTGCGCTTATTCAGAAGTATGAAGCCTTCAAGATGGAGGAAGAAGAATCTGTGGAAACCATGTTTTCAAGATTCCAGATTCTGACAGCTGGTTTGAAGGTCCTTGACAAAGAATACTCCACTTCTGATCATGTGAAGAAGATCATCAGAAGTCTACCAAAGAAGTGGAGACCCGTGGTCACAGCGCTGAAGCTATCAAAGGATCTTAACAAGATCACTCTGGAGGAACTCACCAGTTTCTTAAGAAGTCATGAGATAGAGCTGGAAGAAGATGAGCCTCAGAAGAAAGGTAAGTCTATTGCTTTGAAATCAAATAAAAAATCTGACAATAAAGCTTTTCAGGTACATGAGGAAAGCTCTGGAGAATCTTCCTCAGATGAAGATGAATTGTCTTTACTTTCCAGAAGGATAAATCAACTCTGGAAGCATAAACAAAAGAAGTTCAGACACTTCAAAAGACTAGAACAACGTGGGGAATCTTCTGGACACAAAAGATCTGGAAAGAAAGAAGTTGTATGCCATGAGTGCAAGGAGCCAGGACACTACAAAAATGAATGTCCCAAACTTCATAAGGAGAAACCCAGAAAGAAGTTTGAGAAAAATAAGAAAGTCCTGATGGCCACGTGGGATGACTCAGATGCTTCTGAAGCCTCATCAGAGTCAGGGGACGAATGTGCAAATATGGCACTAATGGCTGACATGGAGGAGCATGAGGAAACATCTGAATCTGGATCAGAATCAGATTCAGAAGAGGTATTTTCTGATCTTACCAGAGCTGAGCTAATTGAAAGCTTATCTGAGATGCTTGAAAACTATAGTAAGATTAGACTCAAATACAAGAAGCTTCTGAGCTATCTTACATCTGAGACTAATCAGATGAAATCAAAAATTGCTGAGCTAAAAGCAAATAATTTTCAAATAAAAACTGATTTTGAAAAAGCTCAACAAAAGTCTGATTCAGATACTATGTCTTTCTCCAAAAATATTTTAGAAGAGTACAACTATAGTTTTCAGAGGTTCCTGTTCAGAGGCCTAGACAGAAGCAAAATGGCTTCCATGATCTATGGTGTTAGCAGAATAACAGAAAAGGAGTTGGATATAAATCACCCTCTGGGAAGGATTTAAATCCAAAACCTGTTGATAAGCTGATCATCAATTATACTCCTCTGTACACTCATTTTAAATATGGTCACCTAAATGACATAAAGCACACACGTACAGATCAGATCACAAAAAGTTTTATTAAACCAAAACATCGTCAGAACACAAAAGTTTTTAAGGGATAGAAGTTCAGGCAGAACTTCAGACCAACTAACCCCAGAGGACCCAAAAAGATATGGGTACCTAAGGATAAAATAATTTTTGTTGCAGATGTCCTTAGCAGCAAAGTTAAGACACCAGTCATGGTACTTGGACTCTGGCTGCTCACGACATATGACGGGAATAAGGTCTATGTTCCAAAGCCTGGAACTTAGATCTGGAGGAGACGTGAAATTTGGAGGAAACCAAAAGGGCAAAATCATTGTCTCTGGAACAATTGGTAATGGTAACCTCTCTTCTATCTCTAATGTTCTGCTTGTTGAAGGATTAACTCATAACTTATTGTCCATAAGTCAATTAAGTGACAATGGTTATGATATAATCTTTAATAAAAAATGTTGTAAAGCTGTTAGTCAGAAAGATGGTTCAATCCTCTTTAATGGGAAAAGGAAGAACAACATTTATAAGATAAATCTTTCAGAACTGAAAAATCAAAATGTTAAATGTCTTATGTCTGTTAATGATGAGCAATGGGTCTGGCATAGAAGATTGGGTCATGTTAGCATGAGACGTATATCTCAGATTAACAAGCTCAATCTGGTCAGAGGACTTTCTAAGTTGAAGTTCAACTCAGATGCTCTTTGTGAAGCATGTCAGAAAGGAAAATTTTCAAAATCTTCTTTCAAATCTAAAAATGTTATTTTTATCTCTATACCATTAGAGCTACTTCATACTGATCTGTTTGGACCAGTGAAAACTGCATCCATCAGAGGCAAGAAGTATGGATTAGTCATAGTTGATGACTACAGCAGATGGACATGGGTAAAATTCCTAAAACACAAGGATGAGTCATACTCTGTATTCTTTGACTTCTGCAATCGAATTCAAAATGAAAAGAATTTTAATATTGTCAAGGTCAGAAGTGATCATGGTGGTGAATTTGAAAATAAATATTTTGAAAAATATTTTGAAGAAAATGGCATTGCACATGATTTCTCTTGTCCTAGAACTCCTCAACAGAATGGAGTTGTAGAACAAAAGAATAGAACATTACAAGAAATGGCCAGAACCATGATCAATGAGACTAATATGGCTAAACACTTTTGGGCAGAAGCAATAAATACAACGTGTTATATTCAGAACAGAGTGTCTGTAAGACCTCTTTTGGAAAAGACTCCTTATGAATTGTGGAGGAATAGAAAAGCCCAACATTTCTTATTTCCATCCTTTTGGATGTGTTTCTTTTATTCTAAATACTAAGGGTAATCTGAACAAGTTTGACTCTAAAGCACATAAGTGTTTTATGATTGGATATTCTGAACGCTCTAAAGGCTACAGAGTATACAATACTGAGACACAGATTGTGGAAGAATCAATTCATTTCAAATTTGATGATAAGCTTGGCAATCAAAAGCCAAAGAAGTATGAAATTTCTGCAGATAGAGAAGTTCTTCTCACAGACTCTGAAGAATCAGAGGCAGACAAAGTTCAAGCAAAAGAACAAGAAGCAACGCCAGATGCTACTCCATTGGCTGCTCATCTGCAAAGCTTAACTATTTCTGAAGAACCAACTGTTAAAGGATCCTCCAGAATCAAATCTTCTCATCTAGAGGAAATGATTATTGGAAAGAAGGATGATCCCATCAGAACAAGATCATTTCTCAAATCATCTGGGACATCATTGTTTGGTTTGGTGTCAATTATTGAACCTACCTCTGTGGATGAAGCTCTGCAAGACAATGATTGGATACTTGCTATGCAAGAGGAGCTAAATCAATTCATAAGGAATGATGTTTAGGATCTGGTTCTAAGACCAAAAGGATTTAATATTATTGGAACGAACTGGGTTTACAGAAACAAGCTAAATGAGCAAGGAGAAGTCATCATAAACAAGGCTAGATTGATTGCTCAAGGCTACATTCAGCAAGAAGGTATTGATTACACAGAGACATTTGCTCCTGTGGCAAGGTTAGAATATATATGTTTGCTTATTTCTTTTACTGCACAAAATAACATCACTCTTTATCAGATGGATGTTAAAAGTGATTTCTTAAATGGTTTAATTGAAGAAGAAGTTTATGTTTATCAACCTCCTGGATTTGAAAATGAAAAATTTCCAGAACATGTTTTTAAATTAAAGAAATCACTATATGGCTTAAAACAAGCTCCCAGAGCTTGGTATGAAAGGCTGAGCAATTTCCTTCTGGAAAATAATTTTATCATAGGAAAGGTTGATACCACTCTTTTTCATAAATCAATTAAGAAAGATACTTTAATCTGTCAGATTTATATAGATGATATTATTTTTGGAACAACAAATATTACACTTGAAAAGGAGTTTGCTGAGTCTATGCAGGCAAAATTTGAAATGAGCATGATGGGAGAACTCAGATTCTTTTTGGGAATTCAAGTCAATCAAACTCCAGAAGGCACCTACATACATCAGACAAAGTATGTGAATGAGCTTCTGAAGAAGTTCAACATGACGAAGTGTAAGTCAGCTAAGATTCCAATGCACCCAACTAGAACTCTAGGAAAAGAAGAGGTAAGTAAAAAGGTAGATCAAAAGTTGTACAGAGGTATGATTGACTCTCTTCTGTATTTGACTGCTTCTAGGCCTGATATTCTCTTAAGTGTTTGTCTTTGTGCTAGATTCCAATCAGATCCTAGAGAATCTCACTTAACAGTTGTTAAGAGAATTCTGAGGTATCTGAAAGGTACTACTAACGTGGGTTTGTGTTACAGGAGATCTGATGAATTTAAATTAGTTGGCTTTTGTGATGTTGATTATGCTGGAGATAGAGTTGAACGTAAAAGTACTTCTGGAAGTTGTCAGTTTCTGGGAGGTAATTTGATCTCATGGTACAACAAGAAGCAACCCACAATAGCACTTTCAACTACAGAAGCAGAATATATTGTTGCTGCTGGTTGTAGTACTCAAATGCTCTGGATGAAAAGTCAGCTGGAAGACTATCAAATATATGAGAGTAACATTTCTATCTTTTGTGATAATACTTCTGCTATTTGCCTCTCTAAAAATCCTATTTTACATTCTAAGGCAAAGCATATACAAATTAAACATCATTTCATCAGAGACTATATTCAGAAGGGAATTTTAAGTTTAAATTTTGTTGATACATACCATCAATGGGTTGATATTTCTACAAAACCCCTTGCTGAAGATAAATTTAAATTTATTCTGAAGAATATTAGTATGGATTTTTGTCCAGAATAAAATTATTATTCAGAAGCAAATTTATTCAGATGAAAAATGATTAATGTCTATACTCTGAAGTGTTGCATCTGTAATTTCTTTTGTTACCTTATTTATTTTGTGAAACTCTGAACTAACAAGCTTCAGAGGATCTGAACGCTCGTTAATGTTTCATTTCCTAAAGAGTTTCAGAGACACTTAAATATCAAACATGTGTCACATGAAATCTGAAAAGGTGGAGTGTACAAAGTGAGGCGCCGTTTGAGGTATTGTTTGAATTATTGCAATTCTCATTTTCCCCCCACTTTTGTCAAATCTCATTAAATGCTTGAAATCATTATTATTATTTTAATTAATGTGATTAATTGCTAAGTGTTATTTGTGTTTTTGTGCCCTAATTTTATCTCTATATATTCCACGATCTCACACTTCTCACACTTTCACTCTCTCAAACACTATATGCATTTTGGCCTTCTCCATTGTTTTCTCTTCTCTTCTAAACCTAAAAGAAGATTAGTTCATCTCACAAGTTCTGATATGGCAACTTCATCATCTTCGTCTCAAAAGTTAGCTTCAACAATGGTTGGGGTATCAACATCAGAAATGGGTATTGCTCCATACAAAGAACCAGAGAGAACTCTTCTTACACCTATCTAGAAATTATAAGTTATTTGCGAGTTTATGATGGATTTTGAATGTATTGCGAAGAACGGCTTTGATCTTTGTCCAACTGTATCTTCTCAAGGATGGGTGAAATACTTTGATAGATTGATTGGTCCAGTCTTTCCTCACTTGGCTAAGGAATTCTGGATACATGCAAAGGTTTACCCAAAGTTTATCTCATCATCTGTTTTGGGAAAAGATATCATAATCATTGAGGAGATGATTCGTAAACTGATAGGGTATGAAGAAGTAGATGGTGTTATTCATCTTCCTGTAGGACGCGTAGACATGAATGAAGTCTACAGAGAAGTTTTTACTTCTGGGTTGTCTTCAAGCAAGATCAAGGATCTGAAGATGCACTACAAGATCTGGGCAAAGATCTTTCTAGGCTGTATTCACCATAGAAAAGCATCTAATTCTCCATACTACATTAATACAGAGCAGCTGTATTTTATGTACTGTTTGGGAAGTAATATCAAGGTGGATTTGCCACATCTATTGTCTACTCATCTGTGGAACCATGTGAACATGTCCAGAGAAGTTATTAAAACCAAACATCAGAATATTAGGGATTGGATCCCCATTGGAAGATTGATCTCTTATGTACTCACTGAGAATGGCTTGGTAGCTCATCTGACTGAGGCTGGTCTGACAGAAGAATTAGTTCCAATACTTGGGAAGCCTCTGGATGGCAAAAGCCTTCAAAGGATGAAGTTGGTGGAACAACTTTCTTCTGATCCAGTTAAGGTAAACTCAGCTGAAGTACGCAGAAGAAAAGTCCCAGTGGATGACTTTCCACTGTTTACTGTAGAGGAGCCCAAGGAAGCTCTGCTTCATTACATTGCTTCTTGTCTGGCAAATGGCACTCCTATGCCACCTGATCTGATAAAACATGCTTCTGAACCTGCTCCAGAAGTGATTGAAAAGAAGAGACGTAAGAAGAGAAAGGTCTCTGAAGAAGGTCCTTCTGAGAAAACTTCTACAAGCTCTAAGAAGAAAGACTCTGAAGAAGACTCTTCTGTGAAGGTTAAATGTTTCAAGCATTCAGATAACCCTCCTGCTGGTTTATCTCCAATTTTGGAAACTGTGATAGAAACTCCAACATTTCAACCTCCTCCTCCCTATGACCCAATTCCTACTCCCTCTCCTCAACACACCACTTCTAAACACATTTCATCTGAAAATGTTCATGACTCAGTTCCCTCTCCTCAACCACAACCACAAACATCTCAACACCTATCACAACCCTCTGAATCACAACCCTCTGAACCTCAACCCTCTGAACCACAAACCTCTGAACCTAATCCTTATGAACCTCACCCATCTGACCCTGAACCTGAAATTCTTGATGTTATTCCTCTTATGACTGTTCATCCTATTTCATCTAAATCATCTGAATCATCTGATTCATCTGATTCTTCTTCAAGTCTTTCAGATGCTATATCACCTACTTATAACTCTCCTAACCATCCTCAGAAAATTCCCTCTCCTACTCCCATTCCATCTCACCCATAAGTTAAATCTTCATTTTCTGTTGAACCTTCTTTCTCATACACCCTTAGGAAATCGTTCGTAGAGGCCTATCTGAAACAAAAACCTAAATCTAGACCAGATGTTGGAACTATGTTATCCAGTTTGAAACAAAGATACAGTTATGGTTCGCTAATGTTAGGGAGAAGTGCCTCCACAACATGAATCCTAATGTTTTTGAAGAACTTTGGGATGCATTCAAAAGAAGATTCAATTTGGTGACTCTGAATCTTAAGGAAGTGTGCTCTGAAGACGCACAAGAAAGATTTTCTGAAGCCTTAAAACTTACTCTGCTAAGTGTCAGAAGAACCCTCATTCTGTGTTTAGAAAACACACCTGTTGAAGTTGTGTGTTCTTCTCCTGAAAAATCTGATGCACTTCAGTCTGGTAAAGGTCTTCTGACTGAAGAAGTTACTCCAGAAGCTCTGGTTACTGAAGAAACTCTTGTCTCTGATCAACCATCTATTATGATTTTAGAAAATGCATCTGATTATGTGATTATTCAAGAGTTAACAGATGAGAAAGCTTCTGAAGAAGTGAAAGTCTCTGAAGATGTGAAAGAAAAGCTTGCTCAGCAAGAGGCTGCCAATAGTGAAATTAAGGCCTGGATGGTAAAGCAAGAACAAACTATAGAAGAAATCAAGGACTGTATGGCTAAGCAAGAAGAATCAACATCTGAGATCAAGACTTGGATGGCAAAGCAAGAAAATTCAACTTCTGAGATAACTGATCTTCTGAAGATTTTAGCATCTTGTTCCACTTAATTGTCTTGTTTGTGCACTTCTATGATAATTGTTTGTTTTTGTCTATTTTCTGAGCTTATCAGTATACATGTGATTGTTCCTTCTGTTTTATATCTTATATTTGTTTTCTTACTCTAAAATTTTTGTCTTAAATGATTTTTTAATCACTTTTTAATATGACAAAAAGGGGGAGAAAATTGAAATTTTGATAGTTCACATAAACAGATACTAAATGGCAACTTAGACATTTTAAAATATATCTAATCATATATTCAGTGTTTCAGAGCTATAACTATTCATTTGACAAATTTCATAGAAGTGACTCTGAACAATCTCTGAGAGTCCACAAGCTTGATCTGACTCTGAAAAGAATACAAGTGCTAAAAGGGAAGTATTTATTTTTTCTAGCAGTATTCATTTCAGGGGGAGATTCATAATCTCAGGGGGAGATATATATTTTTTCTTATTTTGAACAAAATTTCGTATAGTTTTTGTCATCATCAAAAAGGGGGAGATTGTTAGAACACAAATTGGTTCTTAATATATCTCAATGTTTTGATGATAACATGAATGAAATTTTGTATAGATAAAATATATACTCTAATTTTGTTCAAGTGTTTTTGTTTCAGATATCAAATAAATATTCATCTGAAGACAAAAAGAATTCCTCTGAACATTATATACCGCAAAGCTCTGAGCGTAGAAAGCGCAACATAAGAGACTCTGAAGCGCTACCTACAAAAGACTCTGAAGCGCTACCTACAGAAGACTCTGAGCGCAGAGTATAAAGATTCAGTATATTCAGAAGATTCTGTGAGAACTCAACGGTGCAACCTACAGAGGCTCTGAGAATCAAGTCAACTCTAATCATTCATTCATGCTAAGCACTTTGGTGCATAACTCTGGATAGAGTGACTCTGATAAAGAAGAACATGGAACATCATCAGAGAATCTGATGCAAGATCATTTTTCATATCTGTTCATTTGAAAAGATATTGTTCAAGAAAGATTCGTTGCTAAACCCAATGTCTACCAACGACACTATTCCTCATTCGTGTATGGCACAGGAAGTTAGACAAAAAGGATATGTCTGAACACTCCTCTTCTGTGAAGGAAAAGTCAAAGAAGACAAAAGGCAGCAGCTGCACGTTCTTTGAGAAATGGATGTGAAGTCTATTTAAGCAAGTCTTCAACATCATTTCAAGATTGACGGAAAACAAAACAATCAAAGAACATATTCAAACAACTTTCTTCAACAAACATACTTGTTTTATTTGTTCTTCATTTTGTGTAAAAATCACAGTTGTGATAATAGCTTTTTAGAAGCACTTAAACACATTGTATTTCATCCTTGTAAAAGTTTCTTGAGAGACCAAGTTGTGGTCAGGATTCTTTAGAAGACTAAGACAGTTTGTCTTAGTGATATCACTGTAATCAGGTTTTGATTTAGTGGATTAAGTCCTTGTTTGAGAAAGGCAAAATCACCTTGGCTGGGTGGACTGGAGTAGTTTGAGTTCAAACGAACCAGGATAAAATAACTTGTCATTTTCTATTATCATAGTTGTTTTTGAAACCCTTATTCAACCCCCCCCCCCTTTCTAAGTGTTTTTCCTACCTTCAGTATGCAGTTCAAAATTTTAAGCGCCTTTAATTATGCTATACTTGATAAAGAAGCTTGGAAGTTTACGACAAGTCCAAGTAGTTTGATCACTCATTTATTTGAAACTGAATATTTTCCTAGATGTGGTTTTCTCGAGTTAGCTATTGGACATAACCCAGTTAAGTGTGACAAAGTATTTTGAGTTCTATGTTTGTTGTACGAGGAGGTTATATGTGGAGTATTGGATCGGGAGATTCTATTCTAGTTTGGGGTTACAATCAGTTGTAAGATAGTTCATTCTTGGAAAATCCTTGGCCAACTATTCCAATAGTAGAAAATTTGAAACTCTCCAATTTGATGGTTAGTGATGGAAAATGATGGAATACAAATTTGATCCATACTCTTGTGGGAGTAGCAGAAGCGGAAAAAGTCTTAAAAATCCCTTATTTGATGTTGTTTAGATTGACAAAATAGTGTGGAAATTTGAAAAGAGTGAGATGTATTCAGTTAGTTCGTAGTGTCTATCATTATTGTTTAGTAGAGGATATTGTTATAACTCATCTAAGGGCCAATGAGAATTGAAAGCTCCATTGAAAAATAAAACTCTTCAGAGGGTAAAAATTTTCTTCGGTGTTTGATAGATAAAGGAATACAATATCCGGGCTATTGTGATGTATGTGGAGATGGACTAGAAGATGATAAACATCTTGTCTTCTATTGTCCAAAAAGTATTGTGGGTTGGGAGCTAGTAGATTTATGTCCTATTATACAACTGGTGGCGAGAGATATCATCCCATTGGCATATATTGTTTTCTCTCTTTTGTAGGAATTAAATCAAGACCATAAAGCTTTGTTATTAGTCACTATTTAGAGTATTTGGAAGGATAGCAATAATTATATTTGGAACCACATAGAAGATTCAGTCAAAATAATTTGTGATTGTGCATCTTACTTTCTATTGGGATGAAGAAATGCACAACAACTTCAATTGAGAAGTTCTAACCAAAATGAAACTCCTATGTACATTACTTGGAGAGTTGGAGTAAACCTTCCGCAAATAGTCTAAATGAAATGTAGACACATCTTTCTCTACGAATTTTAATAAGATAGGGATAGGTGTTGGTGTACGAGATGAAAATGGAAGATTTATAGATTAAATGGAGTGGGTGTCACCTACTACCGAGGTTGATACGAGGGAGGCTTTAGGCCTTCTTCTAGCCATCAAATGGGAGCATGAGTTCGACTTGGATGGAGTGGAATTTGAGGTGGATTCAAAAAGCATAACAAATAACATGAATAACCAACAACTAAATTTGTTAGAGTTTGGAGAAATTATTAAGGAATGTAAACACATACTAGGTTGTTTTTTTTTTATCTTCGAATGGAGACAAGCTAAAAAAATTGCTCATACTTTGACAAAGTGGTTCCATCTTTTATTAGTTTTCAAATTTTTATTAATATTCCAATATCTATTCAACAACTTCTTATTAATGATATGAATCCAAGTCTTTTTCTCATAAAAATAATGTTTTTTAATTTCAATTTAATTATAATATGTACATATATTAGAGGAAATTCAATCATATTCCACAAATTTGCCATGATGCAATTATGTTTTTTTAATCAGTTTTATATAGGAAGTAATCTTAATATTTTGATACTACGAAATTAGAATTAATACCGAATTATATTTAAAAAGATAATAAATGATTATATGAAATATTCTATAAATAGTGTATGTAACAGATTAATTACATGATAACAAATTCTAAGGTCAAGACGATCTTTTAGTGTAAGACAACCAAACTTTTCATATTATAGAAAGTTTGAAGATATCACCAAAATTAACTATTGTGGTTATTTTAAGGTTATTCTTTTCAATGCAAATGGGAAGATATCACATAAGATAGAGGATATAAAAAAGGTAGTTGGAATTTTAACCATGTAAATTTTGATAGATTGATTCATAATGGTGATTACGAATAATACAATCCTTACATTGACGCGTGTTATGCACTAATGGTGTATTATGTTAATGATTTGGTTAATAGCGGATGGAGTGTTACCATTAATAATTAAAAAATATTAACCATTGAATGTGTTTTAAAATGACAATAAAAATATTAAAGTGAATATTAATTTTTGAATTTAGAAATATACAATATTTGTTAAGTGTTACACTAAGTTTAAATTCGAAAATATGTAACATTTTGTGAAGTGTTGTAGAATGAAAATATACAACTTTAAAAGAATGTTGTTATAGGTGAAACAATGTAACTTTTAGTAAAAATTTGTAACTCTTGGTAAAATAAAATTATTTCATCAAGAGTCCTAACCTTGTGAAACAATACTAATATGACCTATAAACATTTTATTATGGGTTCAAAATAAACATATAAAAAATGTATATTCTCTTCACTAAAATTTCAAACATTCTTCCTTATATTTGAGTTTTCGTCGATCTTGTGCAAACTCAATTATAGACTGAATTATCTTGGGTATTCATGCGTTCCAACTCTAAGACATTTGAGAGTGCTTGAAATATTTATAAGAAAAGTGATTTCGTTCACGATTCTAGCTTGAATTCATTCGATTTAAATTAAATTTCTAACAGAGTATGTGCAGTTAGTTACAAACCATTTGAATGATGACGTAGTTGACTCTAGTAGACACATGCCTAAGTGTGTGACTATATATATATATATATATATATATATATATATATATATATATATATATATATATATATATATATATATATATATATATATATATATATATATATATATATATATATATATATATATATATATATATATATATATATATATATATATATAGTGAGGATCCACTTACTCTAAGAGTAAGTTTTTATAACTTACTCCACAATCATAGCCTTTAAATTAGATTTAATCGAACGGTTATAAGTAAAAATGATAATTTAACCACTAGATTAGATTCAATTTAAAGGCGATGATGTGGAGTAAGTTAAAAAAACTTACTTTTGGAGTAAGTCGATCTCAACTCATATATATATTTATGTGTGCGTGTGCGTGCGTGTGCATGTGTGTGCGTATTATTCTGATATATATATACTGGTTGTGTTATATAGTTGGATCTTTAGGGATCATAAAAGTAAATATATGTACTGATTAGGAAGATTCTTGATGGAACAGTTCCTTAATTTATTAGATCATAGGCCAAGACAATATTGTCGGCTTAGTTCGTAGGGAGTCTTTCTGACCGGCCCATAACATTTGTCTCCCAAGCCCTTGTCGAGACATGAGTAGGTCGGAGCTTGTTATTATGACTTTGGATGACGACAATCTCCGGGTTATTTGAGGCAGACGAGTGAAGATCACTTCAGTTCCTTAAGGAAACATGCATTAACTGTGCCATACTTCAAACATCTTTTCATAGATATCATCATGATAGTTATTGGGAATCAGTTGGATTCAGTTGAGAAGAAGCTTGAAGATTTGATTTTCGAGTTTGGAGATTGAAGGGGTTTTAGAAGAAATTGAACAGCAAGAACTCTTCATCATCATTCAGTGGAAGATTCTGCATCTTTTAGAAGCAAGTGGAGCCCTGAAAGTCACCATACGCGAAGCTCCAAACCAGGTTTCTTCCTCGCAAAATTCCTCTTTAATTATGCACTTTCCAAGCCTTAGATACATGTGGTTAGGATCTACTTGAAACATAGATGGATTTTGTATAAGTTTCGTAGTGAATCGTGATGATTTTTACCATGGCATTCCAAGTTGTAGTTCACATATCTCTCTTTTTAATGGTTAAAATTGAAAACAAATCATAGATTGGTGATCTAGGAAGTGAGACGAGCAAAACGATGTAAAGAAAGTGAAGTTTCGTTGAGTTTAAGTTTCACGCACTGTTCATTCTCGCCGAAGAAGATGACCGGATCTTCTTCGGCCGCCACTATTCCCGCCACGTGCAAGTGTCTCCGTTTGAGTTTCAAAATCTCCAAGTCATATCGTGTTCGTTAGATCAAGGTGGATAGTGGACTTTGTAGGCTGATCGTGGGGTTGGTATTCAATTTCGCGTGCATCTTTTCCCTTGGCTTTCCTTCATTAAGTGAAACGCAGAGTTTCACTAAAGGAAACTTTGGGCCCTTAATGTTATGTTATCCACACCCCCTAGCGCAAGGCCCAGTGTAGATAATGCATAGGATAGTTGTTGTTTGCACCTCCCTCCATTTAATTCTTTTAATTTCTTTTTTTCTTTTATTTTTTGTTTTGATACTTGTTAGTTTTAATTCAAGAAAAAAATATGAAATGTCCTCAATAAATACTGAAATAAATCATGTGAACACTTTGATATGTTTAGAATTTTCTCACATTTTTTAATTTCCATTTTCATGTATTTTCAATTAATGGCATATTTTCTATTTTAGTATGTTTTTAATAATTGGATGATTGTATGCTGAGCTTGATGATTTTATTTCTCATTCATGCTTTTGAGTTTGATATTGAAATTTTGTGTGCTGGTGATAGACATGTTGATAATATTGTACTATTTTTGTTGTGATTTTTTAGATGATTCTAAATAGGATTTTGAGATAGTTGTTTAGGAGTATTCATTATTGGATCCCATTAGTATACCCTTGAGATTTGGGATTTAGTTTGAGCCTTTTGATTTAGGTTTAGCCCCTGATTTTTGTACCATAGAATGTTGATACATGTAGGATAATGTAGTATTTTCCTTAGAATTTTTAGGAATGATTTTCTATTAGTTCCCCATTTTACAAATTGGCCTTAGTTTAGGTGATCCTAACTAGGTTAAGTGCATAGATTAGTCTTGTAAATGACCATTAGATGATTCTAGGTCCCATTTCCTTTCTTGATAGATTGGTAATTAGGTGGATACCTCTTTTAGAGTCCTTGAATCCTTAGTATAGGTGATCCTTAGAAGGAAATCTTTGAGGTTCTTTAGAAGATCAAATAGGTGGATGATTCTTCCTATAGGGGTAGTTTCCTCTTCAATTTTCCTTGATTGATTGGAATCCTCCTTGTGAGCATGTTTCCTCCTGTGGAGGAATACATTGCATTATCATAAAGGGGTTGAGTCTGTGAAAGCTCTCTCTAAGGAAGTGGAGTTGGTTGAGTGTCTGTGGTAAGTTCCTGTGGAACTTACCTTGCTTCTCATCTCCATTCTCCTAATATTCTCTTATTCAATTCTTTTTAGGAACCTTCTTGGGGTAGCATAGTCCCTCCTGTGGGGGGAATGTTGCACATCTCTTGAAGGAGTCAAACCACTAGGATTCCCCCAAATCTCTTTTAGTTGGTTGAGTGCCTGGGATAAGTTCCTGTGGACCTTACCCTTGCCTCACAACACCCAATTTCTTTCCTTAGGATAGAAGCCTTGTGTGACTACTTGTGGAATGATTTCCTTATTTGCCATAAGTCCTTCTCCTCATTCATGATTGAGTGGCATGTTGCATTAGGATAGTTCATGTTTAGGATAGTTTAAGTGTAGGTGCATGACTGCATTAAGAGGTTGAGTGGGTCTCCCTCTGCTTGTTTGCCTTAAGGGTTGAGGTGATCCTCCCCTTGCTTGTGTGTTGTTTTTCTTTTTTAATTGACGTATTTGCATAATAGAGGTTGAGTTGAGCTCCCTCTGCTTGTCTGTTTTGATTGTTTTTCTTTGCTTGATTGCTAAGAGGTTGAGTGAGTCTCCCTCTGCTTGTATTGCTGCAGTGCATATGCATCTTTACTGTTTATCTGTTTAAGCTGATGCTTTATTTGTTTCTGTATACCATTGACATGATCCCCTAGGAATCTCACTTCCTTTGATAAGGAAGTGATGATTAGAACTTTAGGTTGAAACATATGCATGATAACTTCTAGGAGTTCCCTGTTTCGAACCTCCACCATAGGATGAATCCTTGGCATGACAACATTAGGACTTGACAGTCTCCTCGTAGAGTTCGTTCTCTTCTCATCTCAAAACAACAGTAAAAAATGTAATAAAGGCAAGTTAGTACAAGCGCGTTACGAGCCTTAAGCTACTGGGGAAATGATAATTGAGCGGTCTCCTCTCAATCATCTAAAGTGTTTAGTATATGTCCTTAGGATGCTATACGATGCATTCGCTCCTAAGTCATAGTCTCTAGTGTTGTACAAACTACAGACAACCATAAAAAACAGTTCTTCCGTAAAAGACAGAAAACAAACTTCAAACCTTTTTGCCCCGTGGGCCTATAATTCAAAGGAAGCTTTTCTGAAGAAAAGAGTGTCGTTAACTCCCAGTTCTACCGCAAACGGTAACGCCTAAGTCTCCAAGGGTCGAGCTGCGTACACCAAACTGCTGGAACTGTTTGTTAACCCTACTCGAAAAACAGATGAATTTGAAACCCCGTAATCCGTATTATCCCGAACTACGTAAGCTCTGATCTCTCATATCCGTTGAGAGTACATAGGCACAATACTGATGTATTGGCGAGCCACCTTCCCCATAACCTGTAGTTAGCCGAACTACGTAGACTCTGATTTCTCATTCTCTGATGAGAATACGTAGGCATAAAGCGCGACGCTTTGCCGAGTCATTTTCTTTTCTTTTTCAGAGCAACCTTGATAGGTAGATAGTAAAACCACCCGTCAGATAAACACAACAAGCGTGGATCCCATCGAGTACGATGGACGTGAGGGGTGCTAATACTTTCCCCTTGCGTAACCGACTCCCGAATCCAGACATGGGTTGCGATGACCTTGTCTTATACCTTTTCGTCAGGTTTTTCCGATTGTTTCCTTTTCTGTTCTGTGGGATAAATAACAAAAGGTGGTGACTCTTCTGTTTTGCCGGCACCTTATTTTCGCGGTAGCGACAGTAATTAAAAACCATTTTTTTATAACTTAAAAATTTAACTCTTTCTTGGAAATAAAAATTAGAACCATGTCCATTAATCAAAACCCTTTTTTTATAGAAAATTTTGAATTAGAACAACTTTTATTTTTATTCTTCAATTGACTTCAAGTGGTTCTTAAATGCGACTAACATCTTGATTACAGTTACGAGTGGAATTTGCCGTTTATGGCCCCGCTGGTTTTGTAACACTTATGTCGTTTTCTTCATGTTTCTCATTTGTACCTTGGCTGATTCCCCGTACTTTTCGTATTCATTTTCTATGGTTGTAATTATACGAGGCTATCGTTGCTTTTATTTCATTATTATTCTTTTCATTTTTTGGGTTGTAATTTACGGGAGTGATCATCACTTTGCATTTTTTTACTACTTTCATATTTTCCTCTATTTCCATCCTGCTATATAATTAGTTATTCATTTGCATGATTTACTGTAACTCGCCTCCGAAGGATTAGGTCTAGCCGTTTGACCACCGAGTCAATAACCCTAACCTTTGACCATTTCAAAACCCTAATTGACTAGGTATTCCACCGTGGACGAAAATGCCATTTACCCTAGCATTAGGTTAAGGAGTCGCCGCACTCCGTTTTAGGTTTCCCGCCGAGGAATTCCTCTTTGACCTTTTTAAATTTAATTCAACTTTAAAACCTAGAGAATTCGAGTCGCCGTACTCATATTTTTAGGTGTCCCGTCGTGGACAAGTTTACCCTTTAGCCTAACATTAGGATAAGGAGTCGTTGCACTCCATATTAGGTTTCCCCCCATGGAATACCTATTTTACCCTTTTCAAATCCAACTCTTTACAACGTAGAGATAGGAGTCGTCGAACTCCACGTAAGCGCTTCTGTAAGAATGCTTACTCCCCATTGAAACCTTGACCGCAGTCAAGACATTTCTAACCTCCCTTTCAAGGGGAACTACGATTACTCTGATTTCATTCCCTACCTAGGATACGTAGGCACAAGATGCGTATCTTGCCGAGTAAACTTAGGACTAACCCTTAGGTCTTTCTTTCATATCTAACCCTTAGCAATATACCAAAGCAAATAATAAATCAAAATAGTAAACAATAAACAAAAGGTTCCTATAGAGTACTACAGAAGTTTAGGGTGCTAATACCTTCCCTAAGCTTAACCAACCCCTTACCTAGATCTCTCCCCGCATTGTTTACGATGCAAAAATTAGGTTTTTCCTTTCTTTGACCTTTCCTTTGGATAAATCAAAGACCGGTTGTGAACTAAAGATGCGATTCAAATTAATTAATAATTTGATATCCTATTCTAACCGCAACAGAAAATGGCGACTTCACTGGGGACTGTCCTAACTTTTAAGGGTTACCCCTACTTTTTTTGTTGCTATTTGCTTCATTATTTGTTTGTTTGTATATAATATTATTGTACCTTGCTTGGGGTATCTATTTTTGTTGTGAGAGAAGTCATACACCCGGACTCGAGTGACATTATTATAGGAAGGTGATATATTTGAAGAGGCTTATAGGGAGTGAGTCCCGACCAAGCTGACTTGAGAATCACCGCTCAGTTGAGGCCCTTTTGAAAATGGTTCGATTGAACGAGTAGTTGTGAAAACTTTTAGTATTGTCGATTGGAGTCGGTGATACTGGGGACCGCAGTACCTTAACACCACCTTGGCCTTATCTAGGACGTAGTGCGGGAACTATGAGGGAGTAGTCCCAAAATAGTTGCTACACGATGCTACACTCAAGTTCTCTCGAGAATATTATTAACCACTGAGTCAGTTGGGAAATTGATAATATCCGAAAGATGGACTGATGACTTTGGGCACTTCTTTAGAACCCTTGTTCTGCAGGTACAACTAACCTATAGTACATACCTTTTGGGATGGGTAGACCTTGACTCCGCTCATATGCCTTTAACCTAGGACTTTTGTTTGCTTGTGTATATTTGTGCATCGCATCCATAAAGCATCATATCATTCCTAGTTCCAAGGAATTCAACTATCTTTTGCAAATTCAAAAGGTCTTACATTTTAAAGTCTAAAACATTTTCCAGCGTTTCTTAGAAAACATTTGCAATCGACCGTTGAAGTTCTTGAAACCATTTCATCGCATTAACATCATATCTTTGCATTTCATTTCCCCCCGGTTTCTCATGTCCAGTTGTCTTTATCTTCCAGCGTCCCTTTGAGTCGTCAAGCTGATTCCTCGACACAGATATCATACTAGAGCTAACTATAGACGCCAGATATCAGAACAAGAGGAACATAATGCAGAAGTCCGAATGGAGATCGATGAGTTGAAAGCAGGCATGACCAGGCTTACTGGGATACTTCAAGTACTGATTGCCAGAGGAGAGCCACCTTAGAGGACCGTTATTCAGGAAGTTTCAAGTGCTGATCCACCTCCTGTTTCACTTCCGCCCTCTACTTGGTCGGAGTTTGGTTTACCCCATAACTACTCTCCACCTTTTGCATCTACTGCTATGATTGGTCAGACTGTCAGACCGGTCTGTGATCCACACTGTTAATCAGACTGTCCAAGCTCCCTTTGAGAATCCTCCCTATGAGTACAATGTTGTCGATGTTCAAAAGGAAGACCAGGAAGATTTTTTTGAGCCTGAGATTACCCGTGAACAGTTTCAGATCATAAACAAGAGACTCCAAGCTGTCGAGGGTACTGATTTCTTCAATGTTGATGCTGATAATATGTGCGTAGTTTCTGGTCTTGTTTTGCCCGCCAAGTTCAAGACTCCTGAATTTGTGAAGTATCAAGGTCACTCATGTCCAAGAGCCCATTTAATTATGTACTTCCGAAAGATGGAAGCTTACACCAACAATCAGAAGCTGCTCATCCATTGCTTTCAGGATAGTTTGAGTGGTGGTTCTCTCAAATGGTATATGAACTTGGAGCATAACATCGTCCACTTCTTCCAGGATCTTGCCAATGCTTTTATGAAGCAATACAAATACAATTTGGACATGGCTCCCGATTGTCATCAACTTCAAAGTTTGTCTCAGAAGGAAAAAGAGTCGTTCAAGGAATACGCTCAGCGCTGGAGGGAGTTAGCTTCTTAAGTTGAACCCCCTATAGCAGAGAAGGAACTGACAGGAATGTTCATGGATACTTTGTCTCCTTTCTATTGGGAAAAGATGATTGGAAGTGTCTCTTCAAGCTTCGCAGATCTGGTGACTATTGGCCAAAGGTTAGAAGAAGGTTTGAAAAATGGTAAGGTATCCAAAGCTACCGAATCTTCTAGTGGGGCAAAGAAATCCTATGGGAATTTCCAGAAGAAGAAAGAGGAACATACCAATGTTGTCATGACTAAGTCAAGAAGGCCTCGTCATGGACTTCAACCTATTGATCATCATGTTGTTGCTACTCCACAACCAGCTCAGACTCCTCAACGTCCCATTGTTAGACAAGACCAGTATCGAAATAGGAATCAATTTGATTTTATTCCCATGACTTACACAGAGCTTTATCCTTACCTGGTTCAACGAGGGCTTATCACTACAAGGGCCTTACCACCTCCTCCTAATCCTCCTTCAACTGGATTTAGGGCTGATTTCCAGTGCGCGTTTCATGAGGATGCCCTGGGCCACGACTTGGAGCATTGTTTTGCACTAAAAGCTAGAGTGCATGAGTTGGTTAGAACTGGAATCCTTGATTTTGAGGATAATCCTCCGAATGTCTAGAAAAATCCTTTGTTGGTGCATCAGAAGTGAAGCTTCATACAGGACGGCTCACCCTTGTACTGAGTTAGTCATTAGGCCTTTTGTTTCTCGTTGTTTGTACTTTTCCTTATTTTTATATTAGCTGTTTGCTTTCAAATCATGTTTGTACTTTTACATTAATGAAATGAGCATTGCAACTTTTGATTTCAATTCATTTTGTCTATTATTTGCATCTTCATGCTTTATCTTTCAAATATTTACTTCTTGTCCAAATTTTTGATATGAAAAGATTGGAGGGAGGATGACGAAAATGTTATACCCATAACTGCTGTCAGTATGCTTTCAATCAAACTTTGTTGACGATGTAAGGTATTGTTTCTATCCCTAAACACTGGAGAAATAAGGAAGTTATTCCCTTGTCACCCCCTTCGAGCCTAGAAGTTGGAGTTTCTTTCTTTACAAAAAACCCGCAATCTTAACATGGGGCATGGGTAGTTCTCAATTAACTTGATTGTGTGTTCCTGCAATACACCTTTCATATAAATGTTGCACTCACCAATTTTCCTTCGCACACAGTAAGTAAGTGTCGAAGATGTTTCCCAAGTCAAAAGGCCGATGATGGTTCACCGTGATCATTAAGCTAGGCAGTCACATTTCTTCAAAAAAAACTAAGGAAAAGCCCGCTAAGTCAAAACCTATGAAGGAGACTTAGGCAAAATTGGGGCATCCCGCTGACTGTGTGCTTTAACAGAAACAATTCAGGAAAAAGTTAGGGATAATAAAAAAGGGGAGATCTTTAAATCCTTACCTTGAAAATCCTCAATGTCAAAACAACCAAATGTTATAGGGAAGTAGTGGCTTCCTTTTCATAGGTCCCTTGACTTCTAAGTCATCCTTGCTACCATCAATGCAATTCCTAATCTATAGGAACCTGAATGCATAATATGAGTTAGCTAAGCGTAGGATTGAAGATCATCACGTAGATTGGGTGGGCACAAATAAACTTTGAGCCTTTATCCTTTGTTTCATAAACCGTGAACCATGCCACTTTACAACCCTTAAAAGACCTAACCGAAACAAGGTTATTTTAAATTCATACTACGACAAGGTTGCATAAAGTTGACTCCAAAAGATCTTTGCGAATCATTCATTCAGGCAGTACACTTTTGTTTTAAACCTTGAGTATTTTGAACCGCCGGGTTCTAATATGAAACTTTTATACTTTTCATTTTTTCAAAAATTATTTTGATTTCAAAAGTTGCATGAACTTTGCATTACCATGTTTGTATGAACACTTTTGTTTGCAAACTGGCTTTCCTCTAAGAAATTTTCAAACATCGAGAAACTTGGTCAAGTGATCTTATCAGGGGCAAGTTCCTTTTACATCCTGTCTAAGAATCAATTCAAGATTTGTTCAAGGCAAGTTCTTCTCAGATTTAGTTTATCCAAAAGATTTTTCAAGACTCAGACTAGGGCAAGCCTCCGAAGGCACAGTAAAGCAGTCTTTTCACGAATCAGACAAGTTGAAGTAATTATCAGTTCATCTATAACAGACAGTTTAATCTGGGGCAGTTTACTTGAAGGATCCCCAGGCAACTATCCTTCCTTCCTACAAGGACCATCAACTTGATACATTTTACCATTGCGGCAGAGATGTGTTCAGTAGTAACATCTTTAGTCCCTAAAGCATAAGGACAGTGATCTCCGGGTGGAGGAATCAGTTTTCCAGTCTTGTCATCTCACCACAAGAGTTGAGCCTTGTCGTCGGCATTTGCATTTGCATTTGATCATATATCATAGCATTATTGATATACATATGCATAACATGAGTGTTTCATCCTCATTTTCATTTCTCCCGAGGTCGTGTTTTATCCATGTCTTACCTTGTGGTCGAAGTCCAACTTACTTGGCACCTACCAAATAATTTTGTGTCGTGTCTATCTGATGTTCTTCCAGATATGACATTTTTCTTATCCGATGGTTCTTTCGGATATGTCTGTTCCTTTTACGTCCAATACTATTCTCATATATTGTGTTTATACCTTTCATTCAAAGCCATTATTGGATGTCTGGTACCCTTATTTTTATTTCTCTTTTTGATTGTTTTCCAGATTGAGTCTCTTTATTCTGATGGTTTTCCAGAATCTTTCCGATGGTTTTTCGAATATGTTTCTCTTTCTGATGGTTTTCCAAATTGAGTCTCTTTGTTCTGATGTTCTTCCAGAACTTATCTGATGGTTTTCTAGATATTTTTCTTCGATTCTGATGGTTTTCCAGAATCTATCCGATGTCTTTTCAGATTTATTTTTCTCTCTGATGGTTTTCTAGATCGAGTATTTGTTCTGATGTTATTTCAGAACTTATCTGATGGTTTTCCAGATATCCTTTTGATTCTGATGGTTTTCCAGAATCTATCCGATGGTGTTCCGGATTTGCTTCTCTTTCTGATGTTTTTCCAGACTGAGTCTTTGTTCTAATGTTATTCCAGAACTTATCTGACGGTTTTCCAGATATTTCCTTTGATTCTGATGGTTTTCTGGATACGTTTCTCTCTTTGATATTTTTCCAGTTTGAGTTTTTATTCTGGTGTTCTTCTAGAACCCCTTTGTTGCTTATCTGATGTTCTTCCAGATATGTCTTCAAACTTGTCCCATACATTTATTGCTTTCCTAAATGTTTCAGATGTACCGTCAGAGACTTTATCGTCATTTTATACTCTTATAGATGTTCTCATTTTGTTTCTTTGTCCCAGAGTTTATTCAACGTTTTTCCGAGTATCTCTGGTATGTTTCAGAGTTCATTCGATGTTCTTCCGAATGTCCCTGAAATTTGTTTCTTTGTCCCCGAGGTTACTCGATGTTTTTCTGAGTATCTCTGGTGTTTGTTTCTCCTTGTATATTTTCCGACGATTCCTGAAGATCTCGCTCGATATCTTCATTTAAAGGAATGTCCCAGAAATTCTAGCACTTGTCGTTTACCTGATCCTACCGTCGTGTGGATCATATGTTACTGTTTCATCCTAAAGTGACAACTGGTCGTGCTTGCACCGGTTGATCCATCACTTTAGAATTCCTCAGCGGTGTGCTGTTTTACCAGTGCGTCATTGTTCCCAGAGTGGTTCGGTCGTCATGTATGTCCCTGTGTCGTCATGTCATTTGCATCCTTGCATTTACCATTCTCATCATACGCATCAAATTAAAGTCATGGAATTTAGGGGTTTTTTCTTGAATAAAACCTCTAGGGTTTTGTTCTCCGAGATTCTCTGAATTTGGGGGGGTTTTGCATGATTCTTCTCAACACATATTCAGCCAAGTGAAGGTAATTGAGAAGCGGTGGGTTCCGTCGATTTAGTAACGGTAAACGGAGGATTGTGAAGGAGAGCTTTGGGTTCGACACACGGGTGATTGAAATCAGCCGGGCCAAATTTTGAAAACGGAAGGTTGTTCAAAGATAGTGCCACAATCAGAGGTTTATTCACAAGCTATCGAAGTACTTGATTTGACTCGAATCAAGGGGTAATAAGAGATAGTATCTACAACAACAAGAGTGTTTGTGTGTTTGATTGCTATTCACTTCTTGTATAAACTTTCAACAACAGGTTTAATTTATATATTAACAGGTCTCAATTCTATTATTGGAATTGAGGGCTGACATACCCCGAGCGAGGACGACGGGGGAACTGCCTCAACAAATCATTGTGTCTTTTGCCTTACGTTTTATATTGCTTAATATTTGTGGTTTTAGTGCAAACAACTATATCAATCTAGGCCTGGTTTGAGTAGTGCTAAACTGATTTTGAATCTAGTACAATAATTGATTGTACAAGGAAACTTGAGCAACTCACTCAAAGCGGAACTCACTTGTAGTGCTCTGTACGCCAAGTGTTTGATAAATTGTCTGAACCAAACGCCTTGTATACTGTCCTTTCAATGTGTTAATATTTTTAAGGCATTAGAACTAGTCTCACCATATAGTGAGCTGAATCAAATTGATAGTGTGATTAACATAGTAATTCTCATATTTCATTATCGGATTCCATAAGCTTTACGTATATTCGTTTTCTAGTAACCGTTTGTTTTATACGGTATAGTTCCTCGGCCGCTTCCGCAAATTAAACAATTTTTTTAAAAACGAATTTTATTGGTAGCGTCGACTCTTTTAAGCAAGCGATCTATTCAACCCCCCTTCTAGATCCACGCCATCGTCTAACACTATTGGGGTTCATATCCTTTCTTATTGCTGTCATGATGGGGGAGAACTTCTCCTAGACGAGTCCCATAGTTGGGCGTTTCCGACCGGGGAGGCCTGTCTGGTGGCCATGTGCCCTTATTTTCGCCCTTTCACTTGATTTGCGGTGGAAGGATAGATTTGATTTGGAATGTCGAATTCACTGTTTTCCTCTGCTTTTAAAGTAAAGATGGTTGTACGAGTTGAGGGGATCGTTGAGATCGACGATGATCATGTTTCCCTGGTAGTACAGACCGACGAGGAGCGAAAACAGAATGTTGCAGATTGGGCCAGGTAGGAGCCCCTGAATATTCCCTCTCGCTTTGACGTGGATGAATTTGACGTCTACGTCACGGTCGAGGACCGCTTTAGGGTTCCCCCATTAACTGGGAGGTGTATAAATCCCGAGCACACCATTGAATATGCTCGTCTTTCAAAGGGATGAGGTTCCTTATGTATGAATTTACCTTCCGAGAAGTAGGCCTGCGTATGCCCTTTACTGATTTCTAATGGGCAGTGTTTGAATGACTGCGGTTGGCGCCCTCGCAGCTTCATCCTAACACGATCATGTTCATGCGGGTGTACGAGTTTGTATGTCGGTACCTCAACTTTGGGGATATGCTTACTCTTTTCTTCTGCATCTACCATCTTCAATGACGGACATTTGAAGGTCGGCACAACTTGGTGTCCCTGAAGCAGCCGAGGAGACTATTTCGGGCGTATCTAGATTCCATCAGTAGCTTTAAATACCGGTACTACGTTCTCAAGCCTGTTACCCATACGGCCATGGACTCGCTGTATAACCACGTGGTTCGGGAGGAGAACAGGCAGCCGGAGGAGGTCTTAGAGCCAAAGTTTCTGTTGGAATGGCCGGAGGAGCACTTCAAAAAGGGTACGGACAACTACATAGTAAGGTCGGGCTCGTTGGATGCTGATGACCGAGTGGCCTACCAGAAGCTGGTCGAATTTGTCTCCGATTTTACTCCTGCGAAATGTGTGACTCCGGATGGGAATTTTATCCTCGATGTTCGCAGGGAGATTCTTTGGGAGTCACGATTGGTAAACAAGTAGGCCCTCTTGTGCGTCCAATGAGGAAGCCTTACGGTTTTTAGGTAGCAGGTCTGCCCTTTGTTCGGGCTCTCTCTATATTTCTGTCATTTGTTTGTTGTTTGCTAACTTGTTTGTTTTTTCTTTTGCAGGAGAGATATCGAGCATGCAGAAATGCATAAAGAAGGTGGAGGCCAACAAAGGTGGAAAGAAGGTCGGTAAGGGGCGAGTCACCCAAGTACAACAAATGACCGGTCCCGACCATATGCCCAGAGGTTCCTTCTCTTCCCTACAAGGAAGCCAATCTCCATCTTCGTAGGGAACAAAGAAAAGGCAGCGGGTCGGTGAGCCCGAGACCTTCGACCTCACCAAGAGTAATTCCAAGGAGAAGTTCGTGCTCCTACCATGCTATCTATAGCCCGATTTTTTCTGTGATGCCAATTCCACTGTCATAAGAACTACTGAGTCCAAGGCCATCTTGTGCATCGATCGAAAGGAGAGGAAGAAAATTTTATCAGAGGACATGTCCGCAGTGATGCGGGTCTTCGAAACGACTTTGGTCTTCAACAACGAGACCTGCCTTTCGGCTGACCTAACCAAGCTGCAGAATAACGTTGCGACCATCGAGGCTGAGAGGAACAAACTAACGGCTGACCTCGACCAGGACAAGGAAATAAATGTTGCCCAGCTCAAGCTCTACGGTGAAGTGGAGAAGCAGGTGAAGGTCGCTGGCGAGGAGAGGACGAAGCTCTTAGTGAGGATTGCCGAGTTGGAAGCGTCTGCTCGACCTGTTGAGGATGAGTCTTTCGAGGAAAAGCTTATGGTGTCTCAGGCTGACCTGGTGTCGAAGATACAAAAGCTCGAACAAAACTGTGTAGGGGCTCTCAGGGTGGGCTTTAATTGTGCTGTGGAACAACTCCAGATCGTGAACCCGAACATCCAGCTTGTCACTAAAGGAACATGCCCTTATCATCAGGTGGTCTAGAGTCGTGTGGTCGCGCCAGAACCCGAAGAGGAAGATGACGGCCAAGCTGTGGTGGGCGACCAACCCAAGGAGAATGAAATTGTTTAGTGTTTTTTTGATGTATTTCTATTTTTTGCCCTACACGCCATATTTTGATGTAGTTGTGGCCTACGTGCCATATTGTGTAACACTTGGACAATGGGCTCTGCCCGCATTTTGGAAATGTAATATTTTACTTTTATGTTATGTGTGCTCTATTTTCCTTGTTTTTCATGTGTATGAAATAGTGCGCGTTGTATGTTCGCTATCGAAGTTTTTGCTCGACCTACATTATGATCGACCGTGTAGGGGACTGGTCAGGTGATCGAAGTTGGTATTCGATCGATAACAGAGCTAAGACCTCGATCAAGCTATTTGGCCTGCAGTGTGAACTTCCCATCGCGAGCTAGGCATTCTGCCTTACTGGTACGACAACATCGAAGCTCGATTAAGGGGTCTCCGTCGGATTAAAAGTCTGCTCGCACACACAAAAGGCAGACTCTTGTCTTTTTGTTTTAAATTTAGGAGTCCCGCCCCTTGTGGCCGCGACGCTAGTGGGTTGTGGGCAGGTCTAACTAGTATTGTTTGAGTTTTTCTGCGTTCCATGGTCGAATAAGTTCTTCCCTGTACAGGTTTTCAAGGTAATAGGCCTCATTGCCTGTTTTTTCTCAGACACGGTAGGGGTCTTCCCAGTTCACGGCGAGTTTTCCTTCACACAAGTCCTTTTGATTTCTTCGTAGGACCAGGCTGCCCACCTGGAACTCGCGCTTGATGACTTTGTTGTTATGCCACAAAGTTATCCTTTGTTTCAGCGAGGCTTCTGGTAGGGATACCCCCGACCTGATTTCCTCGACTACGTCGAGTTCCTCCCTTAATGCCTCGTCAAGGGGAGACTCGGTTCTCCTGAAGGGTTCTCTTATTTCCACTGGAATTAATGCCTCCATTTTGTAGGTTAGTCAGAATGAGGTCTCCCCGATTGTGGAATATGAGGTAGTTTTTGTAGGCCTAGAGTATGTTGTGTAGCTCCTCGATCCACCTCTTCTTGGCGTCTCCCAACCTTCGTTTTAGGCCGTGCAAAATTAATCTGTTCACTGCTTTGGCCTGCTTGTTCGTTTATGGGTGTTCGACCGAGGTGAAGTGTTGTTTTATGCCCAGCCTAGTAACGAAGTCCTAGAAGTTCTTGTCGGTGAATTGAGTTCCATTGTCGGTCACGATGGCTTAGGGTACGCCGAACCGGGCAAGTATATTCTTTTTGTAGAAACAAAGTATGTGTTGGGCCGTGATTTTGACTAAGGTTTCGGTCTCTATCCACTTAGTGAAGTAGTCGATATCGACTATTAAATACTTATTTTGGTATGACCCTATGGTGAAGGGCCTGAGGATGTCCATCCCCTACCAGGAAAATGGCCACGGAGACGAAAGTGTTTTGAGCTCGTTTGACGGGGCCAGGTGCATGTCCCCGTGCCATTGGTATTTGCCTCACTTCTTGACATGCTCTTTGGCGTCTTGTTTCACGGTAGGCCAATAATATCCTGCTCGTAGAGCCTTACGGGCAAGTGGTCTTCCGCCTAGGTGTTAGGCGTTGATTCCTTCGTGGATCTCTTGGAGTATGCTCGGTACCTTGGATTCGTTGACGCATTTAAGGAGGGAATGGAGAATCCTTGTCGATACAATTTTTCCTCGATCAAGACGTATGAGCAGGCTTGGCGCCTGACCACGCCTGCCTCTTTGGCATCGTCGGGAAATCGCTCTGTGCTGAGGCAGGTGTATACAGGGGTCATCCAGCAGTTACTATCACCGATAGCATTGACCTCGACAGCCGTTGTGCCCTTCATGATGCTAGGGCGAGAGAGAACCTCCTGGATTACAAATTTGTTTCCTCCATTTCTCTTCGTGCTCGCTAGTTTTGGTAGGATGTCTGCCCTGGTGTTGTGTTCACGTAGAACGTGTCGTACCTCCACAGAATCGAAGCTTTTCATTTTTTCTTTTACCAAGGCGAGGTACTTGACGAGGTTGTCATTCTTGGCTTGGTACTCTCCTCGTACCTAGGAGGCCACGAGCTAGGAGTCGGTAAAGATCTTTACCTCCTTCGCACCAAGGTTTTCGGCCAGGCGGAATCATGCGAGGAATGCCTCGTACTTGGCTTGGTTGTTCCATGTTGGAAATTTCAAGGTGAGAGAGACTTCTATCAGGATGCCCTCTTTATTTTCTAAGTTGATGCCTGCTCAATTTTCTGTCGAGCTAGAGGCGTCATCGACGAAGATGGTTCATTTGTGCGCCCCTAGGGTCGGGGACTTTGTGGAAGTCATCTCTACGATGAATTCGGCCAGGACTTGTGCCTTGAGGGATTTTATGCTCTCGTATTAGACGTCAAATTCTGAGAGTTCGAGCAACCATCTGAGCATTCTGCCTAACATGTCCGGTCACCCGAGTAGCTGTTTGACGGGCTGGTCGGTTCTGACCATGATTGTGTGGGCCATGAAGTAATGTCGTAACCTCCTGGTCGCGTTGATGAGGGCCATAACGACCTTCTTGATCTGCTGGTATCTGAGATCAGGACCTTGGAGGGCTTTGCTCATAAAGTATATCAGCTTCTGCCCTTCGGGGTCTCGTGGATCAGCACTGCACTGACGGCCTCGGCAATGACGATAAGATATAGGTAGAGGGTTTCCCTAATCTCGAGCCTCGGTAGTACTGGTGTGTCGTGGTGAGAATTGAATATCAGGCTATTGATTAACTTGAATCGTAAATTGTTATTCACCATCGGTCTTTAATTTATCCAAGGGAAGGGAAAAATCGAAATAACCTATGAGTATGCAATGCAATGCAAAGTTAGAGAATCTAAGGTTCAGGGGTTGGTTAAACTTAGGGAAGGTATTAACATCCTAAGCATTTGTAGTACTTTACAGGAACCTCTTGTTGAATTGTGTTATTGTTGTTTGCTAAGGGTAAGAGACCTAGGGGTTTATTTCTAAGCATGATCGCCAAGAAGTCGCATCTTGTGCCTACGTATCATGACGGGAATGAAATCAGAGCATTTGTAATTCCCCTAAAGGGATTGAGGAACTCTTGATTATGGTCAAGGTTCCAGGAGGAGAAGGTTTGTTGGTTGATTTTAGGAGAAGAGACAAGTCGTCATCTTAGGGAGGATACTCGACTTAAACCACCACAAATATATAGGAGACGGTATTTGCGTCACATTGAGAGAAGGGCTCCAACTCGGATTTAAAATTGACGAGTATGCCACATACCTCTCTCAAGCGGAAAATATTCTACATCTTTCTTAATTATGCCATGGGGTAGGAGAATTACATCTCGACTACGTAGATGAATCATGTCTAATTCTCTTGTGAGGGAATAGGGATCTTAAACCATAAGTTGTCTAGAAAGCCTATGGGAATCCATTCTGAGGATAAAGGGTGTATCCTAAGTTGATCAACCTGAAAGGAATTAGGGATCAAGCAGGGGGAAATGATGCAAATGAATAAGATGTTCATGACTATGAAGTCAAGAACAAAATCCATCCCTTGGATTTGAACATACAAATATATTTGAGGAGTGTGGATAGAAACATCAAATATTAAAAGCTATGAGTCATGACTGAATATATAACATGTGAGGCATGCAAATATGTCCAGTCAAATGATAAAACGAGATAAAGTACCAAGTCAAGCACAAGTGAAGGTTAAGGGATGCCCTTACACTTCAAATAATTGAGTACAAGTTTAATTGAGAATTAACGAGTTAGACTATGGGCTAAGCACAAGTTTTAAATTAAACATAATTATTAGTCACGGATAAAAAGAAAAAAAACTAACAAAGGAAGGGTTATTGGGCTAAAATCTAAGGCCCAAATGACAAAAAAGGTTGGGGAACCAGAAAAAACATAAAACAGACTGGGTCGCATCCTGAGCCTAACCGAAATGAGACAAAGGGATGAAGAAGGGAAACAAGCCGACAAACCCTAGATACACTCAATTTTCTCACTCTTAACCTCTCAAATCTCTCTTTCTCTCTCTCCTTCAAATGGAACAAGAACGAAACAGAGGCTGACTTAGATTAGATTCACGACAACAGGCAGAGACAGAGTTGTCTGTTGGGGAAGAAAGTGATTTTTTGTGAGTGTCTATGATGGGGGAGGACGGCGCGGTCAAAGAAACTTGGTAGATTCTGATCTTCGATTCCGATTTGTCTCCGACTTAGCTCTGCTTCGAATCTTACACCTTGTTTGATTTCTTCCTTCTTAGAGTGATTCTAGTTCTCAAATACTCTACTGCATTTTCGTTCAGGGGCCTTGAACAAATCCTTGCTATGTTTTGCTTCAAAAATAAATTTGGATTTGGACGTGCGTTCTATTGAGAAAATATGCTTGGATTCTCGCCTGGATGTTCTAGATTTTGAATCGATTTGTGAGTACCAAGTCACCCGAGCTTTAGTTACTTACCTGTATTTACTTTCCTACTACTTATTTTTAAACTTACCCCACGATGAATCGTTTCTTAATAGGCAAAGAGACACAACAATATAACATTCTCATGAATACGCTGACACAAAACATTAAGGACTTCAACAACAGACTCAGTTATGTTATTTGCGGGAACTACATGGACAAAGCATAATGTACACATGGCCAAAGTACATAATCATAGTCAAAATGCCGAAAGTATTTGGAAACAAACCTGATGGAATTCAAGATTCTGGCGAGCCTAATGTAACTGCAACCTCCCCTTTTTAGTTCTGCTGCCACTTCTTCCCGTCCCCCCTTTTGATTGTTACCAAGTTGCCATATTGTTCTTTTTTGAGGTCAATCTATGTATGTGTATTGTAGATTTCTATGGTTTTTCCTATTTCTACAATGCGTTGTATGTGTGTTTTTGACAATTTTGTGTGGATTTTTCTCTCTGTAATATCCTGCTAGGTCTTCTGTCTGAGATTTTTGTTATGTTTCTCCTCTTTTTATAGGCGTGCTAATTAAAATTCTTGATTTTGAAATAAATGTGACGATACACTGCTGATTCTCTGTTATTTGTGGGATGATATGCTTTCATTTCTAGTTAAATGTGTCTGAAACATGCTGGGGTTTATGTCTTGTTGTGGTTTTGGAAAGAAAATCTCGGATGTTGTTTCCAGAATTTTACGCCGGATTGTGTTCTCAGAGTTATTACTTGCCCTTATGATTATGATTCTTACCATATGTGTTGCTGCTTGTGACATCATGATGAAATCCCCTCTGTTTTTTATTCGACATATCTGGGGAACATTCAACTGTGTTTGAACCATAAACGTGTTTTACTCACATTTTTGTTATTGCAGTGGCGTGTGATGAGTGGATTCGACGAGAACACCAATCATAAAGCCCTCCACCTGCCCATTGATGAGTGACAACATCTCTATTTACAACAATAAAGATGTCCAAGGTTTTCACGTGTTCCGTTAAGAAACTTAGCTTACTTGAGTTTTCCTCTGCTCGAAGCATGTCTTGAGTTTCAGGTATTCCTTCCATCATTTTGGTTATGTTTGAAGCATGTTTCTTAATGCCCTTGATTCTATCCATTTTTTTTTTATCTCGTTCGATGATGATAATTGTGTATGATTTGTTTTTACGGTCTCTGTTCCATTCACCTTTGATAACTTTTGGTATAATTGTTGATGCAGAAACTTTGTTGAGTTCATAACGTACGTTTCCATAACGCCTCCTTGAATCAAAATATTCGGCATGAGCACAAGCTTTTAGTGACCTCACTTGCTGGTAGTTATACTGTGTGAGTCTGAGTTACAAACCAGATGTCATTTACGTGCAAATTTAGTAAATTTAGGACCTTTGCCTCAAGTACCATATCCAACAAATTATTAACCACTGCGAGAATATTGGATTCCCGAGATGCTACTAGAACTTGTCATTGTTATGCGAATTTGGTGTGAATGAATCTTATGTCATGAACTTTAATTTATATGGTTGTTGCATTCTTTCATGATATGGTACCTTGCTAATAATTTCCTTTTCTTCTTTTCATGTACGCATGACACCCGAGGTGATGGCAAAGAATTGTCATGAAGACGGAGTTCTGGGATGGAGTGTCTTGGAAATGAGGCTTAAATATGAGGCCATAACACGTAGAGCTTGATGAATGTCTGGTCGTGGCAGGAAGACCAAGAGGTCGAGGTTTTTTTAGAAGCAAATAATTGATAGAATTAGGTTTTGTCTCATGCAATTTTCTTGTGAATCTTTGTGTTTGGTCTCACAATAACAACTCATTAGAAAGCAACATTTAAAATATGGCACCTCACTTTAGCATTTGAAGGCTTTCTTTATTTTTATTTTTATGATAACCTTGATCCTTACATATGACCTTTTGTGTAAGACTATAACTGGTGTAAATCACATGTAGAACAAATTCAGTTTCCAAACAAGTCCTTTTCACGACATGTTCTTTTTACTATCGCGCCGCTTCTGTTGTCGTCACCGATCTCCGTTGTCCAAATCCTCCTCCCACAAGTAAGTTTCACTTCCTTTATGTAGGGTTATCAATTTTCCGGAGAATATCATGAACTCCAGGAAAACTATGAATTTTTCGGCAGGCAGCATGAAGTTTCCGGCGAGGACGCGGGGAAGTTCATGAGGATTCCAGGATCTTCATGAAGTTGCTGATGAATGCATCGGGGACCTGTGATGAAGATTCCGGGGAGCTAGAATGAACACCTCAAGGAGCTTTGCTCCTCGCCAGTGTGTGGCTATCGCGGGGAAGTTTTACTCAAGGTCTCCCCGCGTGTGTCGGGGTCATCCTGCTTGGGAGCCTTGCTATCGAGGTGGCTTATCGCGTAGGGTCGTCGTCGAGGTTTCTTCTTGGAAAAGCCTCCTTTGAGGAGGGGCCCTGGTTTTGGGATTCCCCATCCCTCCCTTCGCACTTTCACTTGATTTTCCAACGTTCTAGCAAAGCTAGAATAAATTTGGGGTCAATTGAGTACGAAGTGATTTTTATCAAATCACCGAAGCCACGTGATTCAAGGTATCCTTGTATGAATGGGTTGTGTGGTATACAATCATGTACACGGAAACGAAATCTTGTTACATATTACCAGCCACGAGGAAGACATATTACCAGCTAGTGATGTTTATTGTCCACCTCAACACATGACAAGCCTGAACTTAGGTGTAGATGAATCATCAACAAATATTTTTTACAATCCATACATGCAAACATAAGGAGTATTAAAAGAGGGAGACAATTTTCGTGCAAAAGAGGACCGTGTCCGAGCTATAAAACAATATCACATGGAATTATCAGTAGATTATATAGTCGATAAAATGAATCCGACTCTGTATAAGATATATTGTCGTAACGAGGTGTGCCCATTTCAATTGACAACATCTTACCAGAAAAGAAGTGATTCATGGAAGATATAGTTTATGGGTCTAGAGTACACTTGTATAATCATGAACCCAATGCAGGATCATTTCAAACTCAGCTCTCAGTTGATATGCAATAAAATTCTGTCAGTCATTAGCGACAATCCTTTTTTGAAGGTGAGTACCATAATCTTGTATATGGTTCAAAGGTACAACTATACTCCATTGTACAAGAAAGCATGGATAGCTAGGACTAAGGTGGTCAAAACGATGTTCAGAAATTAGGAGGAGTCATACAAAGAACTTCCAAAATACTTGGTGGAACTTAAACAATATGCTCTAAGGACTGTTTCCATCTTGGAGACCTTGCTGAGGTATACCTTAGACAGGACTTGTGTCAGTGGAGTTTTGTCTTACAATCTAGGTAGCTGCTCAGTGATAGTTCCATGAAATTCATGAAGGACGAAGCTTCCAAAGCTAACACACATGTCGTCATAGTGTTTGACTGTAGTAAAGGTTGGTTCAATGTTGCCGAGTCAATGAATCACAATGAAGAAAGGTCGAGGGGATGCTACCGAGTGGAACTAGATAGAAGTTGGTGTGACTGCGAAAAGTTTCAAGCATTTCGTATGCCTTGCTCACATGTAATAGCAACATGTTCAAAGGCTCGACAGGACCCTTCCAACTATCTTTCGGTTGTTTACCAAGTCATTAGTCTATGCAATGTATACAACACTAGCTTTCATGTAGTAGCAAAGGAGGACTATTGGCCTGCATACGAAGGAGAAATTGTCTGTCATAATGAAATTATGCGAAGAAATAAAAAGGGTCACCCTAATAGCACGAGTATTCGAACGAAGATGGATACAGCAAACAAAACGGCCAGATTATGTAGTTCGTGCCGTCATCTCGGGCACAATCGTACAAAATATCCCAATGTAGGATCAAGCACAACATCATAGTTTTAAATGTAACCTTGTATCTTTATATCAACAACAAATTTCATTCCATTAATATCATAACTAAGCGATTACAATTAAAAATAACATAACTTAAACAATCATAACTTAATATCATGACAACAATAATTAACAATAACTTAAACATTCAAAAAATCAAAGCAAACAAATACAACATCACAACAACATAACTAAGCGATTACAACCATCAACACAATTTCCTGAGAACTATACATCAACGCATGAACATCTTGGTCATTAGTAACATTCTTCCAGAAATGCACTTCTCCATTTTGGTTGAATGTGGTAACAAGCCTTTGAATTCTTCTGATCTTTTCACCCTCTGGAATGTCTCCATCTAACCAGCGGATCAAACTCCTCTTGAGATGTTCTAACATTAATGTATTCTAGAGGCGAATCTTCTTGGTGATATATGAAATCTGATAGATATATGTGGATGACGAAGAGGAACTCATTTTAACTGAAAAATACAAGAAAATATGAAGAGAATATAGTGTAGAGAAAAATGAAACGTTGGTGGAGAGAAATACACAAGTGATAATATATATAAGAGAGGATAGTATAATTAATTAATAAAAAATTGGAAAAAATAAATAAAAGGACGTGCCATATCATATGGCACATGCATTATGATATGAAATGCAGGCGTCTTGGATACATGCATAAGTCATATGATACGACGCATGTGTATAAATCGAAGTACATTCGCCATATCATATGACACATCATTTTAATAATTTTTTTAAGATATAATTATTTTTGATGAATATATAGGTTATTCTAAAAAAATAAATCAAAACTTTATACTATCTTAATAAAGAAGAATGCATAATAAAATTAAAAATATAAAGATAATTTAATAATTTTAAAATATGTCCAAATAATCTTTCCCATCTTGCAAATAAAAATATAATTGGCTGTTTAGCCTTATCTACTTGCGCTGCATGCAATCTACAAGTGGTTCTCTTCTTTCAAATAAGGCCTATTATTAACAATTAAAAAAATACTCTAGGTAGCATGGTTCACTGTCTTTTTCAATGTTAGTGACATACTAAGGACAAACATGAAGTGATCAATATTTAATTTTAATTTTGTTTTTCCCTATCGCAAGACCCCTATGTGCTCCACATAGTTGGTACATTATGAATTTATGATGTCACATAGTAGATACTCTATGCATGCATGAATCTATTTTGGCATTTTGTATTTTTCTATACGTGTCGGTATTCAGCTATTGATGATAAATTTTAAATTATTTTCATTTTCATATGCGTTAGTTATATCATGAGATAATAGAACCTTACATTATAATCTTTATTGAGAACCTTAATACATGTTAAAGCAAACATTTTATAAGTTCACATCAGAACCTGTTTTAAGATGATAGATCACATCTTACTTAACTTTTGGTATTTTGTCCTATACATACATATATAAGTATGTATATATAATTAATTAATTCCTCGATTTTTATTGAAAATGAATAAGGATGTATTTTCATTTTATTAATTATGTGTGAACATATTTTTTTGGGATTAAATTTAATTATATGTGAAACATATTTTTATATAAAGGATTCAAAATTCTATTATCTACTTAAATTAATAATAGATCGAACATTTTGTATTGATTCTGAATGTGATGGTGAGTCTTTTCTCATATTTTGTTGGTATCTAATTCGTCGATTAAGTTCCAATTGATTTGAGCTTTAACTAGGGTATCGAAGTGGTTCTATAGCAATAGTGTTTTTTATCTTGATTTTTAGTTGTATCCTTCTGATTTGAGATTAATCTGGTACGATCAGAATGGATCGTCGTTGCCTTCAATGTAGGGCAGTAACAATGATTGTAGGAGAGGAGGAGAGTGTACCTGCAAGACATTATGATACTAAAGTAAATAATAGGAAGAGAAAGCAACTACAAAGTGTTTAGGTTTGTGTTAGAATGAATTGGATATCTGACCCTCTCAAGTGATAAGGTATTTATAAGAAACTCCCAGCGCGGGGCCAAGGTCCTCATTGTGGGTCAGGATATCTGGTCCACCAATGAGAGGCTGTCAGATTTGCAAGGAGTAAGGAAGATCTAGTGCGTGATCTTCGACCTGGTCCAACTGTCCCCGTGAACTCCGGAGGGGCAGTTGGTTGCGTGAAATGTGGAGCGCGTGAGGAGGATGTCCCCAACAACTATATTCTTCCCAACGATCATATTGTGTTCAATGGCTAGATTGTGCTAATCTCCTTGTTGGGCATTGTCTAAAGCTGGACTGAATTGGGCCTTGCCCAACTGTGGGTCACCTGTCAGTCCAGTCCAGAACAGGAGTCCCCTAAGTCGTTGTTCTTAGATGAGGAACAATGACTTTGAGTAACCCTCGCTAGTCGACTGATGGACAAGAGTTGTGTCGCGGGGATGCCGTTGAGACCGTTGTTTTTTAACGAAAATCCCACGGGACGTAACCTTCAAATGTCTGTGACTAGTGTTTTCGATGATTGATTATCTTTCAAATGTCTGTGACTAGTGTTTTCGATGATTGATTATCTGTAACTTCAAAGGTTTTTTAGGATGCAAGGACATGCTCGTGGAAGGGACGTTTTACGTCGACCAGCCATGCGCTTCAGGCAATGAAATTTCTTGTCAATGAAGTTGTGCTCAAATAATATCCTGCGTGTCTTGTCGAGGAGGGACAATGACACTTCACGATTGACTGTTGGGCATAAGGAGCATCACGGGGACGCCTTCGTGTTTATTCTCCAAAGATCGTCGAAGACGTACTTGTGGAAGTTCCTTGCATCCTGTTGTCGTTGAGGTTGTCGACCACGGTACCAAAGATACTTTGGGTTGCGAGAACCTGACTGTGGTGAATCTGAAGGGCGCTTAGAGTCAAGCAAGTGCCCGTTGAGATTTTGAGAAACTTGCTTTGTAATATGTAGAGTTTGGCTTTGAGAAGATAAAACGTTTGATTCCCTTCTGACACATGACGACGCAATTAATGTTTGTTAAGGCCTAGGGAACTTAGGCTAGCTAGGAAATGATGGCTCCTGCCCTTTGCGCTTCTTTATGCGACCAAATGCTTATAAAGAGAGAACATGTTTATTCATTTTGTACTTCACACAAATTTCTCTCCTCAACAATCTTTTTCTCTGCAACTCGTGGTCTCTTGTCTCTCGCTAGAGCTCTTCCCGCCGCCGTCCATCTTCATTTCTACCCTTTAGATCCAGGTAATTCTTCCTCTTCAACCTTTGCATGTTGGTCAGAATCTAGGGTAGTTTATAGATTTCTATTAGGATGAATCTGACATGGATGTTCCAGCGGTGCATGAACTCTCTGATTAAAG
The DNA here is from genome assembly GCA_963859935.3 of Lathyrus sativus. Classification (NCBI taxonomy): domain Eukaryota; kingdom Viridiplantae; phylum Streptophyta; class Magnoliopsida; order Fabales; family Fabaceae; genus Lathyrus; species Lathyrus sativus. The sequence continues at coordinate 625,828,340 of OZ012741.1, read as the reverse complement.
TTCATGTGTTCTTCGATGAACACATGAATTTCTGGAAAATTCATGAAGATCCTGAAGAACATATGAATCTGGTGATGAACGTTAGGAATTAGCATAGGAGAATTCCTTGGATCTTCCTAGGATTTTGTTAGGAATAACTTATGTTTGTAGTCGGGCATTAGGCTTTTCGTTGTCGAGAATTTAATCTCGAGTACTTGATAAGTGTTAGTTGTCGAGGAGACTCATCCCCGTAGGAATATTTCTTAGAGTCGCAGAGACTCGTCCCCGTTCTTCGAGGAGAAACTTACGCTACATTTCTGTTGTGTCGACAAGGGCTCGAGTCGAGGACACATCCTCGTACTTATTCCTCGCCCTTTCACTTAATTTGCAGTGGAAGGGTGGATTTGATCTCTGTCGTCAAATTTACTTTTTCTTCCTCTGCTTTTCAGGTAAAATGGATTATAGGAACGAGGAGATCGTCCCCTACGTAGGAGTTATTAATGACAAAAATGTTGGTGGAACCCCTAACACCGAGAATACTGAGGCCGCAGAAACTGCTAAGGCCGAAGAGACTGCGCCGCCTACCGAGTTTGCCAACGTGAAGGTCGCTCATAGGGACCTTAGCTATATCGCTCGAGAGCCTTTGGAGATGAAATCGACTTTCATCGAGGACGAGATTAGATCCTTTAATATTCTTGAGAGCCGGGCAAAAGGTGAGTCCGCAAACTGGAAAGTGATTCGTCCAGAGGAGAACGACAGGATATGCTCGGCATATTCGGGCATAAGATTTCCCATGTGTGAGTTCGCCTTCAAGGAGTTGGGGTACCACTTGCCTTTCAATGATTTTCAAGAGGGAACCTTCTGCCAGCTTGCGTTGTCTCCCGCTCAACTTCATCCTAATGTTTTGGCCTTCATACGAGCCTTTGGGGCCACCATGGAGCTCTTCTTTAGTATATTCCAGCTTCAGAGGAGTACAACTGGTCAGAAGCAAAGCTGAGTGTCCTTCAAGCAGCAAAGCAGGTTGTTCTGGCCGTATTCAGAGTCTGTCCAAAATTTTAAGTTCAAGTTCTTCATTGTGAAGCCTCTCTCGGAGGCTTCTAAAGACTCACTGGTCACCATGGAGGCTGTGGAAAAGGATGGTTGAGAGGTGATGAAACTGATGTCAAAGTTTCCATTAGAGTGGGTGTTCGCCCATTTCAGATACAGATCCGACCGAATCCTCATAAAACACTATTAGTTGAGTGTCGAGGATAAGAAATCATTTCAAGCATTGACAGCATTCGTGGAAAGCTTTGTCCAAGATGAAGTTGTGGACAAGGATAATAATTTAGTCTATGACAAGGATGGGCAGCCTGTTATGTCGGCCCGTTACATAAACACGAAGGCTATCCTTGATTGTAAAACCAAGGAGGCCGCAATGGAACTCTTAGGTCTAAATTAGTTTTTTTCTTGCATTTGATGATATTTGTTTGAAATGTGTTAACATTTTCCCCTCGTTTGTAGGAAAGATGTCGACCGTGTGCAAGCGTCTTGTCAAGTCCACAACCGCTAACAATGTCAGGAAAGCGCCGATGTCAAGAGTTGACAAAGTTAAGCATTAAGCGACATTGGAGAAGTTTGTCAGTGGGTCATCCCCTTCTCTCGGCAGCACCTCGACTCCTCCTTCCCCGGATCCCTAAAAGAAAAGGAAACAGGAAGACCTTAGCTCATCCCCAGTCGATGGCGCAGGTGGCTTTGTCGAGGGCAAGTTTATTTTTCCACCATGCTATTTGCAGGAGAAAGTCTTTGACAGGGAAGAATCGGTTGTCTTCCCCGACCTTGAGGCGTCAGCTATCTTGTTCGCTAATACTAAGGTGAGGAGAAAACTTATGTGCTAGGATGTAGCGAAAGTGATGAGGGTGTTGGAGGCAACGCTGGCCTTCGGTGATGCGGAGACAGTTCCGCTGAAGGACTTCAAAGCTGTGAAGGACAGGTTAGCTGAGGTCGAACTGGAGAACGTTGAGTTAGACACCAAGCTGAAGAAATGAGTGAGAGAGAGAGAGAGAGAGAGAGAGAGAGAGAGAGAGAGAGATAGAGAGATAGATAGAGAGAGAGAGAGAGAGAGAGAGAGAGAGAGAGAGAGAGAGAGAGAGAGAGAGAGAGAGAGAGAGAGAGAGAGAGAGAGAGAGAGAGAGAGAAGAAATAGTTATTGCATTAACCTAATATGAGAATCCATCATATACATTTATACAAAGATTACATTATGATTTAGATCCAAAGCAAACAAATGAAATAACATAAAAGTATAAAAATTAGGCTTATAATCGGTTACACCATTTGGTTAACCAGTTACAGCTGACATTAAATTAAATTCCATTCGATGGTAACTGGCTAACGCCACAGGCTAACCGATTAAGACTTCGAAAAATTTACTTTTCTGCTACTTGGAAGTTCCATTTGGCTTGCTGTAACCGGTTACACCCACGTGTTAACCGGCTACAACACTTGAATTACTTGTAATACATTCAACACACCACCTTAATTCAAGTGCTCCAAGTATTACATGCCAATGCTCATCTTCAACCTCTTGAACACATCATTTGTGACTTCCTTAGTCAACAAATCAGTAACTTGGTCTTCACTTCTACAATATCCCAATCATCACCTTGATTCACTAACAAGTTCTCTCAAGTAGTGAAACCTCATCTCAGTATGTTTTCTCCTCCCATGAGAAATTGGGTTCTTAGCAAGATTAATCACAGAAACATTGTTAACCAGATGTGTCAACCTTACCCTCACTGCTGCCTAACTTCTCCAATAGATTCATAAGCCACACGGCTTGGCATGCACATAAGGAAATGACCATGTACTCGACCTCACAAGATATGAGATTGGTGTTGCACTGAACATAAATATTTATCAAGCTATAGACTTTCGATCATCTTTATCGACCGTGTATTGCACAAATACCACAAAGATCCAACCAACCTCCTATATTGAATTGGATCAACATCTTGTTCATCCTCATTCTTAGACGACTGCACCCTTGGTTCAACTGGAGTAATAAGATCATTAAAATGCCTCATTCAAAGTTCTTTAATATCTCAAGAGCATATCTTCTTTGGTGCATGAGCAATCCCTTTTTAGACATGTGGAACTCAATGCCAAATAAGATGACATGAGGCCAAGGTCGGTCATCTCAAATTCTTTAATAAGTTCACTCTTGAACTTTGAAATACATTTTTCGTTGTTTGGCGTTATCAATAAGTCGTCTGCATATAAACAAAGGATTATTATTCCTTCACTCGTATCCGTCTTCACATACACTCCATGCTTGGATGCACATTTCTTGAAGCCAACATCCTTTAGGAAACCATCAATCCTTCTATTCCCAGCTCTTGGAGGTTGCTTCAAACCATATAACACCTTCTTCAACTTGTAGAACTTCAACTTTTAGTTTCTCCCAACAAAACTAGGGGATGTTCTACATATACCTCCTCTTCAAGTGGTATGTTCAAAAACATAGATTTGGCGTCCATTTGGTAGATGTTCCAATTATGGTTATTCGCAATACAAACAACAAGCCTAATGGTTTCAATCCTAGCAATCAGTGCAAATATCTCTTCAAATTCTATGTCTTCTCTTTGCAAAAGTCTCTTAGCAATCAATTGAGCATTATGCTTGATTATTTCACCCTTGGGATTTTCCTTCACTTTGAACATCCATTTCACACCAATTAGCTTCTTTCTATCTGGTAGATCAACCAACTCCCAAGTATTGTTCTTCTGAATGGATTACAACCCCTCCTTCATAGCACAAATCCACTTTGGATCACTTAACGCCTCTTCTGTATTAACAGGTTCAAATTAAGCCATAAGTGCAAAATGGACGAAATCAACATCATTATTGACTTCGTTGTCTCGGAACAACTCGTAATCTTGGAGTTTTTGAAGCAAACCCCTTTTCCTTGTTGATCTTATAACATTTTCCTCATTTTAGGCTTCAACGACAGATTGTTCTGCACTTCACATTTCTGCAGAACTTGAAATTTCAAAGCTGTGACCGGTTACACCTTGCTCCACTTGCTTCAATTTATCACCATAACATCTCGACTAATAATAATCCTCCTGTTTATAGCATCAAACAGTTTGTAGCCACTGATATAATGATACCTTACAAGTACCATCACTTCTCCCTTATCATCCAACTTCTTTCTAAGTTGTCCCGGAATGTGTCGGTATGCAACAAAAACGAAGACTCTCAAATGGTTCATATTTGGTTTGAATATCCTAAACATGCTTCCTCCGGTGTTACATTCTCAAGATTCTTTATAGGACACATATTCAACAAATAGGCAGTTATGAATACCATTTCTCTCCATAATTCTTTCGGTAAGTCCTTCCCCTTTAGCATGTTTCTCACCATGTTTGTGATTGATCAATTATTTATTTCGGCTACACCATTTTGTTGAGGTGTATAGGGTGGTACTACCTCATGTACAATCCCTTCTTGATCACAAAACCTCCCAAAGTAATTTGAGACATATTCTCCTCCACCATCTCTTTTGAGCACTTTGAGTTTGTGATCACTTTTCCTCTCAACCATGGACTTGAACTTCTTGAATATGTCAAATACCTCATCCTTTCTCTTGATTAGGTATTTTTATAGCTATTTACTATGATCTTTGATAAATGTGATAAAGTACTTACTGTAACACCCTTTTCTATCCCAAAAATATAATGGCAAATCATTCACATTTATTAGAGTAATATTTTAAACATAATAAAAATCACCTCAAAAGGCGTACATTTCTCAATAACTCAAATCAAAGTCAATGCTCCGTAAACAACGGGTTTTTCCCAAAATTACTAAAAAAATTGCTCAAATGGCAGCAAAACTCAAAAAGGCAAATCCAAAGTTTTCCTTGCACAACATAATCAAAATAACAAAAATCAATAAAATATGGTTTAACTTAAAGACCCCAACCTGATGTTACACTATCAGAGCAAGACCCTCTAAGTCAACCAAAATGTTAAAAACTCCAAAAAGTCCTCGACGGCATCCACGGTTAAACCTGGTCATCTGCACATTACCCACGTGGAGGTAATATTCAAACAGGTAGGGTGAGTAAAATAATTCATAATAATCAATATAGGAATCAATATATAAAGTAGCGCATTTTCATATTTAACATCATCAAAATCATCAAGGAAACATCAAAAAGCCATAATATCATAAATTACACCAAATTGTCACATAAATGCAAATGCAACAAGACTCATGCATGTGGTACCAATTCATCAAAGTTCGATGGACACTGGGCCATGAACCCTCCATAGATCCCCATTAATAGGATCGATTCTACACAAGAACTGGAGTACAACAAAATACTTCACATCCGCACAATGGGACTGAAGCGACAAGAATAAAACACTAGGCCGAAGTCCATAATGCATATGAATGCATGATACACACGTCAATATCATCCTCATAATAAACTCATTAGGTGCATCATCATTCATCAAAATCATCATAATAATCATGTCATCATATAATCATCAGAAACTCATGGAATCAACATCATAACTCATCATCGTTACTCATAGGAATTACCATAAAATCATGTATTAATCACGTATGAATCACAGTCATACTCAAGGTAATTCATCCAGAAAATTATAGCATCAAAGCATCAAGACAGCACTGCACAAGAACACAACTCGCAAAACTCTGCTACGTTCGTTGGACATCTCGCCGTGCGAGTCTGGGGCGAGATTCTCCGTGCGAAGGATCATTCGTTGTGCGAACTCGCGATTACAGTAAAACGCTATTATGCACCAACACCAAAACCAGCCCAAAAGTCCCTACGATTTCCTTCCTCAATGCCCCAAAAACATCCCTAAATCATTCCTAAGGTATTACGGCGATAAAAGCACAAAATCTACGACTTATTAGGTCAATTCTGTATCATATTTACGCCTTCAATTTCCATAAAATCCTTACAATTTTCCCACATTCATTAGAGTTCTCATAATCAATTACCCTATACGGTTAAAACCTCAACAACAGATTTTGGCCACGAAGGCCTAATTTCCCTTACTCCCAAATCAACCTCAAACCTATCAGACCATCAGTTCAAATCCCTCAAACTCATTAAACTCACCAGAAAGGCAACAACAATTCAATACTCATAATCCCTAAACCCTTAAATCAAGTTTAAACACATTGAATCACATATTGAAAACAATGAAAGAAATACTCCCCATACTTAAACAACCTCAAAAACAGATTTGGCCTTGAAGGCCTAATTTCCTCAAACTCAAAAACCTCCTAAATTCTTAAATCGGCTTAAATACATTGAATCATATATTGAAAACAATGAAGGTAATACTTCTTATACCTTAATTTGCCGATTCCAAATATTTCTCCTTTGAGTTCTTGGAAACCTCACGAAACCTTGCCTCTATCCTCTTCCCTCAGAGCTCTGGTCTTTTTTTCTTCTCTTTTCACGGTCTAACAAGAATGAATCATAATTCCCTCAAAATTCTTTTTTGTTAAACCTAACTCTGGGCCTTTAAAATGGGCTTTCCAATTTCACCCTCACTAACTCCTCCTCAAATGTCCACTTTGCTCTTAAATTAACTTATATTTATTTAATTTAATAATAATACCAAATATATTCATATTATATACTATTATTTAAATAAATAACTCAAAACTCCATAATCCCTAACATTCACACCAACCACCGAAAATCACCAAAAATACGAATATTCATATTTAAATAAATTAAATAAATATTCTAAGAATTTGGGGTGTTATAACTCTCCCCCACTTTAAAAAAATTTCGCCCTCGAAAATTACCTCAAGGAAACAAAGTCGGATACGACTCCCTCATCTGATCCTCACGCTCCCAAACCCAACTTTTTCTAGCTGGTCTTCCCAAAAATACCTTTACCAAGGAAATCTCTTTACCTTGCATTTTCTTCACTTCTCGTTTATCAATCCGTATTGGCAATGCCTCAACAGTCATATCTCTCACTTGTACATCATCCATTTGAATCACATATGACGGATCTGGAATGTACTTCCTCAACTGAGACACATGAAACACATCATGCAAATTCACAAGCGATGGCGGTAAATCAATATGGTATGCTACTCCTCCCACCTTCTGCGAAATCTGATACAGACCAAAAAATACGGTGTGAGCTTTCGAGACTTCAAAGCTTGGCCAACACCAGTTACTGACGTAACTTTCAAAAACACGTGATCTCCCTTTTGAAACTCAAGTGCTTTCCTCCTCTTGTCATGGTAACTCTTCTGACGACTCTGCGAAACTTTCATCTTTTCTTGGATCCTCTTGATCTTTTTAGTTGTCTGGTGAACAATCTCAGGTCCGAGCATAACACTCTCGCCTGACTTATACCAACACAAAGGAGTCCTACATCTCCTACCATACAATGCCTCATACGGTGCCATTCTAATACTAGAATGATAACTGTTGTTGTAGGTAAACTCAATCAACGGAAAATGACTATCCCACGATCCACCTTGATCCAACACACAAGCTCTCAGCAAATCCTCTAAACACTGGATAATTCTCCCTATCTGTCCTTCCGTCTGCGGATGATAGGCAGAACTCAATCTCAACATGGTAAAGCGTCTTGCAAACTCTTCTAGAATCTCGATGTAAGTCTCAGATCTCAATCTGACACATTACTCGACGATATCCCATGCAACTTCATAATTTCCTCAATATACATCTCAGCTAGCTTTAGCATAGAACGATTAATCCTCATTGGTAAAAAATGAGCTGATTTAGTCAATCTATCCACAATCACCCAATTAGAATCATTCCCCCTCACAGTCTTCAGCAAACCCGACACAAAATCCATGTAAATACTATCCCATTTCCACTATGGAATATTCAACGATTGCATCAGACCCAACGGTCTTTGATGTTTAACCTTCGACTTCTGAGAAGTCTAACAAGCATACACAAACTCAACCACTTCTTTCTTCATCCCTGGCCACCAAAACAATTTCCTCAAATTCTGGTACCTCTTCGTAGCACCGTGATGGATACTCAATCTACTTCAATGTCCTTCCTCAAGAATACTCTTTTTCAACTCAATAATATCTGGAACGTAAACTCTATCACCACATCTCATGATACCATTTTCATTAATTCGAAAATCAACCCTTCGACTTTGATTCATCAAATTCAACCGATCTACCAACTCAAATCAGATTTCTGACATTCTCGAATCTCATCAAAAATACCACTAGTAAGCTTCAATATACCAAACTTAACTCCATAAGAAGTCTCTTCACAAACCAAACTCATATCACGAAATTTCTCAATCAGTTGTAACTCTCTTACCATCATCATCGGTATATGCGAAGATTTCCTACTCAATGCATCAGCTACCACGCTTGCTTTATCCGAATGGTAATTCAAACCAAAACCATAATCCTTTAGAAGTCCCAATCATCTCCTTTGCCTCACATTCAATTCTTTCTGATCAAAGAAATACTTCAAACTCTTATGATCACTAAACATCTCAAATCTCGAACCAAACAAATAATGCCTCCAAAGCTTCGACACAAACACAACAACAACCAACTCTAAATCCTGCGTTAGATAACTCCTCTCATGCACTTTAAGTTTTCTTAAGCTAAAACTTGTTGATGTTGCATTAACACACCACCCCATCCCACCAATGAAGCATCACAATATACAACAATGGTTCTGCCAGATTTGGAAAAATCAAAACATGAGTTGTTGTCAGCCTTCTCAAAAGCCCTTGAAACATTCTTCACACATTGCATCCAAAACAAAAGCTTGAACCTTCCTAGTCCACTGCGTCAATGGAAAAGATAACTTGGAAAAATCCTTCAATGAATTTTTGATAATAATTTGCCAACCCAAGAAAACTTCTAATCTCAAAAACAGGTTTTGGAGCTTCCCATTGCGATACAGCTTCAACCTTCGACATATCAACCACAATAACTCTACTCGAGATCACATGACTAAGGAAACTCACTTCCTTCAACCAAAACTCACACTTTGACAGTTTTGCATACTGCTTCTCTTTCAAGGTTGATAACACAGTTTTCAGATGCTCAACATGATCCTCTTTACTCTTTGAATATATCAAAATATCATCAATGAACACAACCACAAATATTTCCAAATATGGATGGAAAATCCTGTTCATATACTCCATAAATACACATGGTGCATTAGTCACACCAAATGGCATCCCGAAATACTCATAATATCCATACCTTGTTTTAAAAGTACTATTCTGAATATCTTCAACCTTTACACGAATATGATGATACTCAGACCTCAAATCTATCTTACTGAACACACTTGCAACAACAAACTGATCCATCAAATCATCAATCCTTGGAAGTGGACACTTATTCTTGATAGTCACCTTGTTCAATTATCTATAATCCACACAAAGCCTCACAAAACCTTCTTTCTTCTTAACTAACAAAATTGGCGCACCCCACGGTGACACACTCGAACAAAAGAACCTCTCCTCAAATAGATCTTTAAGTTAATTCTTCAACTTCTTCAATTCCGATGTGGACATCTAATATGGAGCCATCGATACCGGACTAGTTATAGGAACTAAGTCGATCGTAAACTCCATGTCACGTTCTGGCGGTAAATCACTTATCTCATTAGGATAAACTTCCGGATAATCACAAATAATTGGCACACCACCAACTTCCCCACTTTATTAACACTCAAAGTTTCCATCAAAATAAACATCTCAGCACCATCCTGCACCGACTCACCAAAACAATCTGTAAGCACTTAGCTTAACTCAAAACAATTCACTGCACACACCATTTAAGCTTTCAAGACACGTCTATCCCATCCAACATGACTCTGTCTACTATCAACAAGAGATTAAGGGTGATCAGTTCCTCAATTTGTCAATTGACAGCCGAAAATCATGATGAAGCATAAATCATATTTACCAAACTATAAGAGCTTTCATCGACACACTTAGCCACCACTCCATACTTGAAGCATCCTGGAGAAGCACAAGCTTCTCCTCCACTTATTTCATTCCCACTCCTGCAGACAAAGGTTAGAAAACAAATGTGTAACGATAGTGTTTTCACACACATGTCGCATACTAGGGAACAAATAACATTAGACAACTTTGCCGGACGGGCCGACCTGCTACGATACCACTAATGTAACACCCTTTTCTACCCCAAAAATATAATGGCAAATCATTCATATTTATCAAAGTAATATTTTAAACATAATAAAAATATCCTCAAAGGGCGTACATTTCTCAATAATTCAAATCAAAGTCAATGCTCCGTAAACAACGGGTTTTCCAAAAATTACTCAAACGTTTCTCAAATGGCAGCGGAACTCAAAAAGGCAAATCCAAAGTTTTCCTTGCACAACAACATAATCAAAATAACAAAAATCAATAAACCATGGTTTAACTCAGAGACCCCAACCTGATGTTACACTATCAGAGCAAGACCCTCTAAGTCAACCAAAATGTCAAAAACTCCAAAAAGATCTCGACGGCATCCACGGCTAAACCTGGTCATCTGCACATTACCCACGTAGAGGTAATATTCAAACAGGCAGGGTGGGTAAAACGATTCATAATAATCAATATAGGAATCAATATATAAAATAGCGTCATTTTCGTATTCAACATCATCATAATCATCAAGGAAACATCAAAAATCCATAATATCATAAATTACACCAAATTGTCACATAAATGCAAATGCAACAAGACTTATGCATGTGATACCAATTCATCAAAGTCCGATGGGCACTGGGCCATCAACCCTCCATAGATCACCATCAATAGGATTGATTCTACACAAGAACCAGAGTACAACAAAGTACTTCACATCCGCACAATGGGACTGAAGTCACAAGAATCAAACACTAGACTGAAGTCCGGAATGCATATGAATACATGATGCACACGTCAATATCATCCTCATAATAAACTCATTAGGTGCATCATCATTCATCAAAATCATCATATAATCATAAAAAACTCATGGAATCAACATCATAACTCATCATCGTTACTTATAGGAATCATCATACAATCATGTATTAATCACACATGAATCACAGTCATACTCAAGGTAATTCATCCAGAAAATCACAGCATCAAAGCATCAAGACAACACTGCACAAGAACACAATTCGCAAAACTCTGCTACATTCGCTGGACAGCTCGTCGTGCGAGTCTGGGGCGAGTGTTCGCCGTGCAAAGGATCATTCGTTGTGCGAACTCGCGATTACAGCAAAACGCTTTTACGCACCAGCACCAAAACCAGCTCAAAAGTCCCTACGATTTCCTTCCCCAATACCTCAAAAACATCCCTAAATCATTCTTAAGGTATTACGGTGATAAAGGCACAAAATCTACGACTTATTACGCCAATCCCGAATCATATTTACGCCTCAAATTCCCATAAGATCCTTACAATTTTCCCACATTCATTAGAGTTCTCATAATCAATTACTCTATGCGGTTAAAATCTCAACAACAGATTTTGGCCACGAAGGCCTAATTTTCCTCACTCCCAAATCAGCCTCAAACCTATCAAACCATCAGTTTAAATCCCCCAAACTCATTAAACTCACCAGAAAGGAAACAACAATTCAATACTCATAATTCCTAAACCCTTAAATCAACTTTAAAAACTCCTCAAATGTCCATTTTGCCCATAAATTAACTTATATTTATTTAAATTAATAATAATACCAAATATATTCATATTATATACTATTATTTAAATAAATAACTCAAAACTCCATAATTCCCAATATTCACACCAACCACCGAAAATTATCAAAAATACGAATATTCATATTTAAATAAATATTCCAAGAATTTGGAGTGTTACACTTATTGCCACCAATGGAATCAACTTGCATCAGCCGACACACTACTAAATACACCACCTTAAGGTGATTCTTGGTTCTACAGTCTGCATCCTTACTGAATTTACCCTTATATTTCCTCGCGCGCACAAATTTTTCACAAATTTCAGCCGATATGTTGGGCGATGATAGCCCTGTTACCATTCCGTTCTTTTGCAAGTATTTCTAGAATTGTCTTACTTTGTTGTCTTTGTCATTAGTTTATTCTACCCGCATTGTATTTGTTGAAGCAGTAAGTGGTTGGGGAGGAAATTGGTGTTCTTCTCTATATTAAAGTTACCGCAAATGTGCTTATGATAACTAGTGGACATTTTATTTCTTATCTAGTAAATATTTCTTTTATACAAGTTCATTTTCCACGCTTTTCTCTAATATTGTATCCAACATAATAATTTCCTATGTAATAAATCCCTCTTATTTATTCTTAAAAAAGAAGATCTTGGGGATATATCATGGATGCTAGGAGTTTTAGGTGTGACAGTAGGGGATGAAGAGTAGAATTCCATTTAACTGTGTACATGGAATAACTTCTTGATGGGAAGATACAATTTTTCCTCTATCTCTCTTGTTGCACTTCAATCATAATATTCTTTTTTGTCAACACACCTTTTGAAGCCATTTGCGACTATAGTGAACATTACATAATTTATATAATGCATCAAGTTATGCTTAAGTTGACTTATTTTTTTAGTTGAATTGATGTTCTGGCGTGCTTTCTTATGCAAGATTCAGCTGCATATTCAATAAGAATCACTTAGTAGTTGAAGAGAATGATAGAGAAAAAAAAGCCCAGGGTGGTGGTGATTGAATCTTTGTAATCATGGAAGTTCTATGTCAATATTGTTAGATTCAATTATGATGTATGTTACTTTTTCCTATTACTCATTACTATTAGATTCATAGAAAGAAACTCATTTAACTCAATGTATGCAAAATATTATTGTAATGATTTGATATATCACTATATTGTTTATAACTTTCAAGTGAGAAAGAAAGATAAAGAGGTTTAATTGGAAGTGGTCCAGAAAGATTTAGAGGGTAGTTTTTTTTTTTAATATTCCTGATTTACGGCAGTTTAAACCGCCACAATTTACCGTCGCAATCAACAATAAAAACAAAAATCAAAACAAAATTTCACGACGATCGGTAATAGTCGCAATATTTAGGTTACATTAGTTCTCTAACTATCATAAAAAAGAACGACGGTTGGTGTGACGGTTTTGACAACCGTCGTAATACAGTCTCACGGCACACATTTCTGGGACGGAGATGTAATTGTCGTAACATGTAAATTGTGGCAGTTCTAACTTTCGTAATTTGACAAAATGAACCGTCACAATTTGACAATTTTCTTGTGGTGAGCATTCATGTTGCACACTAGGTGTTTATAGATTATAACCAAGCTCTTGATGCCAAATGTTGGAACTTTGAAACAGAAAATTGGTGAACAATGTGGAGAAAGTTGAAATATGGAGAGTGAAAGAGGAAAATTATGTGTGTGTGTGTGAGAGAGAGAGAGAGAGAGAGAGAGAGAGAGTTGAGTGTGTGTGTTTGTGTGTGTGTGAGAGAGAGAAGAAAAGTGATTATTGCATTAACCTAGGATGAGAATACATCTTATACATTTATAGAAAAGTTACATTATGATTGGAATCTAAAACAAACAAATAAAATAATAGAAAAGTACAAAAATTGAGTTTGTAATCAGTTACACCGTTTAGTTAATCGATTACAGTTGATATTGAATTAAATTTTATTCAGCAGTAACCGATTAAAGCTGCAGGTTCACTGATTACGCCTTCGAAAACTTCAATTTTATGAATTTTTAGTTGTTATGTTGTTTTTATTTATTTATCATTTTACTTGTTTGTTCATTGTAACTTTTTTTGAGGAGGTATGTTTAGCACTTCTTGTGCGATTGGTTACAACATCAAAATTATTGATTTAAATTTATAGAAAATCAATATAACACTGCACCAAAACGATCATTAAAATATTATTATACAAAGACAAAATTATTAAAGAAAAATCAAATATATGATTAAATTGACAAAATTATTATACAAAGACAAAATTATGGCAACTGCCTATACAAAATTAATATACTTTATCGCAAATCGTAATTGTTGTCCTTCTGTTTTTAAACTTTTTGTTATAGAGAATTATTTCTATTTAAATAAATAATTTAAATATTTAAATTAATATTAATAGTATATTTATTTTTATTATTTTTTAGTTGAACTCTTACTAATATTTGAGTCGTTTAACATATTACTCATTAGTAAATATTGTATAATGTAATTTCATTGAGACATTAAGGAATCAATCAAATAAAAATATTATTTTTTATTTTATTTTATTTTGCTTTTATATATATATATATATATATATATATATATATATATATATATATATATATATATATATATATATATATATATATATATATATATATATATATATATATATATATATATATATATATATATATATATATATATATATATATATATATATATATATAACAAATTAGGTTAACTTCTCTGTCATTTTGCGTAAGTATTTTCCATTATGTCCACGTCAAAGACTAGTCTTTAAAGTTTTAGGCAATCTTTCTGTATGTTTCACTTTATAGACCCCTTGATTTTATTTTTGTTGGAAAGACACGTCAATCTCAATCTCAAATGAGATTGAATAATTATTTTCTTGTATTATAAATAAAATAATAATAATAATATTAATATAAAAATATATATTAAGAAAAAAAATGGTAGTATAATTACATGTTTTGCGTTGAAGTGTTTGTTGAGAAATTATTAAATAACTAGAATATCTTTTAAGCGGAAATTTTTTTTAATTTGTATAATTTAAAAGCCAATCATCAAACCTAACTTCACATCACAATAATAATAATAATAAATAAAAAGTAAAAACAATAAATTAATTTTTAACGTTGAAAAGTTATCTTAAAAATAAAAATTACGGATCTTAACTTAGTAAAACATTTCACTATATAAATAATTGGTATTCAAAAGTCTTTTTAGAAACATTAAAGTTTTGTTTGAATTGATGAATCGGATGAAGCGAAGTGTGATGAAATTATATTTTATTGTTTGAATCATTTAAGATAGAATGAAACTCAGTAGAATATAGTGGTATGAATTTCATTCCATTCCACCACTTATCACCATATTTCGCTTCAATTTGGGTGGAATGAAAAACTTTATTTCGTCCTAAACAACTCCTTCACAAAATATGAGTATATCTAAGCAACTTGAAGATAAGGTAAAACTACTCAATAGAAATATAAATATAGTTAAGTAAGTGATATGAACAACATATTAAATTTGTAACTCAAACTAATAAAGTTTGTTACACTCATTTATCACTCGGAGTTAGTTTTCTCTTCTTCTCACAAAAGTCGTCATGTCTTTTCTTCTTCTTTATTCCTATTGTTCTCTAAAATCTTTATTTAGTGGCTTATTTGTTGAGTTGCTAAAATATTAAAAAAAAATATTTTTAACCATTTGCCATATGATTTTGGCCCAAATAAACAATACAGGTAAAAACTCTTTTTTTTTTCTTTTTTCTTTTTTCGTTTTTTTTATATTTTAAATAAATGGTGGAGCACGCCTTAAGAGTGAACACATCCTATAAATCTACCCCTCACAACTCAAGTAGGAAGGAGTTGATCCACCATATCCGCCTTCTTTCTACGATTATTCATCTTTGTTATGGGAAAAGTCTTTGTCACCATATATGAACCATTCTTTTTCAGTGGATTTTCTCAAGTGAAAACAACTTTATCTCCAATGCACCACATTTCCAATGATATCGCACCTCAATGTGCTTTGATTAGGAATGAAATGTCGCATTCTTACAAATATGAATTGCACTCCGACTCTCGCAAAACAATACAAACTTTTCTTTCTCAACACTCAACTCTTGTAGGAATTCCTCATCCATAAAAGTTCTTTAGACACTTTAGTTGTTGCAATATACTAAACCTCGGTAGTAGAAAAAACAACACACTTTTGTAACCTTAATTTCTAATACATTCCTCCATTTACATAAGTCATCATGTATACATAAGTAGATTTTTTGTAATCAATATCGTTGACCATATTTGTATCTGTATAGCCATCTACTATATGATCGCTGCTCCTAAAGCATAGGTACACTTTGGAAGTACCTTTAAGATATCTAGAATCCACTTCATTGATTTCCAATGTTCTTTACCAAGATTAGAGAGATACCGGTTAACAACACCAAAAGATGAGCAATGTTTGCTCTTGTGCATATCATATAATACATCAAACTACCAACTGCAGATGCATAAGGAACATTCTTTAGTTCTTCTTAATCTTATTCACCTATAGAACATTGCTCAGAATTCAATTTGAAATAACAAGCAAGTTAAATACTTATAGGTTTTTAATTGCTCATGTTAAACATCTCTAACACCTTGTCAATGTAATTGTGAGACAACAAAAAGTTATCTTTCTTCATGTAACAAGAAATTCTCATGCTAATGATTTATTGTGTAGGACCCAAGTCATTTATTACAAAGGACTTGCTCAACTTTTTCTTTAAGATTTGAACTTTCTTAGTGTCATGACCAACAATCGACACATCATCAACATATAAGAGGAGAATAATATATTCACCATCAGAGAATTTCTTCGCAAATACATAATGATCAGTAGTAGTTTCACCATAACCATTTTTTCTTGAAAGAATAAAAAAATTTGTACCATTATCACAAAGATTTCTTAAGGCCATACAAAATTTTCTTTAATCTACAAACGAGCTCTTCTTTACCTTTGACTTTGAAACCCTCAGGTTACTCCATATAGATCTCTTCCTATAAATCACCATGAAGGAAAGTAGCCATCGCACTAACTTGTTCAACCTCTAGATTCAAGCTAGCTTCTAATCCCAACACAACTCGAATAGATGTCATCTTCACCGCAGGGGAGAAAATTTCTTCAAAGTCAATGCATTTTCTCTGATTAAAACCTTACACAAACAATCTTGCTTTGTATCTTGATTGAGATTTGTTCACTTTAAATTTCATCTTATATAACTATTTGTTCTTGAATGCTCTTCTATCCTTAGGCAATTTCATCAACTCAAATGTGTGATTCTCATACAAGAAACTCATCTCTTCTAGCATGGCCTTTAACCACTTTTCTTTATCAATGTTTTAAATGGCCTCTTCGTAGTATTATGACTCTCTACTATCATTGATCATCACATACTCGTGTGAAGGATATCTCTGAGAAACTCGATGCTCTCTAGTAGATCTTCTCAACTCAGGTTCAACCAGTGGCTCAAGTGGAGCCTCTTCAATTTTCTCATCATGATAAGGTTCTTGGTCATTAGTTACATTCTCATCATCTACCTATATATCTCCCCCATCAAAAAAAAATCCACTAGGAGGTTTATGAACAACATCAATGTAACTTCTACCATTAGATTTTGGCTTCTCAATTTCATCAAAAAATTTAACAATTTGGTCTTCAAGAAATATCACATCATGATTTCTAATAATTTTTTTAACAACTGGATCCTTTATAACTAAACTTTTCATGGCCATAACCTATAAGCACACACTTTTAGATATTTCTTCAAGCTTGGATCTCTCGTCTCTTGGGATGTGAACAAAATCCATACAACCAAAGACTCTCAAGTAACCATAAGATACATTTTCCATTGTCCATACTTTGTTTGGAACATCAACATCAAGTGGAACATAAGGAGAAAGATTGGTCAAATCCACTACGGTTGTCAATGATTCACCCCTAAAAGACTTATTAATAATTTTTCATGAGATATCATACACTTGATTTTTTCATTAATTATGTGATCCATTCTCTCTGCAACTCCATTATGGTGAGGTGACTTTGGAACATTCTTCTTGAACTTGATTTCGTGCTCTTTTCAATACTCTTCAAATGGATTTATATATTCACTATCATTATCAAATTTGACACACTTCAACTTGCTTCCCTTTTCTTTTTCAACACTTGTAAGAAAGTGCTTCAAAACACTGAGTACCTAGTCTTTAGATTTAAAAACAAAAGCCCACATTTTTATAAACTGTGTTAAAAATGTGACTCCATACACAAGAGAGAGGTGAATTATGAAGGTGTAAAAATTGTTGATTAAAATCAAAATCATTTTGGAATTCAAAGTTTCAAAACATTTTATCAAAAAGTATTGAATATGCAAAGGAAATTCTAAGCAAAGGAAATAAGTAGAAAGTAAAAGAGATAAGGGAAAATAGATAACACCAGATATTTATAGAGGTTCGGTCTTAAAGAAGTGATATACTCATCTCTCTCCAAGAATTTATCTTGCGAGTATCCTCTAATGATTGAGATATTTTTAAAGTTTAAGCCAATGAACCCTCTTATACAAGGAAATGGAGTTTTAAGCTGACTTCTAACAAAACAAAAAACAAGCTTGAAGTTGTTAGTCTTCTCACCAAACACCACATAGGCTTGAAAAGGTTATTCTTCTCGCTAAATAGAGATTATGCATAGGTTGATCAGGTTAATCTCAAACCAAGATGGAGTCTTAATTTTTCTATACTCCATACCAAGCCTAGGTTTTACACGGGCTGACCATGGAACAAACCGATATTTTTACCAAGCTAATCTCAAACCTATTGAGCTTTTACACAAACTAAACTCAGAACCCGAGTGATATTTTACACTAAGATGATCTCGAACCAATAAAGCTTCGAACCATACTGAGCTGAAGAACCATTATGAAAATTTTCTCTGGTTATTCTTCACGAACCCAAAAGGAGAACTTTTCTTCAATAATGGAGCTCATGAATTAAATAGAAACTTATTTTAATCCCCAAAAAATCAAATAAATAAATTTTAAAATGGTTTATCTCCCAACCAAAATAATCGCTTCTTGAAGAATAATGATTTACTCGAAAAAATACTACTATTGATACATTTACAATAAAGCTCTCACCTATAACAAATTTTTCACTAAACTCAAGAACACTCTCAAAGCACTATGACTAAAATATATGAGAATAGTGGCAATTTTTTAGAGAGATTTGAGATAAAGGAAAAGTCAGGTTTTTCACATTCTCTAAATGGTTTGAAAATATTGAAAGGTTTTCTATTTATATGCCAATAAATGGTGAAAGATTGGAAACAATCCCTTGGCCTTTTAAAGGACATAATTGATTAGCTAATTAATTAGATACTTGCAGTAATAGATTATTTGTGCCCAACATGGAAGGTTTGGATAGAGAGTTGTTATCATTCATTAAGATGCTGCCATGATTGATTATGCACTGGATTCGACTTCATCTAATCGATTAGGGATATATTACAATCAATTAGACAATTCAAAAAAATGTCCCTAATCAATTTGACACTTCTCAGTTCAACTGGATAGGCTCCAAAAACATCTTCTAATTGTTTAAATAAAAAATTGATAGGCTCTTTAAACTTTTAAGTTTGTGTGTTATTAAGCTGTAATATGATTACGAAAAACCCTTGTGTCTTTACAATATATTGATCACTCAAAAGGACACGATCAGGCGAGCTTTCACACTATCTCTCTTTCATACTTTGAAGCTTCAAGTCTTGGAGTTATCTTTTACATTATTTTACACAAGAGCTTTGAGTCTTCTTGATGAGACTTAATATATTTCCACATTATTTGCCATTATATGAGATGTTTTAAATAAGTAGTGATCATAAACTCTAATCAATATCAGCTTTAGGAGCTTTAGCAATCCTAGTAGCCCAAGAGATCAATGTCATAAGAGATCCAGGAGCGAGGGAACGAGTTGAAGTAAGCCAAGCTGTCCCACCAAGTCGCAAAATATATCCCAATTTTCACTTTCTTCGCAACCTCTGATGGTGTTCTACCAGCACCTTCAACCTCTGGTCTATCATCTTCATAAGTTCCACACTCCACCAAATCACTTTTAGCAAAACTCTTCACCGACTTAAAATTATTCAATGACCCACAGTTTCAAACCCCAAGAAATACAAGATGAAGAGGCTTCTTCGATGAAACAACAAATCTCTATGATTTTTCTCTTAATTAACCAACAAACTTATAGAACTAAAACAACAAACTTATCCCCACTAATCTTCAAATATATTAATTAACCAACAATGTTTTTCATAAATTCAAAAGACATAATCATACAATTAAACTTAAGTTATCATTGGAGGAATTCTTATTTAAACATGTATATTTACTTCTTAAGTTTATACACCATATAGTCACTTCTCTTTTACCTAAGCCTTGCTTATTGGTTCATATAAGTTCCAATTTAAAAATTAGTTTTTACATCTATTTGATGGAACTCAAAATCATAGTGAGTTATGAATTCCATATGGATTCTGAGTGATTTTTTATTAGAATATGGCAACACTTTATCATATTAGTTTTCTTATTGGTTTTTTTAGTCTATTAGCTAGATAATTTATTAGCATTAAATTATTTTGAGAAAATGATAGCAAGAGTCAAGAGAGAATTATGTTTATGAATATGGGCGTAGAATGGTCTATAAGGGGGATTGAATATAGTTGTCTCTCTTAAAATATATTTCAAAATAGAATTGAGAGCAGAATCAGAAGCTTGCATTTCATATGGATTATGAGTGATTTTTTATTAGCATGCATTTCATCTCAAAATAATGTTTAAAATATCGACTACAGTACATTTTTGGATATACAGACAGAACAATTGAATCAATTCTCAAATCTACGTAATTTCAACATGAGAAAAATTTCAAAAGCGAGCTTGCAGACGTCAGTTTTATTAATCTACGATTCACGTAGTTTAACCTGGCATGCTAGTTTTATTTTTTAGACTCATTTTTTGGTCTCATTTTGATCATGCTAAGCCTTTTTAACGGGTCATATTTTACTTCAAAATTTGATCAAGACCTGTATGTTTTTTAGAAATTATTTTACACTGATTATTTTAGTGCATTTATTTTATTTTTTCGAGTATTTTTACAGTCGATTTTTATTCATTTTGAGTCCTTTTATTTTCATCTCTTTGTCAAAATGTTCGTAATAATTAAATAGAATTTTCTATGCTCTTGTTTTGATCCAATTTAGATTATTTAGATTAGTTTATTTTTATTTGACTTAATTTTTCAAAACTCATTTTACACTATTTTTACTCATTAAGGGCAATGTTGAAATTTTATTAAAATAAGTAAACCCTATTTTCACTCCTATATATAGCATGTTACTAAATGAAATTCGGGGGACACACAATAAACCAATAGGGCGTCCGTTGCATACTATTAGATACACTCTCTCATTTGATTTTAAAAGAATGATGATGAAAAATTTTAATAAAAAAAGAAGTAAACACAAGAACCTATATGTAAGTCTCATCACCTTCATTTGTTTTAGACCATTTTTTGTTTACCACTTTTCCTCTCTCTTAAACACACTATTTCCTTCTCCATGTAAGAAAAAAAGTGACTAACTTCATAAAAAAGGAGACCTCTTCCTCTCTTCTATTCAAAATTCATGACCATGTGACCTTAAAAAGTAACAACACCAAATATAATTTCTTTCTTTTTTAAGTTTTCTTTAGATATGAATATTAATTCTTTTTTTTTTATCTTATTATTTCGTTTAATTCTTATTTATTTTATGTTTTTTCTTTAACTTTAATTTCCTTCATTTTAAGTTTTTGTTGAGATGTAGCTAGTGTCATTCACTTGTTATTTTTTTTATTTATGTATGTGTGTATTCTTTTAAGTTTTCTTGTACTACATAAAGTATTATAAATATAAGCTTGTGCTTGATGTTGTCGTTTGGTTTATTATTGCGTTACAATTTTGAAGTTTAAATTCAATTTAACTTTAAAAAATTGTTTGGATGCATATATTAGATTGCTTGGCTTCTTATAGAGTTATTGCTACATGAATCCACCTTAAGTTAGTTTAGAGCTAAATTCAATACTTTAAGTTTCAATTTATTTTTCCGTTGTAACTATTGCATAATAGGTTATCGAGTTACTCGATTTCTCATTGCGTTGCAAATTTTATTTTTTAATATCATTTTTGCTCAGTTTCTTATAGAGTGGTTCCTATATGAATCCACTTTAAGTTAGCTTAGAGCTAAATTGAGTAGTCTAGATTTTGATTTATTTTTGGTCCATTATCTTTCTCTTGGGCCTTCTTACAATGAGCTACTTGTTGTTTACATTTAATCAATTAAGTAAATCTTATTTTAGTTGGTTGACTATGTTAATTAAGATTGATTAGCTTTGCTAATTAATTTTTATTAGCTTAATTAATTGTTTAAATGATAATTCAATTGTTTACTTGTTCAATGTGCATGTATTTTAATCGCTTATTATATCCCCATTCAACAAAATGTACCCCTATTTTTATGACGTATAATAATTTTATCGCTTTCCTTTTGTTTTGTTCTTATTGAATTAGTTAATTTTTAATTCAATATTAGTGTAAAATCAACCATTTTCAAATAAAGAATAAAAATAGTGTTTGATCCAACGTCGAGCAATTTTCTCAAATCAAACCAATTTTAAACCAAGCTCGTTCAATCTCATTCATATTCAGAACCATTTCAAAACCATTTTCATACTTCAATTCACGCAAACGCAAATTAAACGCTTGACCCAATATCAAGCCATTTTCACAATCAAATTCAAAACGAATAATTCATACTTCGACCATTTCAAATAATAATGAAAGAAAAAGGCTATCTGAGTGAAAGGTCCAGTCATAGTCCTGAATATTAGGCCTAAGTGGTAATCGTTTGTAAGTCATAAACACTTCATTTTTTGCCAAAATACAAACACGTCTCCTTTTAAAATAAATGGAAAGAAAAGACTACCTAGGTGAAAGGTCCAGTCATAGTCTCGTACATTAAGCCTGAGTTGTAATACCTTGCAAGCTCAAATGTTTGTCTTTCATTTAAAACACTTGTAAATATTCAAACTTTTTTGCAACAAATTAGAAACAAAAAGATTGTTTGGGTGAAAGGTCCAGTCATAGTCTCGAATATTAGGCCCAAGTGGTAATCTCTTGTAAGTCATTAGTATTCGTCTTAGAAATCCTAAAAACATACTCAAACAAATCAAACTTTTTTCCACCCTTGCACGACTTCAAAACTCTTTTTTAGGAACGAGCATGCTTTATCCCTATCGACGTGAAATAAACAAAGACTTTAGCTTCCAAGAGCCAGCTTTAAACAAAAGCTTAACCACTCGATATGTCTAAAGTGTCACTCTTTAAAAGCAACCAAAAAATAGTTCTTTTTTACAAAGAACTACGTAGCTTTGAGTTTTTCATCGCACCTGGAGATACGTAGGAGCTGGATTTTAAAATCTTGTCAGATACATTAATAAAAAAAACCAAAAAAACATATTTTTCTTCCTTTTCTCTCGCTCAATAAATAGAATATCACAAACTAATATCATTCTAACATTCAATCGCAAATCTAACTAAAAGGTTCCTATTGAGTAAAATAGACGTGAGGGGTGTTAATTCCTTCCCCTTACATAATCGACTCCCGAACCTAAATATGGTTAGAATGACCATTTTCTTTTCTCTTAAGGGTTTTATCGATATTTTTCCTTCCCCTCTTTGAGAATAAGTAAATTTTAGTGGCGACTATGTTCAAATTATTTTTCCGCGAGCGTATGAGTGCTTCGTGAAAGATCGTATTTTTCAAGATGCGACAACTGGCGACTCTGCTGGAGACACGCTCCAAGCTAGAGAGACTCAAGCATTAATTAGTTTGATTTGTGATGTTTGTTAGCTTTTTTTATTTCTCTTTCTTCTATCTTTTGCCTTTATGTATATCTTATGTTTACTTTATCATTTTGTATTTGTTGTTTGAATATCATGAGCCCTTGATGTGGATACTCCAATTGCTTCAAAAATTGTGGAAAAGACTTTATACCCAATTCTAAAGGAAAAATATAAGATAGGATGATGGTTGAGTAGTACAGGTCCCTGAGATGTTTTTCTCGTAAGGGTCGGTACGAGAACCCCACTTAAAGTAGATTCTTTTGAGAGTGTTATCGTTCGACAAGTAATTTTCCATAAGCTTCAAAGTTTTCATTAGGATATGTGACTCTAAATAGCTTCATAGAAAATCAAACATTTGGCCAGCTATGAATGATGGTCACGTAGTGCAGGTCCCTGAGATATTTTTCACGCAAGGATCGGCCAAGAGCCTCACTCAGAATAGATTCCCTTGAAGGAGTTTATGTCTGACAAGTAATTTTGCTTAAGCGAAAACATTCTTGGCGAATCCGTGACTCTGGGAACCTTACCTAGACCCCCGAAGTCGATGGTTGCATAGTATGAGTCCTCAAGATGTTTTTCTCGTAAGGGTCGATACAAGGGCCTCACTCAGAGTAGATTCCCTTGAGGAATTGACGCCCGACAAGTAATTTTCCGTAACCGGCAAACATTCTTGGCGAGTCCATGATTCCAAAAACCTTGGTAAACCCTAGATCGTTCCCAATGAGAACCCTGTATGGAAAAGTAATCATATTTGTTTTTCATTTGTACCCTGAACCTTTAAAAATGTATTGCCTTAAAATATAAAATAAAATACACCGCACTGCATTCACATACCATTGCATCTGCATTCATCAGCATGCATATCATTTTCCAAAACAAAAAACACCCATTCCACCTTTCATTCATAACCAGACTAGTTGATTACCCGACACACGCTCAGAACTTGAAGCATGTCTCGAAGAGCTACGGATGAACTCCAACAAGGTCAGGCATTGTCAAGAGAGGAAGTAAATCGATTGAAAAGTCAAATGAGCCTGGTCATGAATTTTCTGCCAACTTTGTTAAGGAAAGAAGGCAACCCCATGCCATTTATTGTAGCATAAATGGTTACCCTTCTACGTCCGTCCGATGTCACCACTTATCAAAGGCAACCAAAAGCGACAAATTTTCTAGTTCAAGATTCTCTTCTTGGATGTTATCCTCGAACCTTTGTTCCAAGGTCTACTCGCCAACAACTATTGTTTATTCCCCGACCAAATTAGAGGAATCAGGTTCAGAACTAGAATCAGGCTCCAATCAAAACACGAGTTGATCCAGAAAGAAAGCACCTAGATGTTGAGTCGATCCTTGTGACATACACCAAGTTGCTACCTCACTTAATTCAAAATGGTATGGTGGTATCCAGATTATTGAAGTTGATGCCTAAGCCAAACAAGCCTTGGTACGACGTAAATGCTAGGTGTGAGTTTCACGACGGGTCATAAGGACATAACACTGATGATTGCATAGTCTTCCAAAAAATGGTGCAAGAATTGATTAATGATAATATTTTTAATGTTAAGAAGAATGACCCAAACATATACATCTTGATTACAAGGTCAAATAATGATGACGTCAAGGGATCCCCAAAGACCTTTGAAATCTATACCTACCTGAAAAGTGTCGAAACTCTGAAGGCTAACATTAGTGCCTTCGGGGAAGTCATTGGCTTGGCTTATAATAATCAAGTGGTCACTATAATACAACTCAATAAAGAAATGGAGTCCTCAAGCAGAAAAGAGATTACATATTCTAGTAAGGGGCAGACACCCGTAATGCCAGTTCACTGTCAACAGTCAGCATCTTCCAAGCATCCACATCAGCAACCTCTGTTTTTTCCTTCTCCAATTTAGGATCAGAACTACCAAGGACAAATCCATAGTAAGATCACACCCTGCAATAATCTGGAAAGAAGGGAGGCCCCTATTGGCCCAGTTTATATACCATATGGTTAAGTTTTGATGCTTTTGATTCAAAACTCTTTGGTGGATCCCAAATCTCTTAAGCCTTTACCATCACCATTCTTGCTTGAGTATGACCCTAATGTTAAGTGTGGATATCATGTCAGATCGATGGGACACTCCGTGGAAGATTGTGGGGGAATTCAAGGTCAAAGTCCAAAAGTTGATTGACGACAAAAGCCTAGTTTTTAAACAGGACTATCCAAAGGTCAAGTGCGAGTACCATATTAGAACAATGGTACATTCCATTGAAGAATGCATGGGTTTCAATATCAAAGTACAAAGGTTAATCAACACCAATTCACTAGCTCTTAAGCAAGAAAACTCGAATGCAGTTGTTTGGATTCCTAAGCCATGTAGTATGGAAAGTAAGGAATCTCTGAAACCCCTTGAGATCCTGTACGACAAGGAAAACATCAGACAACTTGCAAGCGAGATATCGCCATTTCCCTGTGAAAATGCTTGAGCAGCGCCATGAAGTTACATCATCACCATCCATGCAAGTGGAAGCTTAAAAGAAATAGGGAATGGATCCGAAAAGGCTACACCTTGTGGAGAGTTTTAGAGAGAAGACTCAAAGGATTGTCACATGATTTTTGAAGAGCACGATGACCTCAAACTTTAGATGGAAAAAGGTAGGTAGCAAGTGAATCAAACATGAAAGCTCATCCTCGACGCTGGCAATCAGCTAGATGTTTTTTTTATTTGCAAAATTCCTTTGCATGTTAAACGTTTATTTGCTTTTAAGCATTGTTGTTTTTTGTTAATGATAATATTAATGAAGTGGTCATGCATTTTATGAATCAATCATGTCGTATTCACTCATTTTCCATTTTATAAAAAAACTAAAAATATTTCTCCCATTCATTTTCTTTATCAAATTGTTGTTTAAGCAAAAAATAGGAGGGATAATGAAGAAAGAGAAATATCCAAAATTGTTGACAAGTATGCTTTCGAATAAAACTTTGTTGATGAGGTAAGGAAATATTTCACTTCCCAAACATCGAAGAAATAAGGAAGATAAGTCCTCGTCAACCCCTTTGAGCCAAGAAGGTGGTGTTTCTTTATGTATGAAAAAACTCTTTAATCTTAACCAAGGATAATAATGTAGTTTTTATTTAATTTGACTATGCATTCAAATCTCAAGATAATCATTTTGAACACCTTAGAGGTGTAACCACATGCTTTTCTTCTCACATATCAAGAAGTGTTGAAGCAGTCATAAAAATTCAATGATATAATGGTTGTTCTTCAATAACCAAGGACATGGTAGTCGCCATCCGATTCAAACCTAAAAACGAACACATGGCACACACATTGTTCAAAAAATGCAAAAAAAAATAAAAAATAAAAGAAGTAGGCAAAGAAGAAAAGAGAAAAGCCCGCTAAGTCAAGCACTAAGTGTCCTGAATTTGTCCTACCTGTGTATAGCTTTCATATGTACGTCCATCCACTAACCCTTATTCAAGTTTAAGTTTATGTTGGTTTTACTTGTTGTTTAAGTTTATGCAAGGATGACTTCAAGATTGTCAGGTCAGGTGTATGTTCAATGGTTTTGATTTATCTGTCAGTCCAGTTTTGTTTCAAGATCAAGACCCAGATTTGGTTAATATAAGTGGTGTGGGTATGAGCTTTTAGTTATGTTTTTTGGACTAATTCAAGGCATTTGTGTGTGAGTCAGGTTATCAGGTTGAGATAAGTGCAGATGCTTCATGGTTGAGGATCATCAGAACTCAATATATTTGCGATTAGGGTTTTAGGCAGTCCAGTTCACAACTTCGGGTCATGTTCCTATGATTTCAAGGATCTATATGCGATTCAAGACTCAGGCTCATTCAAAATCCAAGGTTGATTAATTCATTTTATTTTCAAGAATCTATTCAAATTTTATTCAAGTGGAAACTTCAAGAACAGTAGAACTTGATTCATGAAGACTTTTGGATCGAAATTTGGAATTTTAAGTTGTGAATCAAAATCAGAACTCTCATGGCTAAGGTGTTTCAAGTATAATTCAAGAATTCAAGAAGTGGGGTGCGCACAATTTTGGCATAGCCCATTATTTTACCAAGTTCAAATTCCATACAATAAAAAGCCTTACATACAAGAAGGAATGTAGGCTTATTCTACTTACCATATTCCATTATATTCCACAACCCATATAAATCTATCTAAAATTACAAGACAAAAAGAATTCATTCAAAAAAAAAAAGAGATAGTCAACAAAAGTCCACTCAAGAGTGCAAAAAGCCCATTATTATTTTTTTTTCATTTACCGTTTTCTATACCAAAATTCTACAAATAAGCCCATTGTCCAGCCCATTGCCACAATAATTCTACAAAAAAAATGGAGAAATTTTGATTCATCTTTTTTTAGAGCCCATTAAGTTTCTATTACAACAAATAGGGCCCATCTAACTTACAAAAAAAGGGGGGGCAACATAAGCCCATGTTTCACATTGCTCATAGGATGTACACAAGGAAGAAACTCTGGTTATGTTGGAACGCTACATGAGCCATGTTACATGACTTTCCATAAACCGGTACCACCAACCATGACTCACATCACCAAAAGGCATCAGCTTCCAAATTCACCACACCATTTGAAAATGCCACACATCTTTCTATAATATAGTTTGCAGCATGATGCACACCACTGACCATACAAATAAACAGCCGAAAGCACGAGTGACCCCATAACATGAATTGCAAAAGCGTCAGAAATTGTAACAACCTGTACAAAACGAAAACACATCACAGAATTCATAGCCACATTCTTCCCATTTCACCCTTCGCTCTTCCTATAAAGAGGAACAAAAATCCTGCGAAACCGGACGAAGGCGGAGGAAACCACAAGATTATGCAGAAATACTTTTTCAACCTCAAATTCACCTCAAATATGAAAACCAACCTCTTCTTCAAATCTCATCTTCACAAATTTGAAATTCACCCTCTTCTTTCTTTATCAAACCGAACATTCTCCAAAAACTCTTCAAATAATCACCCAACCTTCAACCTCAAATTCCAAATCACAAACCCTTTCAATCTTTCCTTCGACTTTATTCAACCACGGCCCATCCAAAACAAACCCCAAAAAAAACTTGAGATGAAAAGAAGAAAAGGGTGAACAAAATCGAACTACATAGATCTAAATTCACGAATCGAACCTGAATCCCAACAATGCGAGTGAGATCGAGTAAAAGATTAGGAGACGAAGTCGCATCGCAAAGAAGAAGGGTGTTGCATGGTGTTTCTTCGATGGTTTCCTTTCCTTTTTTTAATTCATTGGGTTGGTGTTGTCATCTGTTTTTTTACATTAGACCCTAGTTGTTTTTGTTTTTTTCATGTGAGTCTTTGGTTATTTGGGCTCTCATGAGCCCGTGATAGTTTTCTATCTATACACGTTTATTCCTTCACACCCCCTACCAGTTTTTTTATATTATATTATCTTTTTAGCAAAAACTTATTTTTTAGTTAATATTTAATTTGGTTTTTAAATTCCATAACTTAACTTGATTTTTCATTAATTTATCTCATTTGCAGCTTAATTTCTCTTTTTCATTTTCGATTTTATTTTTTGGGTCGATGAAGAAATCAAAAAAGTCACCACTAGTCAAATTATTGATAAATGGTGATGAATCCAAGACCACTTCTTTTTTCTCTTTTCATTTTCTTCTACATCTTTTTTCATCTCTATTTTATTTTATTTTTTCGATCGATAAAGTCTTTAGATTTGTAAACATCAATTTATCGAAGTCGATAACCTTCATTATATCAAATCTAAGGAAAATGACCATTGGGGTCATTTTCTATACTTTGGAATCGTTATAGGCTACCTTCGATTAATCGACAAGAGTTTATGAATAAGACGGGATCATTTGTTTTTTAGTCCATGTGACACGATTAAATTGGAGAATGATCCTCAATATCATTTCTTTATCTTATTTTTACCACGGATATCAATTTGCGCGACCTCCTATAGTTTAACTTTCGTCATAAATCGAGCTACGACGATTTACCACTACAATCCGTCCCGATTCAATTTACAAATCAATTAACGACTAACTTTACTTTTCGTCAATATACAACTGTTTTATTTTTAGTCAAATATATAACACCTTTCTAAACCCCGCGGAATATATAAATAATCAGAGTAAATCATCATTAATTCACAAAAGGGTGTCACGCTTAATTTTCAAAACATCAAAACCACCTGTCATGCTCATTAACACTTTAATAAATAATCACGCTTTTCAAGATTTCACTTCGCATGTAACAGCGGATTCAATTTATATCATAATTCTCGTAACGGAAACATTCATGTTCATCACATAAATAAACATTACTTAGGCACTAAGGCCAACATCATAATATTCCGATGAATATAAAAACATAGCGTAGAGTACATAATGTATCTCTAAGACATAAACCAAGTAATCCCAGTGTTACATGACCAGAGCACGACTCGACCCAACATAATTAAAATACTAAACAGTTGCACCAACAGCGACCTCGTAACTACAAACAGTTCTACTGCTTGATACCTGCGCGATGTCGTATAAAACATCATTCCAATAGAAGGGTGAGAATTCACATCAATATTGAAATCATAAGATAATGAATAATGTAAAGCATGTCAGCACAAACACCAATATTCTCACACTTCGATTTTCATCAGCCAATATCATTCCACAACCACACCTTCACAACTCTCAATTCAACAAGTCATACACATACGCCTACTTTCATACAACAATTATATATGTCATGCGACTCGATGCAAACTCAATGCAACTCATGCCATGTGGTACCAACACTTGTTTTTTTTTTTTGGTTTTCCCATTTAAATCGGGTTCGTCCCCTAGACCAATAACAACCAAAAGCATGTCCCCTAGGCTTTCAAACCCCACTCTAGGTTTGGGACAAGTCACTAGTCTCCATGAAACTAGCAAGCATTGCCTATTGACAACAAATGATGCGTATGCAATCAACAACCATATGCACTTAAGACCCTTCTCGCATCTTAATCCCATGCATTCTCAAATAATTCATCACACAAGAATTATAACATGATTGCACACACAACATATTTCTTAATAATCAAAGTATTTATACTTTCTACATCATCACTACATTTATCCAAGTGAATTAATAGGCTAAACTCTCACATTTATTTCTTCTGGCTTAGCCGAACTACTTACCTCGGGTCAGGAGAGTCAGAACTGATAGCCCTTTCCATTTTTCATGGCACTTCATATCTGCAACAGAGTGAAAGTTGCGGTAATGCCCATTATTGCAAAAGAAGAACTCTCCCTTTCTGGGTCTGCTTTACTAATGCACTGATAGCTATGATTCTTCGATCTCGAAAGTGAAAAGATCAGGATTGGATGCTTACTTCGCTTCCTTTCCTTCCTTGCCGCTGGCTTTCCAAAACAGCCTAACAGGATTGGTTGGATGCTTTTCCTTGCTCCATCTAACATTCTTGACAATCCATCCTATATTTAGTAGTAGCCTAACCTAAGGCTCCATGATGGATCTTCTACGCTAAGGCGGCTAGCATCTCATCCCATCTATCATCTACTTAAAGTTTCTACGTAGGGAGAATGACTAGGGCAGAAAGCAGTGCACAAGGATCAATTAGATTCAATCACAATTCACAATACAGTTCAATGATTACACATAGGACAATCAATCCATCACATATAATTGAATTCAATATTCAATACACAATCAGCTTGTTAAACAACAATTGATATCTCAATAACCAACCAAAAGTTGACAATCAATCAATACTCAAGTAAATAATCAATAATCACCTCAATTAATCCATGTTTTAGTTCAGATTTAATTAAACAATGACTCTGTGTAATCAAACTTCCAGTACATGACTATTCCAAATTTCAGCTAATGCAATCAATTGTAGTGAACATGCAATCGATTGGACATGTGAAAAATTCACTTATTTCAGCTTTTGTACAGCATGCAGTCGATTGGAGTTATTGTGCAATCGATTGTATGACTCAATTTCTCATATTTTTAGCTACTGTTTTTAAGTGCAATCGATTGTACGATTGAAAATTTCATCATATTAGCTACTGTTTTGCTGTGCAATCGATTGGCATCGTAGTGCAATCGATTGCTCAGTTTAAAAATTCAGTTTCCAGTAGCTTTGCTAAGTGTGCAATCGATTGTAGCCTTAGTGCAATCGATTGCTCACTGTGCGTTTTCGAAAAATTGTTCAGAAAATTGTATTTTCACCAACCATTCCCTTCTTTGCTACAATAATCGATCCCCTCATATTAGAGCATTCATAAAAATCGAAAATTCACTAAATCATGGGAAATCTAAGGGTTTTTCTCTACACAAACTTCTACCCATTAATCATTAACCCACAATCCCAACAATGAGAGAATACTCACCCTTACCTTAGGTTTTTCTTTGGGAAGAATCCTTGATTCCTTGAATGCTTGAATTCTGAGTTTTTCTCTTCCACTCTTCTATTCCTCTTTCCTCTTTCTCTTCTTCTCTTCTGTGTTCTCTATTCTCTTTTTCCCCTTTTTCCTTCTCTTACTAACTTCTCTTCTCTAAAACCCCACTTCTTAAGTTATTGGGCTTAACCGAATTCACTTACTATTCACACACTACACTAACTCACTAATCCTAGCAATCAATCATCTCACCAAATAAATAAGTAATTATCCGATAATTCAATTAACTAAAATAGTTCCAACAAATCAATTAATTAATATAAATAATTAATTATTAAAAATTGGGGTGTTACAAAATATATCCTTGATTTAAATTCAGTCATTATATCTTGATTTATATTATCTTGTTCATATACTTGTTAATATTATCTCGATTATGCTATTGTGAATATTATCTTGATTATATTATTATATATCTTGTCATATTATTCATAATTGTTCGTATTCATATTCATTTTGATCATCTCCTATTCATATTCTATTCGAAAACACATAACAATTATCGAGACAATAAAAGCCTAAATTTGTGGACTGTTGGTTATTCGTCCGAACAACAGATTATTGGACTTTGTCAGAAACCCTAGCTAGGAGTTTTGTCCAACTTTTGCTCGAGGCATTGTTTAGGACACTTCGCACACACACGACTTTCTCTTGGGCTACCTTACAACAAGACCATTTATTTCATGCAATTCTGTGTAACTTACATGTACCCCTCTCCCATTTCGATGTATGCTTTTGTTTAATCGTGGTTTATCTTTTAGGAGCACCCTTAGGGACTAGCATAGAATAAACCGTTTTCAAATAAATTCTCGATTC
The DNA here is from genome assembly GCA_963859935.3 of Lathyrus sativus. NCBI lineage: Eukaryota > Viridiplantae > Streptophyta > Magnoliopsida > Fabales > Fabaceae > Lathyrus > Lathyrus sativus. The sequence goes on along the minus strand of OZ012741.1, from coordinate 625,795,319 downwards.
ATCGTCGATCCATATTCAAACATCCCTCGTAAGTCGAGTGCTCGTCCGCATTCGCCATCAACCTATTGCACATACTTTCACATTTCATCATGGTTTCGATATTAGGGGCACCCTTAGGGACTAATATCGTTTCTCACAACATAACCCTTGATTCACCGTCAAGACGGTTCCATTTTCAATCAAATCATCGACTCGTCGTCGAGCCATTTTCAAACCAAATTTCCATTTCACCATGTTTTTGCATGCAAATAATATCAAACCCTTAATCCAACGTCAAGCGGTATTTAAGCCAAGTTGTAAGCCGAGTGCCTTTTACCTCGCAGTCCACCTCTTTTCGCAACGTATTTGATTCAAACATTTTCGTAATCAAACTTTTGAAAGAAGAAGATTCTTAGAGTCTAAGCATTCCTTGAATCTTCGAATTAATGGCTCTCGAGGAGTACGCTTTGGGTTGTCGTTCATTCACCCTTTCGTCTTAAAATACCTAATTCTTATTCAAACATTTTCGTAATCAAACTTACGAAAGAAGGATATTCTTGGAGTCTAACATTCCTTGAAACTCCTAATGACCAGCTCTCGAGGCATGCCCCTTGAGTTTTTATTCATTTAATCTTTCGAATTCTAAATGTACAACCTTTCTCATACCTATTCAATCAACTTCTGAAAGATTTGAGTTCTTGGAATCTCGCATTCCTTGGATTCTTGAGTGACAGCTCTCAAGGCACGTCCCTTGGGTTGTTAGCCACCCAATCTTTCATTCCCAAACTCAACCCTTCATCTTTTCGTGGTCGTCTCCATGACTACGGACGCTCTGATTTTTCATTCTCGTCTGAATGTAAGATACGTAGGCACAAGATTGCGATGATCTGGGCGAGTACACTTCTATCTTTCTCTGTTATTCTGTCTACCTGCCCTTCATCTTCCGTTTCCTCCATTTTTTTCCCGTAGTCGAACTACGAAGCTCTGATTTCTCATTTTCGTCTGAATGAGCATACGTAGGCACAAGGGCCCCAATCCTTGGCGAGCACCCTATCCTATAACCACCCATTTCCCCTAGCATCCTTATCTCTTTATCATACCATTTTGCATTTATTATTCAGAAGAAAACAACTAAGCTTAGATAACGCCCATCGCAAATTACCCTAAGAGGTTCTCGTTGAGTACAACGGACGTGAAATAGATCCTCGGATAGTAACTCCTTGCGGGTAGTACCCAATTCTTTATCTCAAAGTTTTTGTTATGGAAATGGTGTGGCGAACGTAGCATCTTCGTATTGACAGTGAGTATCCTGAGACTCGGAGAGGAAGAAGTCTACACTCAATCCTCTCTCTTTAGCTCAATATAGAGAGAACTTCATTCTCTTATTAAAGATGTTTTTGGTTCTTGAATGGTAAGTGCTTTGCGACTGTGAACCCTACGGTAATGTCAAGCACTCGGGATAGGAGAAGGCCTACGCCTAACCACTCCACGACCATTCAAGTTTTTGTTGTGAGAAGAGTTTGAAAATGCACTCGGTACGGGATTGGGGTTTTTTAGGAGAGAAAGCTCGAATACAAGCATCTTTGTATTGAAAGACGAGTGTCGAGACCACACACACTACAGTGAGTATCCTGACACTCGGAGAGGAAGAAGTCTACACTCAATCCTCTCTCTTTAGTTCAATACCAAGAAAACTTTATCCTTTATTGTGAAAAGAATTTTGAAAATGCACTCGGTACGGTACCGAGGTTTTAGGAGAAAAAAGGTGTGAAGAATACAAGCGTCTTCGTATTGAAAGATGAGTATCGAGACCACCCACACTACAGTGAGTATCCTGACACTCGGAGAGGAATAAGTCTACACTCAATCCTCTATCTTTAGTCCAATACAAAGAGAACTTCATTCTCTTATTAAAAGTGTTTTTGGTTTTGAACGGTAAGTGCTTTTGTGACTGTAAACCATTCGGTAAATGTCAAACACTCGGGATAGGAGAAGGCCTACGCCTAACCACTCCATGAACATTCAAGTTTTTGTGTGAAAAGAGTTTGAAAATGCACTCGATACGGGACTAAGGTTTTAGGAGTAAAGGTTTCGGAAGGAAGTTTGGAAGAGAGAGGTGGTGAATGGAGTCGCGTCTTCGTATTGAAAGACGAGTATCGAGACCACCCACACTACAGTGAGTATCCTGACACTCGGAGAGGAAGAAGTATACACTCAATCCTCTCTCTTTAGTCCAATACAAAGAGAGCTTCATCCTTTTATCAAAAATGTTTTTGAGAAGATGCAAAAGAGATGGGAGATGAATACGAATATACATGATATATAACCAACAGTCCACAAATTAAGATTTTAGGGTTTCAATATTTATTAGGTGTTTTGAAAAAATGTACAAGTTAGTTTGAATATTTACAAGATATGGATAATATACAAAATATAACAATAATATGTACAAGAATATAATGACTGAATTTAAAACAGTTAATATTTGAAAGAAAAATAAAGCAGTTGTATATTGATAGAAAATAAAAATTAGTCGTCAGTTTGTTAGTGGACTGAATCGGGGCAAATGTAATGCTAAATTGTCATAGCTCGACTTATGACGGAAGTCGAACTATAGGAGGTCGCATAATTGATATCCGTGCAAAAGACAAGATAGAGAAATGATATTGAGGATCATTCTCCAATTAAATCGTGTCGCACGAACCAAAAAAGGTGGGATCTCGTCTTAATCGCAAACATTATGTCGATTAATCAAAGGTAGCCTATCACGATCCCAAAGTAAAGAAAATGATTCAAATGGTCATTTTCCATAGACTTGAAATCGAGAAGGTTATCGACTTCGATACGCGACGCTTACGAATAAAAGACTTCATAGATCGCGGAAGCTAAAATAAAATTGAAAGGATGAAGAAATGAGGAGAGAAAGAAGGCGGTCTTAGATCCAACATTACTTATCAATAATTTGACTAGTAATGATTTACGGAGGTCTCGTCATCGACCAAAACAAATGAAATGAAATAAAGAATCGAAATTAAGTCGAAAATAGAAAACGAAAGAGAGCAGTCTCGGATCTATCGTTTCTCGTCAACAATTTGACGGATAAACGACAAAGGTCTCGTCATCGACCCAAAACAAATGAAAACTGGAAAAAATGCCCAATAACAAATGAAGAATAAAATTTAACACTAAAAATATAAATTCTAAAACTATAATATATACCTATAAAGCTCTAAAAGAAAATATTATAAAACTCTAATATTAAATAATATGAACTTCTATATAAAATATTAAGAGAAAATATATAATATATACAAGAAAGTAATATATATATACCCATTAATTAATAATAATTTACAAAATAATAGTTTATATAACCAAACAGGCTGTTTATAAGAACTTTTATATATATATATATATATATATATATATATATATATATATATATATATATATATATATATATATATATATATATATATATATATATATATATATATATATATATATATATATATATATATATATATATATATATATATATATATTTACATAACCAAACAGGTTGTTTATAAAAAAATAATAATAACAACATTTTCATAATAATAATGATAATAATATATATACATAATATATACATAATAATAATGTTTTTAAAAACTAAAATAAAATTATATACAAATAAGAAAATGAAAAAGTTATTTACAATTTATTTTAAAAAAAACAAGAAGGGGTTGGGAAATGAAACAGGGGCGTGTAGATCCAAAATAGACACGGGCTTGAAAGCCCAAATCCAGTCAGCAAGACAACAAGGGGGTGGAACAGAAATACGGTGAGTGTGAATAAAAATAAACAAGGTTGGGCTTAGCCCAAACCAACAGACTAAAATGAATAAAATAGCATAACGTTCTTTACCATGAACTCAACGCCTCTCTCTCCAAATTAAGTCCCCTTTTCCGTTATTGTTCGATCTCCTCTTCTTTCTCACTCGCAACGTCAAACTTCCCTCTCCGTTTTTATTCTCAGTTCACCAACAAGTAAATCTCTCTATTTGCTCTTGGGGTGGTATTCTGTGAATGGAAATTTTATGGGTTGAAGTTAGGAGACAGTTTAGTATAGTGTTTGGATCTTTGTCGGAAATGGAAAGGTCTTTTATAGTTGGGTTTTCTGTTGGGGTTCAAAAAAGATTGTTGTTGAAGGAGAATAGGAAATTTGGGTAGTGATTGTGAGGTTGTTAGTTGAATGGGTCAGAAATGGAAGAAGTTTTGACGGCTTTGGTTGTTTTAGAAGTAAGAAATTGGTTGAAGTGGATGGGTATGAAGAGGGAAGAATGGCTTCTGGGTACGATTTGAAGGAGGAGAATACGGAAGGTTGGTTCTTGAAGAAAAAAGGGGTTTGTTGAAGGGTTAGCGATGAATTAGTTGATAGAAGGAAATGGGTTCCAAAGATTGAAGGGTTTGGTGTTTGAAGGACGTTAATGGAGGGATGGTTGTGGTTGCAAAATGGGTTCGGTGAAGGTTCGGTTAACGGAGGTGCGTTGGAGATGGTGGGTTGCTGTTGGTTTCGCCGGAAAGAAGGAGAGTTTCAAATTTGATGAAGGAAGTTTGTTTTGCTGAGATTTGAAGAAATGGAGGAAGGTGATTTCGTGAAGATGATGAATAGTGGTATGAAGGTGAGCTGAGGTTGAAGAAGGTTGCAGAACTGGGCTTTGGTTTTGGGTTGAGTTTTTGGTGTGGGAAGATTCGAGTTGTTCTTCTGGGTTACGTTTTAAGGGTGATTGAAGTCGAGCGATGGATGTGAGATGAGGATGAATGTGGAAAGTTGAGATTCGGTGAGTTGGAGCGACGGACACTCCTAGGGATTAGGGTTCTTGGGAGTGAGAATGTTGATGATGGTAGAGAAGGGAGAGGGTGGCTGACCTCTTGGGGATTAGGGTTTGTCCCCTCTGAAGGAGATGATGAATAGTAATATATACTATCATCAGGCGACACGTGGAAGCTGGTTTAAAGCTAATGACAGATTTAAATTAAAGAAATTAATAATTAATTAATAGAAAAGCTAATTAAAACTGATAAAAAAAAGCTGACCTTAACAACTAATCCTAATTAACATAAACTATCCTAATAGGCTAATTAATTAAACGAAACTAACAATAAGTAATCCTAATAATAAAATTAATAGTCTAACTAATTAACAACCTAATTAACAATCTAAAACTTATAATCCTAATTAATAAATAATCTAAATAAATAATTAAAAGAAAATAATTTTAATAATAATAAAAAAAATCTAATTAATAATTAAAATCTATACTAAATTAATACAATTCTAAAAAAAGGAACTATTTAATAATCTATTTAAAAACTAATTTCTATCTAAAATAAAAATCTATTTCTATGTAAACAAAAATATAATAAAATCCTATTTTCTATTAAAAAGCTATTTTCTTAAAGAACAAAATGTATTCTATTTCTATTTCTAAAAGGAATTAAAAATAAAAAATAAAACTATTACAAAAATCTAATAATTATTTTCTAATAAACCAAATAAAATTCTATCCTAAACTCAAATATTAAAATTCTATTAAACCATTTCTAAGTCTAAATAATAAAATAAAAAACCTATTTAATATTTCTAAAAAAACAATATTCTAAACTTAATTAAATTAGATAAATGCTAAAACAAAAATATATACAGAAAATTAATATTTGTAAGGAAAAAGAGAAATTAAAAAGGATTGACATTTTACAAAAATACCCTTAGGCCACGTGTCACATCCTCATTGGGCAAAATAGTCGAGATTTGAAAAACGTCCAATCGGGGGTGGACACGTGTTTAAACGGCATGAAATTAAGTAAAAAATGAAAAATGAAAAATACGAAAATATTTACAAAAGGGAAGGACAAATTTAGGGTATGACAGAGGGAGGCAGCGAAGAACTCGCTAGGCAAAGAAGCAGCGAGTAACCAGCGAACACTCCCAGACTTAAAACAGCAAGGAAAGGGCCATAAACTCGCTAGGCGAGGTTCACAGCGAAGGCTTCACCAAGCGAAGGATTACTAGCCTAGCGAACATTTGGAAACTTGTCTGGGGAGAGTCCACAGGGCACAGGCACTTCAAGTGGCACTTTTGGGGTTCGCTAGGCGAACCACTTTGTTCGTCTAGCGAACATGATAGCTCAAGTGACCCTTCTATAAGTAGCATGGGCTACTTTTTGTAAAAATATCTAATTTTTTGTACTTGCATTGGAGAGGATTTTTCTGACCTAGAAACCCATTCTTTCATTTCTCATCATCCCTTAGCAATATTTTACCAAAAGAAGGTGGATTCCCACCCATTCTCGATTATTCGACTCGGATGTTGATCAACCTTCTTTCGAAACTTGTTGCTCAAGCTATCATGGAAATGAGTGGCTAAATCCCTCTCTTGTCAAGGTTAGGAGTAGTTAGTTCAGATTTTATGTATTCTTCTTAATCTCTTGTATGTGAACAATGTTATGATCAATGTAGATGAAGTTATTGGCTACTATTTGTACATTTATGGTTTGAATTGCTTTAGACATGAACTTTCCAAGTCTTGACCTAATATCTTCATCTATCAACTATACAAATGCTAGAGATATATTTGAAAGTTGATATTTGCTCTGTATCGTTCTTAATGATTATTGTTTCGATTTTTATTTAGAGAGATCATCTAACGTTCGAAACAATAACATCCACGAAATCGCTTTAGAGATGAACGTTTTTGCGAGGATACGCGGTTACGTTGGTTAGAACTTCGTTCACATATTTGATTGGTTGGATACGTTTAGGACAGACTAACGAACCCTAATCTTGGCATGCTTTTATCAAACTTAGACCGACTTTTATTCCGTTTTAATTCTTGCAAACTTATGTTACGAAATTGAAACCATTATAAAAACCCCCATTTTTCTTAAGTCATTAAACCGTTGAACAACAAGCATCTATATTCTCTACAATCCCTGTGGATACGATAAAACACTACCGCAAAATACTTTCTAACAAAATGGCGTTGTTGTCGAGGATTGTTAGTTGAATACTGCAAGCATTGCAATAGTTTAGTGATTTTAATATTTTTGTATTAAGAATCTCTTATCTTTGTAATTCTCTGTGCTTTTTAATTTGTTTAGTTTATGTGCAGAATACGTTTATGCGCAGACAGGTTCGGCTGGAAAACCTTCTTTTCAATCCCGAGATTGAGAGAACCGCTCGGTGTACCAATAGTCGCACAAGGCGAAGACGTCAATAAGCTATTGAAAGACAAGAGCTCGGAAAATCTTCTTCATCCACTCCACTTAATTCACCAATTATGGCAGCACTACCTCCACCTCCAGTTTCTGTCCCTTGTACAAACAGTCTAAGATACACCGCTCAGTTTGCACGTAATCTTCAAAATAGAAGATAAGCCGAGATGAATACGGGAATCCTAACACTTATCTATCAAAATCCTTTCACGGGGTTAGGTCATGAGGATCCGTTTACGCATCTTACAAAATTCTATGAGATTGCGGGTGCAACGGGAGAGATCGAAGCTGACGAAAAGTCATTGTTCATGAGACTATTTCCTTATTCCTTGATTGGGAAAGCAAATGAATGGTATGTTGATAAACCTACAATAATCATGACGGATTGGAATCTTTTGGAAGATAAGTTTCTTGAACGGTTCTTTCCACATAACCGTTTCATGGAAGCAAAAACTGCAATAGTTGTGTTTTCACAAGGAGCAAGTGAATCCCTCAATGAAGCTTGAGAGAGATTCAAGTCTATGTTAAGAAAATGCAAAGGACACGGTTTTGATGAACTTACTCAAGTTCATATTTTCTGTAGTTCGTGGAGACAACCACGAAAGGTGAAGGGTTGAGTTTGAAGTTTGAGTTTGGGAATGAAAGATTGAGTGACTAACAACCCAAGGGGCGTGCCTTAAGAGCTGTCACTCAATAATCCAAGGAATGCGAGATTTCAAGAACTCAAATATTTCAGAAGTTGATTGAATAGGTTTGAGAAAGGTTGTACATTTTAAATTCGAAAGAGTAAATGAATAACAACTCAAGGGGCGTGCCTCGAGAGCTGGTCATTAGGAGTTTCAAGGAATGTTAGACTCCAAGAATATCCTTCTTTCGTAAGTTTGATTACGAAAATGTTTGAATAAGAATTAGGTATTTTAAGACGAAAAGGTGAATGAACGACAACCCAAAGTGTGCTCCTAGAGAGCCATTCATTCGAAGATTCAAGGAATGATTAGACTCCAAGAATCTTCTCCTTTCGTAAGTTTGATTATGAAAATGTTTGAATCAAATACATTGCGAAAAGAGGTGGACTGCGAGGCAAAAGTGTCGCTACTGCGAAAATCGGCGCCGGCTATGACAGAAGAGTCGCCACCGTGCGTTATTTATCCCACAAGAGGGAAAGGAAACGCTCAGAGTAAACCTAACGCAAAGGGGGAAAGGAATGGTCATCGCAACCAAATACTGGATTCGGGAGTCGGTTACGCAAGGGGAAGGTATTAGCACCCCTCACGTCCGTCGTACTCGACGGGATCCACGCTTATTTTCTATCTAAAGGTGTGTTATTCTATCTACTCTACAGGTCTGGGTTAAAAAGAAAAGAAAATGACTCGGCAAAGTATCGCACTTTATGCCTACGTATTCCCGTCTGAAACGAGAAATCAGAGTCAACGTAGTTCGCCTACCTACGGGGAAGGAGGGGAAGGTTGCTCGCTAGGATATTGCATCCTATGCCTACGTACTTTCATACAGCGTGAAAGATCAGAGCATACGTAGTTCGGGCTACGGAAGACACAAGCTTGTCTGACAGCTTTTTATCTCCTTAAGAAAGGGTTTTCCTGATTAAGGGTCCAAGCGGACAAAAAACAGAGTTTGTATGTTTGTTTGAGTTTTTTACGAAAGAAATGTTTTTTTAGTCTGTTTGTAACTTGTACTACACTAAAGACTTGTGATCTGAGAGTGACTATGTTGCATGTCACCCTAAGGGTACCATACTAAGCAGCCAGATTACTGAAGAGTGGCCCTCCAGCAACCTTTTCTCAAATAGCGTAAGGCTCGTAGCGTACAACACGCGTTATCCTTATTACTGTGTTTTTTGAATTGTTTTGAGATGAGAAGAGAGACACCCTAAAACTATGATTGAAAGGGAAACTAACCTAATGTTATCATGCATGGGTCAAAACCTAATGTCTGTCATAATTTCCTCTTGCTCAGAGGAAATCAGAGATCCTAGGGGATAAACAGCAAAAGACAACAAGCAATCACAGTAAACAATAAAATGCATGCAATGCAACAGTACCAGAGAGGCAAGGGAGAAAACAATAGGCAAGAGGAGACAAGCTCCACCTCAAACCTAGAGGTAATCAACACAAGCAAACAAACAATACAGAGAAAAACAAAAGACACAGAGGAGGCAACCCAAGCAGCAGCAACAAACTCCTACAGCAAACAGCAACAGCAAGCTCTAAACAACAAAGTTGGAAAAGACAGCAAAGTTGACAGCAAGGGCTTCATCTTCAAGCAAGCTTCTATCTTCAAGCTTCAACAAGCACACTCCAGGAGGAGGATTAAACATCAAGATCAAGTTATAATGTTAAGGAACTTAATGACAACCAAAGGAAATCACTAAGAACTCAACATTGCAAATGAAAGGTATCCTCAAAGTTCTACTCACTTGGGCATACCACTCATCCCTCCTAAGGAGAGATGGAGCTTCCCAAGGATGAATTTATGTCATTGGATAGAATAGAGGCAAACAATGCACTCTATGTTTGAAGAAAGAATCAAAACTAAGTCTAAGGCACTTCCTAAAACCCTAACTTCCTAAGCTCCTAAGAAACTCCTAAAAGAAAAGGAAACCCCAACTCCAAGCTCCAATATTAAAGCCACAGCAGATACATCAAGTCTAGAAGACCTCCCAAAAAGGATTCCAAGCCAAGCAAGCGCCAAAGTCACCACCCAAGCCAAACAAGCAAAGGTACTCAAGAGAGAACAACACAAACACAAGCAATTTGCAAAATTCAACTAAAATAGAAAACAAAGTTGTAAAATTCTAATAAAATTCCTAGGGGAACATAAATGTCTACCCTAACACATACTAAAAAATCAAAGCCAAATTCATCACCAATTGGAAGAACAAAATTCAATAAAACAGAGGGAAGAATTACGAAAGAAGAAGAAAAAACAAGCAACATGCAAATGCAAGCATGCGAGTGGAAAGTGCACCCAAGATCATGATTAAACAGCCAAAAACAGTGACAAACATCCAAAATAATTCAATCCTAATGCAACACAATGATTTATGATGATTCGGGTCGAACCGATACGCGATCAAGCAAGCAAAACAGCAAAACAGGTCCTCTGTTACAGTGTTAATCGATTAACGCCAGGGGTTAATCGGTTAACCATTGAAAAACGCTTGAAAATTTGAATATTTGAGTTGGTTAATCGATTAACCATATAGGTTAATCGATTAACACTGTGCCAGAGGTGAAAAACCGCAGTTCAGAATCACTTTTCAGCAGCTTATCACTTAAGCAAACACTCCAATTATCATGTGATTGATCATGCACGAAATTAAACCAGCAAACATTGATTTAAACAACATGTAAACACAATAACACAACAAGATCATGGATCAAAATCAACATATTCAATCAAATGCAAAGATCCACATGCAAATTGTGCAAATAAGTTCGAAACAAAATCGGATCAGAATTCCAACCTTCGGATCGGAGACTTGATCCGGTAATTGTTGATTCAACTGTAAATGAGTAGATCTAAGCAAAGAAAACCAGAATTCTTCAAGATCCACACCAATTCTTGTAGTAGCAATGTAGATCCACTAAGAACAACTCAAAATAAGCCAAATAATCACTTCCAAGAACACTTCAAAATTCAGATCTGCTTGTGCACGAAAATTGGATGATGAAATGGAATTGATGGAGTGAATTAATGGAGGTTTAGCTCTTAGAAATCAATGATTCCAATGAAGAATCAATGATCTAAAGGAGAAGAGTTTTGAGTGAGGTTTTTGATATTAGAAAATTGAGAGAGAATTGAGAGAAAATTGAGAGCAATTCTGAAAATGAGAGTCAATTATGAGGAGGTTTGGAGTGAATCAAATATATACACTCTTGGTTTGGATCCAAAGCAAGGATTGGAAAATGGCTTGGAAAATGTGGTATGGAATGAGGTTTGGGCATTTGGAGGGAAAATGAAATTTGATAGTGTTCTAGATCCTCCCCAAGTGTGAAAATGCAATTTAAATGACCAAAATTGGACCTCAAAAGTGGTTGGACTTGAAAATTCACGTGCAAGGCAAAACCTGTTGTGGTTAATCGATTAACCATATAGGTTAACCGATTAACACTGTTAAAAATTCAAATCTAGACTGATTTTCAAATGGTTAATCGATTAACCCTATGTGTTAATCGATTAACACATTCAAAAATTTGAATTTGGCACCTTTTGGAGGGAAACCTGCCCCTTTGCCCGTTTCATGCCGTTCTGAACTCTGTTTAGCTGCTGAAAGCCATTCTTGATTGCTCTGACCATGGGAATACTGTACATAACCTGAATGTTGCTTCTGACATGAAAAATGCCCTGCAAAATAAAATAAAATTGGTCGCTCGATCGCTGGGCAAAACAAGTGTTGAAGCCTCTGATGTTTGTTGTTTAGCCTCTTGCACTGAAAGTTGCACCTGGAGCCACCTGAATGCCTTGATCCCCTGCTATATGAATGATATCATGATATGCAAATGATATAACTATGCAAATGATAATTCAATGAAACATAAACCAGGTAAGAAAAGGTTGAGCAAATTTTGGGGTGCAACAAAAAGGAACTCGGCTTAAATACTGCTTGACGCTGGATCAAGGGTTTGATATTATTTGCGTGCAAAAACATGGTGAAATGGAAACTTGATTTGAAAATAGCTCGATGACGAGTCGAGGATTTGATTAAAAATGGAACCGGCTTGCCGATGAATCAAGGGTTATATTGTGAGAAACGATATTAGTCCCTGAGGGTGCCCCCAATATCGAAACCAAGATGAAATATGAAAGTGCGTGCAATAGATTGATGGTGAATGCGGACGAGCACTCGACTTACGAGGAATGTTTGACAATTGCTCGACGAAGAATTGAGAATTAATTTGAAAATGGTTTATTCTATGCTAGTCCCTAAGGGTGCTCCTAGAAGATAAACCATGATCAAACGAAAGCATACATCGAAATGGGAGAGGGGTACATGTAAGTTACACGGGATTGCACGAAATAAATGATCTCGTTGTAAGGTAGCCCAAGAGAAAGTCGTGTGTGCGCGAAGTGTCCTAAACTATGCCTCGAGCAAAAGTCGGACAAAACTCCAAGTTAGGGTTTCTGACAAAGTCCAATAATCCGTTGTTCGAACGAATAACCAACAGTCCACAAATTTAGGCTTTTATTGTCTTGATAATTGTTGTGTTTTCAAATAGAATATGAATAGGAGATCATCAAAATGAATATGAATATGAACAATTATGAATAATATGACAAGATATATAACAATATAATCAAGATAATATTCACAATAGAATAATCGAGATAATATTAACAAGTATATCAACAAGATAATATAAATCAAGATATAACGACTGAATTTAAATCAAGGGTATATTTGAATGAAAATAAAACAGTTGTATATTGACGGAAAGTAAAGTTAGCCGTTAATTGATTTGTGAATTGTATCGGGACAGACTGTAGCGGTAAACCGTCGTAGCTCTATTTATGACGAAAGTCGGACTATAGGAGGTCGCACAAATTGATTTCCATGCTAAAAAAAAGACAGAGAAATGATATTGAGGATCATTCTTCAATTTAATCGTGTCACACGGGCTAAAAAGCAAATAATCTCGTCTTAATCATAAACTCGTGTCGATTAATCGAAGGTAGCCTATCACGACCCCAAAGTATAGAAAATGACCCCAATAGATTTGACATAATGAAGGTTATCGACTTCGATAAATTGACGTTTACAAATCTAAAGACTTAATCGATTGAAAAAATAAAATAAAATCGAGATGAAAAAAGATGTAGAAGAAAATGAAAAGAGAAAAAAAGAAGTGGTCTCAGATTCATCACCATTTATCAATAATTTGACTAGTGGTGACTTTTTTTATTTCTTCATCGACCCAAAAAATGAAATCGAAAATGAAAAAGAGAAATTAAACTGCAAATGAGATGAATTATGAATAAATTAATGAAAAGTCAAGTTAAATTATGGGATTTAAAAACCAAATTAAATATTAATTAAAAAACAAGTTTTTGCTAAAAAGATAATATAATATAAAAAAACTGGTGGGGGTGTGAAAAACGAGTGCATTTTCAAACTCTTTTCACAACAAAAACTTGAATGATCGTGGAGTGGTTAGGCGTAGGCCTTCTCCTATCCCGAGTGCTTGACATTACCGTAGGGTTCACAGGCGCAAAGCACTTACCATTCAAGAACCAAAAACATCTTTAATAAGAGAATAAAGTTCTCTTTGTATTGAGCTAAAGGGAGAGGATTGAGTGTAGACTTCTTCCTCTCCGAGTCTCAGGATACTCACTATAGTGGGTGTGGTCTTGATACTCGTCTTTCAATACGAAGACGCTACGTTAGCCACGCCATTTCCATAACAAAAACTTTGAGATAAAGAATTGGGTACTATCCGCAAGGGGTCACTATCCGAGGATCTATTTCAACTCTAAAAACATTCCACAAATCAAATGTGACATCTTGCCTCGCATGGCGAAAACTAATCTTTCAAAAAGGATATGTTACGTCCGTTCTACCGCAAACAGGTAACGCCTAAGTCTCCAACAAACGAGCAACAATACACCTAAACTGCTAGAATACGCATGATAACATCATCCACAAAAACACTAGTTACCTGTTTCACGAACTATGTTGCTCTGATTTCTCTTGCATGTTGAGAATACGTAGGCATAAGATTGCGACAATCCTAGCAAGCACCCTTTTCTCTTTTTCCCCCTTTCCCCATAAAGGCATGCTACGCTCGTTCTACCGCAAACAGGTAACGCCTAAGTCTCCAACGAGCGAGCAACAATACACCTAAACTGCTAGAATGCGCTCGATAGCGTCGTCTAACAGAACTTCCCCGCAAACCGTAGGCCGAACTACGGTTGCTCTGATTCTTTACTTCTTTTGAGTAAAGATACGTAGGCACAAGGGTCACAATCCTTGCCGAGCACATTCCCCCTACATATGTAGTTCCCCGAACTACGTTGACTCTGACTTTCTTATATCTGTTGAGAATACGTAGGCCTAGGACCGCGAAGTCCTACTGAGTCCTTTCTTCCCTGTCATCCCTCTCTTCTTCCCTGTTACCTCTCTTTCCCTGTTTCTAGCCCTACTCTTTATCCTATAGAACACTCATAGAAAGCAATAAACTTTAAGCAAATACCTTCACACGTCGACAAACAAATGGTTCCTATCGAGTATGATGGATGCGAGAGGTGATAATACCTTCCCTTCGCATAACCGGCTTCCTAACCCGTTCTTGGTTGCGAGACCATCTTATCCATTCCATTCTTAAGGTTTTCTCGATATTTTCCTTTCCCTCATGAGATAAATAAAGTTCGGTGGCGACTCTTCTGTCTTTCTTTTGGCCTCCCCGTTGTTGCATTTTCGAGTAGCGACACCCTCGCCTAGCGAGTTTATGACCCTTTCCTTGCTGTTTTGGATTCTTGGCCTTCGCTACATAGTTCGCCTAGCAAACTTTCTGAAGTTTTGGAGAGAGCTTCGCTGGCCAGTTCGCCTAGAGAGCTTGCTGATGTTTGCTTGCTGTCTTGGTTTCCTTGCCATCTTTCTTGTGTCTTAATTCACACTATTTCATGCCAAATTCCTGCACAATAACACACAAATTAAAGGTACCAAGATACTTTCACACATAGTTGCAAACCAACCAAAGTAAGAGTGATTTTGAACACTTTCTTGATAAAAAATGAGTGAAAGATGCCCACATTTGATAGCTCAAATAAGCATAATTGGGCATCTAACAACTCTCCCCAACTAGAATCTTACTTGCCCTCAAGCAAAGTATGCCTCTTGATGAACAAAAGGATTTGCTTAAGACTAAGATTTCTCCGAAATTGGATCAAATGGCTCAAACACAAGAATTTCTACCAGACATAAGTTCCCAATGGTTAGAATAAAACAACACACAAGAACTAAAGTTTTAAAGCAATGCAAAACATATATCAATCAACAACAATGTTATCCTGAATGAATCACCCTATCTCTCCTCTTCGAATAAGGATTGAAGAAATTACACGTTTGCAACTGCGGGGACAATTTCACTCTCAAACAAACAATGCCAAAATCAATTCAATTCATACACATCTAATAATTATAAATGAAAATATGGAAGCAAGAAGATCACTAAGGTCTTTTCCGGTTGTAGCTTGGTCGGGTTTATAAACAAGGGACATATCTAAGACCATTGAAACGAAATTGTCGATGCAAAAGAGACATTCACTGTACCAGTTATTCACACATCCCAACTTCATTCCACTTGTTCTCATTTGAAACCTTCCCAACTCTTATTTCACAACTTATTTTTGTTTTTCACTATTTTTCTTCCAAGCAAGCATTCTTTTTCTCTCTTTTTTTTTTTACATTCATATTCACATAACAAATTTTCTTTTCTTTTCAATGCTTGCTCGGTTTTTTTAAGAGTTGTGGCAACCTACCAAATTTTATTTCCGTTCTCCCCAAATTATCTTTTACTCAAACCTCAAGTGAATGCTCTTAATTTTTTTAAGGCAAAAAGAACAATTAACATCAAATTCCGAGGTTCAAGAAAAAAGTTTTTGGAATCTCGCACAATTTAAAGCCGAGATTCATACTATTTAGGCTCAAGGGGGTTTATGAATACTCTCTACTCACGGGTAAGTTGCTTTTGGAACTGGTTGTGCTCGATAAAAACAAGCGCCTTGATCATTTCTAATTGCTTCCACAAATTCACAATAATAAAATAACAAAGCATAAATCAAATGAATCAACACAGTTTATTAGAATCCATCATTTAGTGTACAATGGAGGTTTCCTCACAATTTGTGGTTCTAAGTCCTAGGTGAACCATTCATTCAACAATGTTGCAAAAAGAACCATATTTATTTATGACAAGATTAAAGTTCTTAATGCATTCTAAAATTATAACCAAAGGTAACCATGTACCTTAGCATTATTCGCTTGTTTATTTTTATCATTGCCATTCAAACTCGGATGCACCTTCATTGGATACTTCTTT
Source organism: Lathyrus sativus (assembly GCA_963859935.3). Classification (NCBI taxonomy): domain Eukaryota; kingdom Viridiplantae; phylum Streptophyta; class Magnoliopsida; order Fabales; family Fabaceae; genus Lathyrus; species Lathyrus sativus. Next base: position 625,779,023 of record OZ012741.1, on the reverse strand, counting down.
TTGGAGAGCAACCAATCTAGAAGTTTTGACAGCTCAACAACCAGAAAATTATTAAAAATCACTTAAAAAAACAAAATAATTTAAACATAAAAATTTAACATTACTTCAAACAAAATAAAATGTGCATGGGGAAAAACACCCTAAAATAGTACACAACCCAAATATCTGAAATAACAACATAAAATATCTGAAACATAAAGCAATACATAAAGTAATAAAATCAAAAGATCAAAGACTTAGTCCTCTTCAGACTCAGTCTCTTCCACACGCTCGGAATCAGAAGCAGAACCATTATCATCATCCTCATCATCATTAGCATCAACCTCAGCGCCACCATCACCAGAACCAGAAGCACCCGCCCCCTCTCCGAAAACAGGCCTGACCTCAGGCCAGCTCGCGTGTTACAGGAACTGCTCGCGTGTCATTATAGTGTGCTCCACAGAAGGGTCACGACATTGCAGCTGGAATACCTGCATAGAATCATGAATATCGATCATGGCACGCTGAGTCGCTGTCATCCAATCCCAATTATAGTTACACATAGCTTGCTGAAATGGATCAAAACCCTGCGTAAAAGTAACACCAGGACCATCAGTAATCCCGGTATCGGCATCAGCTGTACTGACTCTGAAATTATTAGGCCAGCAATACTTGTCCATGTAACGGTCATCGATTGCAGCTGGAATCGTCACCTGTCTCTGGGAGGGTAATTTCACCCTCGACTGAACACATAAGGCCATAATGAGACATGGGAAAGCAAAGGGACAATTAACTCGTGCCCCCGCTTTCAGCCCACTCTCTACCATGAACTTCAGCTCATCAGCAATAATTCTAGCCACGTCAATCTGTATGTTAGTTAGAATCGAGTGAACCAAGTGTGCCATTGGGATCGACACTGTTGAAGTGTGGGATTTCAGTTTGATGTTTGTCAAAATAAGCAGCAAAACCAACTGGGCTAGAGGTGTCATGTTCTCACGGTGGTACCTCCTAGGAACCCCAGACGGGTTCAGCTCAACTGTCTTGCCCTCCATCAATATGGCTTCAGAAATGGCAGTTGTATTTCTATGCAGCCTCAAATCACGGTGATAATCGTCAATCTCTTCCTCGCCCAAGGTGAAAGGTCCTCCAAGCATCCTATTGATGGCATCTCTATCAAACACTACCTGTCATCCTGACACCTTCGTGATCCAGGTAAAAGGTTCATCATCATTCGGAAGTGCATCAGCGTAAAACTCACGCACAATCTCAATGTTGTAACTATCCGCTGGAGTCACCAATGTATCCCACTTCTTGTCATGGATGAGTCCGGTAAATATTATGTACTCGCCCTCTAGATGAATCAGAAACCGCTTTTCAGGCAGAATTTTGCGTTTTTCCAGTGCCACATAGCGTGCGGCTTGTTTCGGACTCACAAAGCATTCTGTGTCGTACTGTATCGGTTGAGGACGAGATGTGCTGCCAACTTTCCTCTTTTTCGAAGCACTAAACCTGGAAGCCATCTGCAACAACACAGAAGAGAAACAAAAAGTATCCATAAAACAGATTAGTAATTAGAGCATAAAAATGAAAATCTGTCACATTCGCTGCTAGATTCGCCTAGAGAATACTCGCCCCAGGTTCGCCTAGCGAAAGTGCTAGCGAAGGTTGCGGGTTTTTGTTTTCCCCCACCGTTTTCAACCAAAATCTAGGCAATCCAATAGTTTTTCATCAAAATTCAAGAACCATAACATTTGGCAAGTTAAGAACAGTATTACACAGACATGCAACCCTAATTCTACAGATCTGTACTCACCCACAACAACCCACATGGTTTGTTTTCAAGAAATTTAGAGCACTCAATCAAAGAAAAATAGAATAGATACATACCTAATTGAATAGAGTGATTGGGTTGTTAAGGCAGTGAGAAGAGAACTAGGGTTTTCAAAGATGCACTAATGATGTGAGTGAGATTGTAGTGTGGCAAGTGTGAAAGTGAACAGAAACCCTAATAATTCTTCAGTCTAACACCAAAACAAACAAAACGGTTTTTGGGCCCAAATAGGTGGCCCACTGAATTGAAATAAAATAACTTGTTTTGCTCTGTTCGCCTATCGAACATGTTCGCTACTGTCTTCGCCTAGCGAAGGTGCTAGCGAACATGACAGGTTTTGGTTTTTTTAAACAACAATGCACAACACAAATCATCCAAGTTCCACCACATCAAGCACCAAATTCACACAATAGAAAACAATAAATACTTACAATGTTGGGGTGCCTCCCAACAAGCGCTTTGTTTAACGTTGTTGGAGCTCGACAGTCAGATGCGATCACAAATCACCGAAATGCATGAAGGTGGTGTTCCGCTCGAAATCACCACCTAAGTAAATTTTCAACCATTGGCCATTTACAGTCTAATTCTCCTTGGTCTTGATATCTTCAATGATAATAGCCCCATAGCTTAAAATGTCGCGAATCCGAAACGGACCTGACCACTTGGATTTTAATTTTTCGGGAAATAATCTTAACCTCGAATTGAATAGCAACACCAACTGTCCTACCTCAAATGTCTTGGTCACAAGATTCTTGTCATGATACATCTTCACTCGGTCCTTGTAAATCTTGTTCGACTCATAAGCTTGAAGGCGAGTTTCGTCCAACTCGTGAAGTTGGCTTTTTCTTTTTTCACCACTCAAGTTATGATTAAAATTAAGCAACTTCAAAGCCCAAAAGGCTTTGTGTTCCAATTCCACCGGAAGATGACAATTTTTTATGTAGACCATTTTAAACGGTGTGAGACCAATCGGAGCTTTGAAAGCGGTTCGATAGGCCCACAAGGAATCGTCAAGCTTGCTTGACCAATCCTTCTGTGAGGTAGACACGGTTTTTTCCAAAAAAAATTTTAATCTCTTGGTTCGATACCTCCGTTTGTCCGTTAGCTTGCGGATGATATGGTGTTGTAACTCTTTGCCGCACACCATATTGCTCTAAAGCTTTGGCTAACGAAGTGTTACAAAATTTCTAACCACCATCACTTATTAACACTCTCGGAGTATCGAAACGAGAAAATGTGTTTTTTTTCAAAAATTTTATTATGGTTTTCCCGTCTGCCTTAGGGCTAGCTATGGCTTCCACCCATTTGAAGACGTAGTCTACCGTAACAAGAATGTATTCATTTCCAAACGACGGTGGAAATGGACCAACAAAATCAATGCCCCAACAATCGAAAACTTCAACTTCTATCATGTTTTGCAGTGGCATTTCATTTTGTTGCGTTATTCCACCGATCTTTTGACATTTGTCACAATTTTTTGTGTGCGCGTACGCATCTTTGAACAAGGACAACCAATAAAATCCCGATTGAAGGCCTTTAGCGGTCGTTCTTGTATTGTTAAAATGACCTCTATACGGAGAGTTGTGACAAAGCCACGAGATGTCTTTGGCTTCCTTCTCAGAAACACATCTCCGCAAAATGTTATCGACACCAAGTTCAAAAAGATGTGGTTCATCCCAAACAAAGTACTTGGCGTCAGACAAATTTTTTTTTCTTTGGTGACTAGTTAGACCTTCCGGTATCAATCCGGTGGCTTTGTGGTTAGCCATATCGGCGAACCAAGGTCTAACATTCACCATATACAATTTTTCATCAGGGAACTCCTCCCTCACCTCTTTCTCATGTTTTGTGACTTCATCATTCACATGTCGGGACAAGTAATCTGCTACCAAATTCTCGGATCCTTTTTTATCACGAATTTCAAGATCAAATTTTTGAAGTAAAAGAATCCAACGAATTAACAGTTGCTTAGAATCCGGTTTGGTAAGCAGATACTTGATCGCCGTATGATCGGTGTAAACCACAATAGAGTGACACCCCTCACCTTACCAACCGATTTTTTAGGGTTGAGTTAGACCAAACTCTAATTCTATCATGGTATCACGAGCCTATCGATTTGAGTCACCCACCATCTATATATGCACACCAAGCCCAAAAAATGCTGGGTGCAAGGGGGTGTATTGGAAAAACCAAATCTCATATATCGATAATTTGGGCCACCCACCGTTTATATCCACACACCAAGCCCAATTGTGCTGGACGTGAGGGGGTGTATTGGGAAAAACTCAAGTCCCACATTGGTTAAAGATACAATCTACAAAGGGTTTATATAGAGTGACTCCCCTCACCTTACCAACCGGTTTTGTAGGGTCGAGTTAGGCAAACTCTAATTCTATCACCATTAATATTGATAGGAGTTTAATTATCATTCCTACAAAAGAACTATAACCTTCTTTAACACAACTCTCTCGTCTTACAGATGTCATAAAATCATATGATTTTTCTCATCTAACAAATCATAGATAGCTACTCACTAAAGATCCTCTATGTCTCTATAATGCATTCATTCCATAATCTTTGCTTCTTCAAGCTGAAGAAACTCTAAATCACCCGCTCCAAGTCACGTAGATCTTTACCCTAATCAGAAACATATATATTATTACAGCTACTCACTAAAGATCCTCTATGTCTCTATAATGCATTCATTCCATAATCTTTGCTTCTTCAAGCTGAAGAAACTCTAAATCACCCGCTCCGAGTCACGTAGATCTTTACCCTAATCAGAAACATATATATTATTACATCAGTTTCAAAATAACTATCATTTAAGGTTTTTATACACATATTAAGAAATGTAATAATATTTTCATAAGATAATAGATATTTTTTAAATTAACCCTATTAATACGTTGGAAGTAGTGCAAAGAGTAATAATTCCAGAATATAATTAAAAAAGTAACAATTATTTTTAAATTAAAAAGTTAAAATAACAATTATTTTAAAATAAATTTTATTTATTAAAATAACAATCATTTTAAAACAGAGAAAGATATCCATATAACTAGAATTACTGAGATTCATTATATATATATATATATATATATATATATATATATATATATATATATATATATATATATATATATATATATATATATATATATATATATTCCCTCCGGTTACAAATATAAGATTAAGTAACCGTTTTTACGGTAATTAAGAAAATTGGTTAAGTGTTATTATTTTTCTAAATTTCATTAAAAACTCAGATAACATTTACTAAACTATCCTTTTTAAAATTTACTCCTAAGTTGAAATAAGACAATTAATTACTGCATGCTAGTATTCCAATGCACAATTTTTTATTAAGACATTAATGAATGGCAATGAACGATTCGGTTTCAAGCTTTGCTTTTGTGTGATATTGTAGCGTAACACCACTGTTTAAATAACATTCTATGAATCAAATTTTAAAAAAATTGCCACCATCTTGTTAACTCTGCCGCCAATTTATTTTGGATAATTTTTCTACATCTTTTTAACTCTGCTGCCAATTTATTTAAAATAATTTTTCTACAGTAATATAAAAGCCCAAGTAGTAGCAACCAATTTCACCACTTTATTTAAACACATTTTCAACTAATACTGACATTCTGTTTAATTATTCAAAATGGTTTTGAATATTCATTTGAATGTGTGTCCTGGATATGCCGACGCTAAACGAAAATAGAGTTCCAACACCCATCAACTTAAATGTGTGTCCTTTCATTGAAGAAATAAATTCATTAAGTAAAGGTAACACAATTGATTAAAACTTTTAGTTTTTCAATAAGTTTTCTTGTTACTGTAACTCATGTATGCATGTGTTCTCAGAAAACACTCAAAGGAAATTCTTCACAAAAAATCACATGCTTATGCTTATAGAGCTGTAATTTACTTGACAGAAATATGCATATGTTTATAGGGTTATGATAGTTTAAAAATCAAATAGGAGAAGGTGATTAGTGTATTTTACAGAAGATAAATATTTTAACTCTTGAGTAGTTCGTGTGCCCTATAATGAGTAGCTAATATTTTAAGATCATGATTGAAGATAAATTTTTTAGAGTTATTTGCTACAAGTAATCTTTGACTTGTCCAAGTCCAGTATTATTCGGTTATTACTGCTTTTTATATTTGGTTCTTAATGCAGAAGTAAATGTTGGTGATGATACACCAACTAAAAAAAACACATTTTTTGGACAACACTCAACGACAAATTATTTCGGATTTCCTGTTGAAATCAAACAATCATGGAATATTTAACAATATGCTTATGAAAAGGGTGGCAACATTATATTCGGTCTCTATAAATGTCATTTATCAAATTTGGAGACAAACAAAAATACAGGTGATGCATGCCATAAGAAAACAAGAAATTGTGGTCGAAAAAGAATTCAAATAGATTTTGAAAACGTGTGTAATGTTCTATTAAATAAGTGTGACACTCTTCGATCTTTACAACGTGCTTTAGGCATTAAAACTAAGACAACATTGGTGAAATATGTAAAGGAATGGGTTTTACGCGTCGGCATTCAAATATCCTAAAGCCACACATGACAATTAGTAATATGAAAGTTCATCTTGAATTTTGTTTGTCTATGCTTGATGTAAGAAGCATTCTTCATGATCCAAGATTTAAGTCTATGTATAACATTGTTCACATAGATGAAAAATGGTTTTTTCTATCTAAAAAGTCATCAAACTATTATCTTCTCGCAAATGAGGAGGAATCGTATCGTACATGTAAGAACAAAAACTATATTGGTAAGGTCATGTCCTTAGTTGTTGTGGCTAGGCCAAGATTTGATCATGAAGGTAAAGAGACATTCTCAGGAAAAATCGGCGTGTTTCCTCTAGTCACCAAAGTACCAGCAAAAAGGTCAAGTGTCAATACAGCTTCTGGGATACTTGAAACAAAACTGATTTCTTCTATTACCAAAGAAGTTAGTCGACTGTTCTTAATAAACAAGATTTTGCCGGGCATTAAAGAAAAATGGCCACGAGAGCATGCACACGAAACAATTTACATACAACAAAATAATGTACCGTGCCATGTTTCAGTAGATGATGAAGAATTTTGTAGAGCAACGTCTGATGGGCTTATTTACACGGTGGAAAAATCTTATGACAATTTTTGCGTCAAAAATATGAACAAAATATTTCTCACATTTCAGTCGTGTATGATTGAGATCATAAAGGCCAAAGAATCCAATAACTATCAAACTCCTCGTATGAAAAATGATATGTTACTTAGGGGAGGCATGTTGCCGATTCAACTAAATTGTGACTGAGAATTATTTCATGAAACTTTAGATTACCTACATAATTAAGAGTAATGTAAGAGATTAATTTGCTTTGAGCATGTTATGTTTATGTTGCTTCTATTATTAACAAATTTCAATACCATTTCATATATCTATAGCAACAATGAATTTAGACGTTAAAAATCTACTACTATTTCATCAACATTGTAGCACAACTACAAAGAATGGCTTGGCTAACACAGAAAGTAGCATTTCTCAATTTTTTTCAATTTTAAAACACATGCATACATGAGTGCTTACTGTTGGTGCAAAGGTAGAATAAATGATGAAAGGTAGAAATATTCTATTTAGAATGACGGCAGAAGAAAACAGGATTAAAAGTTACAATGATTGTCACCCTATTTATAAGCTAAAACTAGGGTTACTAGAATAAGATAAAATACTAAAATACCCTCTAACAAACTTAGGGGCTAAGAAAATAGTACAACTAAATAAATATGAATTACTATTAATATTCTAATACCATCCCTTAATTCATATTCCATCAAAACTTGTAACACCAATTCCATCCCTTAATCTGAGAAATTGATCAGTCATTTCAAATTCATTCATTAGAACCTTCTTGAACTTGGTTATCTCCTGTTCAGAACTTCCAGTCAATAGTATATCATCAACATATAAACATACCAGAGTTATATTGCCTTCAAAAGTATGTTGAACATAGACACCGTACTCCATCTCACATTTCTGAAAGCCTTGCTTCTTGAAAAATGAATCAATCTTCTGATTCCAAGCTCTGGGTGCTTGTTTCAATCCATATAGAGTTTTGTATAATCTATACACCATCCCTTCCTGATTCTTTTTCACAAATCCAGGAGGTTGTGACACGTAAACTTCTTCTTCTAATGGACTGATCTAGGCAAAATGACATACTTTCTAGGGATGGAGTTCAGATATTCTGAGAAAGGTATCATTTTGCATCAGCTCAAGTATGAATTAGAACTTCTGAAGAGATTTGATCTGAAGAATTGTAAGATGGCTGTCACACCTTCTGATACAAATCAGAAACTGGATTCAGACTCTGAAGGAAAGGATGTGGATGCTACAACCTTCAAACAGTTGGTTGGTTCTCTGAGGTATCTGTGCAATACTTACAAAGTTACAGTATTGTTTACGGGAGTGCTTACAAAGTTACAATATTATTTACATGAGCCAGAAGTAAGGCATTGTTTGCATCAATTTTTTCTCAATTTTAAAACAAAGTTACAGTATTCCAATTTTTTCTTCAACAACACATGCATACATGAGTGCTTATGTGAGTGTTAGAGAAAACTTCAAAATAACATATGCATGCATGCTTACAAGCTCCATTTTCTACCAAGTTACTCTAAACCTTTCATTAAATAGACAAACAATTCTTGTCAAAATATTTCAAATAAACACTTCAAATTCAAATAACATATAATTTCTTGCCTATAAGAAAGAACCTAGGTAAATTTTCATCAAATCTGGGATGTCTTTCTTAATCTCTTCAGCATCATATCCAAAGTTAAATCTTTGACGCAAATTCGTAACTTTTTCAGAGTCCAAAGCTTCTTTAACTTTGTCCTTAGCTTCTTCAACTTCATCAAAAAAGTCAATTGAAGATCCATTTTCAAACACTTGAGCATTTTTGTGTGACATTACTTCATCTTCAAATGGTAAACTATGATATTTGTCTCCCTCCCCATCTTTGTCTAGTGAATCTTCAACAATAAGAAGTGAAAGATATTTTCTCCCTCTCCATCTTTGTCTAATGAATCTTCAACAATAAGAAGTGAAAGATTTTTTAGATCATTATCATCAATGCCTAAGTCAAAGGAAGGGGCAACCCAACAGTTTGGTGGTGCCGCCATTTTTTGAGAAGAAATAAGCAATTTGTTATTTTCAAAAAAGAAAGAGTAAATATTGTATTACAAAAGAATGAAAAATTTGTTTCCTTTTATAGAGTTTGCAAATTGTGTTACTCCAAAAATCCAGCTTAAAAAACTTTAGCGGGAGTACATGGAAAATTGAATTTTTATGGAAAAAGTATATATATATATATATATATATATATATATATATATATATATAATATGTTATGTATATAATGCACCATAATAATAATGATAATGCCCATACTATTTGGTTGAGAGATAAAACAATGGTCACAATAATATTCGAAATATGAACAAGGGTAGAAAAAATAAAACTAAACCAATCTATATAAACCTTTGAAAGCTTGCAAAGATGAAATACATCCTACAAGGGTAAATTTGTAATCTGACAAATCAGTGACAGGCCTTGGAAGTGCAACGAACAAGCAGGTCAGCAACTGTCGGCCGGTGAACCTGGAGAGATAAAAGCGGCGAGATTATAACTTCATGCTTTCAATCATTTTTCAAACTAAAAAACATTCATTTTTTTTTTCTCTTAGCCTCTACCCCACAAAATAAAAAAATAAAAAAACATAATTATTGACACTTCAGTTTTAACTCCCAACAATTATTAAAACTATAAAAATATTTCCAGGTTTAGTTAAAATTATTTAATTAATTTCCATCGTCATTTCTTACTATTTTACTTTAGAATAGAAAAATAATAATATATATTCATCTCTCTCCCACTCAGTTTTCTCCTTCTACCTTGCGTGCAAGTGCTTCAACTCAACTCGTTCCGATTCCAAACTCAATTCAACTCTGCTTCTCAAATCACAATAGATCTTCTCAAACTCAAACCCTATTCTGCGATTCTTCAACTTTCTTATTCATTTTCATGAAGCTTCTTTTCTACTGATTTCGCTTGGTAAGTTATTTTACTTCCAAACCCTAAACCTTTGTTTAATCGCTTATTTTGGCTAATTCAACTGTTTTCTCGCGCTTCTTTGGGTTTCTTAATAACTGGCTTATGATTCTGAAATCAGATTTTTATTTATTTTTCTTGTTGATGATGTAGTAGCCTCTGTTTTTTTTTTTTTTTGTATTGAATTTGTAGAAATGAAGATCATAGCTGGAAAGTCATGTTTTCTAAATCTTATGTATATTTTTTGGAATCATGGTCCATAAATTAAGGTGCTATTCAAAAATTGGTTGATGAACTTGCTGTATCATTTGAATCAATTTTCTTGTCTCCAATGGATTTTATTCTATGAAACTTACAAAGCCAAATTTGAAACTTTAGCAACACGTGTCATTTTTTCTTTTGGTGGAAAAGTTTGGTCAAGAAAGTAGTTGTTTCCTATTTTGAGAAAAAAAACCTAAGGCTATGATAAATTTAAGTGTTAATTGATATTATTTTCTCAATTTTGTTGCATGGTGGTCCCTGTTTTATTGTTTATTGCTTTTTTTTTATAGGCTGTATGCAAAACTAGCTTGAATTTGTTGTTTTTCTGGTTTCTGATTTGGTAAAGCTCACAGAATTTTGGTTTATATGTTTGGCCATAAATAACCATAAATAAGTGTTGTGCTTTGCTTCCTTTATAGGGTAAATAAAATTAGATGTAAAAGCTTAGATTGGCTGCTGCAGTAGTAATGATGCTGTTTTGTTTAGAAAATGATAGTTTTTGTCATCTTTGCTAACTTTCTTTCTTTTCCATTTTGATCACGTATGCTGTATAGCTAAAATAATTGAGATCATTTAGTTCCCGAGTTTGCACGGATAGTGGATGTGAATGATGGATGTTGCCGCTGAGGTTGAAGAAAATCTATTTGCTGTTAGTGATGCCAAGGTATGATTATATATGTTTAATTGCTTAGTACATTGTTTTGGAAATTCTAATGCTTTATGTATTGTATAGTACATAAGTGTGATATCGCGGGTTCGAACTCGCGCCACACCCCTGCAGTCGAATGTCCCTACATAGCTACCAACTGAGTTGGTTTAACGGGACTATTTAATATGTATTATGGCATAACGGGACTATTTAATGTGTATTCTACCAACAGAGAAACATAAATAAATCTGTCATACCTAATAAGGCTCATGAAACACTGCTATTTGATTATCATTGTTATTTTTTTTAATTTCCTAGCCAAATAAAAAGAAAAAGAATGAATGATTTATGTTCTTCTTGGTCTGTTGTTTTGTTCCATTGTATCCCAATTGTAATATTATATTACTCCCCCTAATTCTCTGCAATGTAACCTAACCAACACCTATCTGGTTTCTCTTGCAGTTACATGGACAAATGTGCAAGGCTCTTTCTATAGTATATTGCAAAGTATTGTCAGTATTTCCTTCTTTAGAAGCAGCTAGGCCTAGGAGTAAAACTGGAATTCAGGCATTATGTTCATTGCATGTAGCCTTGGAGAAAGCCAAAAATGTTCTTCATCATTGCTCAGTGTGCAGTAAACTTTACCTGGTATGATTCATTTCTTCTGTAGCTTTACTTGCTGATTAAGTCCGCAAGGATTTTATCTTATTAAACAATTATCTGTTGTTGGTTTGAGGTTCATTGACCTGAAATACTTTTGCAGATTATCTTACTTGAGATTGATTGTGATGCAGGCTGTAACTGGGGACTCCGTTCTCCTGAAATTTGAGAAGGCTAAATGTGCTCTTGAAGATAGTCTTAGGCGGGTGGAAGATATTGTTCCACAATCCATTGGATATCAGGTAATAAACTTCTAAGGCTATTATGATACGGTTCTTTCCTATTTTGGCATATGATTGAGGGGTCTGTTTAAAATTTTTATTTCAAAATAAATGAATACCACCTCATTGGTGATCTTATGGATTTGGTTTTCTTTAACGCCGTCCCTTGTATGTTTATACACATGCACAAATGTTTTTTTTTATTGTTTGTCAATGTTTAACCTAGTCTGGCGTATGACATTACCTGTTCAGGTTCAGGAGATTGTGAATGAATTTGCAAGTGTGGAATTTGCACTTGACCCCTTAGAGAAGCAAGTTGGTGATGATCTAATTGCATTGCTCCAGCAGGGCAAGAAGTTTGACGACGATAGTGAAAGTTACGAGCTTGAATCTTTTCACCAGGCTGCTACTAGACTTGGAATAACATCTTCAAGAGCAGCTCTTGCTGAAAGAAGAGCTCTCAAGAAAGTTATAGACAAGGCTCGGGCTGAGGAAGACAAAAGAAAGGAATCAATTGTTGCATATCTTTTGCATCTTATGAGGAAATACTCCAAGTTATTCAGAAATGAGTTTTCAGATGACACTGATTCTCAGGGTTCTGGTCCTTGTTCTCCCACTGTTCAGGGATCTAATGAGGACGGCGTTCCTGTTTGTCATAGTCAGGCTTTTGGCAGACAGCTTTCAAAACTTAGTTCCTTTAGTTTCACGCCAAATAATAATATGGAGCCAGGGCAGATGGCTCTACCACCTGAAGAGTTGAGGTGTCCAATATCTCTGCATCTTATGTATGATCCAGTTATTATTGCTTCTGGGCAAACATATGAAAGGCTTTGCATAGAGAAATGGTTCAGTGATGGGCACAACAACTGCCCAAAGACCCAACAGAATCTTCCACATCTTTGCTTGACTCCTAATTACTGTGTTAAGGGTCTTGTTGCTAGTTGGTGTGAACAAAATGGAATTCCTATTCCCGAAGGCCCTCCTGAGTCTCTTGATCTTAACTACTGGAGATTGGTAATATCAGAGTCTGAGTCTGCAAATTCCAGATCTGTAAATAGTGTCAGCTCTTGCAAGCTGCAGGGTGTCAAAGTGGTTCCTTTAGAAGAGAGTTGTATCTCAAAGGAATATGGGGAAATTGAAGCTGAGAGTGTATCTGCGCAAGAGGAAGACACTGAGCAGTATCTTAGTTTTCTGAAAGTCTTGACTGAGGAGAGCAATGGGAAGAGGAAATATGAAGTGGTAGAACAGTTGAGGCTGTTGCTGAGGGATGATGAAGAAGCTAGGATTCTTATGGGGGCTAATGGGTTTGTTGAAGCACTTATTCAGTTTTTACAATCGGCTTTACATGAAAGGAATTTGATGGCTCAGGAAAGTGGAGCAATGGCTCTCTTCAACCTAGCTGTGAATAATGACAGGTCTGCATTATCATCTGTAGTTTTTATTAATTTGAGTCATTATGTAGAACTTCTTTTCACGTGGTTGGAAAATCAAAACAGTTTTTGGCATTACCATTGTAAATAAATTGCACGCTGTGTTTTGTTGTGTTGGTGAAACATTGAAGGTGCGATAAAAAAGAAATATATACTGCTGGATGTTGAAACCTTACTGCTGCCTTACATTGAATTGAATGCATGGTGCGATGACAAAGAAATATAGTGCAAGTGGATGTTGAGAACTTACTGCAGCTTTACATTGAATGCATCACTACAACTTTGGTGATATACATACTTAGTTAATTTTTAGGCTCTTGTTTCTCTATTGGCTTATTTAAACAGAAAGGGATAAGATTAGAAATAACAATATTAGAGTGTTGGGGTAGTGCCTATAAAAGATGGTGGAAAATAGGCTTTTTGGTGGCTTGGACATGTAGAGAGAAGACCTATAGATTGGTTGTAAAGAGTGTAGATCAGATGGAGAAAAGTTAAACAACTAGAGGTAGAGGAAGACTTAGAAAAACTATAAGATAAACTATTAAGAAAGATCTCAAGATTAACGAATTGGATTGAAACATTGTTATGGAAGAATTTGATCCATGCAGCCAACCGCAGTTAGTGGGATAAGGCTTGTTGTTGTAGTTAATGTGTTATCCAAATATTGAATGTGGCTTACGTTTCCAAAGATATATAGTAGAGTTAATGTTTCATCAACTCTTCTTTTAAGTCATTTTAAATTTTTTAATCCATGCGCATCATTTAACTGGATTCCCCCCTTTCCTGTCAACAGAAATAAGGAGATTATGTTATCAGCTGGAGTTTTATCTTTGTTGGAGGAAATGATTTCTAACACTAGTTCTTATGGTTGTGCAACTGCTTTATATCTGAATCTGTCTTGCCTTGAAGAAGCCAAACCTATGATTGGCATGAGCCAGGCTGTACGGTTCCTAACCCAACTCCTTCAATCTGACTATGACATTCAATACAAGCACGATTCTCTCCATGCTCTCTATAATCTTTCTACTTTGCCCTCCAATATTCCATACTTACTTTCATCTGGCATTGTTAATGGCCTACAATCCCTTCTTGTAGACCAGGGTGATGACTGTACATGGACAGAAAAATGCATAGCTATTTTGATAAATTTAGCTACTTCTCAAGTTGGAAGGGAGGAAATGGTATCAACTCCTGGACTCATTAGTGCATTGGCTTCAATATTGGACACCGATGAGCTCGAAGTGCAGGAACAAGCTGTCTCTTGCCTCCTAATTTTGTGCAATAGAAGTGAGCAGTGTTCCGATATGGTCTTGCAAGAAGGAGTTATACCTGCGCTGGTATCAATATCAGTGAATGGGACCCAAAGAGGACAAGAAAAAGCTCAGAAACTCCTGATGCTGTTCCGACAGCAGCGACGAGATGAATCACCTGTTGAGGCTCATGAGTGTCCTCCTGAAACTAGTGATTTGTCTGTGCCACCTGCTGAAGTGAAACCTTTATGTAAGTCGATGACTAGAAGAAAGACAGGGAAAGGTTTTGGCCTTTTCTGGAGAAGCAAGAGCTATTCTGTGTACCAGTGTTGAAGTTCAGTAGGTTGTAAATATCTCTGTTTTATATCCCTTTGCCCTTCCTGTGTTTCTGTGGGTTTAGCTTACTTTTTGGTTTCAAAAGCGAAGAAAAATTGTACAGGTCTGTGTAATTTATGGATTTTGTTTTCTTCATTTGCTTTTCTCTTTGTAACATAAATTTCTCCAATCTTAAGTGTTGGGTTTTGCATTTTTGAAGTTAATGTAAATGTGAATTATGTCATATAGCTATTCTGTTTTCCACAAGTGTTTTAACTTTAAAGCTTGCTCTTGTTTTGCCTAAAATGTGAATTATGCCATATAGCTATTCTGTTTCCCATATAGAACATCAACATTGTTGAAGATTCAAAATGTAAATTTTGCCTAAAATGACAGTGACACATCTTTTCCAAATACAATGTCAATCGAAATATACACATATATACATATCATTTTAATTTAGGTAACCAGAAAGATATTTGATTTGCATAAAAACAAAAATGGACTTGATTGACAAGTCTCTTTCAAGATTCCCAATTAACAACTAAAAAAATAAATTGCAAAACAAAATAAAAAGACACTCCCATTTGAAGTAGCCATCATAAATGCTATTCTCTTGCATGGTAAGACTTAACTTTTTAACTTTTCAGTTTGGTAACTTGCAACTATTAGTCATCAGAGTTATAAGTTATTTTTGTGGCAGTCTCCGTCGTTAACGACGAGGACTCATTAGCCATGCAGACTCAAACAAATCCATAAGTGGATCATATTCATATTTCACGTTTACACTTTTATCACCTTGGAATTTCTTGTCACTTTCACACTCTTCATTTTTTTTCTCTTTTCCTTCAGCTTCATTTTCACATTCATCATTATCTACTTTCTTCTCATTACTCTCCAATAATACTTCTTTGTATGAACTTTTCTTAGTGTTAGCACCAGACACTTCCACGGCACTTTTATTTTCAGCCTCTGGTATAGGAGGAAAACTTGCCACACTTGATGGATCCATTGGAAAGTTAAGATACTCCTCATTCGTACCCGATTCCATCTCTCTACTATTATTATTGCAGAAATTTACATCAACACCAATAGTTTTCTCATCCGCGCATGAATTTTCACGTCTCAATGTCGAAACCAAACTATTCATTTTCGAGGATGAGATTTTCAGCAACCATTCCAAATATGGAACTTTATGGATTATTTCAGGTACATTCTTGTTCAATGCTCCATCAAACTTATCTGGCAAAGAAAGTATCATTAACACGATTTCGTCGATTTTGTCGAACACATACCTTGAAGGAGGAAACAGTTTCTGTGTGATGTTTTCAGCGGCTAGGATGCGATCGTCGATGAAGGCAAGAATTGTTAGCCATTGGTATTGAATTGTAAAGATTAAAGGTGTGATAAATTTGGCCAATTTTGCCATGTTTCTGAATGTTGAACCTAATGGTCCATTGATACTTTGGGTTTTTCCTATGGCAATGTCACCAATTGTTAAGATCGAAACTCCACATGCATGCAAGGGACGTTGCCTTGAACTCATTCTTCTTGTTGTTTTTGCCTCCTGAGAAATCACATTAAAATAATAACATGAGAAAGAAATTAAATTCCCCATAAAAATTGAAAATTAATATCATTAATTATTATAGAGACTCCTAGGTTTATTAAACAAAGAATCATATAAATTTAATTTCCATTTTTTTTGTGATATCAATCATGTTTACGAGATCTGTTTTTCTTAAAGCTAAAAAAAATCTTATAAACGCAATTGATATCATTATGTTTTACGGCAAAACTCATGAATATACAAAGCTAATTTCTTTGATTAATTACATGCATGCATGGCTTGAATTATT